>SRSE01000740.1:0-604098 GCA_005024645.1 Planiliza haematocheilus
CGAGGAAGAGAAAGAGAGGAGGTGAGAAAAGGGTGTGAGCTAGATAAAGGGGGAAAAAAGAGTGGGCGTGCTGAGGCCAGAAGCGAGGAGTGACCTTGTGAAGCTGTGACTGGTTCACAAACTGGTTCATGGAAAAGCCCAGGGAGGCTTTTTTTTTATTGGCAGCTCACCAAGATCATTAATCCACGTCTCAGAGTAAACACAATATAAACTGTGGTGTGTATGAGCGGTAGATTTTCTGCAAGTGTAATTTACTTCACAGCAGGCCCAACTGTAGAGCTATGTACTGTACAGCCACTTAGTTTAAGGTATAAGATGTGCGCAGAACAAGCGTACTTGTGTTAAATATGCATGCATTTACGGCTCAGTGCATTTTAATATTCATGGGTTATTCATCCACAGAAAGTAGAGTCTGCAAGTTTTATTTGTCTGCTTAGAATGGTTATTATCCCTTCCCTTAAAGTATAGCGTCTTTAAAATATCACCGTGCTACCTTTGTTGACGCCGTCTCCTTTCTCTGTCACGAACCGTCTTCAGGCCAGATGACCGGCGCCCACACGCGCCTCGAGTTCCAAACATCGAGACGGGCATCATGACCGAGCGCCGCTTCATCTCCGTGGTGCCCTCCAACTTCATCGGCCACCTGCAGGGCCTGGCGTTCAACGGCGTGCCGTACCTCGACCAGTGCAAGAACGGGGACATCTCCTACTGCGAGCTGAACGCCCGCTTCGGCATGCGCCACATCATCGCCGACCCGGTGACGTTTCGAACGAAAAGGCCAGCTACTTGGCCTTGGCCACGCTGCAGGCCTACGCCTCCATGCACCTCTTCTTTCAGTTTAAAACCACCACGTCGGACTGCTGATGCTCTTCAACTCCGGGGACGGGAGCGACTTCATTGTTGTGGAGCTGGTGAAGGGGTGAGTGTTAGGGAGTAGAGATGCTTTTGCTTCCCTCCCACATGTCCCTGGACATTTGGCTTTACTGCAAACAATACACAGAGTTCATTGTTTCAGTTGGTCTTCTTCTGCAATCTGTCAAGACTGAAAACTATTGTTTTTCGTGATATGAATTCATCCCAGTTCACAAAGGACCAGCTGCACATTGTGTAAAGTACAATAAGGTATTGGGTTTAGCTTTTAGAAACAAGCTTAAGAAGTCTGTGATTCAGACCAGATGTAGTCATGGAAAAATTATTAGACCACAATGAAGAATACAATGAACATGACAATTGTATTCCCAAGGTATATAAGAGGCCTTTTGGTGTCAGAAACTGCATTGTACATGCAAAGGCCTAGAGTGGTTCCTGCATGCATTCAAGTCGTAGCACAACTCAGAAGTTGTCGGCTCTCCTATAATGCCTAAACAAAGGAATTGTGTGAAGCCACAAAGGAGGACGTCTTGGCACTGCTGGAAAGTGGCATGAGTGAGAGACAGGTAGCCAAAAAAAGTGAAGATCTCCAAGTCAGCCGTTCATTACACCAAGAAAAAACAAACCAAACGCGGGTGGGGTACTACCAAACTGATAGCTGGTCGAGGCAGGAGAACGTCCTTCTACCCCACGAAATCATTCCGTTCCTGTGTTGGGAATCGTCGTCAGACCTCCAGGGACATTAAAAATGACTGGGCACCGTTGAGGACGTGATGTTCGGCAAGGACAGTTTGAACCGACTTCTTGAAGGTGGTCTGAAGTCACACAGGGCACGAAAGGAAACCCTTCATCAATGAAAGGCAGAGGAAGGCCCAGTTACTCTTTGCTGGATCACAACGATTGGACTGTTGATGATTTAGCTAAGGTTCTCTTCAGTGATGAATCCAGTTTTGAGTTGATGCCAACGTACTGGTCAGGAGGAAGGCAGGAGAAGCCTACAAACAGGCTGTCTTGCCTCTACAGTAAAACATGGGGGTGGTTCAGTGATGATCTGTGGTCGTTTCAGTATTGGTGGCATAGGGCAAATGAACAAGGACACATGCAGGGCTACTCTTGAAAACAGTCTTCTTCCATCAGCTGGAAAACTCTTTCCTGCCTCAAATGATTAGATTCTCTAACAAGATAATGCCCTTTGCCACAGCAAGATCAGTTAAGACCTAGATGGAGAACCAGAGCATTGGAACCATGCCTTGGCCTGCTCAATCACCAGATCTTAATCCAATTGAAAACTTGTGGAAAATGATCAAACTCAAAATCCACAAGCCCCAAAACAAAGCACATTTTGTTTGAATTTGTGCAACAGGAATGAACAAAAGCTGGTGGAGATCATGCCAAGACGCGTGGCTGCAGTCATCAAAACCAATGGTTACGCAATCAAGAACTAACCCTTCTACTTTTATTTCCTGGCCGGTTAACCGGTGTCTGACGGCGCATATTTCCGAGCACGGCGCGTTTTCCTGACCATGCATTTGGTGAAATTTCTGTGCAGACTTCACAAAGCCGGCGCGCGCCAGAAATAAACCGGCCCCGACTCCGCGAATTGTATCGCCCTAAAAGCTGCTCATAATTAGAGTATCAGAAAGAGGCTTTGCTTGTGTATCTCGCTTCCTCTTGTGCTCTGCGTTCAACACAAAAGCCTGATCTGCGCCTGCCACACAAAGACAAGAGGCTACATAAAGGAGCTGGGATAGAGGTAACACAAAAAAACAAAAAAAACAAACACATACCTTGAATGAAAGAGCCACAATAGCCTTAACCCGAAACACAAAAGACGACTATGTTTGTCACAAGGAGGGAAGTGTGCCACCTCGGCCGCCTGTGGGGAAACAAGAACTTTCAGACAAAAGAAGGTTTCTATATTTAAAACCAAAGCATGTGCAGCTACACAAACTGGTAATAATATTTTCTTCAAAGGGAATTTTCCAAGAGCAGGATTGAGACGTTTAAGAAAATATATGAACGGTTTGCAATGACTTCATCTTGACCGTTGGGAGTGGTGTCGGCTATGACCTGTCCAGTGTCTATCCTTGAAAGAAAACACGACACAATGAGAAAGATAGTTTGAATTGAAGCCAAATCAAATCTCTTGCCCTGAATGACTAGGTTTAATTTCCCTCAAGGGCAGCTTTTGAATTGAAATACAATGCCAGCTCAAGCACGCCGCTAACCCTAACGCCTTTCTCCAAAGGTACGTCCACTACGTCTTTGATCTCGGCAACGGCCCCTCGTTGATGAAGGGCAACTCGGACAAACCGCTCAACGACAACCAGTGGCACAACGTGGTGGTGTCCCGGGATCCCAACAATGTACATACCCTCAAGATCGACTCACGCACCGTTACTCAGCACTCCAATGGAGCCCGCAACCTGGACCTCAAAGGTAAGGGTGCTCCAGACGGCACTGCTTCTTGTTGTGGTACGCCTCAAGAGGAATGACTCGGGACAGGTTTTGTATTACCGGGTCGTTTTATTTTTTTTCCAAGGGTACACAAAGAAAATGAAATCTCTGTTTAGCCTTGGAACCAGGCGTGTGTTTGAAGGCCAAACTGGAGTGGACAGTAGTTGAAGTGTTAACAGAAGCCCGGCAGCACCTTTGATAGCCTCTCCGCTTCACCTTAAAAGATGACGCTCCCTTTTCAGCGGATGTTGGCTGTACGGGAGCAGGGCAATAATAGAGCAATATCCTTTACCAGTCGGAATCCCATTCCAACATCGCAGACCAGCATGGGGAAGAAGAAACAATAACAGCTTATCATCCAGACATGTCATCCATCTGTGCTTTCTTTCTTTTTTTTGCTTTCACTCGCCTGTTTCCACTCAGCTCAGTCACACTGCACGCACATGACTTTAACCCGCGATACGATGGCTGTCTTTTCACGGAGGTGCCTTTATTCCTTTGACCTCAAATCACGGCGTCTTTGTGAGTCGCTTTGAAATAACAGCCGCTGTTGCCCAGCACTTAAGGGCGTATGGGTGTCTCAGTGTCTCGCTGAGAAACTGGTACCGGAAGCTTGGGTAATTGTAGGCTTAAGACCTCAAAAGCAAGGCTTTCGGACGTGTTATTCGGATGCTTGAGATAGATCGTCTCGAGAGTGATAGTATGGAAATAAAAGTACAACAGGAAGAAATAGGTACCTGGAGGAAAAGGCGCTATTATTTTAAACATAGACACTGATATTACGTTTTTTTACGTGCCTGTATGCACTAATATTAAGATTAACTTGTGAAGATTCACTTTGATTTCTAGTCCGGGGGACCGCGGGTGGCGGTGTAAGACACATCAAAAGTCAAGGTTAGCCCCTGGGACGACTGAAGGCTGGAAGGAGTCAAAAGATCAAGATGCAGCCCAGGCTTTTCAGGGAAGTCATGATTTATTGACCGGCTCCTTTCTTAGTTTCATCCCCTGGGTTATATCCAGCGGGATAATCATAAGGTGTTGGTGTGGGATGTAGAGGAATGGCATTATGCCAGTGTCCTCGCCTTCCCTGGGCAACAGACAAAGGTCACGGACGCGGAACAAGCTCACATGAGCCAGAAACGCAGGGAATGAAGGGGCGCAGAGCCGGAAGCCGGAGCGGTTTTTCGGCAATGACGCATGCAGTTAGCAAGCTGGTCACATATGCTTTGGAGGATTAATGCATCTTTATGCCACTGCACTTTATCCTGATTTCAAAGGAACGCATGCAATGTAACGATGAGATATAATTAATGCTCGCTTTCAAGGCTTTGGAGCATAGCGAGCTGTAGCATATGTGTTTATTCGTTGTGCGTTTCTAAACTAACAATCCCCCGCAGTTAATTGAAGTAATTAATGTCTGTAATTAAGACGGTTTGTCTTTGAATGATTGCGTCTGCCGAGCAAAGACTGCTGTCAGTCAGCTCTGAGGACAGACAGGAGCGTCATTAAGAGACAGATAGCGAGGATTTATTGGTGCTGCGCCGACGTCAGATTCATTTGCAGCCGTCTGAATTGTGTCCCGTCTACAATCAGCAGCCCCCCCCCAACCTGAAGGAACCCACGCCCCCAGCTTTTATTACAGTTTTACAAAATGTGAACACAATGCATCTTCACATTATTGGAATGAACTGTTTACCAAGCAGTGCAAACACTGCTCCCCAGCCCGGCTGATCAATAGACAGTTGTACCTCCTCCTCGCGAAATGCTAACAAATAAGCATAACTCGATCCCTCGGCTGCCCGGCACGGACCCAGGCAGACGCGGCACCGCCATTTGCATATTCAAAAATTACAGACACTCAACTGAATGAGGCGTCGCAGTGTCCAATCAACGGCTCGAGGAGGAACACCTCCACCTGCGAGCTGCTGAGCTTTAAACGTCTTTATTTTTCTTCATCAGAACAACTCGTACCTGCAAAGGATGGCGACTCGGGGCCACTTTGTGCATTATAACGGTTGTAGATCTTACTTCAGAGGGCCAGAAGGGGACGTGTCTGTCCTCAATTCCCTTGTCTAATTGGGCATTCGCCGGGCTGTCTCTGCGGTTCCGCTGTGACGGTTACCCTGCCAAAATATTGTGCTCAACAGCTCAAACACTCAAAGCGCCACGGCCAATTGCGCGTAGGTGGAGAAACATGTACACCACCACCAAACTCAGCAGGCGAAGTAGTTTGTCTCCTCTTACATGTGCGTACATTCAGACTAAGTTTATCTGTCTGTTCGGTAGTCATACACAAAACTTGCATAAGAAACGGCGGCGCTGACCAATTTCTCGCAATCTCTTTGCTCAGTTTTACCACCGTTTCAGCCTGCATTTCAAAGAGAGAGGGAAAAAAAACCAATTCTCCGAGCTTTATCTGTGTAATTGCGCAGAGAAAATTGGGAAAATGGGTTTTGTGCTCGCCGTCTTCCTTGTCTTTGTTTTTGGACAGGCAAAAAAAAAAAAAAAAATCTTCAAGGCGTCCCTCTTTGTCAGCTAAAGTACGACGAGGCGAGGGGAACAACGCAGGCGAGTAGATGCGGTTTCGCGTCGCAACAGGTCGACGCTGTTGGACGCGCGCCCTGCGCGGAAAACGGCTCCGTCATTCCTGTTGACAACCTACGGAACACAATGAGAGCTGGTTATTAGCACGCTTGCAGTCTGAAGCTGCCTCGTGGATTGCACGGCGCAACAATCCTTATCGAGTATGCCGGAGAAACTTCACAATGTGATGGTAAAACGTGATAACGCGGAGAAATCCTTTAGTTATACCAGCGGAGGTGAAAGATACCACGAATAATGATAAGCAGAGTGTGATAACACAGTGAGAGCATATTTTTGGAACTTGGTGCTTGTTAATTTTACATCACGAGCAGCACATTTGACTGCGGCCTTGTTCATAGATGACAAAACTGCTCATGGTAAGTTTCAATGATGAAAAGAGCGTTAAAAAGAAAGAGTGTCCCTTCATCCATGCTTGCATTATACAAGGATGGTACTTCATTACAAACTGGGACTTATTCTCTGGGCCAATTTGTTCTCCCTTTAACCAGACCAAATTGACTTAGCCTGTAAGTCAATTTCTCCAAGGATGTATGCGTTTGGTGGAGTTCAAGACTGGTCCCCAGTAAGTTAATAGCTACGTGTATTTTATTTTTAACACAGTAGAATCCAATTAGTTTTATTTATTCTGAAATTTTTTTTAAAATGTCATTTACGGCATTTGGACAGCCTAAAGGGGTAAGAAGCTCCACTCTTGCTGAGCATCCCAAATGTTTGTCCTGACTGAAAGGATAAAATATTGGTGAAATTAACGAGTTTCGTGGCAAATAATGCGTTTTTTAGAGGCTTCGTTTCGGTGCCCCATTCACTTCCACTTTATGGATATACATGAATTTAAATATCATCCAAACGACTCCAAATGACACCAAAGTTAAATGGGTGAGTGAACGATTGTATTTTACGCCAGAAATAAGGTCCAAGGTGTAAAAAAAAAAAAAAATTCCCTTTAGTCAGAGACTGTGATTCGGTGCCCCATTCACTCCCATTATATGAATATACACGGCTCTAAAGCATCTGAACTGCTTCAAATGACACCAAAGTTATATGGGTGAGGAAATGACCGTATTTTGTGCCAGAAATAAGGTCTAGGTTGTAAAAAATGGTAGTTCCCCTGTAAAATGAGAGTAAATTGGCCCAAAGAAGAAGTCCTAGTTTGTTATGTACCATGCTTATATAATATATTTATGAATGCACATGTTAAAGAAAATTGTAATGACACATTTACTAGATGAGGCATTTGTTTTGGTTCCCAGTAATATCTTGCAGAGTACTTGGTGTACCACAGCTCTGTGACAGTGCGTACAACTCATCAGTGTCATAAAAGAAAGTAGGGCAATGTCTCAAGAGTTTCCTTAACTTTGTGATGAGAAGCTAGCTAATGACAATTTTCGATTAAAACACCGAATCCAATATCACGGAGCGCTAAGACGCCCTTGATTCCTTTGTGCACAAACGGCAGAGTGCAAAATTGTGTACGTGTGTGTTACGAGCTGGAGGGCTCAGCTTGTCTTAGGTACAAGCAACGGGGGCTTCAGTGGATAAAAGGTTGGGGAACCACTGATCCACAGAGTAAACTCGCATTGATCACAAACACCCATCCCCAGAAAATGACTTTGATCCAGAATATAATGGCGTTAATTAACACGGTATAAATTAAAACACGAGAGGTGTTTCCACTCATCAAACATTCTGTTAATCTCTGCACAGAAGTGTCAGACAGACTATTTTTGTTGACGCCCGCTTCAGTCGTGCCTCCTAATGTTTTGCCACATTGATCTGATCGCACGTTCAAATTAAATTCCAATTAATGGTGCGAAATGAGCGTTAGATATGTTTAAAGTCCTCACTATAACATAGTGTGGTTTTCTTCCTCAGCTGTCGGTACAGATGCGCATTGTATAGTTGCCAGGTACATCATGTTGGTATTAGTAATTACCATGTTCATTTTGAGGCCCTCACTGTAATTAAGAGAACACGATTATGCATTCTCCTCTTGGGGAGATAGCAGAGACTATTAGCTGCATCCTCTTTTGCAACGGGGTTTATAAGATAAGTCTTCATTTTGAAAAGAAAAAAAAAATCCCCCTTGCACCATTAACCCCACTGGGAATGGACAGAGGCTAATAGACCCCGTTTGTTTGTGGTAATTATTCAAGTTATCACAATTAATTTAACAATGATCATTAATTCATTAGCCTTACACATAGCAGCTTTAAACCAATGACAACTAATTAGTGGATGTTCTCTGACTAAAGACAATGAAGATCTATGTCCTTGGTTGTATCCAGTAACACTCACTAATTAATGTCAGTAGCATAGCATAGCATAGCTTAGCATAGCAGTCACATTTTAAACCAGAGTAGATATCTTACTTTTGTACTGTAGTAAATGTATAATTCTGTGTGATTATTAATTCATTAGCTTTCCACATAGCAGCTTTAAACCAATGACAACTAATCAGTGAATGTTCTTTGACTAAAGACAATGAGGATATATGCCCTTGGTTGTATTCAGTAACATCTTTAACTAATTGATGTCACAAGCATAGCATAGCATAGCATAGCATAGCATAGCATAGCGTAGTCTGGCCTAGCCTAGCCTAGCAATCACATTGTAAGTCTTAGTAGGTAACGTGATATTGTACTGTAGTAGCTTGAAACCAATGACAACTAAATGAATGTTCTCTGACTAAAGACAACGGGGGTCTATGCCCTTTGTTGTATCCTGTAACATCTTTTACTAGTTAATCTCAGTGGCATAGCCTAGCCTAGCCTAGCCGTCATGTTGTAAGTCATAGTAGCTATCTTAATATTGCACTGTAGTAAACTTATAATTCTGTGTGAGCAATAATTCATTAGCCTTACGCATAGCAGCTTTAAACCAATGACAACTAATTAGTGAATCTCCCCTGACTAAAGTATCCAGTAACATATTTTACTAATTAATGTTAGAAACATAGCATAGCATAGCATAGCATAGCCAAGCCTGGTCTAGCCTAACCTAGCGTAGCCTAGCCTATCATAGCATAGCATAGCATAGCATAGCATAGCATAGCATAGCATAGCATAGCATAGCATAGCATAACAAAGCATGGTCTAGCCTAGCCTAACCTAACCTAGCCTAGTCTAGCCTAGCCTAACCTGGCCTGCCCTAGTAGATACATAGTATCTTAATATTGTATTGTAGTAAACTTATAAATTCCATTACATATAACAAATGTCAATCCCAACAATTTATTTATTTAGAAAACTGCTTCAGTTTAGCTACTGCCTGATCAAGTCTTCTATTTTTGCCCTTTTCTAAAGTTAAACTTGAACTAAATTGTGTCAGGCGCATGGAAGGAGAGGTAAACACGCACACCCAGTGCCCTCGGGGAAAACAAAACAAAACAGCCGCACAAAGAACATGACAATGTCAAAGATATTAATGTCATTATCAAATACCGTGATGGTAAATGAGGAATATCAGTAGCATGACAATAAATCTAATGAAGCATTTTTCAGGTTGAGGAGACGCAGGAAAGAGGAGTAATTTGTCATACCATATTCAGACCGCGCTTGTCCCTTTCTTTTGAAGATTCTTGCTAATGAGGCGTACTTGTCTAGAATTGTAAAAGGGATGACATTGAATATGTTCCATTTTGCAACAAAAGCAGAACAAATTGAAACACAATATGGAGGACGGGTTTGGCAAGTGAGAGAGACAGAAAGTTAGGGGGGGACAGGTACACGCATTTTAATGAGCTGTGCTCCTGCCAGCAGTAAAATTGAGACTGGCTGTATGTTTGCCCCAGAGCTTTTTTGTTAAGCTAGTTGCTAATCTTGACAATTTTAAGTTTTTCAGAGGCACACATGCTAAAGGCGAGGAGATGGTCAGCGGATGTAGTTATCACACTGTGGCAGGCTTTAAGGGTTATTAAGGAAAAGGTTCAAGATGTTAGAAGTCTCTTTCATTTGGCCATGTACCTATGGTGAGGGCTTTGCATTTGTAAAAAATGTCCAAGTTGGGAAAATCAAAAACCTTTTTTTAGATTTTTAAAACATGACGGAAAAATCTGAAGGCCATCTGTCATTTTGACAGATTGCAATTCACACATCTGACCACTTGGTGGCGAGTGACCTTATTAATTGGCTCTTGTCTCTCATCGCAGTTTGCGTTCCAAACATGGCGGAACTTTGGTCGGTGGATGATTTCCTGGTACACTGATTATACTGATGCACACGTCAGAGCTCGGCTAAGCTAACCATATGGCTACATCTAGTATATAAAGTCAATGGTCTACGTCTATGTAGCTAACAGCTACCAAAATGAAGTTAGCATACCACCGAAGCACTTCAACACTATGGTACCGTCTAAGAGCTGTTTATGCTAGCAGTCCCGTTCCGAGTACAAGACAAGACGTGTCGGCAGCGTTGACTATCTGCAGCTGAAACTTTTGTACGATTTAAAGTCAATATTGTTCTGAAAAAAGTACTTAAAGTTAATTAAACTTTAATGAAAAGTAAATGCTATTGAATATGTATTTATTATTGTTTTAAAAAAATAAAGTGACGGGTAAAAATAGATTATGACGGGATTTTTATGACCCTGTCAGACATAATGACAGAAAACGAAGAAGTCTAGTTCTAGGCGCAATCGGATCGGCCTGCGGCCCAGCAGAGGAAACAAAACCTGTGATTTAGCCGTCTCGGAAAGCAACTCAGCAGTGTCTCTCGGTGCAGCCATCGTATTGGACTTGTCCCGCGTTAGATAAATGCTTGTGATCGGCCCCATTTGGGAAGGGCCAGTTGGAAATCTGCCGGAGCTGGAGGGGGTAGACGTATTCTGTCACGGCTAATGAAACGAGCTACTCGGTTTGTATGATTTCTCCGCCAACTGAACTTTTTGAATTTTTGAATGATTTGATCTTTGAAATGATAAACAAACGACTTACAAAATATGTTTATTCTGTAACATTTCAGAAAACGCTCAGAAAAAAGGTTACGAGAGAGGATTGTAATGGCTTACCATTCCACTATCAAACGTACCACCCAGTGTGAACCACCCGGTGGTATGTGATACTATTTCAAAAAAAAAAAAAACGACTCAAACATTTCAGGGATAATCTTAATGTCATGCTACACAGATAATTTTTGCCTGCCGCCTCTCGCGACAGGGGAGATTGTTAACGTGCTAACCCTCTCTCTGAGAGGATCGACGAGGGAATCAGTCCAAGGCGGCTCCGTAGCCACCGGGCATTCGTCGTCTCGCTCAAGGACGCAGCAGCACGTCGTGTATGCTTGACTTTTATACAACGCCTTTGCTTGCCGCTGCCCAACGTTTGCCCTTGAAAGGTGCCATTGTAGGGGCGACAATGGCTTGTGTTGAGCTGTAAATCGTCAATACCATTGTGCTAGCCCGTGCCCCTGAGATCAGGCGTGGATTGTCACCGGTGTAACATCATTCATCCAAAGGAATAAGTGGAAATCTAAATCTAGTCGTCCCTTGATAATATACATACACTGTTACATCCCCCCGGGGTTCCACTGTCCTTCTATTACATCGCATTGCGTGTGGATGAAATGTCATTATCATAAAGCCAGGACCTGCTCTATTATGCAAGAAGAATACATTTTTATTCCCCGCTGCTTCTGCTCCTTATTATTGCCCTCCTCCATAGTGTCATATCAATGTGAATAGCCTTTAAGATCAGCATCTCTGGGGCAACAGTGGCAAGAGGATGGCGAGGGTCTATTCAGAGAAGGACAAGACATAATCATACAGTCCAACGGAAAATTCTAATAATTTCCCTTTTCTACTTCAGACGGCGTGGAGACGGCTCAGAAAATGATTTGAATCCGGCAGCGAGGCTGTGCTGCGCCGCGTCGATTGCATGTTTTCCATCAGACATTTTCTTGACCTCATAATCTTCAGCGGAGTACACAACGTTAGCCCTAAGCCCTTCGTATGTTGCTGTTTCAAATTCCGGTGCTACAAGTCTTAATGGATAAGTTTGAGGCAGAAGCAGTCAATTTTAGAAAAAAAAAAACTCGCGCATTGATTTTTCAATACAGTCCTCTGCTACATTTACGCGCTTAGCCTGGCGGTCACGAAGTGTACAGATCTCTTCTTGGTGGAAGTCGGCCTTCCGTGATGGGGGTCATATTCTGGAGTCTGTCAGACATGTTTAATTTAGCAGCGAACTTCCTTACCTGCTGGTCTTGCCACCGTGTTATCTTGGTCCACTTGAGAACCTGGACCTTATTTGTGGCGTAAAATGTGATCATTTACTCACCCATGTAACTTCGGTGTCATTTGGAGTCGTTCGGACGACATTTAGATCTGCATATATCCATATAGTAGAAGTGAATGGGGCACCGAAACGCAGCCTCTAAATAACGCATTATCTGCCGGGAAACTCATTAATTTCACCAATATTTTGTTATGATACGCTAGTGCTATTCTCCGTTCAGTCCAGAGTTACCTGTTATCATCATCCGGGGTCTGTAGATTGACCTACTAACCTCTGACCTGGATGATGTCATCTCTGAGCGCCATGCGCACTCGCAACGGTCGGCTTGTTTACCTGTAATTTGCTACTGCTAGTTTTTTTGCAACGTGGCTGAATATTTTTTCCGATTCTGAGGTGGTGGACAGTGGGGAATAGCATGAGCATATCACAACAAACTATTGGTGAGATAACATGAGTTTTGTGATAGATAATCTGTTATTTAGAGGCTGCGTTTCGGTGCCCCATTCACTCCCACTATATGGATATACGCAAATCTAAATGTCGTCCAAATGACGCCAAAGTTATATGGGTGAGTAAAATGATTATATTTAATGCCAGAAATAAGGTCCAGGTTGTAAAAAATGGTAATTCCCCTTTAAGTTGCTAACTTATGCATGTGACAAGAGCCGTACCACTCTTTCCAATCAGTGTGACACAATTTTTGGTTAATGATCATTATTTTAACAATCTTTCACACTGATGATAGCTAGTGTCAGTATATTGTGCACACTTCACACTGTTCACTTGAGACTTGTTAGCTCAAAGAGTTGTGAGAATGAACAGGGAGCCAGGTGTTTGTTAATGTTTGTGGCGTTTTCAGTGGGAAGACAACGGTGAAGAATACATGTGTACAGAATCTATCATAACATGTGTACCGTATTCAATTTCCTCCTTAACTCTGCTTGCTTCACTTTGCACCTGGTGTATGATCGCGAATGACAAGGGAGGAGGAGGAGGAGGAGGAGGAGGAGGAGGAGGAGGAGGGTAGAGGCAATATAATAAAGAACTGCCAAAGGAACGCCTGGAAGCATTTGCATAATAATAACTAAACAAATCACACGCGGCATAACTGGATTATCAGTCGACATCACACAGCGTGAACGTCTTGAGCGGTTCGATTCAGCCTCCGCACGTGGCAACGCGTGCCTCTCGAAGGAGGAGACAATGGGAGCAATTTAGGGGAGATGCTGAATTGAATTAATTTGCCACGATATATAGATCATCAACAGCGCAGCGGGCGGCGCGCAGACGATAGCTGTTCTTATCCTGTTTATGTCATCGTGACCATTTTCAGTGTCTCTTCTTAATTATTATACAATTTAACTCAAATCATCATTAGATTCTTTTTTTTTTTATGTAAAATGCAGACTCTGCGTCAGCCATAACATTACGACCACCTTGTGAAGGCCTCCTTTGTGCCTCCAAACCAGTTGTGAGTCATCAGGGAATGGACCTACTGCCGTTTTTTTGAGTTGCTCCTGCATCCTGCTGGGGATCAAGGAGTGTCATTGCTATGGGGTGGAGGTGCCTGCTCTGCTCTAGGTGGATGATAACATGTCACATGAATGTAGGGCTGAAACGATTCGTCGAGTTTCTTCGATTAACTCGATTACAAAAATTGCTCGAGGCAAAAACTTATTTGTTAGTAGCCTAATGGTAAATGCTGCAGGTGTAGAAATCTACATAAAACAAGTTATACATGTTTTACAGTCAGTTCGCTTAACTGTATGGATATTTAATTGTTGTCTCTGGCACTTTTAATGGGTAGATTGCAATAAATGGGCTTAGTTTTGGAGCCAAATGTTGGAGTTGGAGTTCTCTGTTTAGTAAAAGGCAGATGCTTGATCATTTTACAGCCACATCATTTTCATTATGCATTATTTGTTTTGGTTTTTTAAAAACGTAAAAAAAAAAATGATCCGATTAATCGATTAATCGATCGATAAAGTGCTAGATTAATCGATGACTAAAAGAATCGATAGCTGCAGCCCTGCATGAATGCCAGGTCCAACGGTTTCCAAGCAGAACACTGAGTTGTCACACGATGGTCAATGTCATTCACTTCTCCCGTCAGTGGTTATAATGTTGTGGCTGATCAGTGTGCGTAGGCGCTACATTGACCCGGATGACTGAGTTTCTGCAGAGACGAGTCTATTCTGTGGGTCCTTCACGTAGTCCCTTCCAGATCCCCTTTGTTTCCTTCTGATTCATTCCCCTCCCGTGTCCGTCTCCACCTCCTCTATTTTTCTCCTCGCCGCTCTCAATAAATGATGGCCCAGGTAGGCTTGAGTGCTGCAATAGAGCGGTGTGTTTTTAGCTTTTTCCTTTTTTTTTTTTCCTCCCCCCTCTCCACCCTCGCGCTGACCTGTCTTACATTACAATTTACTATGGCATTACTCAGAGCTTTTGGTCGTTTCCCCCCCCCCTCACCACCACCTTCACCCTTTCTCCCGCTTCATCACTCCCTTTCATCAAAAAAGAAAAAAAACAAAAAACTGCTTCTTCACCGGCGGTGGAGGCGAGATAGAGACGAACTCTTCTCCACGGCGCCGCGGCTGCAGCCCTTTGCAGATACCGCGGTTGACACACGCAATTAGAGCGGTTAGAGCTGGCTTGACTCCTCACATGTAGCAGAGAGGACATTTATAAACACCTCTGTTCTGTCGCGGTTTATAGACGCGGCCAGACGAGGCGGAGAAAAGCAGCCCCGTTTTGTCAAAAAGAAAAATCAAGCAGGCAAATTGGGACGGGCCGACCGCAAAATGCTCCAATAACGCACAAAAGACGGTCGGTGTGATAATGGGTGACAAAATAACACAATTACGATGTGAGGACTGTTGGAAATACACTTAAAACACCGGGCCGACCTTAAGTGGCCTCGACCCCTCACTTTTCACTTTTTTTTTTTTTTGTAATTTTACTATTATTTTTTAAAATTACACGAGAAAATTGCCGCTTTCAGCTGCAGGTTTGCTACGCTGGGTGAAAACGGGACTGGCTTTGTTCCACTTGCACCGTCATAAATTCCCAGGGGCCTCGTTGGCTTGCCGGTGCTTAGCTGGCAGTCACCCGACTACTAATAATGCCCCTGATGAATGCGATATTGTCATGGGTGCGTTTGTTTTTTTTGTTGTTTTTTTCCCCCCACTCCACCCTCCCAGGTCGCCTGCTCCATCATCTCAGAAAAGGCTCTCTCAAGTAATCGTCCCATTTTGTTCCTCTAGCTGCCAGACGATTAAGGATAATCAAATATCGCAGCCAAAATAACTAAAACACTGTCATATTTATATAAAAAAAAAATAAAAAAATCTGATACCTGTTGTATTCGTTGCAGTTTCTCATCCTTTACTCTGACAACACCAGTCCAGCGTGCGGCCCCTCACCCCTCATACATCTTCTCTGCTCCACAGGTTCTTAATAGGGTTGAGGTCATGGGGGCGGGGGGCGACAGCGGGCCACACCATGTTTTTTTTTCCATCACCCTCCTTTTATTCCCATAGCAACCAAGCAGGCAGTGGCGCCGTGTGTAGGCGTAGCGTGGCGCATTGTCCGCGGTGAAAAGACGGGATTCTATAGAATGGCGAGGTGCGTTCAGGTAGGGTCGCCGCGTCTCTCGGCCCGATGTCATTCCGAATGCCATCTCGCCCTCGCGGTATCCTAGCCCGGATCATAACTCTGTGACCTACGTGTCGTTCAGACCTGCCCCCTTCTGAACAATGCGACGGTGACATTGCGCATTCCCAAGCTTTTTATCTGGAAGACCTATTTGGCTGCATCAGGTTTATCTTTAGTTTCATATTTCATCATATTTAAATAAGCCAAAACCAAAGCTTTGGGGAAAAAAAGATGAAAAACTGAATGACAGTGATACATATGGACACCAGTACATAACCAAACTCTTCCCATTGGTTCCAATAAGCCCCCCTTAAGCATTGCCCAATCGAGGCTACTGTTTCACTGTGCATCAAGACTAAAATGGCTGCAAGACTGGTTTGCTTTCAACCACTGCTTGAGCTTTGAAGGTTTGTAAAGTAGACTGCTTCAGATCATACTGGTCTTTACAGAAAGAGCATTTTGTCCAAAGGTTGTTTTTCTGTTTAGGACCTTGCAGTCCCCTCTAAAGGAGGTCCAGGTCCTGAGACCGCTTTCTGAGTTATTCCTGCACCTTGCTGGGGATGGCTGCTGCCATGTCATTGCTACAGGGTGGGGGTACCTGGTTTGGTCTAGGTGGGTGCTACGTGTCAGGAATACCAGGTCCAGAAGTTTCCCAGCAGAACATTGGATTGTCACAAGAAGGTCAATCTTATTGACTTCTCCTGTCAGTTGTTTTAATGTTGTGGCTGATCAATGTATGTAGGTCCAATGGCGACTGAAACGGTTCGCCAAAAAGTCGTACAAGTGTTTGTATCTCCCAACCTCCTCAGTTAACCTTTCCTCCAAAACAACCAATTCGAAAATTGCTGAGATGGAGAACCAGCCGGAAATATGAAAGCAGAAACTACCGCTGCAACCAAGCGGACCAATCACAGCTCTCGCCTTGGCGCGTAGTTCCAGTTCTGTGTATGCTCTGCACTGTTGCCGTAGCTATGGCTTTGACGGACATTTATTTCAGTTAGAATTAATGAGAAGAATGCACTTTAGAGTCGCTCCATTCGCAGGGAATGATAGAACTAGAAACCCTGCGACGCTGACGCTACAGCAGCAAAAGTGATGTCTTTGAGTCAACGGTCAGTCGTCGATTGCTTGGACTACGCCCAGAAAGTCTTAACAGAAGACATCATTAATTCCAAAGTGCAGCCTTTACCCATTCACCATCTAAAAGCTCGACCGGTAAAACACACATACCCCGTCTGGGCGTCCGTCTCGTCCTGGTATTTTGCGACAGATATCGTTTAAGGCGGGACAGAGTAAAGCAGGGTTAGACAGAAAGACGAGATAAAGAAGTACAAGGTTGGGGTTGACATTAGGAGCGGAAGGAGGTGGAAAATGAGAGGGCAGGGAGATGGAGACGAATACGGGGGGTGGGGAGGGGTGAGGGGAGAGCAGAGGACGGCGACCGAGCAAAGTGGGGAAAGCTGAAGTGCAGTAGGTGAGTCCGACCGAGGCGAAGCGAAAGGACACTGAATACGAAGTGACATTTCATAAAGGGAGAATGGAAGCATGAAAGTGTGTAATGACGCCTGTCTGTGTCACCGTACAATCTTTCAGCCGAGGTCCTCTCAAGAACAAGAGCATGAAAACCGACTCCAGTTCCAGTCGGCGGCACAAGCGGCTGCATCTTTCATTCGGCGTTTTAGTTCGATACGCGGTTATTCCAGGTATATTTCCCCTTTTTTAATGCAGATGCACATCCCCGCAGCAGAGTAATGCGTTAACGGGATAATTACGCGCAAACTGTTAATGCCGTACGAGACTTTAGATATGCTGCGAAGCGCGGCATCGGGGGGGTTTATTAGCGACACGTGTCGCGGCTTAGACACAGCGCAGATCTGATAGACGTGAAAGCATCGAGTAATCCTGTTCTCCGTGAGTGGATAAACAAACTCTGCAAAATATATCGCATAAATACTGGCTCTGCTGCGCTGGTGGGTAAAAAAAAAAAAAAAGTGATTTGTGGGCATGATAGTAATGTTAATTGAAATATTATCTGGTCACTGGACACATAATGGCCCTGGACTCCTACGATAATAAAAAAAAAAACGTGCGCTCTTTGTGCAGCTGATTAAATTCCTCTGAATATTCTGCTGGTATCGGCCAAGTTTTAGCGCAGGGACAGATCCTCTTAGTATCTGAATATCAGAATAATGAGTAAGGTGGCAGGATGCTCAGATATAGATGTACATACTTTTACTTTGAAGGCGCTATATTTATTGTGACAGCAGGAGAACGGGAACAAATCACCGGAGCACGTTGTAATCATGGTTGTTGTTGAAACCGCTATTTAGAGCATTTAAGAGAAATTCATATTTATACACATTTATGTTTTTAAATTGAGTTAAATACACATTTTGGAGCTTTCTGTCACTGTGACGACTGGAAAACGGTGATTAGGAAAGCTGAGAGGGTAATAATGTGATACAGGTTCATGTATAGGGTTTTGTGTGCATCTAAAGCATAGACTGTATATAAATATGCACAATGCGTCCTCACTTCCTTGCATTTGCAGAAACTGACACTAGTTTCCCAGGCATACGGGCGGTGCCATGATGCCAGTTTGGACCCAGAGTCTGTGCAGTACGGTCCGAGAGTGGAGCCACGTGAAGCCGTGGTATCAGATATCAAGGCCCCGCCCACATTTCCGCCGGACTCACCGTGTTTTCGTTTAATTAATACTACGCCCTGCTCTACCTCCACCAGTTACAAGGAAATGTTGGATTATAAACTGTCCTTATTTTTTATTTTTTCCCCCAACTCGGAGATCCAACAGGGCCGCTTCCCAGAGCGGTTGGCATGGCAACTGGTAGTCGAAGTGATGTCACGTAAAAAGAAAAAATGACACGTGAACACGCATCAGTATTATAATAACCACCTAAAACGACTGAAACCATCCTTGAAAAATGATTTGATTTATTATTTATTTATTTTAGTGTTTTAATTCGGCCCAAGCCCCGCCCACTACCGTGGAGGGGGCGGAGCTTATGGGGACTATACTGCAGCCAGCCACCAGGGGGAGCTCTACTTGCTTCGGCTTCACTTTTGAGGAGCTGTTCTGCCGTCCATCTTTATACGGTCAATGATCTACATGTTGCTTTCAGTCAGTTGTTGGTGTTGGCGTGCCTCAGGTTATATGACTTGATCAATAAATGCCAAAACATGTGCTTGGAATTTACCCCAAGGCCTCCGACGGTCAAACTAGTCGTTTTAGAAAACACATAATAACCCCTCAGGAGCTGCTCTCTGGCAGCTGAAGAGGTCTCAGTTTTTGCTATCAGCGTATCCGAGGTTAGCCCGACCAAAGTGTCGGCTGCTGACGAAAACAATAATGAGCTGATTGCAAATCAATAGCAAGTTAAGAAGCCTTTCTTATCCCCTCCGTCTTGATCTGAGTTTGCCTCTGTTAAAGGGCTGATGTGCCTTTCAAAGACTCAATTGTAATGAGTCATTTCTTTAACAAAAAAAAGAAAAAAGAAAAAAGTGTAATGATTGCCACACTACAGGCTGCGAAGCAAAAACTGTAATTAGTGCATGACAAACACAATCAAAGATTAGTAGCCTGGCTCCCAGCGTAAGGTAGTAATTTCGTAACAAGGGTTCGCTTATCATTTCCTAAACATTCACTCTGAATATTGATGGCTTTCTGCCGCCGACTGCATACGGATATATATATATATATATAAATAATTTTTTTTACCAATTCATTTGCCTTCGCTGTTTCCAGTTGTCTGTTTGTCTCTCACTTAGCTGCCTACGTTAAGAGTGAGGAACAGAGGGAGAGAGAGAGGGAGAGTCTGAAAATGCGCCTCACCACCTGTGGCTACAGTAGAACCGCTCCAGAGCAAGGATGCACCTGTTGTCTCAACTGCATCAAATAATTGCAGCTTTAGTTGCCGTCTACATTTGTTTCCCCGTTCAGATCGTCTCTCGCCGTATCATTTGTTGTCAGAAGCGCAAATCTAAAGCGCAGAGACGTAACGCACGCACGCACACACACTCACGCGCGCCGCAACGCAATTATGCAACTTATAATTTAGCATCGACAATTAACGCGCAAGCAGCGACAACATTTATCCTCTGCACCAGTCATCTTGTTGTGGCGTCTTTGCAGATCGGCGCGCCTCTGTAATTAGCAATCACAGATTCCCTGCATCTTCCTGCTGGCTGCCATTGTCCCAGCCCTGCCTGTAAAACGCACAAATACGCACACACGCCACCCCCACCCATCAGCCTAGCGTGTTTGTATGTGTTTTTGTGTTTCTCATCAGTAATCATTCAATCTTTGTCAATTACAGCCAGCGTGATAGTGAGGCAAAACAAGCAGCGGAGGAGACGAGCGAGCGGCGGCTCGAGAGGGAGGCAAAGATTCCTAATAGAGCATTTAATGAAAGTTAATGGTCGGCTTTGTGCTCGTCGGGGAATTGGCAAGAGGGAGCCTGAGTATTGTTTAGAGATCGGACCAGGCGCCGCGCCATCATGGGCGATCCTCATTATCAGACTTCTCTTAATGATGGGTATAAATAATGTATATCACAGCGTCGGTAGATATGGGCGAAGACTGGGATGCCATCACTTCACATGGGAGCCAATTACAGGCAAGGATGAAATACAGGCCGTGTCCCGAGCTGACAAGGTGTACTGACCGGATAAAATGAATAGCTTAACGCAGGTATTGGATTTAAACACTATATCTCAAAACAAAAAAACAAAAAAAGTAAACTTTGGAGGAAACAAAAAAACAAAAAAATTCACCAAATGCCATTATTTTCTTTGAGAAGCCAAAGTACTTCAGATATTAAACAATGCTCTGGATGGTAAGATGGGTGCCGTGGGCTTACGCTCGTAAAATTCATTCCTCTTGCAGATAACTCAAAAATAATGAAAACTGTGAAATTGCAGCTGTGAGGTTTGTGCTTTTTTTTTTTTTTTTGTTACATACATCCAGACGTGGCCAAAACTCTGTGTGTGCCCTGACGCCGCCTCTTCAAACAGGATCCTCTCCTCCTGAAAAGTGCCGAAATTAAGCGCTCTCTTGTCATGCTTAATCCTTGCCGAAGCATAAAATTGCCTGGATGAAATTATTAACACCCCGGTTGTGAGTGGATGGCGCTGGCGCTTAAATCAGACACGTTCCTTCAATTAGTTTCATTTCAGTTTTGTGCCGCTCGGTGTGTTGTTGTGTGCGCCGCGGCGAATTAGGCGAAAAGCAATAAACGCAGCTGCTGTGAAGTCTGTTTTCTGTCTCTCTCCACGTGGTGCATTGATCCGCTGATGGCGTGGTCCCTTTTAGTCCTCCCGATCGTGCTTTGGATGCAACTGAAAGAGTTTCCTCGGAGCGTTTCAGGCTGTCGTGCGCTGCCCCTCGGAGCCTTCAGTCTAACCTCCGGAGTCGATGCGGAGAAAGATCCTTTTAGCTTAGAATAACAATCTCCTGACTTCTGACATTTTGACTTGGTTCCGAAACAAACATTTGCGACTATCATGGTGCTACTCAGCGAGCGGTGCTCTGCCTGAACTTTGAGATACACCCGTATTCATAGCGGCTGAACAATGGAGGACTTTAATCTGCGAGGAAGGGACACAGCTCGAGGAAATCTGACCTTTCAATGGAGTTAACATGGACAGTTACACACAATTTCTTGAAGACTATTGTTGGCCTAGACATAGTGCAGTATCTCTGATGTTTCTACTTCATTTTTTTACATGGTAGAACTTACTGTGCTTGGGGTAAGCCTAGCCCTGACCATGACCATGACCATGACCATGACCATGACCATGACCATGAACATGACCATGAACATGACCCTAGCCGTAGCCGTAGCCGTAGCCCTAGCCCTAACCTTAGCCCTAGCCCTTACCATGACCATGACCCTCACCATAGCCCTAGCCCTAGCCCCAACCTTAGCCCTAGCCCTAACATGACCATGACCATGACCATGACCCTTGCCATAGCCCTAGCCCTAACCATGATCATGACCATCGCCAGAGCCCTAGCCCTAACCCTAGCCCTACATTGACCATGACCCTGGCCCTGGCCCTAACCCTGGCCCTCGCCCTAGCCCTGTGCTTTCTAAATCTTTAAAACCTTAAACCTTATCTTTAGTGTGGCGTAACCAGACTCGAATTGTACCAGAATATGAGTGTGGTACTGCACTGTCTGGGTTTTCAGCCAATACGGAGCAGTCCTACAACCAGTCCACATCATTGTGTTTTTCAACAAATTGAATTCTGCAACCCTTAGATGACGTGTATGACCCCAAATGCAGGATGTTAACACTGCATGTCCAAGGAAGTAATCGCATTTGCCTGGATCCAACTAAACCATCTTTTCTGCTGAAAGAGCAAATGTCTAAGTTATAGAATTAATAAAATATAAGTTGTTAATAGCCGTCATGGGCCCTAAAGTCATCCACCCACCCACCTCTCCAGCAACTAATAGATTCAGCAAAACTCTAAGATTTAGGTTTTCAACACCGTTAAAGACAAATGAATCCATCATTGCAGAGATTTATACTTTCCTTTAAAACTCCCTGAAAACCCTGACTACCCAGAGTAAATGTTAAGTCAGTGCTCTTCCAGATGGTGCTGTCAGAGGCTCTCCGGGGCCCCCTATCCAAGCATCCCAATTCCTCCCACCAGCCCATGAGAGGTCATTATGGTAACCGTAGAGATGTGGGGGCGGTGTTCTCTGGTGGTGTCTGGGACGCCGTAATTGGTCCCGTCTTGTGGATCTCTGAGCTCTTCAGGCAGCGCAGGCATGCATCACCGCTGGGGCAGCTGAGCCAGACCAGGGCACACACTCTGGCTGGAAGGAAAAGTGGTTACTCATCACCCTAACCTTGCCGCTTCAGAGCGGCCCTAAAACATGTGCGCCTTTTGGCTAAGATATGTCAAGGTGTATAAATAGCAACAGTGTACTCTACGCAGCCCATTCAGGCATCACTCTGATCCAGATCACTGACTTGACTCACAAGCTATATCGACACGATTAGGCATGATTTCATTGCAAAGATGGGCGACGGCTTACGTTGTAGTCTGTCATCACACAATGAATGCGATAGTTAAAGCATTTAGAGCACATCTTGCTACACCATCTCTCTCCAACTAAACACTCCCCGTTCAAAGTGGCAGCTCCGAGATATCAGCTTCCTTCAATTTGACTGCACCTTTGGAAATTTAGCATCGGTTTTGCAGGGGTGTTTTTAACCTCAGTGCCTAGGGATCAAAACTGTGACTACATTAACAATCGTTCTTCAACCCGATAGAGACTTTATTGACAATGTAATTCAAATAGAAGATTACCAGGACGGATAGAAGAACTCACACTTATATTGAACTATTGAACTGATTACCAAAAGTCTACACCTATCCAATCAGGCCGGATTGGGCTAGTCTTGCTAGTCTTGGTTTTAGATGTGTTTCCGAGGCTTCTTTATTCTGATTGGGCTATCATTCCGATTTTCGCCAAAATGCTAGAGTCCGTGTAAACGTAGCTAGCGCTAATGGGTGGCATTATCAGTCAGTTTAATGTCGCTGCTACCTACTGTGGGTAATGACATTTAAGTAAATCCTCAAGATTGCCACTTCAATGCAGAGCGATTTTTTTTTTTTTTTGTCAACAAATATAAATGGGCGCAAGACGAACTTTAATCTTATTATAATTAAAGTAATTTAAAACTAACAGAATTGAAGTTCGCATTGGGTCTCTCTCGCCCGCCGTGTGAATGAATGTAGCGCCGCTTAGATCAATACGCGGTGAGACGTCGTGAAAGTCTTACTTTGCTGCCCTAACAACACTGGAGGCAGGTGGCATTAAGAAAACGGCGCTGAACGAAACATTCATCGGCCCAAACGAACGAGGAAGTCGAAAACTTTACCCAAACAAATCTGTAATTCAAATGGACGCGTTCATCTCCGAGCCAAACACAATGAGCGCCCAAGTTCGGTGAGTGGGTGAGTGTGTGTCTGGGTGCATACTTATTCTCCTGCTGTAGTCCTTTAAAAATTAGTCATGCGAGTTCTGTTTTCTTTCACTGAAGTTACTGTACATCTGCCGCAGCCCTCTCGTTATGCAAGGCAGTTTGGAATCCCAAACACGACGTTGACTTTTACGGAAATGCGCTGTTTGCTCTTTTGAGATTAACTCCGCACCGATAATTTCATATTTGCTAAATGGTTCTTACAGCCCTGATTTCGGGGCATCACTCAGTCGGACAGCTAATGAATTCATTGTATTGATTATGATGCCCAGGAGCCCTGGCTGGGAAATATGAAGTGTCAAGAACTCATTAATTCTAGAGAGGAGTTGGCAAACATCATTGACTCATTCCATTACACAAAGTCCACATATAATTGACCTTGTGTCTCATTGCTTCTCGGTTGAAAGTTCTCGTTTTTGGCTTGGGAAAGAATAAAAAGAAAATCTCTCTCTCTCTCTCTTTTTTTTTCCTGCGTAGAAAGGTTTTTCTTTCTGAATGTCTTATCTTAGCAGCAGGATCTCGCCCCTGTGTGAAAGGTTTTGCCGGATGTTCATTTTATGCCTACTTAAAGATAAAGCGTAAAGTAAGAGTTTTGATAAAAATGAAAAGCCCGGAGCATTTCAAACCGTGTTTATTCTTACGCGCTTACATCAAAGGCCTCGCTCGCGTTTTTCATAATTTCACTTGGCATTTTCTGTGCAAAAAAAAAAAAAAAAAAACTCGACAGAACAGAGGGGCTCAGATAGAAAGGGAGAAGGGTGAAATAATTGGGTTTAAAAGTGGATGGGTATTTCTTTTATGTTGTAATGTAAAGAGACCCTAATTTTACTTGAGCTCTGAGATTTCCCACAACTCAGCTTTATCTCCTCGCTCGGGATTCAAACATCCTTCCCCCCTCCATGAGTAAGTGCTGCTGAGTGTATTCTTCTCTTGTTCCCGAGGAGTACACTACATGGACAGGCTCATCGTGGAATAAATCTGCGAAGCATCAAACGCCATTTCCAATACTCCAGGCTTGACGCGCTGCAGTCACTTCATGTTGGTTCTAAGCTACTTTTTTTTGAATCATGTAATTGTCAAAAACATGTTCTCGCCGCCTCTGTAATGACAAGCAATTTGCCAGGGACGTCTCTCAGGAGCCCACTTCCCGACACCCTCGCCGCTTGGATTTAAAATGTCAGTTCGTGTCTTCTGGTGACTGTAATCTTTGCTATCCGCTCCATGCATATGATAATGCACACCTTGATGGCGGATCGGCCCCGCAGCACCCTCTAAAAGCGAAAGCTGTGATTCATAGGAGCCCCATTAAGCCGCGCGTTTACCAGCGGTGACTAACGAACCTTTTTACATTGAGCGAATTAATCAGCGCCGGCCGTGGTTTGTGCCGTTCGGATTAATTATTTCGTTTTAATCCCTGCCCTTTGGCGCTCTTCTCTTTTAGGTCCATTGTAGTAAAGTTCATGCTATTTGCATGTTGATTAACATGTGAATATGAAGCTCTTTTACATGGATGCGATTAGGACACCATACAGACTACTCATGTAGCAGCGGTGTAGGTTCCTTCTCCTGCGATTCACTGTCATCAAAATCCATTGTGTGACCTTTTTACCGTCATTAGGTCATTGTTAATGCTTCAATTAAAATGTAAATGTCAAATAAGCGGCTCAAAATGTTAAAATTGGGTCCAACAAAACCTGCTGTGGTGAGTCTGCAGTTTCCATGCACAGGATGATCCAGCGACTTAATATCTGGGTCTGTGGCTGACATGTTTGTCGCCTGTGGTAGCGTCCAGCGATGGTCAATTTGAGTATTTGCTGGCTGACCAACCTCGCGCTTTAGAGTGGCTCCTGTTTTCACGTCGTTTGCCTTCCATCACTCACACTGTTGTTAGAAATGAGAGGGGCTTACGATAGTAGTAGGGGTCACAGGTTGAGAATGGTGTGTTCAATGACCCAATTTTTACCCAAGCCGTTCAAATGTCCTGGCTGTACATGTAAATGAGAGTGATTACTGTTTGACTGTGTTTAATTATCTGTATTCATAAAGATTATTGTGAAATATCTCAGCATGGCATATCATACACTGTAAACAAAATTCAAGTTAGTAAAACTTGAGGAAACTCAACCTGAAGAAAAATTCAAAAATCTGAGCTATAACAAATGATCATTGTTTGTTTCAAATTGATACAAATTCCGTTTAAACAACTTATTAGGTTACTTTAACCACTGGAGAAAAATCAGTTTATCTTGTTAAATCAACTCACACTTCCAAGTTAAGATCATTTCAACTAAGTTCATATCAATTGCCTTTTTAATGGAAAATATATATATATTTTTTTATAACCTGGATCTTATTTCTGGCATAAAATACGATTGTTTACTCATATAACTTTGGTGTCATTTGGAGTCTTTCAGATGATATTTAGATCTCCTTATATCCATATAATGGGAGTGAATGGGGCACCGAAACCTAGCCTCTAAATAACACATTATCAGTCGCCAAACATACTAATTTCACCAGTATTTTGTTACGATACGAGTCCAGAGTTATCTTATGCCAGAAATAAAGTCTAGGTTGTAATAAAACGAGAGCACTTAAGTTTTTGCTTCTAGTTAGATTTCTCATCTTGACGACTAATGGCAAGTTGTAAAGTTTATGTCAACCTTCAGACAGATTCGACTCACGTCATTTATTTTTATTTAGGTCGTTCAGAGAGGAGGACATTATAATTTGATCCACCGAAAAACAGTCTGTTTGAAATGAATTCCTGCTTCCTCCTCCCCTGTTGCCTTTTACAACTCAAAACTTAAAGAAAAGCCAAGAGCTAAATGAACATCGAGCACACAGAGAAAAGACAAAAGACAGTTTAAGTTCAGAAAACTTAAAGTGAGTTCAGTGTCAATAACTAGTCACGGCTAATGGAGTTAAAGAGAAGAAAAACAATCACGTAACTTAAGTCGACTGTAATGTTTCACAGTATGATCGTGCGATTTTCTGTCAGTGTCTCACTTGTTACTGCGTGCCGTCTCTGCAGGGGAGCTGTACATCGGTGGCGTGACGAAGAACATGTACAGCAATCTGCCCAAGCTGATTGCATCCCGGGACGGGTACCAGGGCTGTCTGGCCTCTGTGGACCTGAATGGGAGACTCCCTGACCTGATCGCGGATGCCCTCCACAGGGTGGGTCAGGTGGAACGAGGCTGCGATGGTGAGTAGTAGGGGAAGCGGCTCAGTGTCGCGTATTGACTCGCCGTAAATCGGAGTGAAAGTCTCATTGTGTGCTAATGGGATCCCTCTCCTGTTGCAAGGTAAGACGAAAAAGGAACAATCATTTCGCATTTCACGCCGAGGGAAATCAAATGACACTGAGCATAATCCAGTGTTTCTGTTATAAGTAAGAGCAATTTCTCACAGACAACGGCGGCTTTTTGACAATTACACATCAAGGTTAGCTTAGTCAGAAGTTTTTAATAGTTTGTTCCCCTCCCACGCTGTACATAAAATTGCTTTTCTAACTAAAGTTCTAGTAAAAGCATACAATTAAAGCAACTGAGGTGCATTTCTGTGTATGCTTTTCCCTTAAATACTCCAGCTACCCCTCCTAGATGCTCGTAGCGCTAGCCAGCCTTTTCAATCTGCTCTGTATATCCTCTCTATTGCCCTATAAAACCTGCAAGCAGGCTGCATCTTTCCCCTCTAATGTTATTGTGAGCGTGGCTAATCTCAGAAACACCCTCGCCGGTTTTTGCATCATCAGCCTCGCATTTGTCATATTTTTACTTCCGCAGTGCGTGGTTCGCCGCCACGTTCTCAGGCAGCGCGGCTCCGGCGTCGGGCACTTAATCCTGAGTATAACAGTGGATTTTGGCTATAGCGTTTCCTCCCGCCAGCTTAACCCTCTCCCCCCGCCACACCGCATCTCTACGGCATACCGAGCGACGGAGAGCGCAGACTTGATTTCCCTGAGGGCCGCACTGGCCGACTCAGTGCAGCACTGATCCAGCTTTTTTTTTTTTTTTCCCTTCTCTCTTCTTCCTCTTGTTCCCTAACGCTGCTACTTCTGCCAGGCAGCCGGCCGGCCTTATTACCTGCCTACAGTTATACGCTACAATTACTTTGCTCTAAACACGGTTTAAAGCTGCAGGAAGATGTCATAAAGATATCATATCAAGTCCCGCGGGCACTTGAGATGTTAATGATAGTTAATGACTGCATGTGCCTGAGAGTTGAGCGGTAGTAATTGACCAGTTAGGGTGGAGCCTTTTGACAAATATTAGGATACCTGCTCCTGCGGCTGTTAGAAATGCTTGTATTCCCCTGCTGATATTACAGGAATACATCAAAAACAATTTTGACTAGTTATCTAATTCTACTGTAATCAGGTTTAGAATATTATTCCTTGCCATACACCAGAGAAACCAAACTCTGTGCATCATTCCGTCTAAGTTGAATTTTATATCGTATAGTTTTAAGGCTGTTATATACTCCTTGAGAAGCAAGCATTCTTGTAGCTTGTTCGCGACACGTCAACCAGGCAGAAGTTTTTTCTCGCATGGTGTCCGGCAACTGTAAGTGGGCGTGGTTAATGCGGAAAAACGGAAATGCTAGCGGCCACTCTATGAGCTTCCAGATGCTAATATTCGCAATGTGACCGTTAATGTAGAGAATCTAGTAGAGAACGCCAAATGAAATGCTCAGGAACGTGGTTGTCAAAGCAACTGGCTAGCTGGCTAGCTGGCTAGGTGGCTTAGCGTTTGTGACGTATGCTGCAGTGGGAGCGTCCTATGAGGACACCCCAGCAGTTCGGCACTTGAGCTTCTCGTGAAGTATGAATGACCTAGCCAGAATGACCTTTGTTCTTGTCCTTGCTCACCTCAAGAACAAGAACAAATTTCTTGCTTCTCACAGGGTATGTAACAAGCTTGATGGAGCTTCTCAACATTTTGGTTACTAAATCCAGAGCAAGGCTGATGAAGATGACAGCTCCAAATGCTTTGTCGCCCGGAGTATGGCTCACTCTCTGCAGTCTAAACCCAACCGGTGCTGAATGCCATCGTTAGCTTGTGCGTCACGGCTAGATAGCGGTGAAGGTAGCTGCTGGTCCAGTCTCTCCAGACCATAAGCCCAACAAGCCCTCGACGCATATCACAGAAACATAGAGCAAGATGGTGAAAATGGGAGGTAGACTGAGACAAAGTGTATTAAAGGACCATTACTGATGAGAGAGACAAAGCAAACAAGGCCAAAAAACTTAAAAGTTCTGGTCTTCAACGCCATTTTGTTATGAAACAAAAGCCCAAACTAAATTCTAACTGAGGCGCCAGGACCTACTCTGCGCTATTAGTACCTCAGCAGATGTTCCAGCCGTAGCCAAGCTGTTAGCTGAGCACACAGCTGACATCAGCAAGGGAATATAGACGCGTGTTAGCTTGGGTTTTTACAGCAGTAGCAGGATTGCCACCGCCCCCCAATATTGTTCCTGAGCATTTCATTTGGAGCAAACACAACAGATGGAGTTTCATGCTCCAACAAACCCAAAGCACCTAATAAGAGGTTCTCAGACAGCCGTCTGAAGGTAATGTTTGGCCAATCAATAGTATAAAGGAAGAGTGAATAAGTGATTACATGGCATGCTTATTAATTATTACAATATGCTCAATTAGCTCCTCAGGGGAACCTTTTATTAGTGAGTAATTAAAGGGCAAATTAGCGTGGAAGCAGAAACCGAAATGAAGTGAATATTTTAGAACAGAAAGTACAATCTCCTAGACTTTGTATGTATGTATATATTTGTTGTTTTTGTAGGTTTTTTTTTATGTGACGTGACGTCTTTTTTTCTTCCTCTTCTTCTTCTTTTAATTGGACCATTTGTAAATGGCACAGTGAGATGTCTGTTTATCTATGCAGAAACAAATTAGTCTGGCACTGAACCATGGTTCTTTGAAAATGTCTGTGTTTAATTGAGATTTTAATGAGAAACCCCACCACAGCCGCCACACACACGCACGCACACACTTATTTCTAGAACTATTGTTTTGCCCAAGACTTGAACTTCATCCCAATCTTATATCTTTTAATCCCCAATCTAATTTTATCAACAAATATTTGAAATCTAGAGTTCTCTGAAAGAAAACTAATGGAGATCTCGTCTTTACCAGCCAGTTCTAATAACATCCAGTCAACTCACGCAAAAAAAAACCAATGCCATTTGGGTCGAAAGTATTTGTGATCCAATACAGAAACAGAGACGTTCACGGCAGTTTGAATAAGTGCCTGGGACGCCACAGACAGATTACTACAGCGGAGATTATAATTGACATTTTAAATGTCTTCCACCAAGCTAGACGGTGGAAATACTTGAGAGGGCGTCTAAATACGGAGGCACGCAAAGAGACCCAGACATAAATACGCTGTTTGAAGTAGATGGCTCATCAACAAGTACGTTTGACGTGTTGTCAACTGAAGGCAGCTGAAATGTGCCAGTTCTATGATGGGGTGTAGGGGTAGAGCTAGAAAAGCCAGACCCTTTAACTTACACTGGGGCCTTGAATGTAAATATCATACATTGTTAAACAGAGCTTTAAAAAAGCGGATTGGACTGCCGGCAGAGCACCCTAGGGTTTTCATCTGGGTCAACTCAAAATGCTATAAATGCTATAATATGCCATTACGCCAACGGTATGTTTATGTGTAGGTTAATTATAATTTCTTTCGGTTTAAAAACACTGCATTGCCTTTGGTTACGCCCTCAGGACCCAGTACCACCTGTACGGAGGAGTCCTGCTACCATCAGGGGGTGTGTCTCCAGCAGTGGGAGGGCTTCACTTGCGACTGCACCATGACGTCCTATGGAGGCTCGTTTTGCAACGACCGTAAGTGAAACGTTTCTACCGATTGTTGAGGTTCGAATGGCGGGAGTGAATGGCGCAGTGGTGATACTGGTTGGTGGACTGCTGGGGCCGGTGCTGGTGCTTACCGGCAAGCTCCGTAGGCATCTTTGGAAATCTTCTGCTGGATTCTCAGAGTCTCCTTGGTTGTATGTCAGTCAACACAACTTGTGCACGTTCTTCGGGTTAGCTGTCATTGGTGAGTCCAGCTATTTCTCACAGAAGCACTTGTTCATAGCTCTCCAGGAGGCCATTTGTGCAAATTTGTGGACTCTCAATTAGCAGAAATGGGTTGCCCTACCCTTTAGCAGTCTTAATTTTTTGTTCATTAAAGCATTGCATTTTTGCATGCATAAATACCTCGCCTAGTGCACTCCTAACGGCATTAGAGCCTCGCTGGCGCACTATTTCATTCCTTAAACGGCAAATGCTTTTACGGGCAAACGGTGGAACGCGTTAACCCATTACTGCTAACAAGTTAAACGTCTAAACCCCAGTAAACAACGACTCATTATCCGGCTAGAGCGAGGGGGCCACGCTCAGACTGTGCTCCCGACGAAGCCGCACGCTCGGAGTTCACCGTGAGATCGCTTACTTGGCTCCAGGGGCGGCGCGAAAAAGCACACGCTGCGCGCGGAGGAACAGCGTTTTGAGCCCTGTGTCCCTGCCATGTGGTCACCTGCTGGGTGGCTGGGAGCCAAGGATGGGGGATGATGAAAGGTACGGAGAGAGGGTGAAATAGGTTTATCACAAATGCAGTGTTTATGCTAATGGTTTTAAGTGCTTCTCTCTTAGGCTGACAGTATGTATTTATTGTGAAGTGATTGTGGCTAATGCTGTTACTGAAGGTGCAGCACAGACTCTGAAGTGCACATATATATATGTCTGAGAATATTTCATCTGGATATTAGCTTTTACATAAAAACGAATACTGTCGATTACTCGATTTAAGCTGCTAAACGTACTTCTGCAGCTGAAAGGCCAGGGTGATATTACATCCTGGTATCCGTGTATGTAGCTGTACGCCTCACGTTGCTAAGCGTTCTCAGGACAGGTGCTGTCTCATCCCATTAGCGGAGGCGCTCCTTCTTTATTACGCCGTTTAAGAGCTGCGTCTGTAGCAGGGCTCAGCCGGGTAACATGGAGCTTATGCACAATTAGCATTCAGCGCTCTTCACAGGAGCGATTTAAACAAGGGCAGAGCCGGGGTGACAGGCTAATAGACTTGTTTGTATAAGCCTTTGTTTGCTTATGAAGTGGTGGGTGCCGGGGTTAAGCCGTATCACCCACCCTTTTTCTGCCTGCATTCCGTTTGCGTCGGATCGTTGCGTGCCGCCGCCGCCGTTGTGTTGCCTGCCATGTCAGCTATACAGAATATGACTGGGCATGACAGTCAGGGGCTGATTAGCAAGGTGTTCCTCCGGCTCTCGGAAGTCTCTGGCGAGAGGTGGGGGCGATAGCAACTGCTCCGTCGGCGTGACAGCTCTGCCAAGATAAGCAGAGATCCTTCGCTCTTTGAGAGAGGACAGCAAATGAAGAAAAGGGAGGGAAAAGGAGGGGTGGGGTTGGGGAGCGTTCGCGGCGTTGGAGTTGCCGCTTTCAGGGAGGGATGACAGGTGGCACTGAGCCAGGGGGTGCAAACCAACATGTGTTCAGCAGAAGGATGTGGGTGAAGTGTGTCTGTTATGTGAGAAGGTGTGGAGGGAAGGACTTCACCAGCAGCCTGATCAAATGGCTAAATTTTAAATTCTAGACTCAGTAAGAATCACTGACTATAGGTCAATGGGTCTACTGGCTGCTTGTTAAACTTCACTCCACGCTACGTGCAGGCTAATTACACAATGTGCAATGTTTTATATTGATGGGAGGTTGCCATACTACAGTATAACACAACAACCTTAACGCTTATTAAAATCCAACTATCCGGAAAAGTCTGGAACGTCCAACCAGTGTCACGTTTCCTTCTTTTGAATTTGAGCTAACCGAGGCATGCTAAGACGTCTGTGCTATGCAGTTGTATGTCAGCCTCTTTCAAGTGTGCATGCATTGTTGTGCGGTTTCTCTTGCAGCCCCTTCTTTCTTCCCTCGCCACAGCGGCCCATCGTCTGATCTCCACGCTCCGCCGTCACTTCTGCCTCTAAATGTCGACAAGTTCTCTTGTCTTGTCCTCGAGAGCCCAACCCTAACTTGAACGTTTGTCTCCTTCTCCTTTGCGTCGTCTCCTCACTCTTTGCTTCCTCGCCCCTCGTTGCATAAGCAGCTTCGTCTCCTCGAGGCTTTTCGCAGAATCAACCGTTTCGTTTTTTTTTTTGTTCTGAACACGCAAGCCTTCAGGGAATTGTCCTTGAGCCCCGCTCTGAAAACCAAGGTAGGACTTATTACATCTGGTAGCGTATCTGGAATGAGAATGAAACCGATGCATCGAGATCTTGGACACAAAAGCCTTGCAGTTTCCCGTAGCTGCAGGGTTACGCATCGTTGCTCTGTAGCTTTCCCGTTTTCTTCCGTGTGCCATTGATTCGTCTTCCTGTACACGAAACTATACAAACTTCCTCTGTAGTATTTTCTGTGCCGTAACAAATCGTAAACCTTGAATCCTGTTTGTCTGTCTACGTGACTAATACGTATAAGTGTTGCGTAAACAGCTATACTGGGCGCTTCTCTTTGTTGTTTTTTACAAAAGGTACGTATGCATGTCATCAAAAGAAAAGGATGTGAATGTAAGGCCTGTACAACAAATCACGAAGAAACATCCTGCTGTGCAGTGACGGTCTTTATCTCCCGCTGTGAACAATACACAGCACACACAGCTCTGTCAGCGGCTACATGTTACACTGAATTACAAAGTTCCTCCAGTTTTTCTCATACAATGTTAATACTATGGTGACCAGTCATTGTCTAATTTAACATGGCGGAGAAATCAGCATTGAGAACTCACGTAGCATGTGAAGCTATTTGTTTTGTTAACTTCTAAAAATTTGCCTTCCCGACACTTTTTAAAACCCGATGTCTGTGCTTTTGATGTTTTAGACCATGGAGATTTACAATTATTTGAAGAGAGTTGGCCAAAAGTCGGAGGAAACGACTCCAGACGTAACGTTAACTAGCTAAATTTAAGAGCTAGCTAGCAAACTTAGTTACCTAGTTTGGAGAACTCACTTGGAGAGAACTCACGTAGCATGTGAAGCTATTTGTTTGTTAACTGCTAAAAATGTACATTCCCGCCACTTTTTAAAACCTGATGTTTGTGCTTTTGATGTTTTAGATCATTGTTTGAAGAAAGTTGATCAAAAGTCGAAGGAAATGACTCCGGATGTAACGTGAACTAGCTTAATTTAAGTGCTAACTAGCAAAGTTAGCTAGCGAAGTTAGATTGAAGGTCAACTGTTTACCGTACATTTGTTTTCTTTGCTGACACTTTAGTTAATCTTACACACATTTATCCATAGAATTATGTGTAGTATTCATGTACTGGAACTGCACAGGCTGCTGCTATTTGTGGCTAAATACACTATCGCTAATTTAAAGACGAACTGATACGAAACACTCTTTTTAATAGTTGGGATAGCACCACTATTAGGGGCTTTTTATTAAGACGATAGAATTCGTGATGATGAGTTGAGGTGATTGCTACTGCTTTTCAATCTCTGTGGGGAATAAAAATAAATGAGCATAATTATTGTAACAATTATTGCTTGAACTGTTGTTTGTTGAAGGCCATTACAGACGAAGAGCAGAGGGGCCTTGGGTGATTGATATGTGTGTGTGCGGTCTATTGCAACATGAAAAAGAAACCGACTGGTGAAAAACCCACATGGCAGAGGAAAAGCTCGGGCGTGATTTCCTCCATTTGAGCCGTTTGTTTCCCGCCAGGTGGAAAGGTTGTCGGCGTTATTGACACGGCGGTTATTATTTATGAATGCAGATGCGCGGCTTATTGGAGGAGATATTAGAGAGAACGGATTCCGTTTTCAGGCGGCGCTGATGTTTCGCACCGAGGGATTTGTCTCTATTGGGTTTTTATCGCCAGTCGCACGTCAGTCAGTCATTGTCTGCTACCTGAGACATGACGAACTGAGTGAACTCCTCGACTGCCGCTACAGAAAACACTTTGTCGAGCTTTAAATAAAATTATTTCGCGCATACGCCAGAACTCAGTAAGAAGCTGACACTAAACGGAGTGTCATGAGAATGAATAACTTAATAAATAATACAAGGGGTCTGGTTGGCCTTTGATTGCTGGAATATGTCCGAGCGCGTCGCTGCCTTTTTGACAAGTCGTAAACGCGCGCACCGGGAGACGAAATTAAGTGTGATCCTGGCAACTGAAACGGGATCAAAGTGGATTTAGATCTGTCGATGCGGCTCGGGCCGCGCTCAGGGCCGTCTGTTTTCGCAGTATTGTCTAGTTTAAAATAGATCCGCCTTGGGTGCCTCCGCTAGCATTGTCGGGAGGTGTTCTTTCTTTTAAAAGTACACTGAGGCTTTTATTATTATTATTATTATTATCATTTTCTTTGAAATTGTCTGCACAAAAGAGGAATTTGACTTCTTTTAACCCTGTCAGAGGTGGTGTTTAACAGAGAACTGTACATTTTCACAGCCCATAAATTCAAAGCTACTTTTGAGACCTGTCTCGTAATCCTCCTTGGACCGAGGAAGCCGTTTCCTCCTTCCTCCCCCCACCGCTGACATTGCTTATTTATGAGCGTTCACCTGATAAGAAAAGACACCGCTGAGGAAGCCGGGGGAGGCTAACTGACAGAAAGTTGATATTGGAAGTGATCAGCGCAGCCTAGGGTTAACACCATTGCCTTACGCCCTTGGGTAAAAGGAGGCCCTGCGCTACTTTCTCTGGCTTAGCGGCGACGCCGAGAGGTATGTCGGAAACTGGGATGGGTGTCCGTGTTTGTGAAGCTCTAATCCCAGTCGAGGGGCTCTCATTTGATAGAACGCCACCTCTTTAGTGACCCCGTTCTGTTGGAGAGCTTAGACCCGCTGCTCTGCACCGCGGCGTCGAACGTGGCTGCAGGAAGTACTCACGGATAAATGAAATTGGTTTGCCTCTTTTCAACCACAGTAGCAGCGGTGCACAAACTTTATTGGCGCATTTAAACACAAGTACTCTCCAGCACTGTTTCCAATCAGATGTATTCCCTTTCCATTACGGCCCTTTTCTATTAACACTACAAGCATACGCTGTATGAGCGCCGCATTCAGTCGGAATTGGAGGTTGTTTTGTTTCCCGTACTGTAACACTATGTTTACGCACACAGATGCATTTATGGAGCAAAATAAAAGATAATAATAAAAAAAAGGCTGTCTTCTACCCCTTCTTGCAGACACACACAAACCGGAGAGCATTTGTTATTCAGCAGCAGCCTGCAGTGATTGACTGGTCTATTTGTCTCTGCGTAGCGTGTAAGTGGGCCACTTGGTATTCTGCCTTATTCATCTGGAACCAACTCAGACAGAGATGCTGTGTAAGTGCGTGCGGTACGAGGGGCTTTGTTTCTCTTTCACTCTCTGTTTATGCGAGCGAGGGAGCGACCGTGAGAAAACAAGAGCGGGGAGAGAGGGATGGTGGCGGAGATCCCGCGAGGGGGTAGCCGGCAACTGTGCAGCTCTTTGTTTAACTGTACGCGGTCGCGGGGCGTCAACGCAACACGTGCACGTGTACGAGGAACCCGGCTGCCGCCGCTTGGCGCTGTCAGGCATACTAATTGAGTGCGGAGCGTTTGCAGCACTGCTGATTCCGATCTGCCTCCTCTCCGGCCGCCTCATCTCTATTTCATTGTTCGCCTTTAGCATTCAGAGTGAAGAAGAAAGGGCCGTTCTGCGGTAACATGGCTTGACAGGATAGAGTATCTGTGGTGTCATCCACCAACCTCCATCACACAAGTGCCAAAAAAAGAGAGTGCAGGTCCACTAATGACCTCTTGAGGCTGCCTCCAAACCCAAGTCAACCCACATACACCAATCAGCCACGACATCATGACAGGAGAAGTAAATAACGTCGACCATCTTGTGACAGTTCAGTGTTCTGCTGAGAAACTTTTGGACCTGGCATTCATTGGTGTGGATGTTACTTAGACATGTAGCACCCACCTAGACCAGACCAGGCACCTCCACCCCATAGCAATGACACTCCTTGATGGCAGCAGCCGTCCCCAGCAGGATGCAGCCTACCATTCAGCTGGCAAAACGCTTTAGGAACGACTCAAAAAACATTAAAAACTACATTTCCACTAGATCCCAAACTGATGAAGCATCTGCGGGATGATCCACAGAGGCCCCTCCCCTCAACCCATAGGACCCAAAGCCCCCCCTCCAACAATATCCTTCTGCCAGACACCAACCTGAGGACAACCTCAGAGGGCCCGTGTCCATTCCCTGATGAGTCCCAACTGTTTTGGAGGCAACAAGGAAGACCTACACAAATATTAGGGAGGTGGTCATAATGTTATGGCTCATCGGTGCATTCAGTGACTCCGAAAGAACAGTTTTGAGTTTCAACCACGTTGAAATTTGACCACTTCACCCACAGTAGACACAGTAAGAAAATAAGATTCTGTTATATTAAGCGTCAACTAAACGCCATTAACAGTTACCAACTGCTGGAAAATGTAGTATTCGTCTCTGGAATGAGTCGCTACGCGCCGTGGCAGCTTTTAAACCGCACCGCCCCATTATGCGAAAAAACGAAGCGTTATCTATTTTCGAGTGCGCGTTCGCTTCGGCTCTTTATTCCTCGAGTCCTTTATTTGTGGCAGCCGTAACGCTAAGTGGATTGACTTCAGCGCTTCTGGAGGCCTAAGTGCATCTCGCTAAGTGTCGCGCCGCATGCTTTTCGCCCGGTCCTACTGTTAATGCCGGATGAGCTTGATGGGCTTCAGCGGCCGCCGGTCACGCCGAGGAGCCCGCCTCGCCGGACTCTAATGAAGCCTGATCGGCGAAGCGCGCTCGCTCTCATCCTCCCCGGCGGCTCTGCAGGTGACCGTTTGCTCGATGCGTCGCGTGAATTGCAAATAAAAAATAAATAAATAAACAAAACGAGATGCGATTTAAAGATGGCTGCCGGCGTCCGGAGCCCAATCACGCCTCGCCGTGCATGTAATACACTTGGTTTGGGCTTACCATCGATCGTCGGGGCGACTTGTTGTGATGGAGGTCACACTGGCTTCAACGTGGAGTCCATGCGCAACTCAGCGTGAATCAGGACAGACTTAAGGGGAGGCTTTAGCCCTCTCAGATTCTCCTCACCTGCCCGAACTCAGGAGGAATGAGTAAGCAGAGCTGCAAAACTCTCAGTCTCGCCTCAAACCCCCTGATCCAGTAAGGGAAATAAACAGTTTTTACCCAAGAAGCCATTTGGGAGACATACAAGCATGGCCTCACATAAAAAACTCATAGAAGGTGTCTCACTGACATTTTATTTTATTATTTTTTTCTCTCTCTTAAGCTCTATAACTCTCCATTTTCATTTTTTTGTCAGAAATTGTTATTCAACCCTCCCTCCCTTGCTCTTTTTCCGCGGTTCCCATCTTCTCTTCTCTTCTCTGTTTGCCAGTCGGGCCCCAAAGTGCTGCTGCCCGGACCCGGCAATTAACCGCCACCTCATTAGGCCAGAAACACAGTGTGAATCCTGAATAATTACTCGCTTTCCTTTCTTTCGTGCCCATAAACACACACTCCCACAACGAGTTCCCCCCTCTCCTCCACTTCTCGGTCATCGCGGGCTGCTCTTGAAATGAGATAGAGGGACGCCGGGGTGGCTGCAGTTATCTTCCCGTTTGCAGACATGGCCAGCGAAAAAGCACGGGCAGGGGAGTGGAAGTGTGGACGAAGGGAGCGCGAGCGGGGCAATGAAACGGAGTTTTGAGCATGCAAAGGCAATTTGGGCCTCCCCGAAAGAGGGCAGCGCTAAGCCCGTCGGACTTTAGAAGTCACCGCGTCAAGAGCTCGGAGGGGATCGGTCGAGGGCGGGATGGCTCGCGTTTCGTGGCCTGTGGCGCCGAGGGCGGAAGGTGTAAGTAATAGCTTGGCACGAGTTATGTGGCTTTCATGGAAATGACGCTTCCGCTGTTGTGATTAACCGGCTGGAACACTTGCAGTGTGTTAATTAAAAAATTCAATCATCGTTGTTGAGTGGTCAGCGCGAGTGTAATAGATGGTAAAGCAAATATTTCACAGAGGCGGTAAATGTTAACTGTTAGTTCACTCTGGTTTTATCTGTTTAGCTCTGAGTAAAAGCCTTTGTGCTGAAAGTCTTTACTGTCGGGTTTCATTTTGTTCCTCATTTCCTCTAACCAGACTGGGTATATATATACAAATACATACAATGCCTGGCCAAAAACAAGTCACCACCTGGATTTAACTCAGCAAATAGGTACGGGAGCCTCCTATTGGATAATTACTACGTGGGTGATTATCTTTCAGCTTTCAACAAGTTATTTAACACTAACTGATCCAATGAGTAGCTTCTCATTTCTTAAACAATTATGTCTAAAGACACATCCCATAGTTGTGGAAACGATGTTTGAGAAGGGTCAAATCATTGGCATGCATCAAGCAGAGAAAACATCTAAGGAGATTGAAGAAACTACTAAAACTGGGTTAAGAACTGTCCAACACATTATTAGAAAATGGAAAGACAGTGGAGAACCATCGTTTGGTGAAATCAAATGGAAGAAAAACAACAGTAGAACTCAGGGCTATGTTTAATAGTGAAAGTAAGAACATTTCCACACCAACAATGTGAAGGGAACTCAAGGGATTGGGACTTAAGAAAACTCTGGAGACTCTGGGGCAATGGAAGAAGGTCATGTGGTCTGATGAGTCCAGATTTAACCTGTTATCCAGAGTGATGGGGGCATCAGGGTAAGAAGAGAGGCAGATGAAGTGATGCAGCCATCATGCCTAGTGTCTACTGTACAAGCCTGTGGGGGCAGGGCTATGATCTGGGGTTGCTGCAGTTGTTCAGGTCTAGGTTCATTAGCTGACTACCTGAATATACTGAATGAGCAGCTTATTCCATCAATGGATCATATTCCAAGATGACAATGTCAGGATTCATGGGGCTCAGATTGTGAAAGAGTGGTTCAGGGAGCATGAGATGGATTGTTCCACCACAGAGTCCAGACCTTAACCCCATTGAGGATCTTTGGGATGTGCTGGAGACTCTCTCATCATCAATACAAGATCTTAGTGCATATGTATTATGTCTCTACACCTAGAAGCAGGGAAGACATCTGTCTCTATCTTTGGCTAAAGATACCATAAACTTTTTTTTTTTTTTTGTCTTGATTAATTTTTGTTTTGTGTGGAAGTTCCGCAGTTTTTTTTTCATTTATTTTTTATTTTTTCATCCCTTGCTTGGTTTTAATTAAAGATTGCGTAAGCTTTTAAACCAGAATCTGCATTAAAGGACAATTAATGAGGCTTTGTAATTGCATTGAAACCACTCCAGCCACTTGCAGGCATTATCAAAAAGCTTTTTACAGTACTTTGGAATATGAACAGGAGAGGTGGGAGGGAATGTTTCTCTCTCCCTCTCTCCCTGAGTGTGTGTGTGTGTGTGTGTGTGGACGTGGTCGAGAGAATTTAAAATATTAAAATAAGGCTGAAAAACGAGGGGAGGCAAAAAAAAAAAAAAGCAATTATTTCTCACCGGTACTCAATTCACACGTTTCATATCAGTCAGTTCCTTTATTCACACTTTGTAAATATCAGTGTTGCACATCTGTGTAGGACCAATTTTCTGGACCTGATTGAATTCCATGCCGCAAATGTGCTTCCAAATACCATGTGCACGCCTGCAATCAGACTGGTGTAAACATGGAAAGGCAAAGACACAGCTTCCACTGCGTAAATATGGCAATCGCGAGCAGGTGCTAAAAGTCCATCCACCGTCTCATTTCTCAATCCATTTGCAGTCAATTGTTATGATTTGTTGTGACTCACGGTCAAACGTTTTTTTTTTTTTTTATACTTCGTCGCCCCTAAACTTTGCCAAGTGGGGGGTAGGGGGGTAAGGAGGTTAGGAACAAAATACAGGACTCTGAGTGCTGAGGCAGGAAGTATTTAATAAAAAAAAGCGCTGCAGACGTGGCAGGATATCCAAAAAAACTAAAATCAAAACGCTATGAACAAGACAAGACAAATCTACGGCATGGAAAGACATGAACTAGGCAAATAAACAGTATGACATAAAACCAAGAACTTAACAAAATACAACAAACAGAAACCCAAGAAACTAATCAAACCGTGACAAACTTTAACCAGAACATACACGTCGTAGTGTATTTTATCCATGTCACAGCTGTAGAAGCTACTCATACAAACAAAAACCCAACAACTTACGTTCAAACACAACAGGTGGTGAAACTTTCCATATGTGGAATGAAAGCGAACACTTGACAAAACATGAGAAAGATATTGCTGGATTGTAGATGAGCAGTGTTGTGCAGGTTCACGCTAAACAAGAATTAGCTCAAAGTCCAGTTCACACAGATGCAGACGTGAACTAGTTCAAGTTGCCCTGCGATAGACTGGGGACCTGTCCAGGGTGTACCCCGTCTTTTGTCCAATGACAGTTGGGATAGGCTCCAGCCCCGCCCCCCAGCGACCCTTCACAGGAACAAGCGGTTACAGAAGATGACTGAATCGTTCAAGTCAATAGTTCACATCTATACATTTCGAACTAAGCTCATAGACTCCAACATGAACAGTTCGTTGAGCACCTTCGAGCTGTTCTTGTTCAATATCCATCCCCAGCCCTCAATTATTGCCTCCGCTGACTTGCCAAACTAAATGTACTGCACACTACTTTGGATTTCGTTGACTAATATGCGGTGAGAGTCGATTAGTCCAGTGGTTTTCAAAGTGGGGGGCCACCAGGGGGCGCTCAAGACAATTGAAGTGAAAATAAGAAAACAAAAAATTGCAAAAATCAATGAATACGTCAATAAAAATAAGAAAAAACATTATAAAAGTCGACGCAAGGTTACTGAAGCTTGAACGCAAATCGGCCGTAGACCATGTCAACTCCATAATACTCGATACATGATACATAATATGCCTATATAAACTGGCACTGTTATTTGCGTCTAATAGTACTTCACATCGTGTTCTAAGATGGTGTAATGAGAAGGTGCTAGGGTCCGCATAGGAGTCTGCTTTGTCGCCGGAAAAGGCGAATTTTTATCTCCGTGATCTTTATACTCACAGTTGGAAAAATCATGCGTTCCGTTCACAATTTACCAAAATACGAACACTGCACAGTTGGAATGACAAATCTTTCCACTATGTTGCCGCAGCACACACAAAAGTGGAAGAGACTCATCTTAAGAAGTGGGTATCGGCTTCAGCGGCGTGAATGACGGCGGCTTCGGCGCGAGCAGATGCACGGTGAAATATTAACCGGCGCTTTAGGGATGGCTCCGCTCCCAGAATGCATCAATGTCCAATAATACTGTCTACATTTGGCTGGATGAAATGCTGCCGTGTACTCAGATTGTCTTTTTATCTTGTGCTTGATTGTGCCTTCCTCCGCACCTGCAAACACACGAGCGTCTCCGCCGAGAATGTCAATGTTTCCTGAGGGCGCCGGCGCAGGGAGAGACCTTTTACTCAAGCTGACACGGTGGATCATCAGGACTGACACGTGCGCGCGAGGCGTGCGCGCGTGCAACCGCACACCGCCGTCCTTGTATTTATCCCCGCGGGGGTTGAGCTGTCGATAAGTCGAGCTGACAGTCTCCCACCTCACCTTGTCTTTACCCCGCATCCTGTCCTCTTCCTCAACTTCTCTTGCCTCCCTGCCCTTTCTATTCCCCCGCGCCGCTGACGTTACTCCTTTTCCCCGCCGCTGCTCCCTGTAGGTCGGGGGACGTCCCGCGCTGCTAGTAACGGGGCTTAAGCTTTTAAAGCGTGAGAAGGCTGGACATTAGGAGTGGGGTGTTACAGTAATTGTGGTCTCTTCAAGTCGAGTCAAGCGTGACTCTGAAAAAAGTCTTTGTTCTGGGTGAAATATCAGCAAAATCGATGTGCAATATATTTCAATATGATCAAGTAACAGGTGTGCAGCAAGCTTTCTTCTTATAAAATACTAAATTTGACATATTTGGAGTGGGCCCCTCCTCCTTTTTGAAAGAAAGAACAGATTCTTTCTAGCGGAGTGACTCCAACAAGTGTTTATAAGTGCAACCCCCCTCATTGGAGACAATGAAGCATTTCATCACCTCCTCGACTCTTCACTGCACTTCGGGGGCAAAGAAATCGAAAGACAACAAGAAGAAAACGGGTCGATTTCGGGAAACGCAACATAGAAAAGGGAAAGGTGTGAATTATCACGCACTGGATTTCTATAAATTCTTATAGTGTCTTCGAGCAAGAGCCTTTTATTTTTGCGATCTCCAGAAATAACCATTGATTAAGTGTTAGCAAGGAGCCTAAAATGTGTTTTTTTTTTTTAAACGCTCACTTCATCTAAAGCCAACATCTGATTCCTTAGACGTTATCCCCTCCACGGCGCCTCTTTAAAAAAGGGAAATGAGGAAATCAATGACGCAGATGATTGCTGTGACAGAGTAGCTGTGATACAAATGCGCTCGCTGCTCAGCAGCAGTCTTGGTAATGCTCCCAGGGAGTTTCTTCAGAACCCCTTCCAAAAACTACAGTTTTCATTGTCGGTAGTCCAGTAATGGTTTAAAAAGTGGGTCGAGGGGAGGCGCCTCTGTGAATCATCCCACAGATACTTGATCAGTTTGGGATTTAGTGAATTTGGAGGCCAGGTCAACACCTTGAGATGTTCTTCAAGTTTTTTTGAGTTGTTCCTAAAGTGTTTTGTGTGTGCACCTGGGCGTCGATGGCTGCTGCCATCAAGGAGTGTCATTGCTATGGGGTGGGGGTGCCTGGTCTGGTCTAAGTAACATCCACACCAATGAATGCCAGGTCCAGAAGCTTCTCAGCAGAACACTGTATTGTCCTCTTGTCAGTGGTCATAATGTTGTGGCTGTTTGGTGTAGTTCTAATAGTCCCAGTTGACCTCTATAATAAAAATGTCTACCCATGTCAGATGCCTTCGGTTTGGAATTAATGAAGTTGCCCCATGTAGCTCTTGTAATTGTCATGTTCACGTATTAATAATGTCACGAGTCCGTTTCCAACATAACAGTCCTGGACTACATCTCCCCTCCGTGCTTGTTAAGTCAGCGCTGTACTGTTTGGTTTGTGATGCAGCATCAGAAAGGTGGTGATTCAACTGTGTTTTCATTTTGAAAGGATGGTTTTGTGGTGCTGTTAAACTGCATTGAAGTGTTCCTGTCATTCAGCCTCGCCGTGACACGTTTCGGTACAACACAATGCATTTCAGCAGCACAACAAACCGCAGCCTCCAAAATGAAAACACAGCTGAATCAACAGCTCTCACGGTTATTTTTGAATAAACGCTGAGTACCTTAACCTTCACCAAGCTGAGATTCGGTGCACGACTGTTGTATTAAAATGCGTTCAGTCCCCGGCTCTGGCAAGTGAGTGCGTTAAGTGTACACACTGGGCTCGCGCGCTCTTACAGTGCACTCATAGGAGCCGGGGTTCTCGGTTGTCTCACATTTTGTGCTCACATCTCCCACTCCGTCCCTCGACCGGTAATGGAACCGCCGGAGCGGAAACGCAGTGGCCATGTTATAAGAGGCCTAGTGAGGTGATAAATGACGGCGGGCAAAGAGGGGCGATAAATTGGGAGTATCGCTCACTCCCTTTAAGAATTAGCGTTGATGTGCATTTCACCCCAAAGATTTTAACCTATTTCTTTTTCTCTCCTCCTATGCTTATTCTCGGTCCCATTTTGTTAAAACCCCTGCGTTGTGTTTTATATCTTTCTCGACGACGTGTCAGGAGAGAGGTTTTATTGATATTTAATCTATTTAAAGACAAGAGTATTTAATTTACTGCCGCGGTAGGGTTGTGTTGTAAAACCTAGTCTTCAATATTTGTCCTTCCAGTCACGATGGTGGATATATATATATATATGTGGATGTGCCGTGTGCGCTCGCATGTGGTTTATGGAGCTACTACGCCAGGTTGTGCTACGTTGAGAGTCTGACTGCATCGTTGCTTCATTTCAGTGCCTCTGATTTCTGTACTCTGAAGGATGACATGGGGATGGGCCAAGAGCAGATGAGAGAACTGAGAGAGAGAGAGAGAGAGAGACAGCAGAAGAAGATGTAGGCAGAGAAGAAGAAGCAAAGAGAAAGAGAGATGGCACTCTCTTCAAAGCCCCCTCCCCTTCCTTAGCTGTCGAGGGAAAGTCAGAGTTGTATAATCAAGTCAGCCTTCTCTTTTCCTTTTAAATCAAGTCCCATCACTATCTGACAGAAAAAAAAAGGAAAAGGTTTGTAGTTTTTCATCATATTTCTATATTTTCCATTTGAGTTCTTCACAGACAGTGAGTCTGACGTTGATCGGCACCATTACCGGTATCTGATTTCATCTGATGCTGTCATCAGAAATATAGATCAATACGGTGCCTATGCAGAACCTTCCTAAAGCAGCATTGTATTGAAGCTGTGGTGCCTTCAGATGGGGTAGTGTTTTATCGTATTCAGGAGGCGAATTCATGTGAACAGCAACCAAACTGTATCGTATCGTATCAAGCATATCGCATCGTATTGGTCCGCATTGTAGGACACCATCTCATATCATATCGTATTATACTGTATCGTATCGTATCGTATCATTATGATAAAAAAAATGCCAACATCACAGGCTTATTGTATCGCTTATTGGTCCACACTGTAGGACACCATCTCGTATCATATCGTATCGTATCGTATCGTTACAATCAAAGAAATGCTAACTTCACAGGCTTATCATATTACTTATTGCTCCACATTGTAGGACACCATATCTTATCGTATCGCATCGCATCGCATCGCATCGCCTCGTATCGCTACGATCACAGAAATGCTAACTTCACAGGCTTATCGTATTACTTATTGCTCCACATTGTAGGACACCATCTCGTATCGTATCGTATTGTATCTTATCATATCGAATCGTATCGCATCGTATCGTATCGTATCGTATCGTATCGTACTGTATCGTATCGTATCGTTACAACCAGTGGAGTTGCCACGAGACTGCGCATAGAAAATTCAGAGGTCATGAGTTGTGACGCGTTTGCCATCATTTCAGCAGCAGAGGCAGTGGAAGTTTCATCTTTCAGTGGATGGTCGGTTAATTTATCGTTATTTAGGTGTGTAATGTGTTTGAGGAAATTGTTGATAATCCACTTCCTGCGTTGCATGACCTGCTTGTTAGCATGCTAAATCACTAGCCTCCTTTGCTCCTAGACGCCTACAATTCCCTAGACAATGTCGCACAGCTTGTCTTCAATTGACATTTGAAGGCAGCAATAGATTCATGCATTAATATATCCGTTGCCGTATTCCTCCTTGGACATCTTTCCCAGTCATTACAAGTAAAACAACTAATTATCCATTCCATACGACTTAAAGCAGCTGAAGCAGCAAGATGAGCAGAACAAGCCTAGTTTGCCTCTGGCACCAGCAGATATTTCATCAGAGCACATTTATCCATTTAACGTAGCTTTAGGGGTCAACGTTCAATACCGAGGCCAAAGCTAGTAGGGTGCAGTTTTTATGGGGACGACAGAAATAAGGGTGTGGGCTCGGGGTGTTGCGTGGGCAGACGGGGTCGTTCATGAAACATTTATCTTCACTTAAATGGTCTTCAGTGTTTTTCGTATTCATGGAGGGGGATTCATGTGAACTACTACCACTAGCCGAACTCCCACTGGGATAGCTACGAGATAACGAGTAGAGATTTGCTGAAAGTTCAGATGTCGCAGGTTGTGACGCGTACGCCAGAAATCTGCAGAGGCAGTGGAAGTTTCATTTTTTCAGTGGATGATCAGTTAGTTTATTGTTATTTAGTTGTGTAATACGTCGAGGAACTTGTTGATAATCCCAGAAGCCTTTACTTTTCCTTATGTTGCTAGTTCCTAGCGTTGCATCACCTGCTTGCTAGCATGCTAAATCACTAGCCGCCTTTGCTTCTAGGCGCCTACAATTCCCTAGAGAATGTTACACAGCTTCTATTTGAAGGCAGCAATACATTCATACATTAATATATCTGTTACTGTATCCTTCTTTGGACATCTTTCCCAGACATTACAAGCAAAATAACTAATTATCCGTTCCATGTGACTTAATGCGGCTAACGCAGAGCAATCCTAGTTTGCCTCCGGCACCAGTAGATGTTATATCATAGCACATTTATCCTTTAAATGTAGCTTTAGCGGTCAACGTTCAATACCGAGGCCAAAGATGTAGGGTGTAGTTTTTACGGGGAAGACAGGAGTAAAGGTGCAGGCTCGGGGTGTTGCGTGTTCACTTTTAATGCACTCGAGTCTGTCGACATGTTTAATGCCAGTTGCATTTTCCACTACGGGGATGGCGCTGCGCAGTTTTACTGAAGGAGGTTCGATGTTACGTCAGTTCATGGACGCGCGTGTGAAACCAAAGTGTGCAGCTGAAGTACATTTTCAGGACTTTGCCGTCTAATATAGATCAAGAACACCATTTGCTTTATGTGTTTAAAATGAAAAACCTCGCCTCTATTTTCTCTTGTCCTGGAGTCTGTTTCAGTTCTGTTATGACTGAGATTTCTTTATTTTATTATTTTATCCTTTTGCTTTTACCCCTAACACGACGCGGGCTGAGGTGGGCCGGGGATCGATTGAAGCTCGGCATTTGAGCATAACAAAGTCGACCAGTGTCCTTGAGAGCGAGGCAGAGAGCATATTAATAACCCCCAATGATGACAGCCCACTTCTGTCTGAATGCGGCCGCTCCGAATGCGCGCCTCTGTAAAAATTGATAATGAATGCGTCTCGGCGAATTTGTCATCCGGCCCTCATCAGAGAATCGCGGAGATTTTCATACGTGTTGAGGATGAAGATGCTGCTGGAACATTCCTCTCGTCTCCGTGAATCATCTCGTAGCCAAGTATCCGGCCCTCCCTCTCTCTCTCCCCCTCTCTCCCTCTGACTACAGATGTATCTATCTTGTGTTTTCTTGCCTGACCGGATAGAGAGAAAGCCCGAGCCTCTTCCTCGCTCCCCTGTCTCCATCCCTGTGCTTGGCACGTCCTGTATTATTCATGGCCAGGCTTTTTCTTTGTAAATAGAGTAGCTCCGGCCGCCCAGTCAGCCGGCGTGTATCGGAGGCACCATAGGCAGGCCTGACAAAACATTCCCACTGTAAGAGCTTTTAAAAATCGAAGCTGGGGAAGGAGGGGGAGGTTGGCGAGTAGGGAGGGAAGGAGGGAGGGAAGGGGAGTGAGCAGTGAAACAAAACACCGTATCTACATAAAATCTGTATGCGCGCTCACCACGTGGCGCCTTAGCTAACACTGCTAGCTAAACAAACGGGACCTGAAAGCTAATTTTGGACCCCGCTCCGCTCGACCAGAAGCTGGAAAATGCGCCTACAGTGGCAGTGCTCTTGAATAATGCATATGAACATTGTGTTTTTTTGATTTGTACGATGCTTTATTTCCCGATTCAGTCCGGTCACTCTGGATCAGAGCTTCGTTCATTCATGTCCTGTAACTGCTTGTCTGGGTTATGCCAGCTGTCATTGGCCGAGAGGCGGGGTATACACCCTGGACATGGAAAAACTACAATTCAGTGATGACTGGATAACCGCATCTCGTATTTAATTCAGTAACTAACCTACTGTGAAGGGATGGATAGTGTCCATCGGAGGTTTTTCCAGCATCAGTGGCCCCAGGACCAGTGTTAATTTCGTTGGCGAAAAATTTTCATCATAGTTTTCGTCAATGACCTTTTTTTCTCTGACGCAAACGAGACGCTAACTAAATAATAAGACTAAAACTATGACGAAAGTTATTGACATTTTTGTCAATGAATAAAAACGAGACTAAAATATTTGGACAAGGACGAAATCCAGTCAGAACGACCTTAGATGGTGAAGTTGGACGACATGGAAAGACAACCAATCAGAACAAACTCTGGAGAGCGGTAAGACGCTCATTGATGGCCGGTAGACTGCTATGAGGATTGCGATATTTCACAGCCTAGGAGAAAACAGAGGCAAGATATGTGGACTCATTTCCAGTTTACCATCACTGAAAACAAGATGCATCGCAAACTGAGTTCAGCTACTATCTCCGATAAAAACACAACGAACTTGAAGCGACACTTGCAAGCGAGTTATCCTGAAATCTATACGAGCTAGTTAGCTTGTTAGCTCCAAAATACATGTCATGGCTGTCTACTGTATCTACTACTGGGTTCTGTTCAGTGTTTTAAGGTTGTTTAGAGTTGCTACCCTCGCTAGTTTTGGTTTATCATGTGCAAATACAACTGAGGCCCGAATCGAATTTGGTCAGGTGCGATAACTAGCAACTCTGGACACGTTAACGAGCTGTAGGTTAGCATGTTAGCTTGTTAGCCATAGCAGTTTGTTCAAATACAATGAGTGCAATCTATGCCAATAAGCATTGCACATTTAAACATTAATATCATTCCATAACAGATGTTTTTATTTTGTCTTCAGAAATACAAGTCAATCTAATCTTTAGATGACCAACATATGACTAAAACTAGAATTATATTCTCGTCAAAAGACTAAAATTAAATCAGAATTTGCTTTCAAAATGAACACTGCCCAAGCCCTCTAATAATTCCCTCAGATTAGCCAGAGGACTGCTTCAGTTTCACCTAAAGGCTGTAAAGGACACGGGCAAAGTTCGCCTAGCTTCACTTGTCCTCTCTTCTATCGTCTCCAAGTGCACACAGCCAGACTTATGGTTCCTATAGTTAGCTATAGCTGTAGTTAAATAATTCCTGTAGTCTTTCTGTTTTGCCAGAAGCTTTTTCTTCGTCTCACTCTAGTTTTACCAACATTATTCTACATCTGCTCTCAGTTTAGCGTCCGTTCTTATAAATTAAGTTTAATTAATTAAGCCGCTGAGTTATTAAGCTGTGATTATCCTCCTCTGTGGCGCTTTACTGGACCAGACTCTATAGAGAGATTTTGGGCAAAAAGCAGCCGAGTATAAAGTCTTTACGTTAGATTAGATTGAGAAATGCGTTTCCTCCTTTCCATCACATCATTTGGCAACGGCTGGTAAATATCCAGCCTCCCGCCTTCGGCCCGCTTGCCCGGGCGCCGTAAAAGTTTTATTTTTCTGTTTATTCTTTATGGAAAATCATAAAATACTGCTGTTGTTCAATAAGAAATATCTCCGCGCTTCCCTCGCAATGATTTTCTGTTTTATTGTGAGCTTGATTTTTCCAATAGGAGGCTTAGGGACTGCTAAATTGGCCTATCTTCGCCACTTGCCAGAGACGGAGCATGCATGAGTAGCCTGCATGCAGGCATTAAGTGCGTTTCGATCTAAAAGCCCATCAGCGCGATTCTCCCCAGCGTGCAAATGTGCGCACAAGCTCACGTCCATTTGCACACACACACACACACACACGGACGCGTACACACAGCCTAATAAATATTGCCTCCCTTCTTTTTTTCGTCATTCCACTCCCCGGAGAGAGGCCCGTATCGACAGGCTGCAGCTTTGCCTGATCAATAGTCTCTTTCTGTCTCCGTCTCTCTCCCCCTGCTGCACATCTCACACGTATCTCCAGCTCCCTGCTCTCGCTCTGAATCGCCTCTGATAGGAGCCAGAAACCCACAAAAGCTCTGATCAGTCTCATTTGGTTTTTATTTTCGATCAATTGCTCGGGACCCCCCGTGCGACGGGGGCCGGCGGGAAGGCATGCAAAGCGTGCGGGCTCCTGAGCGTGATTGCATATCGCTGAAATTTTCAGTAGCAAGGTGTGCAGTGTGTTGCAGGTCACGTGAAACCATTAAAGTCAAGTTGGGCTGACTAACGTGGCTGCGCTCCGCGTGCACGCCTCACCTTTAGCTACGTTTACACACTCCCATGCTCGCGTAATCCATGCTGGAACATTTGGTGGCTCAGCTGGCTTCATGCATATTCAAAATCAATGTGTTTGTCTTATCCCGTGATTCATATTGCCCCCGGTATTGAAATGCCTTAGCGGAATCCATGACAACAGCTGACATGACTCACGTTCACAGTCATCCGTAATTATGATTTAATTACTGGTTGCTACTTCCTAATGAGAGAAAGAACAGATAGCTGATGTTTTATTTGTTTCCGAAACGTCCGCCTCTAAACGCTCCTCTGGCCTTCGTGAATCCCGACCTGCGCCGGCTCCTCTTGTGTCAAACGGCAAGTACGGATCAATCCGGCGATAAATTCATAATGAAACGACGACGCATTCATCACGTCGGAGGTGGACGCGAGCGACAAGCCGATGCCGGGGAGTTTAATTAAAGGCCAGCATCGGCAAAACGATTCCGCGGCCCGGTTTTCGAGCGTACAGAAAGGAAGAGGTGGAGGAAGACGCGCGACCCCGCCGGTCTCCCCTGAGGCTCCAGCCCCGAACGCTCGGTAAACACATAACGGCGGCGTGCAGCAGGGAGCGGAGATTATTGCTCTCTGATCGTTTTGAAGAGCTAACAGGAGAAAGCGCTGCGGTCTGAAGTCGCGGCACACTGGGAGTCGTCCTTTAAACTCGTCGGCTGGATTCAAGGTTTCACAGAACTACCTTGGAAATAAAGATTAACGGGCTGGCGATGAGGGCTGCCTTTTGCTTTTGCGAATTAAGGAGAGTCATGCAAAAGAATAAACAGGAAGAGAGGAAAGAAGTAATGATTCTATGTATAGTTGCGGCGTCTCTCACTGCGCCCACACTCATTATTGGTGGCATTTGGTGCTGTCAAGGACTGGGGAAAGAAGGAGGGAAAAAAAAAATCTACTTTTGATGCCTGGCGTAGCTCCAGTAATAAAATATTGAAGCGACTTTCAGCTCACAGTACGGTCACCGCTCTTCATATATTCTCCTTTAAGATAAAAAAGCTGCCCCCCCCCCCCCTTCGCACCCCACCACCCCAGCACGACTGTTATACCTCACCTCACCCCTTCTCATTAACGACTCTCCATTTGTCTTCCTTCTTCTATCTGTAACTCGCTCGCCTCGTAGCGGCTAGCGCGTTTTTGCCGGCGCTGGTGTGAGAATGACAACGTAAGGCGCAGCGGCAATGTGGTCGGTAATCAAATGGATGGTCTCGAGAATTATTTTTAGTGTTTTAATTTGGCCTAAGACCCTTCCACTAACATGGAGGAGGCGGAGCTTACGACCTATGCTGCAGCCAGTCATTAGCGCTACTAGCTTTTGCTTCAGTCAGACAGTCTGGATCTAGTCTGGGTCCAGATATTATAGGTGTGAACAGAACTGTATCCTGAGAATGTCGTTACTGTATGTGTGTCTACCAATCAGTCTTCTCTGCCTCGCCGTCGCCCTCTCTCCCTGCGACACTCCTCCTCCTCCTCCTCCTCCTCCCGTGTGCCAGTGATTCATCGCAGCAGTGAAACTGTGAACACAGGGAGACAAGAGCAGCGGGTAGCATGTGGTAACTACAGCTGGCACTTCCTTTAAAGAATAATAATAAAATAAAAAGAAAGAAGTAGACAGAAGCGGTAAGAAGGAGATGGCGGGAGACAGAGCGAGAGAGAGAGAGAGAGGGCTATTTCGTTTTCTTGTACTGTAGAGTTCGTGTGACCTGTCAAGTCGGCAGAGAGCAAAGAAATGTCCTGACAAGGTGGATTTCTGGCTCCGGTTATACTTCTTTTTCTTTGTCAGACCTGTTGCAGATTCTTGACGCCGGTACAAATGGTGATATTTAAGACGTTATAAAAATCAAACAGGGTCGTGCTGCGCTGCCTGCTATGTACTGGAAGGGATTTTTTTTTTTTTTCGCTGTTGAAAAATAAAGTGAGCTTGTCAGCGCCTTGCTGGTGGACACTCATATGCAAATGCACTATTTCTAAATGACCTATTTTACTGCTCATTTCTACAAAATGACTGCGCCATTGCCACAGTATTGACGTTCAGTTCTGTTGTGCTCTATTAGTTGACTTTGTTGCAGTGGTTGTTGAGTGTGTATTTTGTCCTAGATGTCAGTGAATGCACCGTGCGAGATATGGAAGTTCTGGTTAAATGAGGCAAACACTAATCATTTAACTATCAGCCAAGTACACATATCTACAGAGATGCACTCTACGCCGAGTTGTGCCATCCAGTTTATAAAAGATACACAATTGAGAGGAACTTTTAGTCTTTTTGTAAAGGAATATGCAGATAAGGTTTTAGATTTGTGCGTCACGTCTCCGCCATTACGAAAAAAAGCTCGGCGCAAACTCTAGATGTTGTGAAATTACAGTTTTTATTTCTGATGGCACGCAGCCACTATCTCCGTCTCCCCGCAGCACTCAGAGGCAATGAAATGTGACAACTTTGCATATGGCTGTCGTTCGAAGAAGCATAACGGCGAGTTATGGCCCACCTTCATAACGCAGCTGAGTTCTCGTCACGTGTCCCTTTTTTTTTTTTCGTGCGTCCTCGCTCGCAGTCGCTTTGGCCCTGGAGGCGTTATATTCCCGGTCGTCCGTACATCTGTCAGCCTCAGTCAGGGAATTTGGTAAAAATGTTGACTTTGAGTCGAGGATGATGTGATTAGACAGGAGTCCATCCTCTTCACTGGATGAGAACCAGGACTGGAGGCTTCTTGTTCGTCTTGTAGTCCAAGCTCATTGGTTTTGTTGATTCTTAGCTTTGGGTGGTTGTTGTGACGGGGCGCTGTAAAAATAGCAAAGATATCGTGTTTGTCAGTGGAAACTATTCTCTAGAATCATACATGTCAATATAGTGATGACTTCCATTCATTTTAATATACCTTTTTTTGCATTTCTTCACAGTCTTCCATACAAACTGTACATGATATGAGTCTCGGCAGACATTAGGCAATCCTACTTTGCTTAAACAACCATAAAACTGTGAAAATTTAATGTACATTTAATATAAAACTTTAAAAATCCGTTGCAGTAGGACCCTGTTGTTGTCCTCTAAGTAGATATCGAAGAGCATTTAGCGCTTCAGATGAGTGGAAGCGAGCGAAAGCAGACTGGCAGGGAGACAAATAGGGAAGGTGAAAAAGTGAGAGGTACTATAGATGAAATCTATACTGTTGGAGGAGGAGGAGGAGATTGTTTCCTCATTTTCTGGTCTCCTGAGAATGAACCAGCAGTGCGGCAGGAGAACACACACACACACTAAGTTCCATCTTGTTCAGATTGGTGCTAGATAACAAGCAGAAAGCTTTAAAAGCTTTTCTTTTGATTCACCCACCTTGCTCCCGTTCCCCATCTCTTATTTTGCTATACCTCCCTCCTTTATCTTTACATTAACCTTACTCCTTTACTTCTTCTGACTTTCCCTCCTTACTTTTTTGCTGTCTCTCCTGTGACCTCTCTCCTTCCTTCGCGCAACTTTGATTATTTATGTTCGCCTTTTTGCTCCTCCTCGCTTCCTAAACCCCCCTACTTTTCTAGGTCTTTGTCTTTCCTCCATCTTTCCATTGTTTCCTCTTTATTATAGAGGTAGTAGCCTAAGCTGGTGAGGGCCATTTGTACTTGTTTGCTCGTCAGTCTGGTTCGCTCTGTGATAACGCCGCCCAAACGCTAGTCCGCGCTGTGTCTGTTTTGCTTCAGAAATTCTGCCGAAGACAAGTCCTTCAACTGTTTCTGTCTCCGAACCTTCTCAGTTGACCTTTCGTCCATGTGTTCCGTCTTCATTGATCCAAAACGATCGATCACAGCTCTTGCAGTCTGCATGGCCATGACGCATACGTACATAGGTGCATGTCAAGCTACGGAGCTAACGTCAGATTGATGCAGCAGTATAACAATGGCGCGTTTTGCAGAAATTTCTCCGAAGACGAGTCCTACAAATGTTTGTATCTGCGAATCTCCTCAGCTAACCTTTCCTCAAAGTTTTCCGTGTTTACTGATCAAAAACAATCAATTTGAAAATTGCCAATATAGAGAAGCATCCGGAAATAGCAAAGCGGACACATGCTACTACCAAGCGGACCAATCACAGCTCTTGCGGCCTGCATCGCTGTGATGCGTACTTACATTTCTGGGGAGGTTTAGGTCGGGCTACGACGCCAACGTCAAATTGACGCAGAGGTATAAACCGTGCATTATACCACCAATAGCTGCAACCGTCTACCAGAGCACTTCTTAAGTCTTTCTTTTTTAACAATACAGCTGGGAGTTCTTCAGACCACAAAGCCGTGTCTTATTGTCTCAAAGAAAAAGGGCAAACACAAAGTTCCGTCATTCTCAAGGGGTCATTGGCTAAAAAAGACGCTGGGGTGGGAGAGGGGACTATGAATAGGACATTGTTGTGTCACTGAGCGGTTGAGTATCGCTTGTCAGACCATACGTCTGTCTGTGTGCGAGTGTGTCGAGGGAAGTTAAAAGTCAGTGTGGGAAAAGATAAGAAAAGAGAGCAGGTGATTTGGGTTTAAGATGCAGTCAGAATCCCCCCCGCTCCAAGAAATCACTCAGTCTTTGAACCCTGTCTTTACCCAAGTTTCATGCATAAAGTAGCTGTGTGTGTGTGTGTGTGTGTGTGTGTGTGTGTGTGTGTGTGTGTGTGTGTGTGCGCGCGCCACAGGGAATTTCAGCCAGAACAAGGAAGAAAGGAGCGAGGAGAGAAAGATAAGTTACTCTCATCAGATACGGCGAGGTGCTCCGCTCTAACGTTAATGAGACCCCACTCCTAGCTGAGCTCGACTAAAATCCGCTCTGTCTTTTCGTCTTCGTATCAATTCTGCTTACCTTCCTTAAATCTGGTAATCACTTATCTAACATCGCCACGGATTCTGTCTGTACTTTTATTCCCTGAAGGCGGTTATAGTAGAAAACCAAAAAGTAGTTTAAGTTTTGAGGTTATTTAATTGATTTCTAAAAGATTTAATTCAAATAAAACATTCATGTAGCCACGGGGGGGACTATATATCAACTTCTGATGGCTGCTTTGCTTCAAACATACTAACTGGGTTTGTTTCTTGGTTTAAAGTCCTTTTACTTCTTTTTACTTTCTGGAAATGCTAATTAGGAGTTGATCAGAGATGCGTCCTCTTAAATAGCAAGGAATAAGCAAATTAGTAGTGGCGCGTTTTTAAAAAATATTACGCTGATTCGTTTTGTGAGTGCTCGCTCTTCGCTAATAGTCAGACAGGTTCCGACCCCGGGTCACGTCACACTTAATGAAGTTCACCCTTTAACCCTACCGGTATCACACACGCCGCAAACACCGCAAAGCCTGTTTGGTCTCCACTTTTGTATCGCGTTTTTCGCGCAGACTTTATTTATGCATGCACGCCAATCAGCCGTAGAGGCGATTAAGCTGCAGCAGGGTGCCCGGCAAACAAGTAGTAAATTATTAATAATAGGTCCAAATTAAACTTTTAGCCATTGGCTGAGAGGCAGAGGTCTGCATGTGTGTGTTTGCGTGCGCTGACTCACTCTGGTGCATTCAGTCACTGTGGGGATAATTATTTAAAAGGAAAGAAATTGGAGAAACAAAGAGAAAATGGCTATAGAAACAGAGAGGGATGAGGGCGCAGGGGGAAGGAAATTGGGATGTAGACAGCATGTGGCGAGGATGAATTGCATAATTAAAAAAAAAGAAAAAAAAAGCAGCCGGCGCATATTGATTGCGCGGATCCCGAGGACGGATCGTGGAGGAATGTCCTGGGAGCGCGGCTGTCCCCAGGCCGGAGTGAGAGATGGCGAGGGGCAGGGGGCAGGTATAATGAGCTTCTGCAAAATGGAAAGCGGCGCTCCCTTAAATCACGGCTATCTGTTTCTTTTTGACGGAGACGTGCCGGAGCGTGAAGCGCACGCGCCCGTAAGCACGCGAGCAAGACTCTGACTCTGACGTAGGAGCCTCGCATGCACGCAAACAGAGGGACTTAATATGTTGAGCCTGCTTACCTTAAAATATGCTGGCATGCTCTCCCTTCATTTATCCTCACTTCAGTTCCTGGTACAACAGGCTATAGCCGGGGCCAACAAATATTGCGCCGTGCCCCCAGGGAGAGAAAACAGAAGTAGAGAGACGGCGGCCTCCCGTTCGGCTGAGTCAATTTGGTTTCCGGTCCCTTCTCGGTGTGTTTGAAGTTTGTTTGTTGACCCGTAGACCTGCAGCACTAACACGCCGCGTATGGGTTTAGATTTTCCACGTCGGCAAATGGTAAGCAAGTGGATACAGCGTAGAGGATGCAGAGGTGTGGAGAGGAAGTTGAGTTTTGTCCAACTGCTTCAAGAAATACCCGGTCGCTTTAAAACCGGCCGAGTAAAGATTCAGCTGAGCTTGCTCCGTAGTTTACAGTTTAAAAAAGAAGCAGCTGAGCGTCGAATACATGTTCAGGAGGAATGGGACAAAACAGCTGTGGTGGCAGAGGAAGGTATTGGAAGACCAAGGGTAAGGTTTCACTGTGTTTGCCGACATATTCATCCGATAGATCTCATATACCAGTGGCACCGTTGATTATCTCTTTGATGTGCGTCGTGTGTCAAATCTGGTTTCCGATTCAAACCAATCCTCACTTGAAAGAATCAACTGGGAGTCATTCTCGTTAGAAATCAGTCTTGTCATCTTGGGTTCGCAAGATTGTGCAACGACTGGCCTATATGTGAGAGAGAGCCCAAACTGTGGCAAAGGCTAGGTCTATAAGAAGACCGTCAGGCTTGAAGGCTCATGTGTGGCTGCATTTTTGATTTAAAAAGTAAGAGTTGGAGAAAAACCAAAGACCAGGGGTTGCGTTAACCGAATATTTTCCGTCATTGACTCTCTTTTTTTTTTCTTTTTTAACTGTGACAGAAAAATCTGAAGGCCAGATTGCAGTTCACATCCCTGACCACTTGGTGGCCCCTAGAACTGAAGAAGCTACTCGGATGAGTGGTGAAACGTCTTCTCTAACAAAAATCTACAAGTCCAGTTGCCTTTTTTTTTAACCTTTTTTGGATATACCATGACCTGGATGACTGAGAACCTTCACAGACAGTTGGTGGTGATTGATCTTATTAGTTGGCTCTTGTCTCTAATCGCAGTTTTCATTCCAAACATCGCAGAACTTTTGTCACTGCACGATTTCCTGGATTTCAGAGCTCGGCTAACCAATATACAATATATATGTATATATGGCTATGTCTATGTTTATAGCTATGCGGCTAATGGCTACCAACATGGAATTTGCATACCACCAAACCGCTTCAACCATCAACCCTACGGTATCATCTAAGAGCTGTTAGCGCTAGCAGTCCCTTTCCGAGTACAGACAAGACGTGTCGGCAGTCCAAACTTTCATTTATTTATTTTTATTATTATTTAAAGTCAACACTGTTCAGAAAACTGGAAGATTTCAATAATTCAAATCGAAACCTTGTGATTTGGAATTGGAAAATTTCAGGAAATCCGAAACTAATTGAATCCACAGTTAACTTGAGTAAACGCACGGCGCACGGCAAACTATTTTAAGTTTAAAGCAAGTTGTTTTTGACCTTTCTCATAGCTAAGACTGAAACAGACTTTGAAGTTCATGTCCAAATCTGCATTTCACCTCAATACTTAGACAAGTTCCTTACAATTCAAAGTACAACAACGGTGATAAGAGTTTTTTTTTCTTCTTGATTATCTATTAATTAATCATGTTGTTATTCATTAGCTGAATTATAATTTAGTTTAATTTAGCAGCAGCTAAGATATTCTTAAACAGGATTTACAGACACAAAATGAAAACACAGTCTCGGGCATTATTCATGCTCTTCTCTTCACCCCTGCTGTGCAGAATGAGATTCCATGGATAGAGCTTCACCTCACATCAAACTGTCACGGGCTCCAGCTTTTTTTTTTTTTTTTTTTTTTTTTTTTTTGCTGTGATTCAGCTTTGTCAGAGGACCCACCGGCTTCAGAGTCAGCATGATGACAACAAGTGTCGCGTCGCGTTCCTGCAGCTTAAATCCATACGTTTAAGTTGACACTGGCTGGTGTCCCGGAGGTGCGGCGGCGGCGGCGGTAAATGTCGGGCGACATCAGATGCTTCAAAAGGAAAGTGCGTGAAACCATGTGCACACATTGGACACTCACTTAGACACACATGTTTGGACGCGTGTCGCGAACACACACACACACACACACACACTCTGCCAAACGCACTCGCGCGCTCCTTCACTCCTGCGTCCTCTGACTCAGTGTTTCGGGCTCGTCTTTGTTGAATTTATCAGCATAATCCTTCTGTCTTTGCTTGTTCAATAGAGGAATGGAAAAACTAAGCCAGGAAAAGGGGGATGAGAGGGAGGGAGGGAAACACAACCGCAAAGTAGTGGGAAAAAGGCAGGACATTAAAATGCATGGGTACCCTTGCTGATAAAGCTCACAATACGCCGGCATCAAAACTCATCAGACAGTCATCAGGCGGTATGTAGCGCTGCATCTAAATGCCCATGGAACCTAAATGTGCCTGACCTTCCTGCTCCACGTCCTTGTGTTCAGCGCTGTCACCTTTCGACCTTTTGACTAATTGTTTAAAGCACTGACACTGGTCTTAGATCTGACCTGTACCCTGCGATGCGGAATCCCCCGAGGTCAATGCGAAACATCGACCCGCCTCCTTCAATTTGTCTACGATCGCCCCTCTTATCACGTTACGATTTCATACCCCTCCCACCCGTATTCCCCGTCCGGTCTACTGTGCCTGTCTGGAATCCTTAAGGGACATAACAGCAGTGTCATATCTCCTCAACACAAATACACACACACAAAAAAAAAATGTTAACAGATCAACTGTGGACACACTCCACTGCTTCTTGATGAACTTTGCCCGCAGGGATGTACAGGATGTGTGTGAAAGCGAGGGCGAAGGGGGGGGTGGGGTTTAGTGGTGAATGGAGAAAAAAAAAAAAAAGAAAGGAAATTGGCTGTCGATACACGCCCTGGGCTGAGAAAATGTCAACGAAAGACATGGCAGATGGATTGAGAGACACTGGGTGCTCTCTTTCCGGTATATAACGCTCTGATCGATGAAGAACTGCCCCAGGTCAACGCTGCCTCAAAGTCACAGTGCTGCATTTTTTATTTTTTTATTTTTTAAATGCAACCTGCAGTTGCAACCGACCTCTGCAAAAGAAGCAGCTGTGTGCAAACTGGGGATGTTAGCTACAATTTTAGGCAGGCGTTAAGATTATTTGATGCGCTGATATCTCAAGATGTGATTAATTTGGGGTCAAGAAAAATTGCTCCCGAGAAATCTTTGAAATTTTGTTGCTTCTTTGTAGTTGGCTTGTTGGATACTCTGCGAGAAGTGAGAAATTTGTTCTTGTTCTGAAGGTGAGCAAGAACAAGAACAGTTCGTTCTGGCCTTCTCAGTACTTGAGAAGCTCAATTACTGAACTGCGGAAAGTCCTCATAATTTGTTCTCGCAGCTTGTTCTTGACACATCAACCGGACAGAACTTTTTTCTTGTGTGACATAATTTGTTCTCTCAGCTTGTTCTCGACACCTCAACCGGATAGAACTTTTTTCTTGCGTGACATAATTTGTTCTCTCAGCTTGTTCTCGACACATCAACCAGACAGAACTTTTTTCTTGTGTGGTGTCCGGCAACTGTTTTGTGATTGGTCAGAAATTAGAAGTGGGTGTGGTTTATGCAGATATGCGGAAATGCTAGCAGCCACTCTGTGAGCTCTGTGAATTCATGAAGCTAATCTCTCCTGGGTAGAGATCACCATACTGCGTGTGGGGGCATGCTGAATAAACGGCATGATCCGACGGACACGGTCGTCAAAGCGACTGGCCCAACATCCGATAATAATTAGAAAAGTTGTCTCGTCGTCCATCTCCCACAATGCTCAGCACGTGTGACACATATGCTGGAGTGGGAGTTCAGTACTTGAGCTTCTTGTGAAGTATAACTGACCTGGAGAGACGGAACTGTTCTTGTTCTTGCTCACCTTCAGAACAAGAACAAATGTCTCACTTCTCGCAGAGCATCTAACAAGCTTAAGACAGGCGTTCACCCCTTAAGCCCCACCCACAAGCACAGCCAATGCTTTGTAGTTGACATTTGGCAGCTAATAAACGGTCCAGGCTGCCAGAAGAGTCAAACAAGCACAACATAAAATTTTTGGTAGTGTTTGTTCAGAGCTAGCTTCTCATGCTATCACTTTCTAGCTATGTGGAAATGAAGTGGCGTCAATGCTAGCCTTCACCTGATGCTCCAAGATCAATACCACGGTGAATTTGGTGGTAGGAACCAAAGTGTTTGCTGAACTAGAACTATGTCAATTAGCTATATTCCTGCCGGTCATGGCCTCGCAGGTAAGGTTAGTTTACGTCTCCACAGGTTTTCGCGCCTGTCATCGCTACAACTCAATTTCGTTCCCATTCCACGGCCCATCGTTGTGGTCTCAGACAAAGTTCAGAGGGCCTTGCTCGGATACTGACATTTTAACTTGGTAAATAAGACTAATAATTAGCCGGCTATCTGCAACAGGTTTTTACCCTTTCACGGTGGCGCCCGAGCAGCCGTAACGCCGGGGCCAAGTTCATCTGAGCACAAATACCAGAGCAAGAGGCAGGGGAAATAAGCGCGTTGAAATGTCTCGGCGCGCTCTGCCTTTTTCCTCGTCTATGATTGATGGTGGACATTGTTCAGTGGCTTTTAGTCACAGGCTTGTAATTGCTTTTTGATATTGTTACAAATGAGAAATTACTCTGTCCCATTACCAGCGCAGGAGATAAACAATAGAGGGGCTTTAGCAGAACAGGACGATAAGACAATGTTTACAAAGGGAGAGCACTAACATTCGCATCCCATTTATTTGAAGGGAGTTACTGTGTACACGGAGAATGAGGCACGATTGAGAGCCGCGAGAGATTAGGATACCTGACAAATGTCCGCGCTCCATCATTTTACTAAACTGAACTAGCATACAAGAGAGGTAAATAATGCTGTCTCTACTGCTCTGAAGAGTAATTATTTATAAAAGATGCATCTTCAGGAGAGGGCAAACTCAATAGCACTCAGTCTCGGATATCAGATCCGGTCCTTAATTGATTGGTAGTCATGGCGAATGAGGATGAATGACAGTTTAATCCACATGCGTGCAGCCCATCCAAATCCCTTGTAAACAGCCCGGAGCAGCTAAATTAATGCACCCTGTCTCTTGGCATGTCAGACCTTGTGTAAGCAAAGTCCTGGAGCGTCACTCACGGGTCCCTCCTGTCCGCTAACTAGACTCCCAGCGCAACCAAACGGGGGGTGATCCCTAATCGCCGGTGTGTCACTTGATACGCAGCGGTGACGGGTGACAGATGAGATGGAGGTATTGAGATGTGTGTGGTTAGGTGTTGGATTAGTGGTTAGGTTGTAAAGCTAAGAGGACTGCGGGCGGTTATCCGTGGAATCGTGAGCGTGGACACGATCCTCTTCTCGCTCTTCTGATATTTCCCGTAAATCGCTAACACATCCCCCGGGGGGTTAGAGCCCGTGATGCGTATTGAGAGGCGGTGTGACAATAATGGGTTGTCGGTTGGGGTTTTTCGATAGCCTCTCCTGGATTGCACGGGTTTGCGTCACAGCTGTTATTTGTGGCGTGTCCCGGGAGGCCAGGCAGTGGAGAGAAGACACGACTCTTCACCCCTCCGGCCAATTTTCTACTTTTTAGATTAGGCCCAAGTCAAGTCTAATTGCATGTCAGTGGCAAGTTATAAGCTCGTGGCAGCGGTACGGACCATTAAAATGACCCAGCCTTTGAGCATTTTACTTGATGATGATGTTTACACAGTATTGCCAGCGCCTGTCTCTGATATTTAAGTATTAAAGAAATGGTTGAATGAATATTTATCTGTTTTATTTTCCTTTATTTTTGGATTTGGCCAAGTCAAAACATAGACTGTATATAAATATGGACACTGCGTCCCCACTTCCTTGCACTAGCGTAACTGACACTATTTTCTCGCCATCTTGCGACTTTGGAGCCAGACTTTGCGCAGTGCAGTCTGAGAGTGGTTGGCACGGCAACTGGTAGTCGTCATTATGTCACATCCCGTTTCTATAGCGTCAACTAGCTAACTAAAACAAAACTTATCTAAAAAATTAAAGCTTAAAAATGCATCAGCATTATATTAACGACTTAAAATGACAGAAACCATCCTTGGAAAAAGAGAAAAAAATGATTTGAGGTGCATTTTAATGTTTTAGTTTGGCCCAAGTCCCGCCCACTAACATTGAGGGGGCGGGGCTTATGTCTGATACTGTAGCCAGCCACCAGGTGGAGCTCTACTCGCTTTGGCTTCACTTTTGAGCTGCTGTTTCCACTGTCCATCTTCATGTTGTCTGTGGGGCAAAACAAGAGACATAAAAGTTTCAAGTGAAGTCTTTTGTGAGCCTAGTCTCTGTTGTCTCAAGTCTCACGGAAGTCAATTGCGGGCTAAGTCTTAAATCTTTACTTTAGGGACTTAATTTGTATTTGATGTCCAAGTCTCGAGACTCTGGAAGGCAGTCGTCAAACATTTTGGGATGACGTTGGAGTTTAGAGACGACAACCAGACTGCTTACTTTCATTTAGTAGCACTATGACTGCTTTGTTTGAGATAATTACTCTTTGAACACGACATGATTGCTTGCTTGCTTACTGACATGTACGAGAGGACATTCTGCCTCTAGTAACACTCTAACTACAAAGAAGATACTAAGAAAACACTAGCCAAGTCAAGCAACGGTTTACAACCAGCTCTGCTACACTGCTCAAGGATCTGCAATGGGGAAGAACTTGAAAATGTACAATCTTTGTCTGTTCAGTGCATTAAAATGACCCAGCCTCTGAACCTTTCCATATTCTGTCTGGTTTTTCCTTCTCGCTGCTTCTTGTTTACACCGGGTGAACAGGACAGAAGCAGCAAACAACGTGCTAGCTTCAGAGAAACCAGCAGCTTTGTTCTTACACGACTGATCTGTCGTCGCTTTTGAAGTGTGAATACATTGCTGCGACGTCTGAAGCGTGCGTGCACCAAGTAGGGCTGACTTTGAATCGAACCATCTCAGCTCATGAATACCCACTAAATGCGCTTCGCTCCATCTGGCGTCTTCTGCTCAGTTACAACGTAGACTTAAGTATTGACAAGAAATATCCATTGATTTTATGTTTTCTTTTGTTTGGTTTTGTTTGTTTCTAATTATTTGTTTTGCCAGAAACGATTTCACCACTCCCCATGGCTCTAGCCCTTTTTTGTATTTTGGTGTGCTTTGATTCCCAAAGCCTCAGGATGGAGAAAAACTTGTTTGGTAGTCGTAAAAAAAAACAAAAAAAAACACAACCTCTCAAGGGTGGCGGTGATCCCCGCAGAATACGTCCCAGCCTTGGTGACGGAGACAAGCTGGCGTGCGGCAAGTCCCTACACTCAAAACATGCTCCCTCAGTGTTAAAAGATTCCCATATGATTCCCAACCTCGCCCTAAGACATGGAAAACAACTTCCCTAATTGATAGGAACACGCCACATGATGCAGGCCGATGACTCAGTGCTTCAGCGTTTGGTGCCTGCAGGTTGGTTGCTTTTCCACTTTTGGCTAAGGTAAGCCTGTGATTGCATGTGGATTAGCTTTTAGGGAGTAAACAAGAAGAGTCCACCGCGAGTGTGTGTGTGTGTGTGATAGTGTGGAGAGAGGGAGGCAGGGAGCGCTGCTAAGAGGAAGCCATTTTGCATTCTCCAGTCATCTGTGCTTTCCAGATATTTCCCCTCTCAAACGGCATGCTAATAAAAACCGCCAGCCACTTTCGCGCAGAGAGCAGCCAAAGGAGCCGAGGATGAAATATGCAACTTACGTCGCTTTAGTTGCCTCAAAGCCAAGGCTGTTTGTCATTTCATGGAGCGGGGTTCTCATGCTTAACTGATTCTGTGCGCCACGGGCTCATGAGAACAATGATCCGTTAAGGGCGCAGAAGTCACTTCCCCCTGGTCCTTTATCTCAGCCCGGTAAGGGCAGTAAACAAGGTGAAAGTGCTTTTCCTCGTTGCCGTGAGTGAACAGAAAACACATGTTGGTGCGCCGATGGGCTTCTAGTGAATCCGTCGGCGCCTTGGCGTGCGCCTGCTTGAGCTTTCAGGCACTTAACGCCTCTTTATTTAGCATCGTCTTGTCAAAAATGAAAAAGGCCGGTGTCAATTAAAGAGGAATAACACGGCGGTCACTCCAGCAGACCTCAGGTACACGTCATGATCTGTCAACACTTCATGGTGAACCCTTGAAAATGATAATAGCTCCGGTTCAATTTAAAATGCAGAACAGATGAAGCAGAAATGCCCGCCGTCCCCACTCTGCTTCCTCTCGTGGAGTCTGTAACTTTTGATGAGTTGTGCGCGGCATACTTTCCGGTGAAGGCCATCGATGAAGTTGTATAGTCACTGATTATTCTGTCACTCAAGAGCAGCCAGCTCAGTGAGTACAGTGTGTGTGTTTGCGGGGCAGAAGGGGAGAGCTGAAGAGAGTTACATACATAACAAGCTGTTTATCCGTTGCCTTCTGTTGCGCGCGCGTGTGTGTGTATGCCGGGTATTAAACTCGCACGCTAAATGGAGTCAAACGAAGGCCTCATTAACGCCAAGTGACACATATCGCCTTTAACAAACCATTAACAAGCATCGGCGCTGTGTAATAAAGATTTTCAAGCATCCGAGGAGACGCAAACACGCCACAGACTGCGGGGCACGAAGCATCTCGTGTACATAATAGTTATAATTGTACGTGGATTACGGCTTATTTACACAGTTGCGTTTATGCATTCAGAGAGCTGAGGTGATAATATGTGTTTAACCCTGGAGCGCTAGCATCGGGGGATTTTCACCCACGCTATTGTTGTCACATGATTTTCCGTTGCGTTGCCGCCGTCTGATTTGCGTGGGTCCTCACCCGAAGTTAGATCAGACGACTGTAACGATTGTTGAAGTCGCAACTGGATTTTTATGCCGTGCGGTTGGGTTAATCTGGTTAATATGCTAGCATGTGAATAAAACTTAGCTAAAGGTACACGTGTTTATGATATGATACCAGAGCTAGCTTAAGCCGTCCTGGCATTTGCATGTAATTCTTTCATTTAGTGTAATGCTCATGAATAAAAATCATTAATTTAGTGGTAATTCCTATGGTCAAGACCATTTTTATAGTCAGTTCGCCATTGTTTACTCTCTCACCCATGGTTGTCAATGATGCAGGAAGACTGTGCTTCCACTGGACAAGTCTCACATGTCCCAGGAATGGGTGGACCAAAGTTCAAGTTCCCAGCTCTATTATTTTACATTTTTTGAGGAGCTATTCATTAAAGAGTCTCCACTTTTTCGCAAATTTTAGACTCTGTGAATCTTTTATTTTTTTGAGACGTTTTATAGTTGAAAATAAAAAAAGTACTTCAGTTTACCACATATTGTCGTACTCCAATATATTTTAATCAACATTAGCGATGGTGTTAATGGTTGTAGTGTTCTAGGGTTAATGTGAGTGGGTTTTATGTGTGAATGCATACACAACAATTCGCAAGTGGAGAATGACTTGGCAGAAATTGTTGTAAAATGAAAAAAGAAAAAATCAAAAATATCACAAACTATACACCAAAATAATTAAAGCAAGTTATAATTATCTCTGTCAAATTAATTGCGCTGTTTTACTTTCTCCTTAATTGCTCGGCAGGTTGGACCGTTCACCTCTGGCTACCTGATAATTAAGAGACAAAAACATCACTTTACAAAGAATTGGAAATTGTGCTATACACATACTTAATTAGATTGTTTTCCTTTATACTTTATAGTAACTAACACTCCCAACACATTCACACGCCTAAAATCCTTCAGTTTGAGCTGTGTAACTGTGCGTACACATTTTGTTGTATTTTTTATAATGACGCTTGCCCCCCTAAAGTGTTGTTAAACATGTTTCTGATAATGCATTGCACGCCTGCCTCTAACAACTGCATTGCACAAGAAAGGCTTTCCCGTTATTGTTCCCCCCCCTCGTGATAACTGAGACACGCTGAACCTGAATTTATAAAAGGAGCCGGAGCATATTTGGTTGGGGGGAGCTGTCCCTGGTGCTGAATTCAGCTCAGAAGCTACCAGCCGTTTTTTTAAAAAAAGAAAGTTACAATGATATTTGGAAAAGGGTTTTTGAGCAGGGTGGATGGCAGCCTTTGCATTATTCAGAGGGGAAGGCAGCGGGAGATTTGTTTGAGAAAACATCAACAGCAGAGAGAGAGAGGGGGGGAAAAAGAAGAAGGATGAAGAAGATGAAGTGTGGGAGGGAAGCCATGTGAGACGGCTACAGAGGAAGTGTGTAGTAACAGTTGAGCCAGCGAGTGCTGTGACCTCTGCCACAGGGAAGGCGGTGCCGAGGGAATAGAGCAGATGGATGACTAGCTGGTGTCTCAGCACCTCTCTCAGTCCACTGCTGGCACGCTCTGTCCATTTGTCAGCATTAGGGCAAGGTGGAGGAAGACTATGGGGAGGTGCAGAGGAAGCCCAGGTGCCTTTCTACCCCCACTTCCATGGAAAGTGGTACGTGGTCTTTGAACTGTTGTTGTTTTATTTAGTGCTGCAGACCAGCCCCAAGTGAGAGGGGAGGTTACAGGCCCACCTAGTCTCATGGGAGGTCATGAAACAGTGACAGATGCATTTTAAGTGATAGGAGACTCTGGAGACTCTGGAGACTCTGGATACTCTGGATACTCTGGAGACTCTGGATACTCGGGAGACTTCAGAGACTCTGGATACTCTGGAAACTCTGGAGACTCTGGAGACTCTGTGACATAAAATGTATTGATATTTTACATCTCATATCAGAGCCCCCGAGCCGTCACCGTACCCGTGTGTACGGGGTGATTGCTGCAGTCAGCTTCACTGGCCGTGTTGTGTTGGCGCCAAACTGACGGATTTAAGGCCGTCGTAAAACACCTCGCTGCTGCAGGTCCACATTTTTAACTCGCTCGACCCTGTTGATGCTTACATTTACTTTACCACCATGTCGGGAAACTGCATCATCATTTGAATGATCTGTGGAGTCCTATAGCGATATAACGGCATGCCAACCACGTTTTTCCCCGACACAGTAAACGTGTATTTATGAACTATTTCTTTACAGTGATTCAATGACATAACAGAACGTGCTGGCTGGTCATAAACCTCCTGTTGCAGAAGACAATTCAAAAGAGGCTCAATAATTACATATCCACAGCTTTTCTTAGGTTAACCCACCTCAGTGAGTCAGAGGTACTTGTGAGGTTCATTGTGCCCGAGGCTGGTGCTGTGATCTCAGTGTGCGTTTGCGTGTGTTGCATGTCAGCGATCCGTGGCCTCGGCGTGTGTTTGTGCGTGTGTGTGTTCCCTGGTCAAAAACGAAAGGCCCAGGGGCGAGTCATTTGTCTCGAAGTTGTGTGCAGCAGATATTGCCGTCATTATGCTACAGCCGTTATTATTCAAGAGAGAGAGAGAAGGAGGGGAAAGAAAATAGAGTCGCACATCAAAACAGTGATACACGCAGACAGGCAAGGTAGCATTGTCATGCCTTCGGGGTAATCAAGAACGCAGTGGCACAGTGGAGAACAGCTCAAAACCCCATTTTGAAAAAAAAAAAGGCCGTTAACAGCTGGGGCAAAATGTTTTGCTTTGTTTGGCGCATTTTAGTTCGTGGAACGAAACAACCCTGTCGGCGTCGCCTTGTGAATATCTTGATCAGTTTAGTCAAAGATCTGTTTCTTGTCGTTGGAGGAGGAAAATGTTTTGGGTCTTTTTCTTTTGTTGCTGAAAGCGCCAGTCATTCAACACTATGAGGTAAAGCGTTGAATAGCGGTTATAAATTAGTTTGTAACAGAGGCACAGATGTAGGATTTTGTTGTCGTTCTCAAGTGTGCTACTGGAGATTGTGTAAGGTAATGGAAACTGCAGCACCGTGCGATGTGTGTGTGTGTGTGTGTGTGTGTGTGGTACGTGTCGCTAACACGGACACTTGACTGCCTATGTAATTAGACTTAGATTTAGATTAGACTTTACTTATCCACAAGGGAAATTGGTCGGTCACAGTAGCTCAGTCGCACACACATACAGAAAAAACTCAAGGACCACAAGTCAAAAATAAAAAAATAAAATAAAAATCTAATACAATCCAAATAAAAAAATAAAAATCTAGTAAAATGAAATAAAAATAAAATATAAGTAAATATGTAGTAAAATAAAATAAAAATACATTTTAAGTAAAAAGAACTAGTAAAATCAAAAATCTAAATAAAATCTAAATAAAAAATATTTTAAAATGAAATAAAAACCTTATTTTAAGTAAAAAAAATAGTACAATAAAATAAATATAAGTAAAAATCTATAAAATCAAAATAAAATCGAAGTAAAAATCTAGTAAAATTAAAAAAAATTACAATAAATTAACAAATATAGTAAAATAAAATAAATTAGTATGAGCAAAAATGTACAAGATTTGCATATGAACAAATATACAAGAAGTATAGACAGAAGTAAATATATTTTATTTACACAAGAGGATAAATAAGGTGCAATGATGTGGATTCAAATTGATAACATGGAGTAATCTGTTACAGAAAAGGTGAGTTGTTGTACAGCTGGACACGTTCCACTGTGAGAAACATCACTCTGGTTAGTACAGCTATTTACTTGGTAACCAACTGAAGGGACTATCTACTGCTGACGTTTTCTTGGTTCAGTCACAGAGTTGTGAAATAATTTGCACACATTGAGGCCTGATGCTCTGTTAAAAGGAGATAATGGGGAAGCAGGTTTCTGTGATACATCAGCTCAATCGAGTTACCGCTCTCCAACTTAGTTAACAATCGGAGCATATATATGTGGGAGGACTGCATAAACTATTCTGTTCCCTTATTTACTGACTTTATATTCACAGTCTTTCCTTCACGGCTTGCGTGCGTGCGTGGCAGTCCAAAGGTGGAGGCGCACATATGGTTTGGAAATTTGAAACTATTTTATTCACTTATAAGTTTTTCCTCGGCCGGTTTTCTTGCTCAAAGTTTGCGTCTCACTCACATCAATCAGGAGCTAAGGCGGTGAGTTCTGCGACATTTAGGTGCGGATGTATTAATCGCACACGGAGAGGACAGCATGACAAAGTTCCTCTCATTAGTCTGCGCAAGGGCGATGAATTCAGATCACTCACGCCATGGAAGAAAAGACACAACTAGATGCGCAGGCAGCCAAGCTCATCCCAATTTGCGAGGGCCTGATACAGAAGGAAATAATTTAATAACACTGTTTCTAGCATATTAAAATCACTCTGCGTCTGTTTGTGTGTGTGAGCGAGTGAGTGAGAGGCAGAGCATATGCTTTTCTTCTTGCGAGCAAATTGCATGTGTTTATTATTTGTTATTTTTTTTTTGATTATTCCCCGGCTCGTGTTCTCTCCTGAGTGAGAACAGTTGGCCCTTTGAAATGCGTGACATGCAGATTTCTTAACGTGACGTCTGCTGCTAATGCTCCGGCTGAGAGTCTCTCATGAGTGCGACTGATTACCTCTACAGCTGCTTCGGTTTGGGTTGTCGTTGTGTTCACTTGCGGCTCAGCAATGCTGGGTGGAGTCGTTTACCTTAAGATGCGTTGAGGACCTCTTCAGTGAGTCAACAGCTGGAAGACAAAGCTACAGCACCAGCTGCCATTAGAGGCCTTCTGGTTGGGAGCACTGTTGTTTACTGTAACCTCACTGTTTTTTTGTTAATCAGACTCTATCCATTTAATTTTTGATGAGAATTAAGATGTGATCACATGATGTTATTATGGTAATAAGTTAAAGGGGAACTACCGTTTTTCACAACCTGGACCTTATTTATGGCATAAAATACGGTCATTTACTCACCCATATAACTTTGGTGTCATTTGGAGTCATTCAGAAGATATTATATATTATATCCATATAATGGGAGTGAATGGGGCACCGAAACGCAGCCTCTAAATAATGCAAATTTTTCAAAACTTGTTCATTTCACCAACATTTTATGTATATGATCCACTAGTGCTAGTCCCCGTTGAGTCCAGAGTTACCTATTATCATCATCCAGGGTTTGTAGATTGACCTACTAACTTCTGACCTGGATGATGTCATCTTTGAGCGCCGCACGCACACGCTCGACGGTCAGCTTGTTTTCCTGTAATTTGTTACTGCTAGTTTTTTGAAACATGGCCGAATATTTTTCATATTCTGAGGTTGTGGACGACGACTTTGTTTATGTCGAATAGCACAAAATATTAGTGGAATGAAACAGTTTCGTGGCAGATAATGTGTTATTTAGAGGCTGCGTTTCGGTGCCCCATTCACTCCCACTATATGGATATATGTGGTGCTCCGCTGGATCTAAATATCGTCTAAACGACTCCAAATGACACCAAAGTTATATGGGTGAGTAAAAGATCGTGTTTTATTCCAGAATTAAGGTCCAGGTTAAAAAAAAAAAAATTGTAATTTCCCTTTAACAATTTCTGTTGTGCACTTTGGCGCTGAAACTATTACTCAATGAATTTTCAACACCCAATTCATGACGTGTCCGGAAACCGTCCAAGTTTCAAAAGTACTAATTTAATCTTCTTCTTTATTACAGTTTTTTTATTACATTGCATTCTGATAAATTGAAAACAGATTGGATTCCCCCTATTGAGTGTAAATAATTAATCAAAGCCAATCCTGATTATGGCCCATACTTAATGTATTAATTATAGTTCTAGTATGCACACTGTGATTTTGATATCACCCTTTTATGCTGTTTACATTCACCGTATGGATTATCTAAATGTCCTTTAATAATAGTAATAGCAGTAATAATGGCAATGGGTTTTATAATTAAACTTACACATTTAACATTAATGGTTAAAGCACACTAAAATGTCCTTGTCGCCACAGAATAACGTGCTCAAAACTTCAAAGTGCTGAATCACATAAAATATACTCGGATCATTTCCGAATCAGAGGTCGAGCGTTCTGATATCTACTGTAGACAGCGCCCTTTCTTATTTCTTTCTCTTATTTCCTCTCCTTTGCTTCGGATCAATGCCTCCCCCCCCTCCCAAGTCAAACCCATCTTATTGACGTTCCCGTGCTCTCTACGGTAACACGACGCTGGTCAGAAAAGAAGTCACCCTCCTCCCGACCGACTCAGCCCCGGACATAAATAGAGCTGTCAGTCTGAGACGTCCCACAGCCGTTACAGTTACAGTGTCACGTTTCACACTTGCGTTATTATGATCGGTAAATTGCCTGTCACAGTCGCTTGAGTTCTCCCAGCTTATTTAAAGATAAGCACTTTTTCAGTTCTCCAGGGCTATTTGGGCTAATGGATATTGAGCGTGTTAATATTTTTCTGCTCATTGCCGTGCGTTCACATTCTGCAGCCTCAGCCTTTTCACGGTAATAAGGGAGGATCTGCTAGTCTTGGTGAATTTTAGGACCCCGAACCTCTGAACTAGCCAGATGAAGCAAAGCGCTCCTACGTTTGTTTTTTCTACTTTATTAAATTCTTCCGAGCTCTGATTTCCAGTCATCATATCTGGCGCTTTGTGGCACTGTAATGATGCCCTGCGCAAAGGCTTTTCTGGTTGTCAGTCAGTCCCTACGGTGCCCGCCGTTTCTTACGCACACTTGGACACACAGATAGAAAAATACAGGCCGTAATGGCTTTCTTCCGGATGTTGAAGTGTAGCAGGCAGGTAGAGAAAAGTGTCGGGTATTCAACGGTAAAGTGTTGATAAACACACGGGGCGCTTTGGCATTGACTGCGTGATTGTCAGGCATGCACATAAAACTAAGATCAGCGCTTCATCAAGTCCAATGACTCACCAAACAAAAATAAACTCAGGAAGCATCGAAGAGATTTGTGTAGAAGAGACTGCAAACATATTGCTTTGCTTGCCCTCTCTCAATATATTGCTTGCAGGGATGGCGCTTTCCGTGCATCGAATAAGGAAAGCTGTGTTTGTGTAGCAGTTTAACACTATTAAAAATTCATGCGTTTAATCATCATGAACCTCACACTGCAGAATTTGTGTAAAAGTGCATTGTGTTCTGTAGTTTTTGGGTTAAAGTAACTTCAACGCCCTCGAAGCATCTTTGCTGCTGACAGGGAGCCGCCGCGTTACCGTTACGTTCAAGAACCCGGAATATTCCCACGGTGCTCGTTCAAGGCAGCCGAAGACACACTCCTTTGCATCTTTCCACCCAGGAGGTGACAGAAATGCTTCTAAATTTGGCTTTTTTTTTTTTGTTTCATTTTTCCCTTTTCTCGTCCCGGATACGCTCCCCTCTGCCGCCTCTGCCGCCCTGCTTTCCAGTGGCGAGCGGAGGCTGTTTATTTTAGGACGCCAAAAGAATCACCGTAACCAGCCAAAACGCGATTGGCCAGGCCAAGTTTCCCAAACGGCCGGTTGCCTTTTGAGAAAAATAAATAAATCAGACACGGGACGTAAGTCACAGTCCTTGAGGTAACCTTTGGTGAGTCTTCTGTGTCGGTAACAGGAGTCATTTTAATGATTTTGGCGTGGAGACAGGCATGGCGATGTACTAGAGGTTCTGCGCTAGCTTCATATCAGCTGCCACACGAATAACATCTAAAACGATCCATATTTCAGTTTCCTACTCGAGATGAATCTTGATTTGATAGTTTCACCGGTGATTGTTATGCTGCTTTGTTCCTGTCAGAGTATAAAGGATGGTCCAGAAGGCAGACACTTTGTCTTTGACTCACAAGAGAAACGCTCCTTTTGGCCGGACACTTGTGCTTGCACCCTGGCTGCACATTGAAAAATATCCCCCAGAATATTATTCACATCATTTGCATTTTGCTTACCACAAAGCACTTTTAGGTAACCACGGTAAAGCTTTGCTTGGGAACTCCATTAAGCATTCAGTGGCCTGTCACAGTCAAAAAAAAAATAAAAAAGGCTTACGGGTGCCAACCTTTCCCGTGTTCCTTTGTCGCCGATATGCACGTATACAAATTACGAGGCCGGCGCTACGCTCACCGGGGCCCACCTCAATCTCCTTCCTCACGGCTTCATTTAATGACTTCATCACTCATCCGTGAGAATTTCTTTTTTTTCCTCCTGTCACGAGGTGGGCCCCGGCCAGGGACATGCCTGGGTCTAGTTTGACTAGCCCTGGCAGACGGTGAATCGTGCAAAGGGTCTTGGGATTGCTGGGGATGCAAAGCTCCGTGATTATCCCTTTCACTCAGGCCTGGATGTAGGCTCAGCTGGCTGGACTAAAAGCCCTGATCGCTGCTTCTACAAATGGGACCCTAAGCCGCAGGGCTGCCAGCCCTTCTTTATTCAGGCTGGCTTACTGGCAGAACTTGCGGTGTTGTAGACGCAAGTTCAGTTGGTGTCTACTTCTCAGTCTCTGTCTGACCTCATTTTGCACTTGCCAGTAATGAAATATCCGGAAATTAGGTTTACAGAGGCGATACCACAGACAAGAATAAACACAACAACACAGGCTAAAGTTTTGATAATACTTCCGGGGTTGAGCGGCACAGTGGGAAGGTGGTTAGCACTGATGCCTCACAGAGAGAAGGTTAGGGGTTCAAATCCAAGTCCACTCCATGGGCCAACTGGGGATTTTCTCTCCGGGTACTCCAACTTCCTCCCACCGTCCAAAGACGGTTGGGATAATTGGTGATTCTCAGTTGGCCCTAGGTGTGTGGCCCTTGGTTGTCTGTCTCTTCATGTTAACCCTGCAATAGACTGGCGACCTGTCCAGGGTGTACCCCTGCGTCTTGCCCGATGACAGCTGGGATAGACTCCAACCCCCTTGACTCTTCACGGGAACAAGTGCTTACAGAAGATGAATGAATGAACTTCCGGGGTACCTTGAGGCATACAGCCAGGATCAGGATCTTTGCACCGATTTAGATTGGGTAACTCCCTCTGTTGCCGTTTGTGTTTGCTCCCCTAACAATCACTAGCCTCTGTTGACCCGTGTGAAGACTTGTGGATATAGAAAGAGAGAGGAGGAGAAATTCCATATGGTTAAGTCATCTTAAGTGCCAACCCCTCGGCCTGAGAGATCCCCTTGGAGAAACGTGTCTGGCGTTAACTGGGACACTTGTGAAATTACTACTATACGGCTGTGGGGGGATAAAGGGAATTGCTACTGTACATACTCCCTCCCTACGGACTCAAACTTGCAGAGTCTTCCATTTTTTTTTTTTTTTTCTCCCCTGACAGAACCTCGATGCCATAAATCTTGAATGCCAGGAAGGTATCGTTGAATGCCATTTTCAGCCTTTTTTTCACAGCTTTTCACTTGCTGCGGCGTGGTTTACACTGATGGCAGTAAAGTACGTTTGACATGTCCACAAGCCTCTTCCATCTCCTGCCACATTCTTCATCTTTTTTTTTCTTCCTCTGAGGCCATGTTTAGACTCCTGGGTAATGCCATTTTTTTTTTGTTACCTGGAGATTTCATCTTTGCCCCCGTCCTAGAGACGCTGACATGATCTGAGCAAGACGGAGGACTGTGTGTCTCTCAAGGTCACGGCTAAGTTGACGCACCTTTTGGTTCTGTTATGGCTGCAAGATAGATTTACAGCCACCGACCAGACTCCTCGGGACGAGGCTTATCAGCGGGTGTTCTGCGCCTTTGATTTGCTGCAATAAGATACGTCTCTAAAAACATGGAGATAGTCTACAAGTTCTATTTGTTTGTCTCACTTAAGTGTACCAACACATGCATTCCTTGGTGCAATCTGAAAGCTCTGCGTTCTTATCACCATCTAATTGCTTCGCCTCTCCTCTTTACCCTTCAAGCACTCGTGTTTGCTTTCCAGTGATATCTACCTCCTACTGTGCCCTCCCCCGCCAGTAGCTGTTCTCAACTAAATAATAAATTTGTTTGAAGCTACAACCATTTGATGTAATTCTCTTCAACACGTTCCTCGCTCTTCTCAGTAAACTGTGACCCTTGGAGATAATTGCAAAGCCATTATGGGGAATCGTTGTCGTAATTCAGGTTGTCATGCGGCGATTGTTGAATGCTGCGCGTTTTTACAAAGCAGACGAGGGCCATTGCTTAGGGTAGGGATGCGCCCTGAATTAAAATTCTACGGTAATGTTACGTCTTATTATGGTAGGTCCCCAAAGCGTCGTATAATTACACGCCTATAGGATTAAGTGTCTGACATAACCAACCTAAACCCGCATTATCTGCGGTTTTTGCTTGCATAAACCTAAACCCTAACCCCCAGCTTTAATCTCACCGGTTGTACTACAGTAGCTTCTGTTTGTTGGAGGTTAAATTGTTCTCAGGCTGTCACCTGGGAACAAACTGCAGAGTTTCCCAAGTGACGGTTCTTCAAAATTACCATAAATGTTGACTTCTTTCTAGCACCGCACACTGATTATATTTGAAATCAAAGGACCAAGTGCACTCCATTCCAGCCGTACAAATAGTTCTTTGGCTTACGTGGCTTTGTGTAATCTTGATTCATTCGTCCGTTCGTCCTTAAGGACCCCCACTCGCTCGGTTATAGTAAAGTTTAAATGTCGTCTAGAATCGGTTCTCGGCGGATACAGTTCAGCAAAAGGTAAGACTGAGATTGAGAAACTGCTTGAATTCAGTGAAGAATTGTGATCATGGTTGTTGTTTCTGGAAGGTCATACTTTCCAATACGCGGTTTTACTAAATAAAAATCCCCCACAGTTTGACCTTATGTCAAGGCTGACTTATCTTCATACACTGTGCGTGCCCTTATCCAGTGGAACCATTGATATGTGTTATAAAACTAGCCAAAACAGCAAAGGTATACTGTAGCGTATACAGCAAATGTAACCTCACCTTTTCTTCAAAGTCCACATTAGCTACCATGAATTATCGTCATTCGAAACCACATACTTGTGTTCCTACAATCGCCCATTTCATACGTGCACTCCTCTGCTATTTTTTTCCGCCTAAAGCTGGATGGGTTTCACAGTTCAGAGACATCTTCATTTCACGTTCAAAGCCCCGACCACATAGTCAGCAAATATGCGCCTCACAAATACACATGTATTACAGCAAAGGCACAGCGCAGAGTCTTCTTCAAAAAGCCGTAGACAAAAACGCCAATGGCTCCGTGCTGGAGACCCCAAGGCAAAATAGAACCACCTGCCGGACTAAAGCTCGTCTGAAAAGAAGTACACAGGATGGTGCATGGTTCACACTCCTCTATTGTAGACTGATAAACAGGAGAGCCTACTAAGCACCGTCTTAGTCTAGGGTGACTGACTTTTTGCATTTCAAAAAAAGCCCTTTCAGATTACCTTATTAGTCGGTATTGGCACTTGGGTGGATATGACGCTGTTCTTCCTTTATAGATGGAGTTTTGAGGAAAGAAGGCAGCGATTGACCAGTGTGAGTCCATAAACATCATGTATTTCTTTCTCACTCTAATTCACTTTCTATTTTCCGTTGTCTTTCCCCATCCCCCGCTGGTTTATTTCAACTATCTTTTGAATTAAAATTTCACTACTTCCTTTTTAACTTCTTTGAATGGTGTTTTTCCTTATCAGAATGCCGTGTTTTTTTTTTCTTTCCTTAACTCGCTTTGCATTCCCTTTGTTCTTTGGGAAACTTTGTTCCCCAAGAGAGACTCGGAGAAGAAGGAGTAGAAGATACAAAGCCAATTGAATTAATTTTCTCATCCCGTTTGGTAACATATCATTTGTGCAGCAGCGGACTTAATGTAGCGTAAAACATACAATTCTGAGGGTCCGACTGCAGAAGTAATCTGTATTTTGGACATGCTGTTTGTTTACAGTTGAATGCCGCTCTCCTAACAAGACGGTACAACACCAGCAAAGTGGAAGGCGCTATTTTCCATTTCTGCTGTGGTTTATCACCAAAGGCAGACACATTATTCATACCAAGAAAAAAAAAATGAAACAGAAAACCGCTGTTTTTTCATGGTCGAAGATAGCAGCATGTTCCCAGATCAATCACACAGTGAACATTTGAAAAGCAGACAGTCACTTCTAGTCCAGAGAGGATTACCTGAAATGTGCTTTCAAAGAGTTAATGGCCAATCCATTGACTATGTCTGCAGTTATATATTTTTTTTTTTCCCCTCCGTGAAATGTCAAACATTGCGGCCGATGGATTTTACACACGCTCAAAGGTTAATTAAGTTTTAGCTGACACAGAAGAGAAGGGTTCACACAGATATACTCTCGTATTCAATATGTTTGATTGCTTAAAGCGGTCATTAGGAAAAAGACGTTGCGCTGTGACAGCGGCACGCCGAGCGGAGTCAAAAGGAGAGAAGATAAAAATCTGGAGACAATTAAAACACGGCCATGAGTGCAAATTTACAAAAGGGCCGGATGAAATATTAATCCGGCCTTACTATGATTTTCAGCAAAAGTACATAAGCTATATATATCATTAGACGTAGATACTCTCGGTCTCTGTTTTGGTGCAGATATTAACAGAAAAGCAAAAGCCCACTGCTGATTGCAGTCATGCAATGATGCTATTTGACTAGTTGGTGCAGTGAGTCCTTGATGTCGCCATTCAAGAGGTGAAAGTTTGCAGTGCAAGAGTCGCTTATTAGAGACTGACAGTATGTAGTAGGAGTCGTTCAACCTCTACCAAAAACTCGCTTTGATTACAGATTTTATGATGTCCCCCTTAAAAACTGGAAGGCTATTTACTTTGAAAGATAACCTCTGCTTTGGTGTTTGAATGGGTAAATGACTGGCCTGTTGAAGAACAACAATCAAAACCCCTACTGAACCTCGTTTACCTCAAGTGATTGCCCCAAATGATATCACTGTGTTTGCTCTCTGGTAACCACCACAGTGCGATCACAGCAGCAACAAGACAAGAGACCCTCTCTCCGCCATGGCTTTAGCACAAGATGGGTACATCCCGTGGCACAAAGGCCGTTCTCCATTGCCAACATAATATATCTTCCCCTATTCGTTCATTAAGTCACGACCAGATGTGCTTATTTACAGACGCAGAACTTATTTAGAGAACGGTAAACCGAAGGAGCGCACCTGGTCGACTTGGAGGTAGAACCCCTCCGGCCCTGACATTCATCAGCGGCAGCTGTGGCGAGAGGGAAAGATGGACCTATGCCTAGGTGAAAGCTGTAAACGCTGGGGAAAAGGTCAGGGAGAGGAACATGCGAAGCCGTCACTCCGCACAAATGTCAGAAGCACAGTCCAGCCGGATGTTCTCAGGCAAAAGGTGGGAAAATTAATCCCGATTAGACAGCAGTGTTACGAACTGAGATGTTTCTCTTTGTCTTTATATGAGGAGGAAATGGCTAGGGGCTAGGGCTACTTTTATTGTCTCAGCTGCATGTGTGGATTCTTGTGTGAACGCTTAAAAACCAAAAACAGATGTAAAATGACAACGTCTTCACACGTTCTGCATTGATTTCATCATAGGTGGTTTTTCAGAGGGTTTTTTTTGTCGCAATCATCTTTTGTGTTTGGCTAGCTGTTAGCAACTTTCCCTTCTAGACATTTAGTCCTTGTTCTTCTGATCATTGTCCAAGATGCATTGCATGGAGTTCCGCTTGCCCAGTCCTTTTGAATGATTTCAGCCTGGTTGCAAATCACCAAGACCATTCATAGACCCCCCTCCTCATAGACACGCGTTGAAGGAACGCCTGAATCGTTGACTGTACGTTTGAATGCACTGGACACGCTTTCCATGGAGGAGGTCAGAGTAGATAATCATTTTGCTGCTTTGAAAGACAGACGAAGTTCAACAGAGTAAATTTTAAATGTGTTGCGCTTACGGTGTAATTAGTTCCCATAGTTGAGATGTAAATGTTTTAATTCAGTGCACATTCTCAACCTTTGCTGTTTATTATTGATTCGCTGCACCGAAAATGAAATGCGATGAATCAAGATGATTGTGATGAGTTCAGTTATTTTTCATTAATTTCAAGGTAGTTGCCCTTGCATTCAAATGAGCTAACCTGCGGTGTTTCCCATACAATGTTAATACTATGGCAGCCCACCAGGGTCTAATTTACTCCGCCATGGCCTCATAAGGAATCAGAAATATTTTTGCAGCCTTTAAACAACGTTGTCCATGTGTTTTTCCTCTCGCTGCCCCCGGACCCTCCACACATACCACATACCGCCGCTCACCTGCTCTGTAATTTAACCCGACAGACAAAGCGGCTCTCACGTAGCATGTGATGCAATTTGTGTTGCTCGCTATTAAAAATGTACGTTACCGCGGCTTTATAAAACCCAGTGTTTGTGCTCTGGAGTTTTTACACCATGGAGATGTGCAGTTATTTATAGAGAGGTGGTCAAAACGAAAGAAACGACTCCAGACATAACGTGAGCTAGCTTAAATTTGTACGCACAAGCTAGCAAAGTAAGATTCTTCAACAGTTTTCTTACTTTACTATACTTTACTATACTGTACGTGTACTTTATTTAATCTTACATATTCTAGTCATACATTTGTCCGTAGAGTGCCACATTTCAGCAGTTTATGTTTAGTATTCGTGTATATAACCAGCACAGGAAGTTGCTAATTGTCGCTAAATCCAATATCTGTATAATGGTGATTTATAGACGGGCTAATACACAACTTATAATCTTATTCTATGTACCATATACTGCATAGATGGTTTTTAATGGTTTGTAATCTTGGATAGCATCATAATTAAGGGCTTTTAAGACGTAGAAGACTGTGGCAGTGTTGCTAACTGAGCCGTTCAAAGCAAAGTGATGATGTTTAGTTAACCTGCTTTTAATTTAACCATTGCAGGGATTAGCTGCAACAGCTTCCCCCCTGGGAACTGGCACAAAACAAAATGCTGTCAAGCATTATTAGATTACATTACTGCTTTCAGTGTTCATGGCATCCATTAAGAACAAAAAATACAGTTTTTCTTTTAAGAATATGTTTAAAGAGTGAAGGGACCTCCGGGCCTGGGAAATTAAGCAAATGCAAAGTGACAAACCCTGCATTTCCTCGAGTGGTGACATGAGTCCAAAAGTCAGTCCCCACAGACCCTTGCATTGATATGCCCATATTTAGGCGAAATGAGCACGATTACAGCCTTGCACAAAACGAGGGGTCTGTTTTGTTTAATCCAAATGATTAGAATTTGCTTTTTTTTCTTGTTCTTCTCCGTCATTTGGCGTTGTGCGGACCGGCGCTTTCCTTAAGAGTGATTTACAGACATATGGAAAAAAAGATCTGTTAGGCGAATGAACAGAATAAATTGACAGATTGTTCTCACCCCGAGCTCGCAGTCATTCTACTTCCTGCAGCGGTTTCTAAACGCCGTTATACCAACGTGTCTGACATAAAATGCAAACAACGTAAAGCCTGTCACGCCAGCTCTCATACCCGGTATTACAAATCATTTGATATTCTCTTTTCTATTTTGCCATCCATCCCTTTATATCCCCGGCGCCGTCTTGGCACGCTCATGCCCTCCCGCATTTCTCTTGTCTGTTTCACTTTCTGGTGCGTGGCTGTCGCGATGATTTTCAGGTGCGGCGTAATCAGTTCCGAAGAATGAATTATGACAAAACAAACAAGACGGTGTTACAGGAAGACGAGGAGGAGGACAGTGTCTTTATCCGGGTGACATGATATCTGATTGCCACCCACCAGCGTGACAAAGCATGTCTTGATCAGCCCTTCCTCTGCGCTGCACCAAAACGAACACACACAGGGCTTTTCGTAACTTTATTTATTTAATTTTTTTTTTTCGCCTGAGCATGAGTAATCTAATACGAGTTTACACTGTAGAGGCCCCTTAATCAATGTCAGCGCTCCTCCTGTCATTTGAGAGTGACACTGCAATCACTACTACCACTTGCTCCCGAGAGTGATTGCAGCAGATGAAAAGTTTTTTTTTTTTTTTCTTGTATCAGCCTCTTTCTCCAATCACTCTTTCTCCGTCTAGCATCTCATAATCATCCAGGCAGACGCGGCGCCTGAAGAATGAACTATTAATGGGAAAAAAAAATGTTATTCACATATCACAAATCATTAATAGCAAGAAAACGTCCTTGCAGACAGTTTGATATTTAGAATTTACAGTGTCCGTGATGAATGTCAGTGCTTTTATGATAACCACTGAAAGAAACGAGTCTGCAAAGTATGATGAGGTTACAGCATACTCCTCTTGTCTTGGTTTTGATTGGCAGGTGGCAGCAATCCCTCCAAGACCAGATGGTGGATTGGTAGCTTCACAACTGGTTGTTGCACCACACGCTTTGTTTAAAACCGATCACTTGTGGCGGTGTGTGGCATGCAGTGTGTGTTGCACTATGATTTCCAAATCCTGTAGTGCAGTGTTTTTCAAACTTGGGGTCGAGATCCCACGCGGGGTGGTCTGGAATTCAAATGGGGTCGCCTGAAATGGCGAAACGTGACGTGCTAAATGATATGCAGGCTATATAAGATTAATATTAAGCATGTCAGTTTATAGTCGTTTTATTAAAGTGCTGTAGTGTTAGTAGGTGACACTTGGAAATACTTCCAAACCACGGACATCTCATACATCGGGCGAGCTAGCTTGTTAGCCACGGTTAGCAACCTACAAGACTAGCGTGTTGTTGTTGTTGTTATACGTCATCAAGCACGCGCCTGTTAACGTCCCATGCTGCGTTCATGTATACTCGGAAATGAAGCCTACAGAACAAACATCGTTTATAAAAACCCGATACCGATAATTCCCGATATTACATTTTTAACTCAATAGCGTCCGATAATATCGGAGGGCCGGTATCGGACATCCCTACAAAGAATACAAGTTTACACCTGCACATTAGCTTGCATCTCCGTTTTGAATTTGCATCTCGACAGCAGTTGCGTCACCTGCCCAGCTTGCTCGACGCGCAGAACGGCGCCACTCGATGTTGAGATCAAGGCGTTGCGAGCTCCCCTGTGAGCCTCTGCGGCCTACAATCATTACCCATAATACTCTTCCCTTCCAATGTAGGCCTGCTGTGTTTACCTGCCTCTTTGCAGAAGCATCATTTTAATAATTTCTTGAGCTATCGTGAAAAGGTCGCAGTAGGTGGTGGAGAATTGATATAATATAAATTGGCCCCTTGTGTCCATACATGTCCTCTGCTGCAATCTGCCCCCCATAGCTTTGCCGTGCATGTTCCTTAGTCGCACTCTCGTGGCACTGTAATGGAGTTAAATCACTTAAGCAGCCTTTGTGAGGGCCATGAATGGCCTTACAATAAGGCAGCACATCTCAGCACGCCCTGGGCGGAGCGCAGTTTAGACCGATGAGCCTTTCTGCTGCTAATCATTAACTGACGTATCTAATGGCGGGAAAGTGTACGCGGGGCGATGTCGAAAAACAGAACCACAACTTGATCTGATGAGAACATCTGTAGACGCTACAGAGGCATCTGCTAGGCCTCGGGGCAGGCATCTAAATGAGTCCATGTCAGTCCGGGATAAGTGCGTTAACTGATGCTGATTTGCAGTTTTCCTAACTGTTGCTTACCTCCGAGTATCTGAAAATGTGACTTTGATAAATTTAGTTTTGACATCTGAAAGTGGTTAGGCTATCAAAGCACTATCTTAAGCGCCATGAATATTTGATGCCGCTTTCATTTAATATGTTCCAAATCGTCTCAGTCCTCCATATAAATTGTGAAATTAAACTTCTCTGCCAAAGGAGTTAGTGGCCAAAAAGGCTCCCTCCGCAGTTTGAGCCCGTAGAGATAATTCAATACCTGATGGATTCAGCCGCGGTGGCTGCAACTTCTCACTGACAGTGTAAACATCTCCATCCTCTTCACCCTGCCCCGCTATCTCTCTTTCCCCTCTGGCCTCCTGCCTGGTATGTCCCGGCCTCTCTTTAAACCTTCCTCCGTCTGCCTGCTTCCCGTTCCTCACCTTTCTCCATCCCCTCCACTCTCTCCCGAGGGAGTCGGCAAGCTAATGGCTTTGTACCGAGTCCTCACCATTAATCAAGCAGCCATTAGCCGAGCCCATACACAACTTTGGACTAATTGATAACAATGGAATGAGAAGAGTACGTGAGTGGAGGAGGGGGGAAGGGGTGAAGTCGCGGGGTTACAGTTAATTTATGCTGCAGAGAGAGTTTAAACCATATTACTGTATATTTAGCCAATGGCGGGAGCATTGCAAGTGATTTATCTTGGTGAAAGTATTTAGATACACGCAATCCCAGTCTCAGATTTGGTAGCTGATTTTAACAAGAAATACAATTGCTGCAACAATTCACTAGAAGTCTGGGGAAAACACAACTATTAAAAAAAGAAGTTGGGCGATAATGAGCCTTTTTTATCAATCGACTGGAGTTTTTACAACACAGCAGCAGTTAAAGTTGGTTACCTTGTTGAGAAACTGGAAGTGTGCAACTTGTCGCCTGCAACGCTTCATCTAAAGGCTCTATTAGGGTATTGCGGAACTAGCCTGAACACTAGTTGGTGCTGGATCTAACCCTAACCCTTTGCCAGTTGGGTTAAGTTCCAAAATTTCCGCAAAATTCCTCCAAAGACGAGTCATACAAGTATTTGTATCTCCGAACCTCCTCAGGTAACCATCTTCTATTGATCCAAAACAATCAAAAATTGTGGAGATGTAGAAGCCGCCGGAAATACTAAAGCGCAAGTGGTGCTAGCAAGTGGACCAATCAGGCTACGCCGCTACGCACTATCTGCGTAGGTCCTGGGCTTTCGGCGTAAAACTGATGCAGACGCCTAAACCTCCTGTAACAGTTGTTTGATTAGTTTTTGCAACACTTCTAATCTTCTAACTTGATCCTCTTTAGAAAAAAAAAAAAGACCATAAAGAAGATCTTGTGTTGACGGACTGTATCGAGAACCTGCTAAGCTCGGCAACAAAACACATCGCATTTTTTTGGGGGGGGGAATTTTATCCTCGTAAAAGTGCTTTTAATGCAGCAGTAGGATCGTCGTCACTGGCTGACAATTTGGCATTCTGCATTCTTATCCAGATATGTATTCACAGAGATTACATTAGCTGTAACTTCAGCGTTTTCTAAGGGAACATCTCCTCAGACACCCAGTTGGTATATATACTGCAATATTTTCATCAGTGGCTCGTAGGCTCCTGTTACCTCATTCATTGCTCAACACTGAACAGTTATTTAAATATTTAAGAGTGTTGTGGAATGAATGACATGTAACGCAACTGAGTTTCTTTTATTAGCAAGTATTTTCCGTCATGTATTTGAGCGACGTAGCCTTTATAGCAACGTCATCTGGCTATTACAGTAGTCAAGTGTGCTATCTGAACTAAAGGGATGCATCAATGACGTGCTGACCCACTGCTCCTTCTTTGTACGGAATAAAGGTAATGGAAGTTATTTTACACATATTACAAGTGATGTTGAACTCTCCACCTCTGTTGAAATCACTCTTGTTAACCAAGACTGTAATTAGTGGCGAGCCATTCAGTAACAGCAGCCTGTACCTTTGTATTTCTCAGCATTAGCTGAGTCCACGCATCCTTTGATTAGCTGTGGTGCTCTGCGCTACACTTTACTGCACATGTTTGTTGTTGTGCATCCAGTACACCTGCCTCACACGGGCACATGTGCGCAAACACCCAGTCTTCTTCCTCATTACGACTCGGAGGAATCTGCTGAATTGGGGGAAAAAAAAAATCCTGACAGCAATTATCCAGAGAGAGAGAGAGAGAGAGAGAGTCCGAGAGTCAGCGAGCGGCGCTGGCGCCCGTAGAGACGGGGGCCAGCTAGACGGAGACGACGCCGCCGCCGCACTCGCCGCTTTGGACGGCTCTCATCAGGCCGTCCTGTCTTTGCTCCTCGCAATGAAAGGGAGTGGAGAAAACACTAACAGGGCCAATTTAATGGGTTGCACAACAAGAGTGTGTGGGCGAAAGAGGGAAGGAGGTATCCAAAGATGCAGTGATGTGATGTAATGGCAAGTTGAAATGTGAAAGGATGTTGCACGGCTTCATCTTTAGAGGAGTCTGAGAGGCTGCCTTTTTCTCAGCTAATGGGATATAGATATATATATATATAAAAGAAAATGGTTCTCTTTTACAGGCAGCATGTGCTGTATGCCAGGGTCTGTCGACATGTGTCATCTAAGGGCAGCAAACGGAGGAAAACGCTCCATCTTCAATCTTGGGCTGCTAAAACAGATGTGGTATCTTTTATATATTTAAAATGTAGAGTTGCATGATACCCACGGTACTCCACGGTGCCAAATCGTAACGGTTCCTACTATACTAGAAATTCTACACGAAGGTACTACCGTGGAGTACTATACTATCGTTGCCAGTTTCCGCTACATAACGGCCGCCTCTACTCTCCTCCCGGCTTCTCAATGCATGCTACTCCCTTATAAACAAACCCACATAGCAACCAAACTACACAGCTGATGAATGATTGGCTGTTTACCTCTTACTGGTGACATCTAGGGATATGATAGGCTGTTTCTGCACGCAAAGTCCGCCCGTCTGCTAGCTAATCATCACAGCTAACTCATTGCACTCATACGCGGCAACTCTGTTAAAATGTGGATTTTTGTTTGTCATTGACTCAAGTTGACTCAACTTTCCAGCCAATGGGAAGGAAGGGTGAAATTTTGCCCAAAGTAATCATTGTCCATTGCTGCAGGTTTTCCCCACAGTAACCCACTTTCTGCTTCTTGCATGACAGAGCCTCTGCCGAGCTCTGAAATATATATGAGGAGGTGCGGGATGGCGCGCCATTTCAGGACCTCCCATTATGACTGCGAATCAGGGCATTCTCCTCGCCGCTGAATAATTCATGCGGAGAAAGTATCTGCTTAGTCAGTATTTCTTTTTTGACCCGGTGTAGGGAACGCATAAAAGCAGGCGGCACCCGACGTGGAGCTGCCGCCGAGATTAAGTTCAAGCCAAGGGTCTTATAGGGAGTAAATAAAATCTTTAATCTTTACAAATAGTAGATTTTGAAGATTGAGACTGGAGGCCGCCCTAAATAAAAAAAATAAAATAAACACTTACCGGGAAGTCTTATTAGAATTCAGGAAGAGGGTTTCCATCGCTTTGCAACCTGCGACATTTGAATTGCAATGAGTGGAGAAAGGAGCAGGTGACGACGGAGGAGGATGAGCCGGGTGCAGGAAGGGCTGTTCCGGTCGCCCCCTTTATTTATTCCGCACGCTCTCGGTTCCTCATTACTCATGCAGCCGCTCTCTGAGAGCTCTTACTCACTGAAACCGTGTTAAAGCCCCGCGTCAGCAACTGAGACGGACTGCGAGAAAAAGGAACACAGGGAGAAAGGGAGGGCAGTAGACAAAACAAGAGGTGAGACAAACACTCGTCCCGCTCTCAGACCTCCCCCCCTTTTTTTTTTTCTAAGTGTGTCTGCCGGTGGTTACTATCAAAACCTCCATTAGCCGCCATGAATAATGAAGGGGAACAATGGGTGTGTTTGCATCCTGCTACTTCCTCCTGCTCTTTTCACTGCTCGTAACGCACCATTGTGAAACTAGAAAAGATCTAAAGGAGAAAATTAGAGTTCGTTTTGGAATTACTCGCCTTATCCATCTTAGAGACCGAGATCCTCTCATTACTTGTGCTTAGTTTAGTTTTAGAGCCGAGCCCGGTTAAGTTGAGGGCCATCTGCTCAAGGTGTCCTCCGAATAGACGCTTTCAATTCCAGGACGCGGTGATTCACTTGTGATTTGTTCACAGCGCACAAGAAAGAAAAACACTCCGAATAAATCCTTAACTACCAGTTATGAATAAATAACAACATATTTTCCACTTCAGATGAGTCACTCCACAAAGCACATCCATCTTTGAAGGTAGTATGTTGAATAGTTAGGGCTCTGTCAAGCACGGTGTACTTTGGTGGCCTTGACGGGGAATTACTGTTTTTTACAGCCTGGACCTCATTTCTAGCATAAAATACAATCGTTTACTCACCCGTATAACTTTTGTGTTATTTGTAGTCCTTCAGGAAATAATTAGATAAGCGTATATCCATATAGTGGAAGTGAATGGGGCACCAAGACGCAGCCTCTAAATAACACATAACCTCAATCTACAGACGGCGGATGATGATGACATGTAACTCCGGAATAGCCCTAGCGCATCATAACAAAATACTGGCGAAATGAACGAGTTTCACAACAGATAATGTTTTATTTAGAGGCAGCGTTTCGGTGCCCCATTCACTCCCATTATATGGATATACGCTTTTCTAATTATCTCCTGAAGGAATGCAAATAACCCAAAAGTTATATGGGTGAGTAAACGATTGTATTTTATGCCAGAAATAAGGTTCAGGTTGTAAAATATAGCAGTTCCCCTTCACCAACTATATCTTCACCAGTAAGCCCTCCTCCTTTCACCAGTTCCTTTACAAATATACACTTTTCCGCCAATGCAACACTACTTGGACCAGAGTTCTCTGCTAAAACTCTAGATATAAAAGATCTATTTCTTTTCAGCCTCCAAACAGTTTTCCACCCTCCACTGCGTAATCCACATCCCTCGGCTGTTAGGGCGCGCGCACGCTCCGCCAGGACCATCGCTATCTCTCCCCGTTGTTGTGTGAGAACACTTGAAACAGCTCAAATCAGACGGCAACAGCTGGCCTCAGACCTCGGCTCGGAAAAAGAAAAAGGCGAAAGAGAGAGAGAAAAAAAAAATGTCAGGATAGGCTCAGAGCAAAAGAGAGGGGAGGCAGAAGTGATAGTACAAAGACGAGAGGAGATAAAGGCTGAAGCAGAGGAGCGCAGAGGTAATAGAGACAGAGGAAGGTAAAAGACTGGCGGTGATCAAATAGAGATGTGAAGGAGACCAAAAAGAGAAACAAGACGAAAAAAAAAAAAAAAAAAAGAGCGAAGCTGTGAAAGCGCATCGTATTTATCAGGTGTTCTGGGTCTCGCTTCGGCTCCTCCCTTTCGGTGACAGCGTGGGGAGAGATGCGAGGCCACCAATCTGTCAAACGCACCCGCCGCTTTGAAGGGATGTCAATTACTCGCGACACGCGGTGGAGCCGCGTCACCTGTCAGGATGCATGAGGCGGATTGTTTTGCATCTTCAGGTTGTTTTCCGGCGTCGACGGTGTTGTCGTTCCCTTTGAAAGACGCGCGACAAATGTTAAAAATAGGATGTGAAGGGTTGGGTTTGTTTGCCGCCTTTCTGCTTTTTCTGTACGTGTGCACCACGCGCTGCCTTGTAGTAAAAAGTGTTTGAATGGAAACAGGAAAGATTAAATAGCTATAATTTAATACAGCAGCTTAGGTCTTTGTATTTAAATAGGCTGGATAGCTGTATTGTCCAGTCCCCAGCAGGATGGAGCTGAAACAACTCAACACAAACATAAAGAACAGCACAAGGTGTTGACTTAGCCTCCAAATTCACTAGATCCCAAATGGATCAAGTATCTTTGGGACACCCTCAGAAGGCTAATGTCCAAAAATGCTGCTTTGGAGGCACAATGGAGCCCACAATGGTGGAACAGCTCCTTAAAGGTAAAGCTAAAGCAAGTAGAGCTCCCCCTGGTGGCTGGTTGCAGTATATGTCATAAGCCACGCCCCTTCCATGCTAGTGGGTGGGACTTGGGCCAGAGTAAAACATTTTATTTTGGTTGTTTGACGCTATAGGAACAGGACGCACCAAAGTCACAAGATGGCGCCGCCCGTATCCCCTGGGAAAATAATAGCGTCAGTTTGGCTAACGCAATTAAGTGGCGATGCATTGTCCATATTTACATAGACTGTTCAGCCTACAGTCATAATGTTATGGCTGATAGGTGTATGTGACATTTTTGTTTAAAGACTTACGAGGAGAAGCTCACATTTGAAATTTTTTTTCTTCGTTTTTTAATTTTCTGTGAAAATAGTTTTCTGTCATAACACATGATCGGCGTACCCGTTAGACTTTAATCAACTTTAAATCACGCAGCTAAAACAAATCAAACGACATTGTGTAATCTTATCTACACAGATCGAGCGCCGAGCGGCTGCTCAACTCTTCTTATCAGAGCTTAATTTAGCGCTTCAGCCCGTCGTTCTTTTGCACTCTCAGCGCTCACGTTGTTTTTGGCCACTGGAGGCCTGGAGCTGTGCATGATATATAACAGCAGTATATGAATCCTGAATAAACCCTGCATGTGTAAATATGCAGCTAATCCAAATAGATAAATTAAGAATACTTTCACACAAATAAAAGGCAAACAATGCATGAAACAGAAGAAGTTACAGCGGGCGTTAAGCAGGTAGTCCTTCTCATCCTGACTGTTAGCATTAAGCCCCGTGATGAATCAGATGAGCCTCATGTGCAGCCTTGCTCCTCACCTCGCCCCGCTCTGTAATCGCGGGTGCTCTGCGGTCACGGCGACGCCGATGGTTGGGATCCGCGGTTGGATGTCAGGCGCCCGCGCTCAAACGCTCATCTCTTGTGTTACCCAGTGCAGGGCTTCACACATTTCATGCTTGGCCGTGCGTGTCCTGTCTCGATCCATCCTCCCTGCTCTCTTCTTTACCCCTCTCCATTCTTCTCTCCCTCACTTATTCATTTAGTCGCCGGGGGAGCGGGCAGGATGGAAATGCTAGTGGTGGATCTTGACAGTCAGCACTGTCTCCTGTTTTTTTTTTTGTTTGTTTTCGCATCTTTGCTCCCCAACCCCCCCACCTCCCACCTCTTCTTCTGCATTGGCATTCAGACTGCACTGCTGTGGCTGTGAATTTTTTTCTTTCCGTCAGAGACGCATGAACCAAATATTTTCCGTCACTGCGACGGAAAAATCTGAAGGCCCTCCGTCATTTTGACATGTTGCAATTCACACACTGACCACTTGGCGGCGAGTGACCTTACTAGTTGTCTCTAATCGCAGTTTGCGTTCCAAACATCGCAGAACTTTTGTAAGTGCCCGATTTCCTGGTACACCGATTACACTGATGCACACGTCAGAGCTCGGCTAACCGTAGACGAATATTCAATATCTATGTATATATGTCTGTCTAGGCGGCTAACGGCTAGCAAAATGGAGGAATCGGGTGAAAGCACTTTGCTAAGACTGATGAGTTTTTGTGCAAATTGTGCAAAATAAAAGAGTTTGCATAACCACAGAAGCACTTTAACCCTACGGTACCTTCTAGGAGCGGTTAGCGCTAGCAGAGTATGGACAAGACGTGTTCAAACAGTTTTTTTTTTCTACCATTTAAAGTCTATACTGTCAGTACTGATAAAGTACTTCAAGTTAATGAAATTTTAATGAAAATTGAATGCTGCCGAATTGCATTATTATCATTTAAAAAACAGTGACAGGTAAAAAACAGATTTTTATGACCCCGTCAGTCAAAATGACAGACAACGAAAAAGTCTAGTGCAGCCTCTGTTTGGGCTCTGGTGAATTTGGAGGCCAGGTCAACACCTTGTGATGTTCCTCATGTTTTTGTGAGTTGTTCCTACAGCAGTTTTTGTATTTGTGTGCCTGCTGCCATCAAGGAGGGTCATTGCTATGGGGTGGGGGTGCCTGGTCTGGTCTAGGTGGGTGCTACATGTCTAAGTAACATTCACATGAATGAATGAATGCCGGGTCCAAAAGCTTCCCAGCAGAACAATGAATTATCACAAGATGGTCAATGTTATTCACTTCTCCTGGTCTTAATGTTACGGCTGATTGCTGTATATATATGCCCACGTACATATTTATTTCCTTTAAAACATCCACTTTTAAAAAAACAAGTTAAAAGGCCGTCTAACGTTGTCTGTTTTCAGTTCTTTAAGCGCAGCAGTTAAATGCCACTCTTCAACATTAGCAGGGACATTCTGCTAAAAGTGCGTCTCTGCCGCCTCTTTCCACCGTCTTTCGTGACTTTGCGACAGCGTACGTTTTGCCGATTTCAAAAACAATATTTCCCGTCTCAACCATATGCTCGAGTGTCACAAGCCTCGCGTCGTATGGGACAGAAGAAGCCCGGTCTCCACTGTGGATATCATCAGACATCTGTTCGAGACGTCTGCTCGGTGCACTTCAGTCAGTGACGGAAAGGGATGAAATCATGACTTTGAGTTTATTTATTTATTTCCTTGTTTTTCTAAAGAAATGCACTTCTGGTTGTGTACAGTACGCTTGCTGTAAGAGGAAAACTGTAGCCTTTACTCCAGCACTCCATTTAGATTTCAATCTTTGTCCGTCTGTCTCGCCGTACCTCCCTCTTTCTGTCCACTGGTCCTTGGCTTTGTAGTGCCAGCTCTTCAAAGAGAGAGCCCGAGCTAGACAGAACCCCTTGCATTTGATTGCAGAGGGGTCAGTGATGATTGCTGCAGGTTTTAGTTCCTCTAAGAAAAAAAAAAAAGCCACAGTGTGCGTCTTTTTCAAGAAAATGTGCAGGCTCACGCACGAAGCTGGACGCGGCGGCGGCATGCGTGGCATTGTGAATCACCTGAAAGGCATCTTGAGAGAAGCAGGCGGCTGTGTTTAGGTCCGCCGTGAACCTTCTTCCCTCCCGGTATTTGCTGGAGTGTTGTGCCTGAGCGGCGTGGCTGGTTATTACTACCCAGGGTCTTTTACTTGAGGCCAATTTTACCAGGAGTTTACAAAGCGTGGCTCAGACCGGCAGAGGTTGCGAGGGCACCGGCGAAGGGAGGGGGGCTCGCGGTAAGCGAGTAGTGGCTTTGAATCTCATGTGAACTTTGACTTGAGGCGCTAAATTGAAAACAAGCACGCATCGGAACACAGGAGTATTCACGCGCTAATGAAAGTAAGTGTCAATAATTCCCAAAGGTCAAAGGACGGCTGGTCAATAGCTGCTCTTTGCTGATGGGGCCAGAAGATGAATGCCTCTTTAATGGACTCGCAAACACGCTTTGATTCCTCCTATGTCAAGCCTCGTGACAAGGTGCAGTTCTCATTAGTATTACATGTGAATGATATGCCCAGACTCCGTCCCCCCTAGAATGACCCCCCGTCTCCAAATTCACTCCAGCAGACCCATTAAGCGACAACTGTTCCGAGATGCCCGTCTTCAAAATTCTCCGGGCCTTTTCAACCCTCCAGTCTAATTTGCAGCAATAATGACGGAGCGAATTTAGAGCAGTCACCGTCAAGGGAGCTGGCCGGGCCGAGGAAAAGGTTGGGCGGTGGGTGGGTGGCGGTGGGGTTTGATTTGGGGGGGCAAAGCACGAGACAGATGTGATTAAAGGTGTAATGGGTAGACGAACGCGCCGGGGTAAGAAGCGTCCTCGGCTCTTGCGACGCCAGGAGGCGGTGAAGCATGAAGCCCAAAAACTGAAGTGACAGAGAAAAATGTCTCTACCCCTCTTTCCGTTACCCCCCTCGCCACGGTTATCGCCGCGAATCGGCCCCGGCTGGCGCTCGCCGCACCTCGTGAACGCCGCCGGAGAGGCCCAGCAGATGGGAGCAGGGTAAAAACAAAGTGATTACTTCGTCTTCCTATAGCGATGTTTAATCAGTCTCCCACCATGCTTTAGATAACTTCTGACCCGCGCTTGATAGAAAATTAAAACGATTTCTGCGGTGATGGAGAATTCAAGGAGTGGATCCCTGAAGGACGTTCGCGTCCTTAATTACGTGTCGACCAAGTCTCCATTGCGGGGTCAACGCAGGTGGCCTTGTTCAGTCTAAAACCAGGAAGTGCATTACAAGCTTTCAACTTGCTACTGGTTCTTGTGGTGTCCATTGGCATTGTGAACCCTTTCCAAGGACCCAGTGTCCCCCAATAAAAGGCCACCAATCATTAAAGGGAACAGTGTGGCCAGGACACCTTCTTGCTCAATCGCTCGTTGAGAATGCAAGGGTAGAGTGTTCTCCACAGAAAAAATGAAATGCTAATCAGGTGATGAGATGTGACGCCCACGCGCTCAAGATGTAGATCACATAATGGCGCAGCGGCAGTGGGTTTTTTGAAAACTAAATGATTTCAGATGAGAGTCTGGGAGAGTCTGGCGACGCTGTTTACATCGTTACTCCGCGGGTAAACCGCCGCTTTGCACCGACGGCGTTCACCGCGCGCACGGCTCCGGTTAACATTCTGTCCTTGCAGTCTTTTTTTTTTTTTTGAGTCCAATGTCTAGACAGTAATTTCATGAATAAATACAGCAGATATCACCTCAATTTGCCCCCCCCCCCCGATTGATCTGTAAGCCCCGAGTTGATATGATGAATACAACGGCGGCGTGTATATCTGACTGGACTAGAAAACAATGCAGGAGAAGTGTGTGTGTGTGTGTGATGAGGCCTCGGTGTCTGTCAGCATTATGCAGAACATACCTACACACACTTTTTCACACTGCCGCATTCAGTGTGCGCTTACAGGACGTGAAGGAACATTATGAACACACAAAGTGCTTTCATACACACACACACACAAAGGCACAAGTGGAGTCAGTCAGTAATAGAAGTAGGTCACACCGACGGAGAAAGAGGCGATTGATTTCACACAGCTGCAAGACTAACTACCTCTTCCCTCATTGTATCACGTCCCGGCGTCTGCATACACATCGATTTGGCAAGGTTTGGAACATGAAAACTCCTGAACAACGGCTTTTTTTTTTCTCCCCCCCCCCCCACCGTTTTGATGATGCTTAACTATTTTCCTCACATATGCGGCAAGGCGGCGTGCTCTTCTGCAGGATGAGCGAGGCGGTGTTCGGGCTTGCCGGCATGCTGGGAAAGAAATCTTTGTGCCTGTGATGCAGAGGATAGAGAGAAGAAGAGCGGGCATGTTGGGGGAAGTCGCAGAGGGCCACTAGATTCAGCTGTAATGCTCACAGGACCCGCCGTTCTCTCTTTTCACTCAGATATAACATGTAAGATAAAGATACGGGGCATGGCTTGAAATGAAATGTGCTGTTAAATTCCACTGGGTGTGCTCGTATTCATATTAGTGCAAAAGTTTTGTTCGGTTAGTTTTCTTATTGAACTGAATACACAGAATACATAAGATATACATTAGTTACTCTATCACACAGTTGTGTTTTCACGGGCCCGCTTCTTTAAGTCAGCTGACTTGTTGATAGCATGCTGTCAGTTTTAAGCAACGATGCTTGAGCCCCTTTGTAGACTAGACCATGGTGCTTTTGGGCTAAACAGCTCTGGAGAGCTTCCTTGAGAACTACGTATCCTCAAGGGCTTTTATTGCATTTGCATTGGTTCTGCCAATAGGATCAGTGAAGTGACGCAACAGCCAGCTGGTTCTTGGTATGGTATACAACAGGGGCACCTAATGCGCCAACCGCAATCGAGATCGTCAATAGATCGCAAAGATAGAGCGTTTATCTGTTGCACCTCCAGACCAAACAGCAACCTTCTACTTTCTTAACGTTTTATTGACACAGTGCAACAGTTTTTCATCAAGAATGGATTGAGCTTTTAGCCTTGCAGCAACAATTAATATGACTTAGGGTAGGGTACGTATACGTATATATTCATATATGTGGGTAGATGACTTTGACTTGGTCATTGTAAAAGTAGTTTGCAAGCCAAAACATGTGTGGTCACCCCTGGTATACAACAACGTCACACATAGACTGGAAAGATCCTGGACCTCACTGTCGCTCTACTTGTCGGTGTTTCTGTGTGTTTGAAGGATTACATCACCAAAAGTTCCTCCAAACCCGAAGAATGAGCCAAAATAGGGCCTTAAAATAGGAGTTCTACTATGAACTGTGATCGTTTTCAGTTCTTGTGGTGTAGACACAAGGAGTAATCGTGCTTTCTTACTTATAGTAACTCTGAATTTCCTGCAATTCAGAAGCACATTATGTAGTTCTGTAATTCAGTCTAATAACCACAGTTGTACCAGACCACAGTAATTATAGTTTTGTATTACTCTATTGTTAAAGTTTAATGTATGGATTCACAGCGTCCACTGAGAATTGAGTGGTTTGATGGGTGTATGTTTAGGGTTGTACCGACTATTCGACTATCGCTTTGCCTTGAGACTTTAAGCGGGAAGTCGTCTATATTCACTGATCACGTGACAATAACAACACCAAAAGCCTCAGAGAAGACAGGTGAGGAGCCCAGTTAGTCAGCGCAGTTCATCAAGTGTGTGGAAATACTTCACTAAAGATGAAGCCCATTCTACCGTGACATGTCAGTCCTGAAATATAACAAATGTACTACAGCACACTCATCTGAAAAGGCATCTGCTGACGCTAGCAGAGGAACGGTCCAAAGCCTCTCGACAGCAGTCAGTTAACAACTTCTCTAAGTGCCCTGTGCAAACAGAGAGAAGGAGGCTGCACATCAACAATTTGCTGGTGAATTTCATTGTCACAGTTAGTGGACCTTTAGCTACAGTGTACAGAGAAGGCTACATAGCTTATCTTACAATGCACTGTGCAGGACTATTAAATGTTATTTGTGAAGATTTATATGCTACACATATCTTCAGCATCCAGATTTGATGAGCTCATGTGTTTATGTTGGGTTCTGTTTTGTTCTTTTGACATATAGTTGACATTGTTGCCGTGGTAGTAGATTGCGTTAGTTTGTCCTTGATGTCAGTGAATGCACCACGCGAGAGATAGAAGTTATGGCAGAGTTAAGAGGTTTCCAAGTGAGTGGTGCATATTAGAGGTGTCAGACTGACGGTGATCCTTTGTGTGAGACACTACAGTATGTATTCAGGTCAAGGAATACAGATTTCATTCTTGCAAAGCATTACTTTCTACTGGGTTTTTACGCGTGGTGTCATCAACCAGCCAACGTCGACTCGACTTTCACCACATATTTTTTAAAAATCTGTTCAACCCCTAGCGTACATATTCTCAGTATACTCAGTAATTCCTGCGGCCCCTTGATTAAAGCCTTCCACTGCTGAGCTGACTTTGAAGGATACATTGTGATGATGAGAACGTACGTGCCCCGTGGTGAAAGTCCCTGATTGCCATCGCAGACACATACTACTACTATTAATTGAAATGTGACTTGCTGGCCTAAAATATCTCTCTCATTAGAGGAGCTCAGCGATGGCCCCGTCTGAGCTCAGTGGCTAAATGCGTCTTGAAAGGGAAAATGAAAGGAACTGAGAAAATATTGGTCGAGAGAATGAAATTAGACCGCTAATAAAACGGTGCAAATCATGTAATTAAAGCCATACGAGCACGTCACCTCGGTTAATTATCGTGGATGGCGGATGAATTAATCTGCGCGGGGTTTGGATGTATTGTAAAGCCACGTGACTGGCTTCGCGCACGGGAGGAGTTTGCTAATATTTGTTTGTTTTTATTCTTGCATACAGACTAGGCACCAGAAATGCGTGCATTTGGATGCAGATGAGGGCATCATCTGTTTTGAAAATCCGCAGTTTCACTTTGTGCCCTCCCCTCCCCTGTCGCCGCCACCCCTCCCACCCCCTTCCGTCGTATCTCCCTCACACAATGGATTACCTGCTGTGATATATCACGCGGAGAATGAAGGGTGGAGGGAACATCGTCTACAAGCGCCGAGAGATGAGAGTGGCACCGTGAGGAAATGGGCTGGAAAATTCAGAATAGTGTCGTACTATGATGATGCCCGTTTCCTGCAAAACAAGACGGAGTGCATGGGAACCTTCAAACGAAGGAGCGAGAGAGTGGAATTGTCTTAGACTGATGGGGAAGACACGCTAATGGTCGCAGAGCCAGCGGAAACAACAGCAAATAAAACAGCATGCGCACTGTTGTACAAATGAGGGGAGGAAGGATCTGAATTGCTTTGCTTTTGCTTTCTCTCTCTCTCTTCACGATACAGTCTGAGCAACAACGACTAGGCATTCGGCGAATTTAGCGTTCTCCGGTCACACATGTAGTCTTTGTTTTAATTCTGCAGAGCCCATTATCTATAGTGTGCATAGATAAAACAGCTCTACGGGGCAGCGGAGCAAGGCAAGGCTAATGCGCTGAGGTGCTGATGCAGTCCGAGCAGACCATCTGGCCGCCTGCCTGCCTGGTCACTGTCTGTCTAATGGAGATAAAATGTCCATATTCTTCTCGTCAGCGTCACAGCTGTAGCGGGGTCAAAGAGGGTGACAATTCTATTGCACCCATAATTCAGTGTGGTGATTTAAATAACCCCACGTGAAATATACAAACTACTCCGCAAGCAGGCAGCGAGTCAAGCTCACGATTTTTCTCCAAATACCGCTGAATACGTTTCTAAACCATTAACTGACGCGAGTGGCAGGTTTTTTTTTTTCAAATACCTATAAAAGATGCAGCAGGAATAACTTTAACACACTTTCTGACATCCACTTTGTTAATTGAGCTGAGGAGATATATTACTTTAATCATCGTTTCTTACAAGAATACGGCGGCGAAGACCAGAGAGCAGGAGCGTGATTTGTCGATACATGTGTTCCCTGTACAATTTAGAGTTTTTCATTTTGGCAGTAGCTGTAGAAACTGCCCGAACCGTAAGGGCAAAGCAACGCACACGTGTTGTGGGATCTGACAGGCATTCGAGGGGGAGTTGGGGTTAGGAAGGAGAAAAACTGCTCTCTGCTAACTCTCATTGATCACGTATAACTGCTCGGGGTCAAGTCATTTCCCAGATTGTAGCACCTGATGCCGAAATCAAATTAAAATAAATTAAAATGAGACTTTTTGCGTGAGCCCGATGAACGGGGAGTGCGATGGCGGCTCTTGGCTGCAGGGTACCGAAATGTCTTGAAGCAGTGGAAGGGACTTTATCTGAAAGCATGTCCTCTGGTTTTTGTCCCAGGATCTAGATAGTAGACTGAGGTAAGACCCAAGGGCATCATCTTGCAAAAAACATAACATACAACGATCTGGCATAACATTAAGACCATTGGCCAACTTCAGACAAGTCAATGGTGTGCTGGGAAACCTTTGGACTTGGCATTGGTGTGGATGGTACTTAGACATATAGCAGGCACCTCCAACTCATAGCAATGACTCTCCTTGATGGCAGCAGCCATCCCCAGCTGAAGGCAGCCTGATTCTTTAGGAACAACTCAAAAAACAACACAACCTTGACTCCAAATTCACTAGATCCCAAACTGATCAAGTATCTGTGGGATGATCCACTCAACTTCACCCTCAGAAGGTCCATGTCCATTCTCAAGCTGTTCAGGGTGTACCAAGGAGACCTACACAATATTAGGACACCATGTTATGCCTGGTTGATGTACTTTATAACATATCTCGTGTGACCAGCGCTCCCCTTCACCCTCTCCTTCCCAAAAGCCACTGAACATGACTGCAGGCCGTCTTTAAAACTTAAAAGAAGATCACTCGTAATGAGGGGAGAGCGAGTGCGCTCGCTCGCGAGGGAGGCTGACTGCATGCATGAATTGTCTGGCACGTTCCGGGCATGTCTTAAACCCGTGCCAGTAGCTCAAGCGAAGCCCTGCAGCTCTGGTGGGCCGGCGGCTGGTTGTCTGGGAAGCAGTAAACACGCTGTAACATACAAACACAGACAGTGACACAACTGTGAACGCCATCTGGCTTTCGCGGGCCCCCGCGGAAAGGCCGGGGCCCTCGGAGAGATGCGCCGAGGAGTGGGCGGTCACTGGAGTAGAAGGACGAGGGGGAAGGAGGGAGGAAAGGATGAAAGGGAGAAGTGAAGGAATGTGTGAGATTGCAGGCTGATAGGCCTCCACCTGCCCACTACTCATTGCTAATTGGCCGTCAGGGCTGTTGACGCTGTGCCAACACAATAGCAGGGTGCCAGAGGACAATCTGACTGGCATATTTTCCACCCCTTTCTCTCTCGCTCTCTGTTTACTCACATGTGCTACGCTGTTCTCTTTTATCCTGCCACTGCTTTTAAGTTGGCAATCCACGGCGGCCCCGTATAATGCAATGTAAACCAAAAGGCCTAACCCCTAGGGGAAAAATAAATGCCGCACAAGATGGTCTCCATTTTCTTCTCTTACGATCCTTTGAGAACCTAAACCCCACCATCATAAGAAAGGCAATAAATAAGGCATCACCATTGGCCTGACTTGGCGTCCTCTGTCCTGACACTTAGCAAAGTTTTCCTCGTAAAAAAAAGAAACTGCATTGTTTGCTTCGCCACGCGTAGAAGGTCTGCGGGCGCGTAATGTCCAGGTAAGCAGACCCGGTATCTACTGACGGCTGCTGACTCGTCCGTCCTGGAAATACATCTGAACGTGTTTGAACTGTAATTGGAAAGCTGGTAAAACCCTGCCTCCCTTGCCCTCAAAGCCTTTGTTGGATTGGTGTTTGCATACTTCTTCTGATTCCCCGCGTGGGTTTTTCTGTTTGCTTTATCGTCGCGAGCAGACTTCTCCGACTCCCTCAGTTGTGTGTTCCTTTGCTCAGTTTTTCTTTTACCACTAATCTAGTAATATAGCGGTTTGATATAGGCCTTCGTAGTCTGGTATTACTACCAAACAGCAGAATCGTTGAGAGAGATCGCTCTGATTTTCTCTTCAGCTTTGTGGACTAATGGGCACAGAAGGCTCTTCTTGTTCTTCATTTGATCTGAAAATAGCAATTCTTGAGTATTTTCACAAAAAAGAAAAAAAAAAAAAACATTGAACAAAATACACTGTAGGGCAGCCGATCAGCATGAGTCAAGATCTCCCTGACGTTTTTGCTTTTTTTTATAACTTCCTAGAGTGTCCTAGGTCTTCTGGTTTCCCCACTATGGATGACAGATGGCTGCTAACTGCTTGTATAGAGAGTTACTTCCTGTTTGGTATGTCTGTGAAGGTTCTCCGTCATCCAGGTCATGGTAATCCAAAAAAAGTTTCAAAAAAGGCAACTGGACCAGATTTTGGAGAAGACGTTTCACCACTCATCCGAGTAGCTTATTCAGTTCTAGGGGACTGGTGGGAAGTCTGAGGTTTAAATAGGAACTCCTCCTGAAAAACTTGCTTGCTTTTTTGGATTCCTGTTTGGTAGAAGTCTTTGTGGTGAGTTCAAGTGCAACTTGCTTGGTCCAATGGGCCATTATTTGTGGCCTTACGTGGTCATAAGGTGTTTAAAAGACACCAGTAACGGTAACAGTTTGTGTAACGGTAGTATCGCACACTTTCGTTTTCAACAAAACAAAGACAGAGCGAATCACGGCCAGTATTTATTACACTGAGAAAGAGTGGAAATGAGCAAGGATTAAAAACAAAGTCAATCACAGTTGAGTTCAAGTGGTTTTGATTAGAAATTAATATAGTGGGTAATTCATAGCGTCTTACTGTAATGCTAGGAAAGGCGTTGCTAGGATTAAGCTAGCATTAGCCGCGATTAGCAGCGAGAAGGGCAAGTCAAAGTTCTGTGCCTTTAACAAACCAGCCTGGTTTTCTTTTCTTTTCTCACTCAAGGAGAGAGACAGGCCAGAAAATTTGCCCACGGGGAGTTGAAGCATCAGTGGAAAAAGAAAAGCAGAGGAGGAAGAATATGATTATGTAGCTGGGCATTGCAAATTGAATTATTTAAATGTACGCACTGTAATCATGGCCAAGGGAGTGAAAATAAAACGAGGAGAAAACCGTCGAGTGAACCGTCGGAGAGCACGGAGGGAAACGTCCCGGGCGAGTGTGAGTGCTGAGATGTTTTGTGCGTACTCTCCGTTTGCATCCATGCGTACGCTAAAGCTCTTTGTCCCAGAGAAAAATCATTAGATTACTTCAACGAAGTTGTTTGAAATGCAAGGTTTTCCCCTGCCCGCTGAAGCGGAAGGGTCACTCTGTAAATGCTGGACCCCGCGGGATCCACTCCTCACACTCCCTGGCAGTCAAATATCATCTCATTGGCTCAGAAAGCATGTTTGGACGACGGCCAGACAGCTATGAGGGGGAAAAAAAGAAAAAAAAGAAAATAACAAGAACACCATCAGATTAAGACTGACTGCCTAAATTCTAAATGTTGTATTCACTGATTCATTTATGTAACCTATAGTTGGAGCTCAATTGCAAACCAATCCCAGAGAGCCAGAGATCCATTTCCTTCCCTGATTAAATTTCAACTCAGTCGTTTTGTGTGCCATTAATCCTATGCGCTTTTTTTACATTACAGCTCCCTCTGTACTTCCAATCATCCTAGATTAGCGATCCTCCATTACACGTTCCTTTCTCATTTCCATAAGCATTCATCTCCTGTGTTACATGCTAGCGGTTGGAGCCTATCTCTCGGCTAACAAAAGGACAACCCTGCCCATTTCCTATTATTAGCGTGGAGGCCTAATGACTTTATCAGACCCTGTCACCGAGTGATTCCTGTAAACCCCTGCAGTGCGTAAGCGGGAGCAGACACGCGGGCCAAGCTGAGTAAAGAGTCTAAGGGTCTTTAATTAAATCTGCCTTCGTGGCATTTGATAAGCACAGCAGGGCGTTATGGCTGCCAGCTATAGAGCACGATGCCGTAGAGCGGAGCAGAAAAGCCCGCCGTGACCATCTATATATATAAAATGCGCCCTACAGATGTGTGAACACGTAATCAAATACACTCAGCTCCACAACATGTGCAGTAAGTGACTTAAGCTAGCAAACCAGTACGTTTACGTTCACATTTATCACCCAGAATGAAGCGAGGATGACAATTACTGTACCAAGCCATTATGTAATTGGAGTAAAAAATAAATGTTGCTTTCCATTTAGGGGCTATCATCTACAGAAATAGAAAATAAAGTGAAGAAAGATTACGTTAAAGCCACGGGAGCGACCGGGTACTCACATCATTCTCGTAAAATCCGAGTATCAGCCTCATAGATAATTAACTTTCCACTTTGGAATTTGAAGCGGTAATTACAATGGTCACAATAAATATGGGGGATCTTGGTAAATGATTAGCGATCAGATTGAGTTGGTTTAGCACATTACGGCCACTTTTACGACGCCAGTGAAGTAAACAGTGCTGATGAAGTCGAGTAATTTGGTGGCGCGGGACGGACTCGGATAATGTAAAATAGCACCCGGTGGTAAAGTTCTCATTGGATTAAAACGGGGTTTATTACACTCAAAAACAGCAACCGTGCAGCCATTACTGTTAACAAGGCACAAATTACAAATCCTAACTACTGTACTATGGCCTATATACTGTAGAGGTAGGTGTCCAGTGGGCAATGTGGAGACTGTGTTGATGTGAAAGTGTGCAGTCAGAGCAATCTGAATAATATACTACCGTGATTTTCACAAATAGTTCTGAAGCGGATTGCTTGTTTTGGAGGTTTGTCGCAAAGACGATCGAAAGGCATGCAAGACCTGACTAAAAGCGCGTCGAACTAGCGTATTTAGCATCTAATGACGCACGGTTTTATAGCTAATACTGCACATGATGATTGTACCCGCAAGCGATCAGACGTCTGTAAAGTTTGGCATTTCTGGTGAGCTGCAGTGGGCGGGTCTAAGGAATTGTTGATTCATACTGTTCCGGCTCGTAGTGTAGGATAGGTCTTACGTCTGTGTTTGAGTATGTGACGTTATACGTAATTAATCAAAATTATAGACTGTATAAAGATGGACGGCGGAACAGCTTCTTTAAAAGTGAAGCCGAAGCAAGTAGAGCTCCCCCTGGTGGCTGGCTGCAGTACAGGTCATAAGCTCCGCCCCCTATGTGTTAGTGGGCGGGACTTGAGACAAACTAAAACACTAAAATACACATCAGACAATTTTTTTTAGGATGGTTTCTATCATTTTAGGTAGTTAATATGTTGATGCATGTTCAATTATCAATATCAAAAAAAATTTGCTAAATTTTGTTTTAGTGAAATATTTTGTTTCGTCATATTCGTAGATGTCGAACGCGTCTACATTCAGTTTCACTTCATGTTCGTGTAAGACCTGCAGTATTTTTAGATCACGTTTACTTATTAACTATTACTTCTCCAGTGTCCTCATGGTGGTACGTATGCAGCGGAGAGACCTTGTGTAGTTTGTGATGTGTCAGCAGTGCGGCGGGGATTTCAAAGAAATCACTCTCAAAATTGTCAGACGACATTTGACATCCGAGAGCAGAGGCGACCGCCGCCGCTTCAAATGCCTTTAAATATGGATTGAGCCTAGAAAGTGCTCGCGCAGCCCTCTTTCTCTATTTAAATTATTGAGTGCATACATGTGATGTGTTTACTTGGCCTATGTCCTCATGAATAAGCAATGCGGTGTCACACGTGGAGCATGTAAAACAGGTATGAAGGCAGAGAGACAAAGGTGGCAGGTTTTATATTAAATATCTCATGGGCTGTCACGCAAAGCAGTCTTTTTGTGAAATTAATTTTGATTCGTGATCATTATGTTTATCAAAGCTATCACGCAAGTCCATGAGCCTCATTTGAATCAATTGACTCAACAGTAATTTTGTCAGTTCAAATAAAATCTGAATGAAATTTTTACTTTTCTGACATTTTGGAAGTCTACCCTCTTCACCAGTGTGAGGGAATGCAGACGTACACCTACTCCTAGTTTACTTCTTATATATTATTATTTGATTTATTCATTTTCCTGCCAAAATCTATGTTATTTCTTAGTTTCGTGGCAGATAATGTGTTATTTAGAGGCTGCGTTTCGGTGCCCCATTCACTCCCACTATATGGAAATATCTTCTGAACGACTCCAAATGACACCAAAGTTATATGGGTGAGTAAACAATCATATTTTACGCCAGAAATAAGGTTCAGGTTGTAAAAAAAAATGTTAATTTCCCTTTAACGGACTTATATTATGTGTACTACCATAGCAAGCCACTAGGGGGTGATTGCAATACTTCATATTTGTAAGGCTGTCAATCGCTTCTTCGCAATGTTGCACTTTTTTTTGCTTGTCCTACATTAAGCTAACATGAGTATTTCAGCGTTGTGATTTTCTTGGCTTTACTTTATTTGTATTTATTTGTTCACGGGCTAGTCTAATCTGATGTAAGGCGTAACATTTATAATGACTAAAGCCTGTGGCTGTTATTAAGCTCTGGCGTGCCGGATGTGGCCCGCAGGCCGCCACTTGACATTCCCTGATCTAAAGCAATAACATAGCGGTCAAAAATGTCCCCTATGTCGCTTTCTAACATTTCTTAATCCACCAGAAAATCCAATCTTAAACGACACGCGCGCTTGCCTTTTGTTCTAAACGCCTCTTTGAAGAACAATGCAACCACGAGAACGCGCCATGTCTGCGTCACGTGAGCACTCGTGCTGCAGGTGCGTTAGCCGCCTTCAGATCTGTGGAGACGCGCTCTCCGGCTTGATTAGTCACCCTTTTCCTTGATGGCTCCCGTCACGCCGTTCCCCCTCCACCTGACGCTCCAATCCTGCAGATTAAATGTCAACCGCCGTACGCCGCTAAAGTGGCTGTCGAGATGTTTATTTATTTATTTCTCTCATTATTTCTTTTTTTGCAGTTGAGGACGCTTTTGGCAATTAAAAAGATTACAGTAATTTTACCGTCCTGTATATTCACAATCCAGTTGTAAATCCTTGAAATATACAGACTGTTACTGTACCTTACGTCCTATATGCATTCAGTTTAACTAAAGGTTGTGTCAAATATTTCTTCAGGAACTAGTTGTGAAAGTGTCAGTGCCTCGTTAGTGACAGGCAGACGTATCATAATACAAGTATAACTATAATATTTAGACACAGCTCCGTAAGTACCGTAAGTTTTGCCAGATCGGAACTAAAGAAATGTCGTACTGTCACTTTAAAATGATCGTATTTAGACCCAAGCTATTGTGTATATACTAAAACAACTTGAAAGACATCACACGCTAGGACACTTTCTTTTTAAATCAAAGCTATTTTAAGTACATGGAACTGCAATAAGAAAAGGAATCAAGCATTTGAAAGAAACGCCTGCTTTATTCATCGTCAAATTATTGTAAAATGATCGTATAAATGCGCGAATCATCGCATTCATTCTTCAGGCTCGAAATTACTTAATTTAATAACAACCGCCTCCGCCGCTGGGTCATGAAGTCTGTGGGAGAAGAAGAAGACTTCACTGCTAATTATTATGTAAAGGCGTTGCCGGCTCCTGCCTCTGCGCTTGTGCTCGTATCGCGAATGGCGAAGAAAGTAAAACATGTAAGAATTAAACTGTTTTAAACTGCTTTACTGGAAAAAAATCAAAATCTTACCAAGTATATTTGTCTAATTTCTAGTCAAAGTATCTCACTACAGTTAATATAAGACACAACTGCCTGAAGAGTACTATTTCAGCAAAACCTCTTAATCATAGCCGATTTTCACTAGTTCCATTGGCAGATTTATTTTTTGCTCTTTTTAAGCAAAAATCTTCTATTTGTTGATTATTATTTTTTTGCTTATTTTTGGAGGGGCATTTTTGTCCACTGGAGGACGTTGGGCACTCAGGCCACGGTCATGAAGTCTGTTTCCGATCGTGTGGTCAGAGACGTTAACGGCAGGTCATACTGTTGGCTTCTGGCAGCGCTCGTTGCATTCCTCCTCGCACAAGGGAGCAGAAATCACACTGGAAAAAACGCCCCTCCAAAAATCAGCAAAAAAAATCAACAAATAGAAGATTTTCGCTTCCAAAAAAATCTGCCAATGGAACTAGTGAAAATCAGCTCTGTATTTAGATGTATTGTCTTAAAACAAGTCCCTGTGTCTTGCTGCAAGGCAATTGTGTCTTATAATAAGTGTAATGAGATGTTTTGACTAGAAATGAGACAAATATATAAATGGTAAGATTCTGATTTTTTGCAGTGTAATATAAAAGATTACCCTCGAATGTATTTACCCGTCGACTTGCTTCGTTATTGTTTGATAATCATTCCGGTGTCTCTCTCCTAATTAAAAACTCAATCACTGCTTGGCCGGTAAAATGCGCATCGAAGCACTTTTTTTTTTGGCGCCTCCCTGATTGGCAATGGGCGGTCGATGGCGGTGATGGAAAGTCATGTTCTCATATTCAAAGCAGGCGTCTCCATCTGCCTATTGATAACCTCGCCGTGTTAACCCCTCAGCCCTGAGCTGCTGCAAGGCTCCAGATAAGTTCCCAAACTTGTCTCCGGCGGCCTCATCAATGAGCCCCGGCGCAGCCGCTCAATAGGAGGCCTGCACTTGGGTGGTTAATGTCCTCTATTGAGCTGAAGCGGCCGCTGCTGTCAGAGGGAAGGAGATAACAAGGGGAGAATGGACTGATGAGAGAGGTATAAAAACGTCAAGGACATTTCTGGACGGCTCTCTTCCCGCGTCTCTATCCCCCCTCCTCCCTCCTTCCTCCGCCCGCTTCCCCTCTGTCATTCTCTCACTTCTTTCTCTCTCTCTCTCTGTCGGTCGTACGGTAATGGCGAGATGTGAAATCGCCCCGAGGCTTGACCCTCTTTTGCCTACTGTCTTCTCTACATGATTTCAAGGCGGCGTCCAAGAACAAAGATCAAGTCTGTGTTGGCTGAAAACAAATTACAGTCAAGCTGCAAGCCGCTGGAGGGCGACCCGCTTGTCATTACGCGCGCGTGTAATCTCCGCGGAACGAATTCTGCCGCAAAGAGTCATTTGCTGACTGCGAGAATTTGTGATATACATTAGATACGCTGTGTAGCTACCGGGTTTCCTATGCAGGCTAGCTCCATAAATTCTTACCTTCTTCCTAAAGAGTGATAGTAGCTGTGGAAATTCCAGTTAGGGGCCGGCTGCCAGTGTGGAGGCCTACTTTTGTAAGAGGCCGACTCAGACGCCTGAATCTTTGCTGTCAAATAGAATCAGCGGCTTAACACCGTGGGCATTATTTTGTCCCTTTGATATAAAAAAAAGCACAACCAAAACTTGTAAGTGTGAAGTAAACAACACGTACTACACAAGCAAGCAAGCAAGCGGTGTCGTTAATCGATGTCTTTCTGTTGTTAATTGAGGGCAAAGCCAAGCAGCAAAGTAATCAAACTTATCAGATAAAAAAACGCTTTCAAGGGTTTGGGATCCAGCTGTTTTCTTTTGTGTTTTTGCTTTTCTTCAATGTATTCAGCTGCTGTGTTGCCCTGTAGCGGGCGGCGGTGGCGGCGGTGGCGGTGGCTTCTGTGTGCAGAGCGTGTAACGAAGGCTGACACATCGAGGAGGCAGCCGTCACCCTGTCCATTAACTCTGAAATCCTGATTCCAGTCAGCTACACTGCAGCAAAGGCTGTGCACTTTTGCTGCACTCACCACACAGCACGCGCAAACACACCGAAACACGCGCGCGCGCGCACAGTCTGCATCGTTGTAGGCGCAAATTCACCCAAAAAAATTGCCCTAAAAGGATATTTTCTGCTTCTGTTTTTTGAAAAGTTGTGCCTTTCCGGTAATAAGTGAAACTGTATGCAGGGGAAATTGGAGGAAATATTTTCCACCGAGGGAAAATCAGTGGAAAGTGTTTATTTCAAGGGTTTCTCCCCTCGATAAGAGATGACACAAGAGGGAGCAAACATCAGAAAGGGGGATTATGAACAACTGCCTCCCAGAGGGAGCGCATGATAAAGACTGCAGTTTCAAAGAAGTCTAAGCTGGGAGCGGGTTTCTTTTTTTTCAGTTTTTTTTTTTTGGCGGGGGGGATTAAAATGACAGGTATAAATATCAAGAAAAGATTGCGACATCCTGCAAAAGGATACTATGTGCTTAGCAGCTGTAGAAACTGATATGTATGCACACAGGAATCCATAAATAATACCTGGCATCACACGGTTTTCTCACTGAAATGTCCCTGATGTTTCCGCCACAGTTTTGCATGTAATATAATATTTTAAATGATGATTTTGGAGTCTTTATAGAACCTTTCACAAAGACGTGAAGCTTAAAGGTGCAGTGAGTCTTTCCAGAGTGCTGTACTTGGCCTCAACAGCCCCAACAGAATGGTGGTTGAATCCTGTTGGACGTCTCAAAGTCCTCTGATGAGCAGAAGGTGACCCTATACTTTCATTCTCAATTTATTTTAAGGGAGCTGTGCATGGCGAAGGAGATTTCAAAGCGCCTTGAGAAAGAACCTAAAACTGCCCAAACTGCCGCCCGGGCGCCGCACGCGTAGCAAGCATCACATGCGTGGTTGCCCGCAAATGGGTTAAATTGAAAGAATGAATTTCCCCCGTGAGGGATTAATAAAGGATAACAGCACAACTTCACCGTCCTCGCTCCTCCAGAAGGTCACCTCTCGAATTCACGGGGAGCAAATTGCAGAGGAAGCGAGAAAAACGTGGACAAACTTGAACATTCCTGTCTGTTGAAGTCAGCAGACAGTTAATACTCACAACAAACAAGCACTGGTGCGTTTAAGTGTCTGGCATGATGCTCATCCAGGTGAATGGATTATCACATGTGAATAGTAAATCCATATTAAGGTCGTCAAAGTTAATGCTTTAATAACACATAAATGCAAAATGGCACTAGTTTTTGACGTACACACTCGTTGTTTTGGAAAAATCAGGAAGCAGTGGCAGTAACACACCGTGTATTGCAAAAAAAAAAGCAAAATATAATAAAATTAAATCCTTAAAGATGCAGAAGAAGAAAGCAAGCAGAAGCAAACGAGCAGAGATCGATAAAGACACAGAGCTTTTGAACGACGAGTTGAGCCTCTAAGCCTCTGCCAGATCATTCTCACAATGAGAATTAAGTAACTTGCATTGACTATCGATGTGAAATGAGCAGTGAGCTTACTGAGCAAACTAATAGAAACTTTAAAAATACCCCTTGAATGGACATTTGATAGTGATTTAAGAAAAAACAAAGTTGGGCTAATAGATGTTAACATGAGTTAAATATCGAAATCATGAGATTAATCACGATTAATTGCGATTAGTTTCGATTAACCACGATTGAATTATTTATTGAATATCTATTGAAAAAACATAACAAAACAGCTATAAGCCTTTATACACTTTATATTATATAAGAACTGCTCACTCCACCTTAAAAAGAAGCTTATTTGGTGCTGGCTGAGTTAATGCTCATTAAAAACCTGAAAAAATTGTCAAACTCTCTCAATCTTTGCAAAGGAAGCGACACTAACCAAAACGTGAACATGGGAACAGACAGCAATACTAACAGCAAACAAGCACTAGTGCGTTTAAGTGTCTGACATGATGCTCATTTAAATGGATTATTACATGTGAATAGTAAATCCATATTAAGATTGTCAAAGTTAACGCTTTAATAACATGTAAACGCAAAATGGCACTAGTTTTTGACGTACACACCTTCTCTTGTTGTGTCCTCCGCCCTCCACGTATTTTGAAATATCAGGAAGCAGTGGCAGTAACAGGCCCTTTATTGCAAAAAAAGGGCTAATATATGTTAATATGAGTTAACTATAGAAATCATGCGATTAATCGCAACTAATTGCGATTAATCGCGATTACATAATTTATTGAATACTATTGAAAAAACATAACAAAACAGCTACCTGCCTTTATACACTTTATATTATATAAGAACTGCTCACTCCACCTTAAAAAGAAGCTTATTTGGTGCCGGCTGAGTTAATGCTCATTAAAAACTTGAAAAAAGTGTTCAACAACATATCAAAATCTTTCAAAACACAAGTGAATATGCAATATATTCTTCTACCCAACCAGGTTTAGGGTTCATTGAAAGGATCCTCTTTTTGTCTCTTTGTGTCACGTGTTGCAATTAAACGTATCATACCCCAGAGGGAAAATGAGGGGAAGAAATAGAGAGTGGCCATTGTATTCATTAGCCTGCTGAACTAATGCTCACTAATAGGTGGCATTAAAAAAAGGTTTCGCCTCAGATCTCAGATTATTTAATTTTTTTGACAGAATATAACATTTAGCTCACCCTGCAGGGTTTGTGTTTTTTAATATATTGACAACTGAGCCACACATTCAAGAAAATACTATGTTTTTGTGGAAACCTGAGCTTGGCGCGTGCGCCTCTGCAGATGTTTAGCAAACGGCGCCTTGTGTCTTTTCCTGTTACACTCGTACAGCATCTCCGACGAGTGCGTTGCGTAACTACGTGGGATGCTGCCGGCGGTGAATGAAAAATGAAAGCGGCTCCGGCCATGTGTCTCTCGTGTGCGGGATACGAGGCCGAGAGAATTCTCTGCCCGATCCGTTCCCCGCGGATTTCCCCCCATTGTTGCCGCGCGTTAATCTCGGCGATAGCGGCGAGGACTCGGCGCTCTCCCTATCTGCAGTCTGAATCGATAGGCACTTCCATTTATCGAACATGCGCACCATCAAAAACGGCTTATGTCTTAAATAAGCTGTTATACGATGCACTCCGTCTTTCTGTTGAGCTTTCTTTTTTCTCTAGGCATTAACTGCTTCCCTCTTCACGTAGGCTTTGGATAAATTAGATGTGATTCAGCAGGCATTTTAAACACTGGGGTGTCTCGTACCCTAGAGCTCTGCAATCTGGCTCCCCAGAAAGATGATGACTCTTTCTTTCTCTTTCTCGTGCACTCTCCCTCCCCTCCCCTCCCCCCCTTCGCATCTCTCCTCTGACTAACTTCCTCTCGTGCCGCGCTCTGGTCCCCTCTTTCCCCGGCACTATTGTCGGGCCTTCATTGCGTATAGAAATTGTATTTAAAATCCTTAAATCCTTGTCAGAATTTCTCCCTGTGTGCAAGAGATTACTGTGAGCCAGTATTATTCTGGAATAGCTTTAGCAGGCACTCCCCCTCCCCACCAACCTTTCAGCATGTACCCTGATTATTGCCTCCACAATGGCGCGGAGAAAGGAATCGTTTTCAGGTCCCTGAAAACCTGTAAATCACACTCTGAATTTGTTGCACGGCAAAGAGTAATCACTTGAGGGGGGGAGCAATGTTTCACTGCTAGTGCTAATAACAATAAAGAGCCACTGCAGCCGGGAGTCGCACCCGACGACTGCTCTGTCTGCAAGAATGCAGCCGCAGCATCTCTTTCCCCCCCTGCGCAGCCCTGGCTCGGGGAAAGTAGCGCACTCCAGGGCCAGTTGTGCCGGGGGCCCCTCATAGACATCATGGATGAGGGAGGATGAAGTGAAGATGAGCCCATCTGGCCCCGACAGCTGGGTCCACAGCTGGAGGGACAGACAGTGACAGCTGACTCACCGCGCAGTGTTACGCTGGATGGATGGATGGATGGATGGATGGATGGATGTCTGTCTGGAGGGGGAGGAAAAAAAGAAGGGTAGTGGAGGCGAGAAAGAGTTGACGAAAGGTTCGCCAGCCTACCAGCGGAGTTCTTAGCTTGAGTTTGTGTGATGGCGGAAGTGAGGCGGAAAAGGAGAATTTCACTCGGTGTCTCGGGTAAACTTGTGTTCGACTTGTGCCACTAATTCCTCGTCCACACGTACCAAAACGATCTTTTCCCCTTCCTCCGTTTTCCCTGGCATCGTTTCAAGAATATCTGCGTCCACACGGATCCGTCTCAACGCGACTCAAAACGCAACGTCATACTCCAGGCCTATAGGTGGCGCTGTTTCAGTTTCAGAAATTCACCAAAAACGGAGAAGAAGAGGCGGAGCATGCGTATAAAGCTTGAGCGCTGTTTACAAATCAGCTTTAGAAGAAACCAAACTCAAGGAGAAATTATATTTAGCCCTAGTAACCATAATAGGCTCAATATCTTCTCCAGCAGGAACACGAGCATGTAGTCCACCATTGTTGTCGATGTTGTTATGAGACGTCTCGCGGGATATAAGAGGTGGAAGGCTGCTGGAGGGGTGTGGCCACGACATCACCGAAATGCACGTATGCGTTTTTTGCCGTTTTCGCCGTCCACATGAAAACTCAAGAGTTGCGTTTGCGTAATTTTTTCACCCTGGGACCAGGTTTCAGAAAAGTTCGTTTTAAGGCATCGTGTGGACGATGCGAAACATCTGCATTTGAACCAAAAAGCGTGTCCGGGTGGATGGGGCCTAAGAAACTCGTCATTAAAGGAGAACTGCCGTTTTTTTTTACAACCTGAAGCTTATTTCTAGCATAAAATATGCTAATTTACTCACCCATATAACTTTGGTGTAGTTTGAAGTCGTTAGGGAAACATTTAAGAACTGCATATATGGATATAGTGGGAGTGAATGGGGCACCGGAACGTAGCCTCTAAATAACACATTATCTGTTGCAAAACTTGTTCATTTCACCAATATTTTGTTATGATACACTAGTGCTATTCCCGGTTGAGTCCAGAATTACCTGTTATCATCATCCGGGGTCTGTAGATTGACCTACTAACCTCTGACCTGGATGATGTCATCTCTGAGCGCTGTTTACCTCTGACTTGCTAATGCTAGTTTTTCGCAACATAGCTGAATATTTCTCAGAATTCCGAGGTTGTGGACGACGACTTTGTTTATGATGGACGTCCTTACCGTTTTAAGCCTATGCCAAGGAACAGCAAACACCAGTACATCAATCTACAGACCCCAGTACATCAATCTACAGACCCCAGATGACGCTAACGGATAACTCCGGTTTCCTCCCACCGTCCAAAGACGTGCTTGTTAGGTTCACTGGTGGTTCTAAACTGGCCGTAGGTGTGAGTGTGAATGCTTGTCTTGTCTCTCTGCGTTAGCCCTGATAGACTGGTGACACGGTGTACCTCGCCTCTCGCCCGGCAACAGCTGGGCTAGCCTCCAGAGGACTACAGCGGTTACGGAAAACGAATGAATGAACGAGTCCCGTGGCCGGTTGTGTACTCGCGCCGGAGGATTCTCGAGGGGCTTCGAACGAGCAACGGCAGCCCCGTTTTGACAAGCGCACATTACTAATGTATGATCATAAATTTAGAAAATACGGGAAATAAAATACAAGCTGCAGAGATTTAAAAACAAACCTTCCAACACGACCAGAAGGGCCCTGCGGAGATGCATTCGTGCTTGCTTGGTTAAAAAGTGACCAAGACGCTCATTTGGAACATCGACCGCGGTGTTACCCCAGGGTGAAGCCACTCTCATTTGTCCCTGTGTTGTCAAGACGGTGAATAATTCTGACTTTGGCTGGGAGAAGGAAGAAAAAAAAAAAGCTGATTCAGCAGATGAGACACTGTTACAGCACCCTGAGGGGCAAGGCATACCTGCGCTGTTTAAATATTCAACATGCCGGCTTACTGATAGGTATCAGATCTTTGTAACTGCCAAGCAGCCAATTAACTGGGACAGGGAGAGCTAGCGTCAGATTGGCAGACGGTGTCATTCCCCGTGTGATCGGTAATGAAATCTCAGAGCAAATGGCTCTTCGGGGTGATGTGGTAAGGGTGATTTATATATTTTCCTCATCTCCTTGCCGTCTCCCTCGAACTCCCCTTGAGGATATATCATTTCACGTGATTAAGACGTGTGCAACCTGCTCCTCCATCCAAGCGAAACAAGAGACAACCCCCCTCACCCAGCCGACCCCAACGCTCGCTCTTAGCTAGTTATCGTCCGCCTCTTACGCCTAGCCGAGCCGCGTGTTCTTTCCTTTAATCCCTCCCCTCTAATTACCAAACGCGGCCTCCGTGCCTTCTTTTTCCTCGCCCGCCTTTCATCCTGACCTGTTCTTTTTTTTTTTTTTTTTTGCTGTATCGGTGCCAGCGCGCTGAGCCTCTCTTTCATTATCCACCCCTTCAGTTCCTGTTACAATCAGATCATGCACCACATAGATGCATTTAACTACACATTCTTAGCTTTCAGAGCTGGTAAAGCCACAACGGCTATTAATGGATGCCTTCGCCCATAGCCGTACTCTAATGCATCCATCAGCTCTGTATAGATGACTTAATATTCTGCTTTCATTTTCCATTTGCATTGCTTTTTTCTTTTTTCTTTTTACTTTTGTGGCTTGCTTTGAAGGCATTGTAGGGGTAAATGTATGCATCTGATTACCGGCAGGATAATTGATGCTGGGTTTAGTGGAAAACCAATAGATTTTAATTACAAAACCTCCCGGAGAGCAGCATATTAAAGTAAAGTAAATAAACAGTATGAATCACATTACAAGCCACAGCCATGGCTGCGGGCTCACGTTACTGTCTCTTTGTCGTCCCAGACGGCGCGGTGCGGAGGCTCGGTTTTAAACCGTTAAAGCGGCGGTCGGCCATTTTGGGTCTGGTGAGGCAGCGTCCCACCTGCAGGCGGCAAAACAACAACAACAACAACAACAAAAAAAATAATAAAACAGGTCGTTTTTGAATTTCTGGCAAAATTAGAAATCAATGACAAAAAAAAAATGTTGGTGCCGTTGGTTTAATTAAACACAATGAGTGGATAGAATAGTGTTTTAGTTTGCGTTTTTTTTGTGTGTGTTTTGTTTTTTGTGCTAGTCAACTCCCCGAAAATAACAAAAGGCGAAAACAATAAAATTCCTTCGGCAATGAGAGTGAATGGTGCAAATTTGATGCTAGACGGGGCCTTATTACGATTCTGATTGTTGAGTGTTGTTGTTATTTTCTAGTAGTTGGCAGAAGTTAGAGAGAGAGAGAGAGAGAGAGCAGTGGTTATAACAAACAAAGCAAATTATCTCCTTTCGAGTTTTCCTTTTGAAAATTGAATTTGAATGCCTCGGTGCTCGCCAGCCTCCAGATATTGTAACCAAGCAAGAAATAAATAAATGATTCCGGTGTTAGTGTGGAGTAGTGCTAAAAGAAGAAACTGACTAACGGCTATCAAAGAAGGTTTTTATTTTGCTTCTTATTTGCGTTGTCCAGGAAGGACGTTAACCTCGTCAATGGCGGGCCTTCAGGGCGTCTAGGATCTGCTCCAAGTGGATGACTGAAAGTGAAACATTAACGTGTATGTCAGGGATTGTTTACATATTTCCATCATTCGAAAAATATTATTTTTCTGACCAAGTTTTTAAAAGTAACAGAATTAATCTTGAAAACGTGGTAAATTTTTACGTATTTTACAACGTGCACAATCCGAATTAACAGCTAAGTGAAGATAATAGAAAAATAGCTTCATTGAATGCTTATATTCATTGAATTATTTTTTTTTTTTTGTGTGTGTGTGTTTGAAAAAAGGTATAGTATACACTGATCCGCCACAACATTATTACCAACGACAGGAGACGTGAATAGCATTGAACATCTTGTGACGATTCAGTGTTCTGATGGAGAAACTTTTGGACCTGGCATTCATTCATTCATTGGTGTGGATGTTACTTAGACATGTAGCACCCACCTAGACCAGACTAGGTACCCCCACCCCATAGCAATGACACCCCAGCAGGATGCAGGCGCAAAAACTCTTTAGGAACAACTCAAAAAAAAAAACATGAAGAACAGAACAAGGTGTTGACCTGGCCTCCAAATTCACTAGATCCCAAACTGATCAAGTATCTGTGGGATTGTTGATCAACCTATAGGACCCAACTCCCCCTCACTAACAAGACTCTGTTGCCAGACACCACAGGACACCCTCAGAAGACCCATGTCCATTCTCTAGTGAGGCGGAGGCTCAAGAGAGACCTACACAGCATTTGGAAGAATGCCTCATCAGTATGTGAGGCAGCCTTTCCTAGAGAAAATTATTCTCTCTGTGCTTAACAAAGAGCTACTGTAACATTTCCCTGACAAGCAAATTTGTGGTTTGTGTCTGCTCTCTAAAGCGGCTTTTCACCATGAAATTGTGTAGAAGCAAGATTGGTGGTTGGGTGTGCATGTAGTTTGGTTTTAACCACAGTTAGAACAGTTTTCTTTAACCATACAAATACCACTAGCTAGCTTAGAGTCAGAACCGCTAATATCAGACACCTTTTTTATTTTTTTGGGGGGGTTCTCTGTTTAGACTCCAGTCAGACGAGCTTACCTCCCTGATTGTAAACACCCAGCATTGCACTTATATAAGGGGCCAACACCGTGGCCTAGTCTGGAGGAAGTTTCCCGGCAGTGCGCTTACGTAAGCGGCTAGCGCTGGGCCTCGGCGCGGGAGAAAGCTAGCGAGTAGCACAAACAGAGGACTGGCGTTAAAAATTGATGACTTGCTTTTTGTGTTTTGCTCCCCCCACCACCACCCACCCGCCCCTCTGCGCGAGCGAAAGGATTCAAAGTGTCCTAGTTTCCTGACCTCACCCAGTGGAAAAATGCAAGCCTCTACTCCGCGCTTGCCGCCGCTCGGCGCCTTTAAATAGACCCACGCGTTGACGCCGTTCGCGTAGCCGCAGTGACTCCGCTGAACTGAACAGAAACGTCTCGCTGCTGTCGTCTCCTTGACGCGGACTTCTGTTTGAGGTCCAATTAATTAGGTGTATAATGGCGAGAATGCTTCCTCAGGATTAGACCGTAGAGGCGAGGCTTTGATCCCACGTCTGTCAGCAAACTAAGCCCACTTCCTGCACGTATAGACTCACGTCCCCCGAGGGATTTCTGGGGGTTTGCAGTTTCATCGGCGGGTTATTTAACATCTTAAGCGTAAAGGCTTATGGCCTCTGAGGCGCGGGCGGCATTGCGGCGGCGCCGTGACGCGGCGGTTATGTGCGTGCACCGCAATTAGTATTCACGCTTGTGTGTCTGGAGTGATCGTTCACCTGTGTGTGTTCTGTACGCCTTGTTTCTTCTTTGCCGGAGGGGAGTGCGGCAGCAGCAGCAACGGTGGCAGCGGCGGCGGTAGCAGCAGGTGCCGGCAGTCCTCTTGTGTTTTCCTTCATAATGAGTTCCCAGTCCGCACTCTGTCCTCTGAAGGAGGCATCCATAGTGTCAGTGACAGTCTCATTATAAACCGCGGCGCTTTGTTTTTTTTTGTTTTTTTCCTCCGTGCATTTGAATACATCTCAAAACAAGGTTCGTTAAAGTCCAGTTGCTAAACGGGCTCGCAGAGATTGGATTTTAATTCATGGGTGTTCTTCACCGACGTCCAAATCTGGTGAATTATCTCGAATCCAAAGGCGTCCGTGTTGGGGAAATCAGAATTCTGTAGGAATACAATGAAAGCTTGGGTCCAGACACAGCAGCCACAATAGCTTGTACACTCGGTCGACTATTATGTCTGGCCCAATGTGCTGGAGGCGCAGGAGTTTGAAATGAAAAGAAGTGCACTCCTACCCACTTGCCCACAGTTAATTTAATACGTTTGTGTCGTTTTCAAACAGTCAACCTTTATTTAATGGTTTTTGTTCAGACGACCATTAACTCGTCTGGCCAGCAGCGTTGGGAACAGATGTGGCGGAGGTGCATTTGTCCTTTCGTTTTTCGCGGGGGCGTCGACTAAGCGCCATATTTTTGCTCGAGGCCGTCATTTATACTTTTTGAAAAAAAAAATGACCTTGCGCAGTAGATGCGGTAAACACTTACCAAAGATGTTTGAATTCAGGCCTGCTCCGGCTGCGGCCGAGGATGATTTGTGAAACATTAGCGCCCAGAGCGAAAGGAGAAAACGCTAAGAGAACAAGCTTTTAGGTTTGGAAACACAGAAAGATTAGATGGATTGTCTGTGCAGGGTTTTTTATTTTTTTTGGTAATCCTTCCTCTAGGTTCAGGAGCTCGGTGTTTGTGCAACATCAGGACACGTGTCCCGGTCACCCTGAGTGTCACATCTCCCTCACACTGACAAGCGCAGCATCTCTAGCAGTCTCCCCCGGGACGCTCCCACCTGGCAGAGGTGCTCCTCTCTTGTTTGTGCGCTCTCTCTCTCTCTCTCTCTCTCTCTCTCTCTCTCTCTCTCTCTCTCTCTGTATGTGTGAGGGAGTCAATGAGTAATAGCTCTGTTCTTCTCTCTATCTGTGCTGAAGACCCGCTCTGCCTCTTTCCCCCGGTTCGGCCATTTTTCTTGCTTCTCGTCTCGCCGAGCGCCAAGCAAACCCGTCCCGGGCGCGATCTCTATCGGCCCGCGATTCATCAGATACGCCACCCTGCCTTTCCTGCCTCTCTTTCCTTCGTACTTCCTCCCGTCTTCCCGCGGCCCGCCGCCTCTTTCCCCTCCTCGTTATACTCAACCCCTTCTTCCTCCCACTCCCCTTCCTCTCGCCGTTTCTTGGCATCCCCACCTGTCACTTCTTTGTTGCCCACGCCGGTGCCTGTTTCCTCTTTTTATTTTTTTGACAAAAATAGCTGAGAACGAGCACACGGCGTGCGGAGAGAAGCGGAGGGGGTAAACCGGGGTCCAGGCTTTGGACGTGCGCCCGGGAGTTGGGTGCAGAATACTGTCGCGAGGACATTAGGAATGCGTCCGAGGAGATGATAACAGCCCTTAACTGAGCTCATTAGTGAATAATACCGTTGATGGCGGGGTTCCTCGCCGCCCCCAACCCTCCAATTAAGGTGTGCGCTTGCAGCCGCGGTGCACAAGGAGGATGTGCGTGCGTGGATCGCCACTTGGATCGTTGGCGTGCGCGCAACAAACCCAACATGCATGCGTGCCTCCCGTCCTCACTTCCCCAGCCCTCTCCACTCATTCCCCTCCCACTCTCTCTCTCCTCTCTCTCTCTCTCTCTCTCTCTCTCTCTCTCTCTCTCTCTCTCTCTCTCTCTCCGCCTCAACGAGACGCACAAACACTCTCTCACTGTCTCCGCTCTACCCCATGTATCATAGTCGCCGTCTGTGCATTCAAAGGATCCGAGTGTGTCCACCTTTTCCTTTCCCTTTCCCTTTCGGCTCTCGTTCCTGCCCCTGACTCTTGCTTCTTTCTTTCTTTCTTTCTTTCTTTCTTTTCCTTTATTTTCTTCCTTCTCGTTTTGCCCTGCGGAGTAAGTGCCAGCACGGAGCTGCGTGCGCGTTTGCCGTCAAGGGGGGGGGGGGATTGGCTGACTCGATCGGAGGAAAAAAGGAGACTGGAGGAGAACTGTGCGGGCAGGAAGGATGCGCTCGTTGCTGCAGCTTCTGATTCAATTAGCATGAATTTCACAGCAGAGGCAGCAGCGGCAGCGGCAGCAGCAGAAGCAGCAGCAGCAGCAGCAGCGGCGTCGTCAGACTCTCCCAGCAAGCCAGCGGCTGCGCCCCGCGCCGGAGGACCAGCGTTTGTTTCCAGCCCGGAAAGCGGCGTTTGAAGGTGGCAGGCGCACGGAGCCGTATTCTCAAAGGGGTGAAGAGAAGAGCGGTCGCAAGCGGGACGGAGCTCGGGTTTGGTTTCTTTTTTTTTTTTTGTTGCCAGTCTGAGGGTTGGGAGATTGCTCCGTGGAACTGCTGAGCGCCGACCACTCTGATGCTGTGGTTGTCTTTCACCGCTGTTGAGGTGTCTTCTCGGTGCTGCTCTCCGCCGCTGCGTGACCCATATTGATTTATTTCGCCAGAAAACAGGAGAGGAAATTCAGCGGCTGCGTACTCGGAAACGAAGAAACCGTCTCCCTTGCCGTCCCTTGTTCTATTTATTCACCGCTTGCTTTCCTGCTCCCGACTTCAGACTGAACATGTCCTAAGCTCCTTCATAGATTCGAAGCCCCGAAGCAGGATTTGGCTGCACCTTCTTCTTTCTTTTTTTTTTCTATCCCACTCTGGTTTCCAACGTATTTTTCCGTTCGGCTGCTCTCCGTTTAAGTTGTCTCCGGAAAAAAACTCAGAAGGGATGGCGGGAGTCTTCTGCTTCTCCGTGATGGAGGCTCGGATTATGGGTGGAGGAGCCCTCTGAAGATCTCCCCAAGGCCAAAGGAAACCCTGTCGAACAATTAATTCAGACATCCGTGCACGAGATATTTCCGAAGGAGCTAAGACGATGGGGTCTTGCGTTCGCCAAACCGGCGGCTGCTAAGCTGTGATTATTTGTTTCAGGCGGCCGCCGAGGAAGTTGCACGTCGAACAAGAAAGAGGCTAAATTTGATATAATAGTTGTTTTAGGAGAGGAGTGGGAGTTGTTTTGGTTCTGGAGGATCAAATCAGAAGCGTTTGGATATCAGCACTGGACTGTTGGAGAATTTTTTGGGGGTCTTTCATTTCAGGAAGGATTTTGTAATTTTTTTTTCTTCGCCGATTTTTACGTTTTCCGATCTTTTTTGGGGATTTTCACGCACGGATCTTTTTTCTTTCTTGGCTTACGTTTTTAACCTGCGTCCTCTTTTAAGTTTTTCTTTTTTCGTTTCTTCTCCCCCACCCCCCGCGCCCCGGGCTGGAAGGCTGGGGATCATGGGCCCTGGATTCATTTGAGATGTTCACTTCCTGTTTGTGTCGCATGAGGGGGAGGGGCCTCCCGTGTCTTTCGGGCCCCGCCCCCACGGAGCAGGAGGTGGAAGTGGAAGTGGATGGAGGGTTGCTACTGGTGTCCAGGCCAGCTGCGGCGTCACCCGTGGTGTGGGCCAGTCCGGCCTTCCTCTTCAGGCTGGTGCTCTCTTTGGCGCTGCTGGTGTTCCCATGCCCGGCTGTGGCCGCCAGGGTCTCCTCCTCCCTCAGTACCACCCACCACGTCCACCACTTCCACAACAAGCATGGTACCGTGCCCATTGCCATCAACCGGATGCCCTTTCTTACGCGTGGGGGCCATGGTAAGATCATCTGGTTGCTTTTATTCCCGCTAATTTCTTCTACTTCTGCGGTTGGCCAGTAATTTGTCAATGGTTTGCTGAGCTACATGCAAAAGTACACGCTGGAGTTCGCCTGCGATGAATGGCACCGACTTAAGGGGTTAGCGGGAGTTAATTTTCTCCAAGAGGATGATTTACGTTGGCAATGTTCTCTAAGTTGAGTACATAAGCCCAGGCAATTGGTTCATCTATGTATTGATCTTCGTCATCTCTGGAAAGACGAGAGGCCTGCAGGACCGGTCTCATCTCCCCAGCTCCCCATAGGCCAGTGTCTTGATTCATGAGTTGGCAGATGATGTTTCTAGAAGCTGCTCCCTTCTGGGCTTTATTTATATATAGTTATTTTTCTTGCAGCGCGTCCTCTGGCAGCTGGGTTCTGCTACTCGCCTTTCAAGCTGAGCAGCCATCTTGGGTTCTATTGATGTATTGAACTGTGGCCAATTTAAATTCATGTAATCACCACCCATAGTGTAATTGTTGGCGCGTGATGGAAGCCACTAAAAAAAAAAACGAGGATGGCCCTAACCGGGTGTGGAGATGCTAAGTCTCGCCTGCAGTTTGTCACGGTGCGTTGTACGCTCGGAAAAAAATAAATAAAAAATCCATTGATAATTGCCAGAACACTCCTTATTTTGTCCTACTTTCCACAGAGTGTGTCTTTGGCTCGGCGCTCTGCGGTGCGTCGCTCGCTGCACTGTTCTTAGCCTAAGCTGTCAGGGACAAGGCAGAGTTTCACACTGATGATTCCTTTGATGTTCCCCAGCTCTGCCTTTTTATTTTCCCCCACTGCAATTTCTCTCCTTCCCTTTTTCCCCTTTTCCCCTTTTCCCTGGATTTATTCCCCTTGCTGCTTTCCGACACCCTGCACATACATTACTTTGACAGGAGATACTAATAGCGTTTATTGATTCCACAGCATGTCCGTTCTCGTCTCATTCCATTTGCATCCACTTAGCGGTTTGCGAGCCCTACGTCTTTACGAGTATTTGCCTTTCAGTTTCTGTCTCTAATTTCTACCTCCCTCTCCTCTTCGGCCTTGGTATACCTACGATTTATATATCACCGACCTGCTGTCACATGAGCAGGCAAAGCGGCCTCACGTAGCCCTCTGCGGTGGTTTGTCTGATTTGGCGAGCGTTCGCAGACGTCATCACTTCGCAACCGCTTCCCTGGTCCAAGGCTCTTCGTACCATCTACGGCACATGTCTTCACAGTCAAAGTGTGCCTGGGCATACAAATGAGGGCTGACGTGTGTCATTATTAACAAGGAATATGCTCGGTGTCGTGTCAATGTCAAACCGATAAGTCATTCACAGCCGTGTGAGATCTTCCGGTATACCTTCGGCATCCCTTCGGTACTCTTTCGGTACTCCTTTGGTTTTGGGTCTCATCTGAAGATGTTGATATTTTTGTCGTAGGGATGGTCAAATAATGAAGTGCTACTAACCAGAATAGTCACATTTTCATGGCCTGCATTAAACCTTAGATCATTTCAAATGTAAACACTAATGAATAAGTAATATACCGTATGCATTTCCAAGTTCCGGAGGTACTCCATTGCTCACGTTGGGTCAAGTTGGGTTTACTGCACCTATGAATGTGTCTTTATGTGCATCTTCTTTATTAGTGGTAGATTTTATTTTGTACCCTTGGTCTGAGACAACCAGGAGGACCTTTTGTGGTCCTTTGCTGCATCTAAATGTTTCAGGAGCCTTCACTAATAATAGCTCAAACCAGCTTGTCAGCACTTGACCTTTTGGTGTCGACAGCAGCCGCTCCAATATCCACATCCGGCGTTTGAAAAAGAACGCAAGTCGTTAGTTATTATTGTTTTATTTGAACGTTTTTCCATGATAGGGTTAGGAGTCCTGTCCCGGTGCACTCCTTTTTGCTTGTGCTATCTCGAATTAAACTCTTACACGGGAGTTCATCAGAGAAAAGCACCGAGTGACAGCACGCGGCCAGTTTCTCCTCTTCTAAAATGGCAGCTCCAGCTAGTGTCCTCTCTTTATTTTTCCTGCCTTCTCCTCCATCTCGCTCGGGTAATTGGATTGCACCTCTCACATCTCGAGTTGCTAAGCTATTTAAATTGACATAATTAACATAAAAATGTTCTCTGGCACTCTGGCGTGGATTTATGGCTGTCAAAAAGATATCGGGCCTGCGAGAGGAACGGGCCTGTTTGCCCGGAGGAAAGGGAAAGGCGGCATTTCCATAGCAAAACCTAGAGCTGGGATGACATCCTACCACGCTGACGCCTGTCAGTCTCCTGTGCTTGCTGCAATTCCGACAGTTACGTACAAAGGCGTGCACGTCGAGTGGAATAATATGCTGAGGCTAGAGCAAGAGCTAGAGCAAGACGGGGAAGTTATCAGACTGATTGGTTGGCTGTATTTGCTCTTCCTCTTTCTTTTTTTTCCCCCTCCTTGGCAGTATGCTGCAGCAGTTACTAATGTACGCCTACACGGCAAACACGGCCGCTCCTCGTTTGCTTTGTGTTGTTTTTAGTAGCAGCACACTTCCAGCATTTTCATTATCAACTACGAGGCAGCGCGCACATATTAGAGCGCCGCTCGTGCGCGGGGAGGCGAATGCGGCCGCCATCGCAAATACTTCCACCCGCCGCCTGGCGTATCCAATTCTTCTTCTCCTCTCTGAAATGCCAGCTCTCCGCGTATTGTCAAACCGAGTGGCACAGCTTATTACTAGCGCTAATACCCCACTCAGTGATAAGAGCCCACTTGCTTCAAAACATTTTCAGTCAGCAGCTTCTCGACTGGGTGTCATTGAAAAGAACACCGTCTGTAGAAGAGCCTTTTGCCATCCTCGACACGCGCAGACATTTGCTGCCGCTACCTCGATCAAATCTGATCTCTCCTGTTTGCACCACAAACCCCTGCATGCAGCGTGCACCCCAGGCCTTGCTGTCTGCAGCTAGCAAAGCAGGCATCTATCATTCATTAGGCTGCCATTGCGGCCCTCAACCCGCCCCTGTGCTTTTGCATATCGGGTCTATGAGCTTCAAGGCTCGAGCCTTACCCGCCCACTGCCTTCGCATGGTGTCATTACTATGCCACATCTGTCTGGATGAGCTCCTGCAGGGTCATGCTGTGCGCACATTTTTGCTCGCAACATCCCATCTACGACTTCGCAGTGCACCGCATGCGTTGATTGCAGTCTGTGTAGCGGGAGTCGACTTGCAAGCCACGTGCGCTGAGATTGCATCGCTTTACATGCTGTACATTTGCTCCAGACTTAAACGGGTGTAGCTTTTGAGGGTTTTGCAGCCGGTTCGTTGTCGCATGCGGTCTGCCCGCGTTTCCGTTCAGTGTCTTTAAAGCCGTCAGCGACCTGCATCAGCATTCAGCCCGCAACCCACCGTTTGGCGCGCTGATTAGAGATCTCCATTGTTAGCATCATAGGCGGCAGGGCTGCCCGCTTCAGATAGCCCTTTCAGGTCGTTGGAGACAGCGACCAATTGCAGCCTTCTATATGGAAAGCAGTTCATTACTGTCTATTCAGACGCCGCAGAGCCTCACCCACCTTGCTCTGATTACAGCTAATTGGAGAGTCTTGACCGCTGAACTGTGGCATTTTACCGCTGTCTGCCTGCTGATAAGTGACCCCCCCACCACCCCACCCCACCCTTTCCACACAACACAACACAACACAACACACATGCATGTGCACACTTCCCGCACTGACCTCCTAGATGCACGAGGGTGGGGGGACGCAACGACTCTTGTCGCTCGGGTACGATTTTATAATTATCTGCGAGGCCTGCATGGATGTGCGGCGTATTAAGTGCTCCTCTGGTTCCAGATAAGATATTTACAGTACATGCGTGAATACACAAGCGCTGCAATTAGCGGGTAATTGCGCTGAGGTGTTAACAGCCCACAACATTCCAAATATAAGCCAATAAGCTTTGCCCGGGGCTTGTTTGTATGTGCGATCATCACTCTTTCGCACCACTGGCATGGCCGTGGCCCTGTCGGTGTATCTGTCAGCACATCTGTTCTTGCACCTCTTTTGTGCGGACTGTTTCATTAAAAAAAGAAAGGGAGTATTTGCCGTGCGGGGTAATCCACACCCGATCGCAGCGATGCGCGGGGCTGAGGGGATTAAAAAGCTCATTTTGATTCTGGCTCTCTCTTATGTTTTAGAAGGACGCCGTCCAAGAGATTTTACAGTTGGGTGGATCACGTTGTCATTGGCAGTGGACAGAATGTGTCCGCTGGGGGTTTCCAAGAGTGCGCCCGGTGTGCATGTGCGTGCGTGCTCAGGTTTGCATAAATGTAAAGGCGCCCAAGGTTGAGACGTCTCCTCGGTTTCAAGGATCGCTCATCTCTCGGCGTGCCGCCACCCGTAATTGGTCAGCTAGGAAACTGAGGACGGACTCGGAAGAGAAAACGGCAGGAAATGAAACGTTAACCTTGATCACCTCGAGCAAAAATCTAAATGATGTATTTGCAGGTGCTCACACGCCGTCGCTCAGGCCTTCGAGTTTCAAAAGAGCTCTCCGATGAAACGCAGACGCTTCCCTTTTATGTTCAAAAACCTGCAACACGACCATCAAAAAGCCAACACGCAGCCATTGTCGTCTTCCCGTAAAGGCTTTGTTTACGGCAAGTCTGCTTTTGTGAAGTAAATTAAAAAAAAAAAAAAACGGAACAACACTCAACGGAATTGCGTCGTTGAGGCAAAGCATGCTGGATTTTTGTTGCGTTGTGCAAAAAAACCCCCAAAAAAACATCGGAAAACATGACAATTACGAAAAGGCTAGGGCTAGACGCGTTGATGGGTTTCGTGCACAAACAATTTTAAACGATGGCAAAAGTCAAAAATGAATTTGCAACGTGGAGTAATCTGCAGCCGAGGGGGGCGGGGTCGTTGCTTGGCCCCTTACCGTGTGTTGATGTTAATTGCGGGGCAGCTGCGGGTGCGTGCGTCCCCTCTCCTTTTCCTCTGGTCTTTGGTAATCACGGCGACCCACCGTGCGGCGCCGTTAAAGTAATTGAAGACATCTTGTATGTTCGCACACAATTTACTTTGTTTTAAAAATTCAGGACCCCATTCCTCTCCTTGACACAGATTCCTCTGCCTTACCTTGGGCGTGTTATTACCACGCTGATAAATTGCAATATCCTTCATCGCTATTGGTTCTTAACCATTTTCATTTGTGTTCCCTCTTCGTTCTTTTTAATATATCACTTTTATCTTCTAGACATAATCATTCGCTAAGATTTCCTCTTTCGGAATCATGATTTCTGCATGCCACGGTCGTCTGGCTTCGGGAGAACAGTCTCTGTTTGTGGTCCTCTGTGTGTTGCTGTTTGTTCGGCTTGACAGTACATGCATACTGATGAGATCAGCTGCAGCCCACACCCATCCACCCATCCACCCATCCATCCGCCCTATACGGGGCGAGAAGAAGAGCCACCAACGCTCTGTTTCCAAAAGTTCAAGCGCCATCTCGACCGAACAAAGCCGCCACCTCCTCTCCCCGCGTGTGACCGTCTCAACTCAAGTCGTTTCCTGGTCTTTCACCAATTGCCCGTATCACTGGTCACTGTGCTAATGACACGCCGCTATGTTTGATAATCACCACTTTATCTCTGGGCTGCAGGGGGAGGTCAGGTGCAATGTGTGTGTGTGTGTGTGTGTTCATCTGTGTGCGGGGGCGTTGAGGGGCAGAGCTGTTGAGCGCTCTCCTTTGAGAGTCAAGTCACAACCCTTCTCTTTCAGAGAACGCCATTAGTATTCATGATTCTCCTTTCACGCGAAGTCCGAGGCGCACAGGCGCATGCACGAACACACGCATCGTGATGAGAAACAGAAAGGACGCCTCAGGTGTTCTGGCCAGTTAAGATAAGCTCGCTGGTTTGACATTTTCTGTCCCGCGCCCACACACACACACACACATCCACCCTCCCACCCACCTTTTTACACCTGAGCGTTTGTGCAGCTCTGAAAGGGAACATATATAAGCCGAGAGCGCCGGGCTACACCCTCCTGAAAGGCTGCCAAGACCAAAAATGGAGCATGTGGGTCATCAACTTAGGTCACTTGGAAGATTTTCGAGCGTTGAGCCCACAATTGGGGAAGATAGTTTGCAGGTTTTCTTTATTTCAGCACATTTTTTATTTATTTTTTTGTCTCCTGCTTGATGCTTGAGGTGCCTTTTTGTGGGATTTGATGCAGGAGAGTGGGTGTTTCAAACACACACACACACACACACACAAAAAAAAATAGATGTATGCTTCTTGCTGGGATATGAGTTTTTCTGTGGTGGCTGCCTTGCTTTCTTGCATGAATATACCCCACTGACAGCTCTAGGCCAAAGGCTGGAGTGGGCCCTTTGGGTTTGTCTCCCTCTTACTTCGACTTTATTTGCCAGCTTCAGAATAGTATCTCTGTTTTATTGAAATGGAAGGTCAGCGCAGCAACAGGCGGGTGGTCACGCAGAGGCTGTTGGAGGCTAGGATTAATTCACATTCTCAAGTTAGTTAGATAATGCAGCTTAGTTTGAAGGTAAACCAGAAAATGTTGGGATAAAAGGTCCCATCCTGATGGTTTCATGCATATTTAAAGGGGAACTACTGTTTTTTACAACCTGGACCTTATTTCTGGCATAAAATATGGTATTTTACTCTTTTAGGAAATAATTAGATCAGCGTATATCCATATAATGGGAGTGAATGGGGCACCGAGACGCAGCCTCTAAATAACACATTATCTGACGTGAAATTCTCTCATTTAACCAATATTTTGTTATGATACACTAGTGCTATTCCCTGTTGAGTCTGGAGTTACCTGTTATCATCACCCGGGGTCTGTAGATTGAGTGCAGCAACAGGCGGCAATGCTAGGTAATGCTAGGTGGTCACCCAGAGGCTGTTGGAGACTTGGCCCTATTCACATTCTCATGCAAAGTTAGTTAGATAATGCAGCTTAGCTTAAAGCTAAACCAGACAAAGTTGGGATAAAATGTCTAGTCAATGGAAGCACCTGAAAATCACCTGTAACCCTCCATGCAAATATGCACCTCTTTGTTTTCAATTTGTCGTTTTTAGGTTAGGGTTTCTCCAATTGCACATCATCCCAATGGTTTCATGCATTTTTCAAGGGGAACTACTGTTTTTTTTACAACCTAGACTGTATTTCTAGCATAAAATACAGTATTTTGACTTTATATAACTTTTTGAGAATCTGTGATAAAATTTGCAAAAATCGGAGCACATGTCTGGCAGTCGGTGGCCAGCTGCAGTATTGATGCATATTTAAAAGGGATTTACTGTTTTTTTACAACATGGACCTTATTTCTGGCATAAAATATTGTCATTTACTCACCAATATAAGTTTTGTGTCATTTTCACTCGTTTAGGAAATAATTAGATCAACGTATATCCATATAATGGGAGTGAATGGGGCACCGAGACGCAGCCTCTAAATAACACATTATCTGCTGTTAAACTCATTAATTTCTCCAATGTTTTGTTATGATACACTAGTGCTATTCCCCGTTGAGTCTGGAGTTACCTGTTATCATCATCTGGGATCTGTAGATTGAGTGTAGCAACAGGGAGCACCTCTTTGTTTTTAATTTGTCTTGTTTAGGTTAGGGTTTCTCCAATTCTGCATCATCCTAATGGTTTCATGCATATTTAAAGGAAAACTACTTTTTTTGTTTGTTTGTTTTTTTGTTTTTTTACAACTTGGACCTTATTTCTGGCATAAAATACGGTATTTTACTCACCCATATAACTTTTGTGTCATTTGCACTCTTTAAGGAAATAATTAGATCAATGTATATCCATATAGTGGGAGTGAATGGGGCACCGAGACGCAGCCTCTAAATAACAGATTATCTACTGTTAAATTCGTTCATTTAACCAATATTTTGTTACTGTACACTAGTGCTATTCCCCGTTGAGTCTAGAGTGTTCATCCATTAGATTGAGTGCAGCAACAGGCAGCAATAGTTTGTCTTATTTATGTTAGGTTTTCTCCAATTGCGCACTGTCCTAATGGATTCAGATGGACCGCGGTAAAAGACAACCGTGGGGACAAAACAGCACAGAGAATCGCTGACGTACATATCAGCTCAGCGATCACTTCTGCAGCCAGTTAACTAGCGAGCACGTCGCCCGCCCGCCTGCCAGGGAAAATGATTTGCCCCATCTTTCTCTCGCATGTTCGGGCGCAGACGCGAAATAAGGTGTCATGCACTGCCGCGGGCGGAAGAGATGAACGCGGACCCCCCCTCCCCTTCAACATGTGCATCCCCGAGCTTTTCTATTAAAATGAAGGACCGAGCAAGGAGAGGAAAGATAGCGCTGTGCTTGGGAACCTCCTCCGCCTGAGTTTTGATTAATTCCCCCTCCGATGCGGGAGAAGCCATGAGTCAATCAATGTGTCAGAAACTAAAAGATATGAATGTGGATGGTGTTCCGGCTACCTATTAGAGTTTTAACACAGGCCGTGGCTGAAGCTGTAATATTAACTTGTGAGATAGTGTTTTGTTCTTAATTATCAGCAGCAGGTCGAACTGTGTCACAGGTTTTCTTGGGTTTTTAACAATTGATTTGTGATTTGGCCCTCCCCTCGCTGCGCTTATCCTGCAGTGTGGCGAGGACGTTGTCTCATTCCCGCCCACCTTCCTGACACATGAAAGCGGCGCGGGCACATCAGTGGGAGCGCGTCGCGGCGTGGGCAACGCCTCGGCTTTGTGGGCCGCGCGGGCGACGGGGGCCAGATCTTCAGAGGGCGCGATTATGTAAGCCCCCTTTAATTATTTAGCGGTCAGATATTAAAGCGGCGCAACTAGGGGGCCCGCGCCAACTATTTCACCCTCCGCCGGGAGTGCTCGCCATTAATAAACAAAGTGGCTTATATTATGCATGACTGATGCTTTGAAAAACCGCCACCTCTGCCACTTTACCCAACCCGAAGGAGTTTTACAAGGCAGAGGAAAACACTTTCATGAGCTTTGCGGCGGCCATGTGAGCGCGTGCCACCCCTCATCCCTCAGATGACATTCCCTGCCTTCCACCTAAGTTTTCAAGGGGACTCTGGTTGTGATTTGTTTCCAAATTAAGCTGTCCAGGAGCTAATAAGCTGAAATATTACCAAACGTAATGCTGGGGAAGGCACAGAGCGCTGCACTAATACAACTATTAGACACCATGGCACGTTGTGAGTAACACGGTAGCTACTTTTTTTTTTTTTTGTGAGTCATTTCACAGCATTAAATGACTCGCGTCAGAGTTGAGGCTAAGGAGATGGGTGGGCGTGATTGTTGTGATTGTATAGTGTGAAGTATCACGCCTAAAGCACAAAATGTGTACTGCCAGGATGTGACAGGACTCTGCGTGTTAAGTATACACATGCTGGATGATATCAGGCTGCGTGGCATGACTTCTCGTGCGCGGTTGTGTTTCGTGAGACGCCACTTGTGACTTCTGATGCACGCGTCTTTTGCCAGTGCTCTTTGTAAACTGTGCTTGTGCCCTTTAAATACTAAGTACACAATTACACATTAGACATATTGCAAGATATTTATATATAGATTTTCTGCCTTGACTGTGTCGACTTGAAAACTGGATCATGCCCAGTGTACTTGAGAGAACGTCCCAAATTTTTGAGAATTTGTGAAAAAAATTGCAAAAATACTGATATTTAAAGGGGAATTACTGATTTTTTTTTACAACGTGGCTTATTTTTAGCATAAAATACAGTCGTTTATTCAACTATATAACTTTTGTGTAGTTTGCACTCATTTAGGAAATAATTAGATCAACATATACATATAGTGGGAGTGAATGGGGCACCAAGATGCAGCCTCTAAATAACGCGTTATCTGCCGTCAAACTCTTTCATTTCACCAATATTTTGTTATGATATGCTAGTGCTATCCCCCATTGAGCCCATTGAGCGTATCATAACAAAATATTAGCGAAATGAATGAGTTTCGCAGCAGATAATGTGTTATTTAGAGGCTGCGTCTCGGTGCCCCATTCACTTCCACTATATGGATATACATGGATCTAATTTTTTCCTAAAAGACTGCAAATGACACCAAAGTTATATGGGTGAGTAGATGATCGTATTTTATTCTAGAAATAAAGTCCAGCTTGTAAAAAAAAAAAATAAAACATAATTCCCCTTGAAGAGCTCGGATTTTATTCATATTTATATACCTAATTTTTTTGGAAAATCAAATATAAATGTATTAGAACACTCTATACACACTATATCTATCCATTTGAATTTTGGATTAGTAAAATCATAACCAGTGTTGCATTTATCTCATCTTTCCATTCCTCTGTGATGAAAACTGTATGTGCTGTTTCATATTTATTCATCTGCAGAGCTAGTTTCATCTTGGATTTCAAAATAAAATAATTCAATTATTCCTTTGACTAAGAGCTCTCACAGCAAAGCAGCATGTCTCTGCTTTTTTTTTCGTGTCAGCTTTCCTTTGTCTTTTTTTTTTTTTTTCTCCATCTGGTCGACGAGGATGGTGCACCCCGTGGGAGTGGGCAGTATGTCGTCCGCTTATATTCTACAGATGAGTTATTTTTGCTGCGCTCCTCTGGGGCCGCTGAGTCCGCTGCTTAATTGTTCCGCAAATCTGCATTGTGTTTTTACACGGCACGGGCAGGAATCCGCCTTTTCAGCGCCGAAACAATATGTCGGGACGTGACACGTGTGAAGGTTTCGCCGAGCGAGCTTGACAGACCTCCTTCTGAACCTCCCGCCGCGCCGCCCCGCGTGCGCCGCCTAAACCCACAGGTGCGCTCGCCCACGCGTGTTCCCGCCGGTCGTAAAACTCAAAAGTTTGAGTTCACGTGAACTTCAAAGACCGCCGCACCATTTCGCCTGACTCATCCGTGTCAGGGCTGCGATGACTGACAGGCCGAGGCATCCATCACCATCATCCGCCCCCCACATCCAACCCTGCCGCCGCCGCTAATGTGCCCGCAAGTCATCGCTGCATGCAGCTTCTGTATCGCAGAAGGAAAGAGGAGGGAGATGGGGGTATCTGGTGGAAAGAGTGGAGATTAATAGAGAAGGGAAAATAAGGAGAGCTCGCGCGGCGGGGGAGGCAAAGGAAGGTTGGAAAAAGAGAGAGAGCTACAGAGAATGATAGAGTGGTGGTATGGTGTGTTTGAAGCCCTAACTCATCTTCTTGCACACAGAGCCTTGACACACTTAAATCTCCTCCCCAGGGCCTTTTTTTTTTTTTTTTGGTGGAGATGAACCGAGGCGCTACTGGAGCAGAACCAAAGATAGGCGAACCCCTGCTACCTTCCACTCTCCTCCACTCTGCACTGCTGCAATCTTATCCGAGCCCATCAGTCATTTCAGTGTGGAAATAGGTTATTCAGAAGCGTGCCCAGGTGACTGTCCCGTTTGAGGATAACCGAAGCCACACTCGGCGCCGCGGGGGCCACAGGCGTCCACCTTTCTGTCCGCTCGCTCCTCTGCAGCCGGCCCATTTGTAAGCCCGCCATTTAAAATAAAGCACCTGAGATAAAGCCAAAAAAAAACATCAATAGTTGTTCCACGTCGTATATCGCAGGAGATGATTCTGTCCGGCTGTTCAATCGGCTCCGACGCGGGGATGATTGTTCCGTAATCGGGCAACTGTAGGGGAATTTACGGCGGCGTTTATGGCGTATTTGCACTTATCTGATTACAGGATCCCGACATTCAGATTGGACGCGCGCTCGTTCCCTCGCGGAGCGGAGGAACGGCGTAGCGGCGTAGGTCAATATCTACTCGGAGAGAGTCAAGTGAAAGCAATAACTCGAATTGGCTGTAAACTTGATTGATTGCGGCGGAGGACGATGCGAGGGGAGCATTGGTAACGGCGGCGGCGGCGGGGCACTGAAGGCCCATCCGGCATCATCCTGTACTTACAGAGAGAGCGGAGTCTATAATCTGTCCGCGATGATAACTGTAATGTGGGAGCCTTTATCTACCGAGGGGAAAACCAAGAAGCTTATCTCATGGCCTGTATGTAAGGCAACTCGCTCAGTCGCCCGTCCTCTTCAAGCTTCACCCTATCCTCCTCCGTCTCTTCTTCTTCTTCTTCTTTTTTTTTCGTCTTCCACGCGCCGGCTAATGTTTCCTCATTGGGCAGATTATTGACCGCCAATGGCAGGGCACGTGGGCGAGCTAAGAGGCTCAGTCTGGCAGAGAATTTGGAAATAAATAGTTTTTTTTTTACCCCACAATTTCTTCTAACTGCGCAACTAAACGTAGAATGTCATCCTGAAAATATATATATATTTATATTAAGAGGAATCATGACATTTCATTGGTCTATTTGTTTATGCTTGAGGACTAAATGGCCCCTTAGCCAAATAAATTGAAACTGGCATCGAGCGCTCGGGCTAAATACTGAGAATTCACACTTAATTTGACTCTCCAAAAGTAATTTAGGCTCCTTGAAACCTTTTCAATTAAACTCGTGTATCTTGTGTCCCCGAAAAACCTTGGAGCGCTCCTCGTTTAGAGCGTGCCTATCTCGTCGCATATTCATCCGTCAGGGTGATGGCTGCCCACCGCCGCCCTGTCCTTTGCAGCTTTTGATGGAGGTCTAGGCTTACCCGCAGCCCGGGTTGCATTACAGCTGACTCTCATCATGAAACTAAATCCCGCGGAGTATTATTGTGCCATTAGGGGACCTTGCATGGTTAGTTTGTATTTTTAGGCCTCGTCGCTGCGGCGATGATCAGATTGCAGGGCTTCTTTACTTCACAGGTACCAAAACAAACACCCTGGCTTCACATGACAAACACGTACAAGCTGCCGCAGGACTGGTTTGTGGAGTCAGAACTGAACAGGCAGTCAAAGGCACAGTAGTCACAGTGTTAGATGGCGTGGATCTAATTAAGAGACGCCTTCGAACCTACGCAGACCCTAACGCCGTAGCCTTGTAACCCTAACCCTCTACGCACCGTGGCAAGATGTATGATTGGTCCACTTGGTAGTAGCTTGCGTCCTCTTTAGTATTAAAGGTACCAAAACAAACATCCCGGCTTCATGTGACAAACACGTACAAGTTAGTGCAGGACTGGTTTGTGAATCTAATTAAGAGGTGATTAGGGTTAGAGTTAGGGTCATCTACGTCAAATTGACGGCTTCGACCCTATGCAGGCCCTGACGCCGTAGCCTTATATGCCTTATAACCCTAAGCCTAGGTATGATTGGTCCACTTGGTAGTAGCTTGCTTCCTCTTTAGTATTTCCAGCTCCATCTCCATCAGTTAAATGTTTTGGATCAATAAAGATGGAACACACTTTGAGAGTCAGAGATACAAACATCTGTATGACTCGTCTTTCTTATCCTTGCATGGTTAGTTTGTATTTTTAGGACTCGTTGCTGCTGTGATGATCAGATTACAGGCCTTCTTTAATCTGAGTAGGTACCAAAACAAACAACGTGGCTTCACGTGACAAACACGCACAAGTTACCACAGTACTGGTTTTTAGATCTAATTAAGAAGTGGTTTAGACTTCTACGTCACGAGCCTTGAATACAGACCTAAGCCATAACCTACTCTCAAAATGTAGCACTCGGCAAAGTTGATGTCCAGGCCCTACGTCTCTTAGTATTTCAGGCCTTCTCCCCTCCGCTTTGCTTTAAAGTTTAATCTAAGCTGAACCACTTTGCGGAAAGGTTTATCTAAGTAAGAAACAACTACCTCGTCTTTCGGCAAAATTCTGGCTTATCCTTGCATAGTTAGCTCTCGTTGCTGCTGTGATGATCAGATCACAGGCCTTCTTTACTTCAGTAGGTACCAAAACAAACACCCTGACTTCACTTTACAAACACGTACAAGTTACCGCAGGACTGGTTTGTGGATCTAATTAAGAGGTGGTTTAGACTTCTACTTCAAATTGACGCTTTCAAGCCTACGCAGACCCTAATGTCGTAGCCTTATATGCAACCGCAACCTTATATGCCTTATAACCCTAACCCTCTCCAGAAATGTAACTACGCACAGCGGCAAGAGTTGTGATTGGTCCACTTGGTAGTAGCTTGCTTCCTCTTTAGTATTTCCGGCTGCTTCTCCATCTCCGCAATCTTCGGGTCGATTGCTTTCAATCGATAAAGATGGAACACACTTTTGAGGAGAGGTTAACTGAGGAGGTTCGGAGATACAAACCTTTGTACGACTTAGGCGTATGCTATGTGCCTAAGTTAAGGCATCTATGTCCCGTAGTACTCTAAAAGGGCCTTAGGGCTACACCCTGGCACTGCCAAACCAGAATTTCCATTCCTCAGACGCAAAGGAACGTGCTTGACCTTCTCCTGTCCACTCGCCTCTGCGTCCGTCTGCATTTGAAACCCTCCCTGCGCAGGAACCTTTGATCCGTTTTGCCATTCACAGGCTGTTCTCAAAGTCCTCTTGTACTTGATTAACGTCTCTCGCTGCTGTTTTTTTTTTATTTATTTCAGTTTTCCTTTCCTTTGTCCTACGGAGGGACAGATGAAAAGAGCGTGTTTGCGATGATTTTCCTGGAGTGATATATAGCCGACGTAGCTTTTCGCAGAGGTGGAGGTCCCGGCACCGCACTTGACTGGAATCAGCGCTCCCTGCCTGTCAGTCATCTGTCTTGCTTTGTCAGTTTCCTCCCTCCGTTCGCATCTTCCCCCGTCTTCCTTTTCGGGCCAGCTCTGCGGCATCTCGCACAGTGCAGGGACACATAAAACTGTCCGGGTATTGATTGCTTCTCACTCACAGGTAGACGCTATTGTCCATAAGCCCTACTTTGGAGATCAGCAGGTCAGAGTTATTGAAAAGTTATGAGCGAGATTGATGGCTGACTCCGGCGGGGGTCCTTTAAGTGGTGGATAATGGATGCTCTGTTGTCGTGGCATCAATAGAAATATTTAAGACTCTCTTAAACTAAAAATTTTATTCACGCCCTTGCAAAGCCTTCGCATTATTTTAGGAGATCATTTTAAACCTTTTGCACGCACCGAGGATGTGGGATCGCATTACTATTTTTACCCGGAGACGTCGGTGATTCAGACGAGCTGAAAGTGTGCAGATGATTCACAAGTTGTGATGGAGAGGCAGCAAACGCGCCGTACCCTGACTCATTCCATTTGCGCAAACATTGCTGCGACACACTGAATGCACGCTGATCTCGTCCACTCCTTACACAGTGTGGAGTTTGCATGTTCTCCCTGTGTCTGCGTGCGTTCTCTGCGGGGTACTCCGGCTTCCTCCAGGAGCAAACACAAGATCAGCAAGGCCTGCTGAGTATTTGCATGTTGCGGGCGGATTCACGACTGGTGCACGCTTCAATTCGTTCCCTTAAAGCAGGGGTGCCAAACTCAGTTTAGTTCAGGGGCTGCATACAACCCAGTTTGATGTCAAGGGGGCTGGACCAATAACACGATAGCGTATTTACTTGTGAATAACGACAACTCCAAATGGGTCCCTTTGTTTTTGTGCAAAGCCCTTGGAATAGCAATTCGTTTTATTGCAGTTCATCTCTTCATGTGAATTTTTTGTTTTTTGTAATTCCCAATTAGACTAGACCCTCTGACGGGCCGGTTTTGCCCCCCCGGGCCGTATGTTTGACACATATAACTTAAAGTAACTGGCGGAGGATGATGGTGATGGTCGGTCCACATCGCATCAAAGCCGCGGCCTCGCCGGTCAATTTGTCCCGACAACAAAAGACAACAATGTGCTACGGGTGCGGTGTTACCCTGAGTGTGTGCGTTCCACACAAGGCCAGATAGATGGAGGGACGGGAGCACGGAGAGGATTGATGAATGCAGACACAGTGGGCGAGCAGGTGAGAGATGGAGAGCGTGTTTTCTTTTCTTTCCTTTTTTTTCCAACCCCCCCTCCTCCTCTTCCCTCTCTCTTCTCTCTTTCTCATTGCTGGGAGGTGACCTCTAGCTCGGCGATATGAAGAGAGTGTCACGCAACATTACCCTTCCCTTCGCCCTAGACGCAGATGAAGTTTTATTTTTTGCGCCACCACACTGTGGAGAGAAAACAATTCTTCTCCGTCTTGATTAATGTCTGGCGTGTGGGCAGACGGTGCACGAGGAGGCAGTAAAGGAAGGGATTGGTATCCCTTTATATATCCTTTCTCTCTCATCTGCCACACGTATTAATCAGACTGTTGACATCCTCAGAGGAGGACCCAGGCTGTCCAGGACTTCCTCCAACAGGACGGCATCTATAATAGTTTCGTTGTTGGTTTCCTGACCTCTCGCTGCACACGTATATTTCAAGCTTCTCGTAGGAAAATTGGATCTATATGGAAAATCGCTGCGACAACAAACCTTGAATACCTAAAATGTGCCCTTGTCTAGTGATGCCAAGGTGCATTTTTATTTATTTTCTCTTCCACTTCCGTCACCAGCTGTGTCTCATTGGGCCCCGTTCCATGTTGTGGAACCGGGAACCAAGGACTGCAAGTGTGGCCGTGGAGACACGTGGAAAAGCCGTAATGATGATGAAGAACGTGGCAGTACTCTAAATCTCAGTATGTTAGCCGTGTTTTCATCTATACGGACTCGTTCGGTTAAATAAGTAGCATGTGAGGGGAAGGAGGAACCGCCGCAAGCGCCTCTGCAGCCGCCGCCGCAGCGTCTGTGCAATGACCCGTCAGACGTGGCCTTCAGATAACACTGGCTTTACGTTTCATAAAAAGGGGCCTTGACATTCTCTACCTTCCGTGGCGTTCAGCGGTGCGCAATCAACTGCTTTTCAAGACGGGAGTGAACCTCGCCCTCCTCCCCGAATCCCACACGTCCGAGCTGATGTCTTAACGGCGGTAAATGTCGGATTTGACAGAAGGTCCCTTCAGAGGTAAGCCGTCCAAAGCGCGTCAAGCCCCGACGTGTGAATGATGAGGCGACGCGACGGTCTGCAAGTAGACAATAGTGCAAAGAGTGGAATATAATTATAATAATATGGAGTTATTGATCCCTGAAGGGGGAATTCTTCAATTTGGACTCAGCCATGGACGGCCATGGGATATTGGGTATGTTAGTACAATTTACTAAAGACGATTCAAGTGGCAAGTTCATTAGTGAGTCATGCCACACACGTAACGCCAAGCTGCTGTAAGACTTGTCCATATCCACTTTGACACATGATAGAAGGTCATTCAACGCCGCACAGTGGAGTGGCAGCCAGAGTGGGAGGTATACACGCATCTCTGGATAGGCAACTTTCAATCTAGACGACGACTTGAAGTGGAGCTTCGATACGGCGGGATAACATCTGCTCGGCCCGCTTCTCGCCGCCGCTTGATTAGGAATTAGGCCGTGCATGCTTGAGGAGAGAGGACACCTCGTTTCAGGTGTGGCGAGAGATAACCGGTAATCTTTTCTCTGTATTTGCTCGGGGGCTCAAGGACATCTTCCGGCGCAAAGAAGCGATGAGACGAGGGGTCGTCTCTGCAAGAGAATTACAAATAAATACAATTTGCGCAACGTCTTCGTCGGCCCTGTTGGTGTCTACGTGCCGCAAACATCCAATGAGTGGGATGACAAATGTTTGCTGACTAATTAGTAACTGATCCTGGTCTCTCACGCTCTGATTTATCGAGGTAATTAGTTTTATCCCCTTTGAAAACTTTTTGAATTCTCAAAGCTGTGAGGGTCATTGAGCTAGGGAGGTACCGTGAAAGAGGAACAGGTCAGCACGGGAACCGTTAACCAAGGAAACATAGTCTGACTGAATAACCGTGCACTGTATCGTACAGGGTAGACCTTCTTGGAGCACTTTTACATATACACCAATCAGCCACAACATTAAAACCACTTACAGGGGAAGTAAATAACCATCTTGTGGCAACACAATGTTCTGCTGGGAAACCTTTGGACCTGGCATTGGTGTGGATGTTACTTAGACATGTAGCACCCACCTAGACCAGGCCAGGCACCCCCACCCCATAGCAATGACACTCCTTGATGGCAGCAGCCATCCCCAGCAGGATGCAGCCTGACGAAGGAGCAAAAACATGAAGAACAACACAAGGTGTTGACCTAGCCTCCAAATTCCCTAGATCCCAAACTGATCAAGTATCTGTGGGATGATTGGTCCACAGGGGGCCCCTCCCCTCAACCCAACTAGGCCCCCAATAACAACATCCTGTTGCCAGACACCACAGGACACCCTAAGAAGTCCTATGTCCATTGTCTTCACTCATTGTACACTGGGCTGTGGTGTAAGAGCGAGAAAGTAGATACAAGAGGACAACCGTGTATTCTGGGCTAGTGCGTATGTAGCCGTGAGAGAAACACTGCCATGCAATTTAACACGGAGCAACACAGAGTTGGCATTTGCTTATAAGAATGATAATTATCTGGGCAATATACCAGGCGAGGCTTCAGAAGACGTGCTGCCTTTGGACGGCGGAAAGAAGGGACTACCCCTGGTGGTTGGGTCGTATCAGGGTCGGATCACATTCTTTGCACAAACAAACCGCTTCGTTAGGGACTGGACCGACACCGCCTGCTCTCAAGAGACTCGTGTGATTGCGTTGATCTGAATTAGAGTGGGATTGCGATAGTCCCCCCTGCCCAAGCGAAGCAGTCCAAGAGATCAAGCCAACTGGAGTATGTATTTAGAGGACTGTACCGCATTTCCCTACTTGATTCTCTTATTTTAAAGATCGCCTCCGGTGTTGTTGCAGACTTTCGGGGGTAAAGATTAATCCTCCACAAAGAGACCTTTTAAGCCTGCGAGGAGACATTCGGACAATCCCTCACCGGGGTGACGCCGGTGACATTTGGGCTCTCGGTGGCTGCTCACGTCGAGCGGAGGAGTGCCCGGGCGCGGCAGCCAGCTCCCGTCGCATGACACAGAGGAGCTTTTCATCCCGCCACCAGCCCGTGGCCGACTGCCAGCGTGACTGAATTTCGAGAGCCGGTGTCACATAGGCTGGACGCAGCTGTCAGGGTTTTTCATACAAAAGAAAGAAGAAGAAGAAGAAAAAGACGCTGTCGGAGCAAAAATAAGAGAATGCGCCAGAAAAGGGGGCGCAGCGCTTTTGCGCTTTACCCTCCGGGGCACGGCGCTTGATCAAATAAAATCCAGTTTGTTCTGCATTACACAGTCAGCGTTAAAAAAAAAAATAAAATGGAAAAAAGTATAAAGGAAGTAAAAAAAAGAAGAAGCATTCAGAAGAAGAATGCAGAGTTCTTACGGTATCTCCCTTCGCAGAGCTCCGAGGTTGTTTAAGGCAAACACCTGAAAAAAGAAAGAGGGCAGGGGATTTGATTTACTCGCTGCTGTATGTAAATAGCAGCCCAGCGATGCACACCACCGCTGCTACCCCTGCTGGTGATCTGCACCATAAGCATTTTCTCAGAGGCCCCAATTAAAAACTTCTCCTGATCCGGTAACGTTGTTCGGCATACATCAAAACGCCGCGCAGCTTCTCCCGCTTCCCTCGCTGCGGTGATCCTCCCCGTCTCCGAGAGACAAATAAAAATATTACAAAGAGCCTCGCGCTCCTCGCTCCAGCACAGGCTAAGAAACGCAAGCTAACGATATGACAAGAGAGAAACTGTGTTCTTGAAAGCAGACGGTTGGGTTTCACCGTGTCCTTATGTCGAATAGAGATAGGAAGCGCCTGACACCCACGTTGACTAGATTCACAAATCAACCTTTTAGAGAGCTCCACTTGTCGGTTGAGTGTTATTAGCTTGGACAACCTTGGTGAATCTCACCGTCCTCAGCTCTATCGAGGGTGCGACTGACAACCTAGGGTCACCGCTCCCCGTAAAGGCTTCCACTCCGCCAACGTCCTCATTGATCCCCTCTCCCCTTCCGACTCCCTCCGATCCACCTCCCTCCCGGTCACTTCCACCGCATTTCCCTCTCGGTGATGCTGGAGCTGGGAGGCTTTCAGGGCTGGAGCAGCTGTCAACGGCACAGCGGCCTCTCTTAATTGGCTCCCCTGGGGCGGTCCCCTCGGTGGAGCGGAGCGGAGCAGGGCAGGAGCTGTGGGGGCATGCCGGAGAGCTCATGCAGGCCTAGATTAAAACCATATATAAGCATATTTGTAACTTTATTCATCTTTACTACCACTTTTTTTTACTCGTGATTTATGAGCCGTGCACGTCATTTCTATAGTTTCCATTATCAGAAGTCACCATCCACTCTAATAGATATCTCCCGGAGCTTATAGCTTCCACGTTCCCTGCAGACATCTCAGCGTCTCCTGACGCGTTGCGCAAACCAGTCTCCACCTTTTAGTTTGTCTTTATTTCTTCAGCGTTACATCATCCTTTAATATATCTACATCTATTACACCTATCCCTGGCGTGTTTCTTCTTCTTCGCCTCCGTGTTTCTGGCTTTGTGCAGCTCAGCGCCAGAGCAGAGGGATGAGCAGGTGAATCAGGCATCTGCTCAACCCCTCATCCCCGTTCCCGCGTTCCTCCGCTGCCTCGCGACCCCGATGCCCTCGGATTCCCTCTCTCTCCGTACCTTCAGCAACGCTCCCTCGTTTGTTTTTCCCCTTTCTGGTTCTCTATCCATCCATCTCCTTGTCTGCTGCTGCGGCAAAGAGGCGTTGTCTTTTGTTTGTCTGCTCTCCTCGTTGTTTTCCTTCCCCTCTCTTCTGCCTCCCATTCCCAGTGGTCCAGCTCGGACTCATTTGGAAGCTTTGTTGTTGAAAGTGTGATTCTTTTCCTCCTGCTGATAATTGAGACGCAGAGTTGACAGAGGGATAGATGGACGAAGAGATGGAAGACGAAGGAGGAAGACAATCATCTATATGAACCCCTTTTAGACAAGTAGAGGCGTCAGTGTGGAAGCTGAGGTCTCTGCAGAATCTGAAAACACACACAAAACTTGATTGATCTGAGCTGACGGGTTGTTTTAGCTCCCAAAGAAAGAAAGAATCGGCCCGAACGGCGGCGTGACATCGGTGGGATTCCACAAAGAACAAAGCCTGGCCGCGTTACGCAGCTAATGATCAACATCCATCCACGGGGTCTATTAAGTGGCACCCAATTAGCACGGAATAGCTAAGGAAGAAGAGGCAACTTTACGGTGTGATATTTTCATAGCCTCCGGTTCCTTGGCATTTTCGGCTGATTTGTTAATTAAAGTCGGTGGGGGCGGCGGGAGGGTTATTGACCTTTTAGCTCAATTTGTTTCCTCGCTGCCGTTGGTTCGGGGGTGTATTTCCCTTTCTTTTTGTGTTTTCCCCGTGAGTAGCCGAGCGAGGAGAGAGGCCTGCACACTTGGGTGTCACGCGGTCGGTCCCCGGTGGTGTGTTTGTACTTGCACGCTACATAAACACTTAGCACAACAACACAATTATGCTAGGCTCTTGTTAGCAAATGCGGGGACGTAGACTTGCTCGGACCAACGCTGCATTTAAAGACGCAGTAACTCAAAGCTCTCATGGGTGCTTACAAAATCTTGTTGTTCGTAGCAAATAAAAAGTGCATTCATTCATTTTCCATAATGTCCTGTTATCCCAGCGTCATTGGGACACGAGGCGGGATACACCCTGGACAGGTTGCCAGTCTATCGTAGGGCTAACACTGAGAGACTCTCACACCTACGGCCAATTTAGAATCACCAATTAACATAACCAGCATGTCTTTGGATGGTGGGAGGAAGCTGGAGAACCTGGAGAGAACCTGGAGTCATAAAAAGTGCAATGCAGTAATATTCATTAGAAATAAAAAAAGCATCCAACACTTGCGTCCAGACAATCCTGAAAAATTGGAATTTCAAACGAATGGCGCCAGTGGTATCCTAAAAATAAACTTTAAATCTTTAAGGGGTGCTTTCTCTCGTTGGCTTCTGTTCAGCGGTGGTGGAGCCGTCAGCCTTTTCTGCTCGTTGCTGTTTTTAGACACTCAGTAGGACGCTGGGAATTGTTTGTTTGAGTGGCTTGTTTCACTCTCGCTTCTCTTACATTACTGCAGCTTGTCCACAAGCGTCTGGTTACACTCGCCAGCAACGGAGCAGCAGTTCGGCAGTTGTTTGACTCGGACTACACGGAAATATGACGTGTAATTGATGTTTTTTCCCGCTGCTTTTAAGGTCAGGCGTCAGTTTAATTGTCTACCCTCTTGAGTTGTTAAGGACAAAAATGTCCACGTTCAAAAAACTGGTATGAAGACTTGACTGATGTTTTTTTCTGCATAAATCTCTTAAACCACTTCCGCACTTTACATAACTACTGACATTTCAACCATTTTGAGGATTTTAACCCTTTAAAGGGCAGTTGCATTATTTAAAACGAAACAAGAAAACCACAAAAATAATTGTTATTTTCCATAATTTTTTTTGATTAGCTCGAATATTGGCTTGAATGCATTAGTTTTTCTGCAACATCAGATTTAAACGTAATCGATGTAGTTTCACTTCTGTTACAATTAGCAGCTTCATTCATCTTTTTTATATCCGGTGAAGTCGTAGAGAAAATTTTTGCTTCTTCGATTGTTGAAAATATGCCACAGAAAAGCAAATTATCATTACAAATATCCACTAATGTTTTATCTGTATTTTTTTTTTGTAAGTGATCGGGGTCGGTGGGTCTGCTCAACTAAGCGGCTGAACTTTTTCACCCACTTGATCGGCCTGCTCATTATCCGCACCCCGGCCCTGCCAAGCACCACTCAAAGCGGAGCCAATATTATGTTAAGGACAGCTAATTTAGCCGGATAATGAGGTAAAGCAGCAGCCCGTTTTTGTAAAATACGTGTTCCACTGTTTGATTATTGTTTGAGTGTAGCACTCGACTGATCCCAGTTAAAACGCATTAGTCTAAGTGTTGTTTCAGTGCACACGAGGACCGAATGTGCCGACAGAGGAATACCTGCAGACATAATTGAGTTTTGGAAAATAAAATGTTGGGAGGAGGGAGCCGTTGGCAAACACAAGGTCTCAGACCAAAGCTAGCCCAGCCAGTTAGGGGCTTAGTTAGACACCTTACAGTGACTTGCAGCTGACTCAAATGATGAGTGATGGTAGATGTAGACTGACGGGGACAGTGACTACCGAGATTGATGGAAGGTGCCATCCGGAGACAGATGAGGGTGCGATTGGAAGGGACGCCGCAGATGGAACGGGCGGCGAAAAAGGGTCAAAGTTTGGGTCGCGGCATGAAAGGGAGTTCATACTCTGTATGTTGTAATCAGAGAAATGAAAGCCACTTTGAAGCGGTGGCTTATGGCAGGGAGGCTTTTTCAACCACGAGCTAACATCCTGTTCCTTTATCTTAGAAGTATTTCCGATGTTATAGACAAAAACATCTGGCGCTGCTATGGAAAATGTCAGTCAACGGTATAGGTTAAGATGTAGATTTACTTGTCACGTATTGCGCATTTTCTTTTGTAGTTTTGTGTTCATCACTGGGAGTAAAAGAGAAAAATAGGGGATAAGGGGTTGCAACAAAGGATAATGTGGCAAAGGTTCCATAATTTATTCTAAATTGGACTTTCGTTCTAAGAATCAGTAAGGTATACCTCAATAAATGCATCTATGGAAGTACTATACCTATTAAATGTGGTACGTTACACTTTAGGCACATACAAATTCTAATTTAAAACAGTAAAGGCTCCCCAACGTCCATGTTGAGTCTTTTCTACAGATGCAGCCTCATGAACAAACATGGTAGAAAAGGAACCAACTATATGTCCCCAGTCATTCAAAAAAATGCAAGCGAGAGATGAAGCGTGTCCACCTAATAGAACCGTCTCCCAAGGATCTCTTGTTTCCGTGAAGAGTTCCTAGCGCAGATGAAGCACAACGGCAGAAAGGTGTACGACGCGAGCCAAAGAAAGGGAAATTTGACAACTGTGACAACGCCGGAGAAAATAACCAGCTGAGACGTGGATGAGAGTCGACGGCGGGAAGCAAGCAGGGGCAACCCCGAGGTTAGAGAAGCTGGTGTTGCGGCGGGAAAGGAGGAATACCAATGTTGTATCTCAAGAGAGGGGCAGCCGAGGAGCCAACTGTTGCTGCGTGTCTGGGCTGTGACCAGCATCGGCAGCCTCTAATCTTTCTGGGCAGCTCCCAGTAGGACTGCGTGAATGTCAGAGTGTCGCTGTAAAAGAGCATGCATGCTCAGTTGACTGTCCTGCATAAATAAATGTTCAACAATGCTGAAGGTCTGCAGCTCTGCTAGCAGCTCCCTGGAGGTCGTGTGGTTAATTAAACTTTACAATATGCGCCTCCCAATCACTTATTGGTGTTTCTTGGTAGGTTTATTTTTTGTTTCTACTTCCTGTTTGACTTTGAACAATGCAGACGGAAGTTTTCGCCAAAATTTCGCCAAAGACAAGTCAAACAGATGTTTGTATCTTCGATCGTCTTTCAGTTGATTGGAACACAATCAGTTTGAAGATCCATGGAGGCTGTGTGGTTAATTAAACTTTACAATATACGCTGATTTCGCTGGATTTTGCCTTTTGTACAAATAAATAATGGCATGAGGGTAAAGCAGGGTTTATACCTCTATGGGACATAGATGGTATAACCTACGTACGTAGCCTACGCCGGTATGAGCCATTTAAGCTTGTGCGCTCGTCAAGTCTGTCTCGTTCTGTAAAAACACCACCCAGACACTAGTCGGCGCTGTGTCGTCTTTGCCAGCTGGTTTAATTTTTGTTTCTACTTCCTGTTTCACTTTGAACAACGGCGACTGAAACTTTGGCTGAAATTGTGCCGAAGATGAGTCACGCAAATGTTTGTATGTCCGAACGTCTCTCAACTGATTGCAAGACAATCAATTTGAAAATAGCGGAGATGGAGACACAGTGATCAGTCCTCTTGAGACCCTGAATATCAACTTTCTTAGAAATACGGCTAGTATGTCTATTGTAATTCCAGATATATTTTATGAAGCATCAACGTTCTGGTCAAAGGTCAGAACAGGAACATGGTGTCAAAACCCCTTCAACCAGTAAAGGACCACATGATATGGACCAAACTGCAGGACAAAGCAGAGAAACACGCTCCCAGCTACTTCCTTCTATGTCACATTAATTCAATTTGGCCGCATGATGACGTTATCTCCCACGTTCACATTTAATCTCGTGAAGTTAACATGCGTTCGCTCACCTAACACCTTGCAACGTCGGCCCAAGACAGCAAGATGGATCCTCTCAGCGAGGCCCTTAGACGTTCCCATTCATGCCACCTCTCTCTCAATAGAAAGCTAATGGGTTCCCCCTGCAGCACATCTTCATTGTCTAATGCACAATAACGTCTCGGATGCTTTATGAGCTCGAGCTAGCAAGCAGACAGAGAAGAAAGTACCGCCAAGGCTGATCGATGGCTAGGTAGTTGATGGATATGAACATATGGAACAGGGAAGGTTGATGACGGGGGGGAGGCACTGAGCTGTGGATGAAGAAAGCCACATTAGATGCCTAATGCTGTTCTACATAGACATCTGGGCGTAATGCATTGCACAGGGATGTTTGTATCTTGTTTGTGGTAAATTATAAATGTGGATATGGGGGAATGGCTTGTAGACTCGGATAGATTTGGACAGAAACAGGCCTTAGGGTTGTAGGGAAATCAGCCGTGGTTATTCATGGGCATAGCGCATTTCTTTCCGGTTTCATATGATATTTGTTTCAATCAAAGGCTTGCAGTATTTTCTGTTCTCCGATGGGAGTAGTTTGGTTAAAGGCTCACCCTCCGCTGTACATTAGCCGGTGACAACAGTTGTTCCACCGTTTCACCTGTCAGGTTTTCAATTATCCAGCTAGCTAGGTTTCAAATGTGCGACTGCGGTGCTCACACGCCACGCAAAAAGCAATAGGATCAAAATATGTGTACTAATTTAGTCAAACGTTCCGCAGACGGGCGTCGAGCTCAAGCCAAGGATGTGTAAATGCATGTGGCTTAGAGTCGTTACGCACACAACACGGTGTTAGTTTAGCAGAGCGTAGCCGGCGGAGACGGTTCGGCGCTCCCTTTCGAGGTGGAGTGGAGCTCTTTTATGCCCGCGACGCTTGGCTACGCTAATCACCCATCTGCAGGAACGCGCGGGGCGAGGCGGCGTCATGGAGAAAGTTGGTTACAGTTAAAGGAGTGCACAGCCCGCACCGACGGAGACGGACACAAAATCAGACTTTTCCCCGCGCCGCTCGGCTCTTTTCCGAGACTCTCGTGCCTTCTTTTGAACCCGCCACAGCAAACCGCGGTGTGGCTCGCAGCGGATGTCATTTTGAGAGACACTATCTCGGCTTTGTCAAAGCGCAGAGTCGCCTCCTTATCCCGCCGCTGGTGTTCGCTAGAATATGACACCACCCCAGGAAACGAGGTCAGAGCGAAAGGTGAATTGCCCGTCTTGATTATGCTGTTATTGTCAAAAGGCGGACAAAGAAAAAGCCCCTCTGCAGCCAGTTTTATTTTTTTTTTCAAAGGTTGAAACCAGAATACTCTGGCAGGAAAAAAAAAAAAAAAAAGATAACCTTCCACTGTGGCTGGATCAAGGCAAAGGCCTCGCCTGCAGATAAAGTTTCACTCAGCGGGCTAACCAGCTGACGCTCCACCGCTGCGCCGGATGGCCGACTTTAGACGATGCGATTATTAAACCCGGCTCTCTCTCGGCGGCTTCCCGGCTCCGCCGACTCGGCCCTCTCTTTCTTGCTGAAGTCCTCGTCAGGGCGCTCGCAGCCTTCAAAGTCGCCGGTCTTTAGCCGGGCCAATCCTCTTAGCGGCGGGGAGAGGATATCCCCGTGACACAATGCTGACGTCCGCAGCGTGAGACCTGTCTGATATGTGCGAGGCGGCGTCTCCAAGGAGCCCGGGTTTATTTGCTCGTAGAAGTATGCCGGTTTCAAAGGGAACGTGACTCCCAAGTCAGGAATCCATTAACGCCGCGGTATAATTAATATTATGGTTTTGCATTTGCACGCACCGGGGCGAGTGGCTATACCGGGATCTACCAGGCTCAGAGAGTGAGTCCGCACACATGCCACACACTGTCTGAACCCCTCTTATCTGAGCAAACAGCCACATAATTCTCGTTGGTGATGCTCACGCGCCGGCAGGGCCAAATGGGCGTCTCTGTCACCAGGCGCGATAATCTCATCTGCAGTTTTTTTTTTTCTGCCAGGGTTTTTTATGACGTCGTTAGCATCTAGCGAGTGTTTTTTTTATTTATTTATGCCACCGACGGTCAACACTCTCTCTTGACATTTTGTCGCCAAAATGCGCCGGGCTGAGTGCGGCCCTAAAAATACGAGGGTCTGTTCGCGGGTGCGTCTTTGTCTGAGCGCATCAGATGGCGTGAAGTGTCCCTTTTTTATGATTTAATAGCAGCAATTATCACTTCTGGGGGGAAAAAGAATAGAATATTTTATCGGTCTCGGGGCGGCTGCAGCCCGAGCCGTCTGTGTTTGTGTTTCCGCTATCTCCCTACCACATGCAGACATATATGCGGGTGATTCGGGTTGGAGCGGGGGGGAGCGGCGGATGTGTGTGTGACAGAAAGATGTGTCGTCGTCTATCCCCGGCTGCTTATTCGGCGCATTTGTCTCGACGCGCTCCCGTGAAAGAGACACGGATGCGCAGAAGGAGAAAAACGGAGATAAAGATGAGGGAAGAAAGACGCGCCGACAAAAGGGGAAGATGTAAAGGTTGCGAAGCACAAAGGAGGGTGCTGAATGCGAGGAAACAGAGGCGCCGCCAGGGGAATTTAAACGAGCGGCGGTATAGAAAGAAGTCGGAGGTGGAGAAGGATTCATCTTCGCGCTAATGTTCCCTTGCGTGTAATGTTTAAATGAAAGGAGCGTGGAATCAGTCCGACAAGATGGATTCAGGAAGAGAGAGTCCGGGTTAATGCAGAGAGCCCGGTAAAGAGTAAGAGATGTTATGGACGCCGGTTCATTCAAAAAGATAAAAGACTTCCCTTTCATCGGGATCCATTTTGCAACCGTCCATTGTTATTTCAGAAACAGCTGGAGGAGTGTGTGTTTAAAATACGTTGATGAAGCACAAAAGAAAGGAGCCTGTCGGCCCTGACGCACGGCTCTGCCCGGCGTTTCTCCCCGCTCACACACATCTCTGCAACTCACATTAGCCCTGAATATTTTATAAGAGCAATGTTTATTTTATCACACGCCTATCTCCCGCTTCTCCTGCTTCTTATTGACTCGCCCTTCTCCAGCCACGCCGCGGCTTCTGCTTCTTCCCACGCGTTTCTGTTTATTGCCGACTCTTGCATTCGCCCGCGTTGCACGTCTTCGTTTACTCCCGCCGCTCGAGGTCGCGCCGGAAGAAGGAAAAGAAAGCCCGAGCGTGCAACGCGTCTTCTTCTGCAGATGTCTTTGCTGCCTTGTTCGTTAATAAAAGGTCGCCGAGATTTAAAGCCTCACTCGTAGTTGAAGTGACACTTGACGTCCAACTGCGGCGTTGCTGCCACTCAAAGCAGCTTTTACATTTAATGGAACAATCAGAATCTCTCTCGCAGAGTTGGTAATTTTCTCAAATGTATTTTTTTCGCCGCGCCCTCATTTGTTTCCTGAATGAAGTCCCCGTCATCTTGAGAATGTGTTTACACCATTGCATGCATATACCAATTTGGTGGACATTTCCAATGGTAATGCATGGTAATGTTGAGTTTTCTAAATAACGGCGAGTGCTTTCCGGGCTCGTTGCGCTGGCACCTCCGCAGTGAATAATCTGAAAGGAAAGTGAATGAGTATATGACAAAAAATAGATTTTCATTACAGTATATTTATGCAGCTGATGTCGCGCACAGAGATCCATATTCAAAATGGGCTGGATACCATATTTAACAGTGCCGTGGTATGGCTGTGTGGCGGTTCAAGCCTTAGCAGTAATATGATTCTGTCTCTACTGTGTTTAAAAGGATAGAATAAAAAAAAAAAGAAGATCTGAGCCTTTTCGAAAATGATGCAAGTCCTATTTTGGAACTCGCTTTAATCTCTGTCTGTAGCTTACAGACGTGTACATTGGAGCACGCATCCGTTTACATCCGACGTTCGCACCTCCGTTAACCGTCTCCCCACTGCCCCCGCCAGAAATTGCATGTGGTGTTGCTGGGTCTGCTACATTGCTCAGGGGCCATTAATTTCCAAGCTGTGCTTAACGCACTCGGCGCTCTGTGGGGAAGATGACATGTATATGTATGAGCTTAACAGCGGCCAAGAGAGAAGCGAGCGAGGGAGGGAGGGAGGGAGGGAGATAGGTGGGAGAGAGGGATGGAGAAAGGCAGCAGGGAAGACAAAAAGGGAGGAAGGAGGTGATTACACAAGAAGAGAACTAAGTCAAGGCATCACCATAGGTCTAGTGGGATGCTGGAATAATAATCACAGGCCTATGCAGCAGTTTAGCAGCATGCCTGAAACTCCTGTTTAGATGCTGTGTTTTGTTGAGGCAGCATGTATGTGAATATTTTTAACCTGTTTATATCGCACACAAGCTTGGGCTTTCCGATGCTTCTGGGCCTCAAGGTTGCTAAATTCAGTAGTTGGTCGAAGTAAGGCAGCAACACAGCATGAGTTTCCCAGAGTCTTTAGAAAAACAGCAAATACTGCTTTTTCCGCATAGACTGTTTGGTCAATTATATGGAATAAAGCAGGGAAGGTCCTCCCCATACCTCACTCCACTATATTTGAACCCAAGCGTACTGTCCAAAGAGCAAGGGAGTCCAAAGGGTCTGCAGGGTTTCACTCCAACGAGGTATCGTATCAGTTTACGTCTTGAGGACGTATTAAACAATAAAAGTAGTGATTGGTGCTCAGGCTAGGCAATCAATTCTGTGCTCAGCCATGTTTGACCCCAAAACTCGGTTTGTTCGACTGGTGTGACTGCTCTGTTCAGCGCGTTGCTCAACGTACCTTGTCCGGATGTGGGTCTTGCCGAATCTTTGGCCTAAGGCAGAAGGAGATTACTTGTACAGCTTTCAATTCAATGCATATGCTTTTCAACTTTCTGAGTGATTATGCAGAAAGTTTGGAGTTAGAACTTTGGTGGCATTTCTGTCTTTTCGGTAATTCAAAAAAAAAAAAGTCATCAACTACCTGAATCTCAAGGGCTTACCCGCCGCCCAAGTAGGTCCACAAGAACATGGCGGTAACACTAGTCATGGATGAGGCTTCTCACAGCACAATCAAGAGTTGGGCTGCTGAATTCAAACACGGCAAAGTGGATACCCAGCCTAGAAGACTGGCCTTCGTCACCACACAGTTCAAGATCCATGACTTGATCTTGACCACTTGAGGGACCGCAAAGGTTCATTGGCGCAGAGCTAGGTATCCCCCAGGAACACGGCCAAGGAGTTAGTCAAAATAACCTCCAAATGATCAAACTCCGTGGGTTTAATGGGAGGGGTGAACTCAGCTTATCACCTCCATGTTGGTCCTCCGCCAGAGATGGAGGACCAAGCCAGAACGGTTTCCGGAAGGTCCAAGACTCCAACTTCTACAACGAAGGAATCCGAAAGCTCTTTGCACTCTTTGACTTTCACGTCAAAACAGATGAATATTCATTTACTGGGGTTTTGAGTCCTTTTACTTCAGGCCACGAACATATCAATCAGGCACGACGCAAGACATTTATTAAGCTCACATAAAATCAAGCCTACATATCTCCATGATCAGCAGTCTGTCTGTCTGCATCAATGTCAAACCACCATCTTACGTCCTCGCCAAGAATCAATCAGGCTGTCAGAGCTGTATTTACCATCAGATCTTATCCTAATCAATATGCTCTAAATGAATACAAATGAAGACAGAGGCCTCAGTGCTCTGCATCTTCCTTATTTTTCCGTAGGCGTAATGAACATCGTACCTGTTGAGAAATCCCCACTATGTGAAAGAGAACGTCTCGTTTTCTCAATCTGTTTTTCCCTCTGAATGTTTTATATATATGAATATTTTTATTATTTTTTTTCACAGGTTATGCTCATATTAACGAGTAGCGAGCGTACCAGCGCTGTGCGTAGGGCCTTGCCTTTGAGGTCTTCTTTTGAAGCAGGCTCTCTGCGAAATATTTAGGCCACAGGGCTGATGATGGAAATAAATATGGAAATGTTCTCTCTCCAGTAAAGCCTGCCAGTCTCTGTGCCTCCCCTCTGCTCTGCTCCGTTATATGTTTTGGGAGCTGAGATTTAAAAGAGATTCCGAGGGCTCTCAGCCACACATGCTATATTCGCATATTTGTCATAATAGCTCCCGCGTATAATCCCCTACATTATATCCGGACAGTCTTACAGCGGATGCAACAGTAAAAAATAAGAAATACAGAAAGCTACTTTAAGAAAATGTATTTTTTTTTTTTTAATAAAACTAGCTTCTTAAATATTGAGGAGTTTCCCTGGGTGTTGCCCGATTCACGCTGTTGCAAATTGAACGTATTTAGTTAACGCGGAATCGATAATCACAAAGTTAATTGCAAAACCGATCGCACTTTTAACTAGCGGCGCGAGCGAGGATTAGCTGCAACCCTGAAATACTCCTTTACCTGAGGCTATGAGACGAGGAAGCTGCGGGGAAACTACTGCAGCACAAGTCAGAATTTAAATCGTCGAGGTGTCGTCTAGCTGTGTCGTCTCCAACTCTTTACATCTAAAAACCCTCGGTGGATACAGAACCGATAGTGGAATCGAGCGTAGAGTAGAAACGTCTGAGCGCACCAGAACTCTTATATTCTTATTTCTCTTTGACGTATTCCAGATCTCAGCTGCTTTACCCCAATTTCTGTCTCTATTTCCCCTCGTTGTACTTTTCTGCCCTGCTTTTATAATTCTCTCTCCGTTATCTTTCGGCCCTCTGGTGATTGTAGTCAGTTCTCTCATTAACCCAATCCCAAGCTGCAGGGTGGGGTCATTCCCTTGCCACGCTGCCAGTCATGCACCGATCCCACCTTCCTATGATTCGGGTAACGGGGCCCTCCCACACCTGCTGTTCCAGCCCCCGGCACTGTACTCCCCACCTAGCGATCTCAGGCTTCGGAAAAGCAAAACTTTCCAGGCACGATCCAAATTAATTGTGACAAGGATCTAAAAACACCACTGCACGGATCTTTATTTTGTTTTTTTGGTGAGGCAGCTCCATCGCGGCCCCCCTCCTGTTCCCTCCTGCTCTTTTTATTGGACAGCTTGTTTATTTGTTTGGTCTCACATAGATTTTTTTATTTCATGCTCAGATTATTAATCAATATGCGTAAAACGCAGCAGAATTTGGTGTAGTTGCAAAAAATATAAAAATTAAAAATTACCTTATGAAATATTGATTTCTTAGATTTACATGCATCATAGTTATATTTGTAATAAGATACGCAACACAAACCTTGAGGGGTCCTTGGTATTTAAGCCATGTGTGGGGTTTTTGTGTGCTCTGCATTCTAGCTACTGAAACACAGACAGGTTTATACACATTTAAAGAGCCTGTATTCTCCTTTTACTGGTGATTGGGTCTGTAAACCATCTTTCACCCCAAGACTCGGTTTGTTCGACGAGCCTGATTGCTCTGTTCCTCGCATAGGTCAACGTACCATGTCCAGACATGTGTCCTGGCATGCAGCTAGAATAGGACACAGCAGGCATCTGGTGTGACTACAAACAAGCTGCTATATGCACCAATCAGGTGTAGGTCTACCTTGTGCCTCCAAAACAGTTGTGAACCTTCGGAGAATGGACATAGACCTTCTGAGGGTGTCCTGTGGGTCGAGGGGAGGAGGATTATCCCAAAGATGCTTGATCAGTTTGGGAATTTGGAGGTCGGGTCAACACATTGTGCTGTTCTTCATGTTTTTTTGAGTTGTTCCTGAAGCGTTTTTGTGTATTTGTCAGGCTGCTGCCATCAAGGAGTGTCATTGCTATGGGGGGCGGGTGCCTGGTCGGGTGTAGGTGGGTGCTACATGTCTAAGTAACAGCCACACCAATGAATGCCAAGTCCAAAGGTTTCCCAACACAACATTGAACTGTCCAAGTGCAAGGTAGCACGGCACTGGGGAGCATGGACGCTAGGACTTGGGAACAGTACAAGGTAACTCCTGCATAGCGCAATGATATGACCTCAGTTTGTGGCTAGCTTTAGGTTTAAACGTGCAGAAAGAATGTGAAACAAGATAGGTCAGCCTTTCTGGTGTCAGAATATCCGCTGGGCTCTTTAGTTGCCCTTTCCGCGCTTCGCCATTCATTCATCCATCCATCCATCCATCAATCTATCCACCTGTCCGTCCATCCATGCGTCCACGGACTCAAACGGAGATTGATGCTCTCTCCGTCGTGTCATCCACACTCTGTGCCCTGCTCAGCCGCAGTACGAGGCACCTGCTGAGGCTGGAAATGAAGAAGGGCAAAGGAAAAGCGGCGCCCCAAGCCCTGACACGGGTTCGGTACGACAGGTCAGGATGGGTTTAGTGTTAATAGGTCAGGGAGCACTCCCACAGACGCTGTTACCAGTCAGATTGCTTTTGGCAGCCAGGTCTCCGGGAGCCCGGGTGGGCATATGTGTGGTCACACAAGCACTTGGTGGATTATCAAGATTTCGACATCATGTGTGTGGGCAGAGAGGTCTCGGCTTGCCTGCAGAGACTGGCATGTGTCTGACCTTTGCGTGGCCCCTCTCTCTCTCATTTCCATTTTGATAGTTTTTGTCTTATCCTTTTTTAACTCAGAGGCATTAGCGTGAGATGTCGCTGTCATGCGCGATTATTTTGTTTGAGTGAAATTTGGGCTTGTTGTTTATTTTTTTATTTTGTTTATTTTATTTTCCCCAAAGTTAGAGTTGATTCCAGTTCAGTGAAGACCTTAAGCACGGACACTGCGGCATCAGACGATTTCGCTCCAGGCGTAATTTAACAGCGGCTTATGGTAATGCAGCCGTCATCTTTCTCTCTGTATGGAAATGGCCAAAATATTGCGGTCCAAAAAAAGTTATTTTTAACAGCGGTCTCTTCGGGATAAACACATTTAAATTATCAATCGCGCCCACTGGAGCCTAATCTCTGTAGGAGTCCTCGATTTAAATGTGCACCAAAAAAAATAAATAAATAAACAAGGGAGGAAACAGATTAACGATTAAAGACATAAACATATTAACCAGATGAATATATCCACGGCGCATTTTGCATCGCACCCTCTTGTGCGGCAGCTCAACTCACGGCCGCGTCTTTTCAATTACCCCTGAAGGAAAGGTGATGAACTTGCCATTCTCCTCCAGCCTTCACACCTCCCTCTCCGTTCGTCACTCCTCTTTCTTCCTCTGCACGGGCCCTCGCTGAACTCCACCCCGATGGCGCTTGATTGATTGGAAACGGAGGTCGGCGGAAAATGCTGAATACCCAGACGGGCTGGCACACGCAATACACACCTGCGCGTAGATCAGTCGCAGACGGCCACAGCGGGTGCCGTCATGGGGGCCGATGGGAGGGTGCGAAGAGGCGCCGCGAGTCCTTTTCATGTGTCCAATTAGTGCCTGCATGGCGCTGACGTGTCTCCTGCAAAAGCCGACCTATCATAGCCGGGAGGAGGAAGGGGGGGATGTTGCTTTCCCAGAGGCGTCCCGAGTCGATACGCTGCAGTGGGTAACACGCAAGTTGATGGCGTGCAAGAATATGCTTAACATGAAAATGGTTATGCATTTTTATTTAAGGTAGTGGGGAGGTGGTTAGCCTTAGGGTTAGGGTTAGGCCTTAGGGTTAGGTCTTAGGGTTAGGCCTTAGGGTTAGGTCTTCGGTTTAGGGTTATGTGACTGGGGCCTTTCTGTGTGGACTTTCCATGTTCTCCCTGTGTCTGCATGGGTTCTCTCTGGGTTCTCGGGCTTCCTCCCACCGTCCAAAGACATTCTGCTTAGGTTAATTGATAGACTGGAGACCCAGGCTATCGTTGGTGTCCAATCCCTTCCCCCATGACCCTCCCGAGGACGACCGACCACAGAAAATGAACGAATAGTGTAAAGGTTTTACAATCTATGTTAACAATCTATAGATCTGACACGGAGGCTCTTTCATTTGCTGCACTCTAGACGTCTGCGGAAATGTGACTTGCAGCGACACCCATAAAACACCTTGTTAAATCCAGTCAGTCGCCTTATGACCCACATTATGCACTAGCAATTAGTTTTTTTTTCTCCTTTTTCATTGACTCTGTGGATGTTGTTGTCGCGTCCCCCGTTACCACCGGTACACTGTAAACAAACTGCTCAAGAAAAAATCTAAAAAAATAAAAGGGCAACTAAGCGGGATGTCTCTCCCAGGAGGTTATCTTCGGTTTTAATCAAACGCTACGCTGGTCACGAGTTTTTTTTTTCTTTCTTTTCTGCTGCAGCGATTCTCGGTTTTGCAGATTCTACACAAGTGCTCGAAAATGAGTCAGGGAGAGGAGCAGAGTTGCGGTAAGCTGCTTTGGGAATTCGCCAGTCATGGCAGTTATGTTTAATTAACGGAGTATTGGCTGAAGAGAATACTATAAGCACCCACTCTCCACCCAGTAGTTACACCGTGTCTGCGTACTGGAGCTGGATTTTAAACTACATCTCCTGAATATTTGCGCACACTCTACCTACACTGTGTATGTTAACATACAGCGTACGCCTCAGGGTGAACGCTCCTTCTGTTTAATTTGAGCTGCAGCTGCCCTCACAGCTAGGTTTGGCAGTTTCACTTTGCTGGAGCGTATGGCACCTTGCGCCTTGTTTCCAGGCTACAACGGGAAGAGGGCAAATTGACGGCATTCCAAAGTAGAGATCCTTGCTGCAGGAGGAGATGCCTGCATGAGAGTGGCGCCCACACATATTGTACCCAGGCTAGAGGTCAGGATTTAATTTGCTTTCCACAATGCGGCGGAAACAGCTCGCCTCATTAATCCCTCATACATGTTTGCTTCTCCATCTTTTACTTCTTTGTGCATCCGCCATACGAAAGGAGTGTTCTCCAAAACTGAATGGTTTTGCTACCTTAAAACAAATCACGCATCAAGCTGAGTAAAATGAAAAAAAAATGGCTTTGCAGGAATACATCTGAGCTAAACACACATTTGTACCGGGTGTTGACAGATCAAATGACTTCAGTGAAGATGACATGTGAGACTAGAGGAGGACCATTTCAGCAAAGTGGGCTAATCCCATAAACAAATAGTTGTTTCTGCTCAGTCCACTGACCGTTATGGACTTCCAGACAACCAATTTGCAGCCAAGATGGAAGTGCTCAGGCTGCCGGAGAAGGGCTGTCAGTAGATTAAGATATTTAATCGCGATTAATCGCACGATTATCGTAGTTAATACATTCCAATTAATCGCACTTTTTTTGTGACTGCTAGCTGGAAGGGCTGTTTACATCAACAGATAATCCAAATAACTTTGAGAAAAGCATCAAGGGCACCTGTTTTTATCAATTTTACTCGTTTATATCTGCTTTCTTTGTATTGTAGAGTTTTTACCTCAATAATACTACAGGGCGTATTACTGCCCCTTGCGGGTTAGAATCGTATACTACAAACGCACTTTGGATTCTGCTTGCTTTCCACAGCTTTAGTGTCGCTTTGATCGCTTCCTGATTTCTCAAAATACAGTAAATAAACAGCGTTAAAAGAAATTTGCAGAAGCTGCAGCCTAGATTAGACTACACCTAAAGTATACTCACATTTAATTCAGGACCATTACTGACACTGCACTTCATCATGGACTCTTTATTCTCGTTTGCCTTGGGGTTAATGATAAAGATGTAAAACACCACCTCTCCAAGGCCACTACTGTATGCATATTCCGTTTATTATTCTTCACAATCATACAGGAAGTGACAAAATATGAATTCCTATATCATTTAACACGAGGGCTGCATTTCCAACTCATTAAGTCAGTACACGCAAAACAGGGACAAAGACCGGCAAACAGAATTAGACCCTACTTACTCCCGATGCTGCATCTTAAGTCACATCCAGCCTGTACTACTCCAATATTGGATTTGCCAGAATGCACAGCAGACTAATAACATGCATTATAATGGAGTGTGCCCGTGATATCGCTGCTCATTTGTTTGTGATATAGTCAGGTCGGAGCCCACCGCGCCGTGCCGCACTCCGTCTCCCACACGTAAGTTATTACTGTAAGCGGATACAGCCGGTTGAGTCTCATGCACGCACAGACACGCACACACAGACGTATAAACACAAAGGCGTAGTAATAAAGAGTTAAAGCTGCTTTTAATTTTAGGAAATTGGGATGTAAATAGAATTATTTTCGAGTCTTTATTCCACCTACTTTTAAACCGTGTTTACTTTTTAAGGCACAAATCTGCAGCGGTGTTCTGCCTTGCAACCTTTGATTTGAATTAGGCTTTGTTGGCAGTTTCGATCTGTAGGAGGTATGATAGCATTAGTCCTATTTCACAGCCTACCTGTCGCTGCAGTGGTGTTTCTAGATAATGGCGGTTGAAAAGGGTCTTTTTCATTTTTTTTTTTTTTTTTTTTTAAATAGGCAGAGGTGTTCTGTGTTTTGATAAAGGCAGCTGAGGAAAATGGGGAATGCAGTTATGTGTGTGAAATGGATTCGCTCTTTGAGCTTTGCATTAAAGAAGAAGCCTGGAAAGGCGAGTATTTCCCCCCCATGCCAGGGTTTTATCCTTCATTTGCTGTAACGCACATTAGCAACAGCACCTAAGTGAGTTATTCCTCGGCACCAGACGCCTTCAGCAGATACGTGTGTTTGTGTTTGGATGTCCCCGCTCGGGTCTTATTTCAGACGTGGTCCCGGGGCTTCTGCCAGGAGCCAGCCGGCTCGGGTTCATCTCGGATCAGCGGTTTTCTCTTGTCAAATATTTTTCTGTTTTGCTCGAGCCACCGGCAGTTAAATTGAGGGGAAGGAGTGAACGCACAAAAACACAAAAGCAAAGAAGAGAATAAAAGAAAAATTCTCCCTCGCCCCGCGTTTGGCACCAATATAGCTGTCAGTTCTTTTTAACTTTTTCTTATTTCTTCTTTTCTGTCCTCCCCACCAGTGTTCGGGTGGTTTCAGACCGCGGGATAAAGCGTGGCCGTTCTTCTTGTCAAAACAAACGCATCTCCAGAACAGATGCCACAATCGGCCGACGCCAGTCCACCCCGGAGCCCCAGGTGCCGCTCTGTGAAAACGGCCAAATCTTTCTGTTCACGGCGGTAATTTCCGCATCGCACGAAACACCCAGACTGCTACGTCTGTTGAGCAGCACTTACTGTACGGCGAGAACAGAGCCGCCACTTTGGATTTTCATTAACCTCCAAATCCTCGAGCGCCGCCAAAGCCGCTAAGTGTCTTGCTCAAGGACTCTTCAGCAGGGCCAAAGGCTCGTTTCGGTAAGCAGCTTTAAAACCTGTGTCTACCAGCTTTAACAGCGCTCCGGCAGATTAGAAAGGTCACGGCGCACATGCAAACAAGGACAGAAATAGCAGTGTAATTAAAAACTGCGCCGTCAGCTAGAAATCTTGTTCGCCCGCTGGGCTCCGTTTTTGTTACCTCCCAGGTCATTTTTGCGCGGCCGGATGTTTCTGGTGGCCTTTCAATAAAGCAGTAATGCTCGCGCTTAAATGTCACGGAGCTAAGGAACTGTTTCTCTCGCCACATGAATCTTCTGCTGATATACTCGCGCGGCAGCACTGCCTTTGAATGTTCCTTCCAGTCCGCTGCCTTGCCTGAGGGTCCCCTGCCCCTTGTGGTCCACATGCGATCAATAAAAAAAAAAAAAAAAAAAAGAATCGACTCCCCCAACAAACGTTGCACCCACGTGCAACACAGTCCTACCTTCCGCCTTTGCCTCTCGTCCCCCCCTCGTTCGCGCGCCTACCCTTTAACTCCGCTGTCGGATCTCCGCGGGCCGCCGGAGCGCAAAGACAAATGTTTCCCGCCGAAATGAGAATTGATTTTCCCAGCGGCCCCTGTAATCAGCCGTTCGTACATTTTCATTTCGATAAAAAAGTGGCGAGGGGCATCGTCGCGGCAATGACCGTCCCCTTGGGGGAACTAAAGGGCACTCGGGGTTTAAGCTGGAGTGCCGCCGGTGACCAGAACATTGTGGCGTTGTCAAGGAGGTTCTGTTCTTGGAGGACTCTCAATGATCTGCAAAATCCCGTAATACCGTTTATCTGTTCGTGTACGGTGTCAACAGACAAGGATGCGCCTGCCTCTTACATGTAGAGCACACATTAGGCAAAAACGTAAGAAGGAAGGACGGGATTATGCAAAGTGACAGCGTATGCGCTATCAGTGATAGGGAGGAGAAAGAGGAGAGAGAATGCGGCGGGCGAGAATCGGAGCCAGACTTAATGGCCTATGCAGTGTCTGGCGGAGTCGAGCCATAAATCCGTGCGCCGATGTACCAGGCCAAAGCTTGGCACGAGCCCCTGCCAGCAGTTAGCGGACGCTTTCCACCTGACTTCCCCCTTCTCCTGGCTCTTATATCTCTCGTTCTACCTCCTGTTCTATTGTCCCGGCCGTGACACAGATATATGTGTTTCTGTTCTTGTGATGCAAAATAGAAGAACCCCATTACACTGCTGTTAGCTGAGATTGTAGCACTCTATACTCGGGCATGCTCTTATTTTGAAATACGCCCCTTGGGGAAAACATAGGTATGGTACCAACAATGGCCATGATTTCAATCAGCTGCGAGCCTGTCTGATCACTTCCTGCCTAACCCTCCCGTATTTACCGCCCCTCTCCTCTCCGTCCAAGACAGAAAAACAAAAACATCCGTTAAAGTTTATGCTTGCAATATCATTACACGAATACAATAAATCCAACGGGCTGGACAGTTTTATTACAGCACGATGCAGCTAATTTAATTTAAAGTGCCATCTATATGCTGCTGGCAAAGCCGCACCTCCTACACACCGCGGATGCCAGTTCACTCTGGGGAGGAGCGCCGCCGTCGCGGATCTGTTCGAGTGCCTTCGCCTCGGAAGGACACAGAAATGACGGATTTGTCGCGACTGATGCCGGCGCTGGACTGGTGGCAGCTGGTGCCGTAGCCTTTTGGGAATGTGCTCATTTTGAGGTTATTATTTGCCCTCAATTTTGGTGTTGTTAATTACGCTACACCCCTTTCCTTAGCATTTCCAATTACACTGTTGGCCTAGAGCGAGCCACGCAGCTTTATAAAGGCCAAGTCAGCCATTTTGTTTATAGATATTTTAGGGATTTTAGGGGATTTTCATCTTCTTTGGCGTAGGATGTGTTCCCGAATGAACATGTTTATATGTAGGGTGTCTGTAACTGAAAGTATATAGCCTTCTAATAGCAACCTGGTGACATTATAAACCACTTAGTCATATTAATGTATAACTTTAGGGATGGAAATACAAAACCGATCAAAGGGTGTCTACAGGCAGGAACAGAGAAACATTTAGGATGGGAAAACAGATTAAAGACGTCCTGCAGGCAGAGGTGGCAAAAGTACTCACATTCTGTACTTAAGTAAAAGTACTTGTGTAAAAAAATACAAATTAAAAGTACTGATTCAACTCCTGTACTCAAGTGAAAGTCAGAAAGTACAGGCTCTGAAATGTATTTAAGTAAAAAGTAAAAATGATTTTGCCATCAATGAAACAATTCATCCGTTGATAATTTTGCAAAATGAAAAAAAAGTTCTTGCAGAATAATCAAGACTTAACGTGACCAGATGTCCTGCATGAGCATCTGGATCATTTTGAATAATAAACTGGTGATTGGGTTTTTAAACTGCTAGCTAGTGTTAGCTATAAACTATCAAAACAGTGTGTTCCCACAGCATTGCTAATGTTGTAAACTAGCTTCCAAAGAAATCCTCAGAAAGCTAATGATAGCAACAGAAACCACACCATACATGAATTTGTTTTATTCACATTAGACCAGTAGTTCTCAAATAGTGGGGTCAGGTGGACTTTGAGTATTAATGTCTCTATTGATGCTTGAACGATAAACAAGCCTCCAGTCACTAGGTGGCAGTAGAGCTCAAACTAATCAACTGGCTGCCTGTTCAAAACAGTAGAAGAAGAAAACAGGAAGCGCATCGTTGACATTCATTCTCTAGTCCGATGCTCTAGTCATGTCTGGTCCGATCATGTCACGTCTTTCTTGTCATCTGTGGAGGTTAAAAAAGTAACGAGCCTGTTTTTCCAGTGTAAGGAGTAGAAAGTACAGATATTTGTGTACACGAGTGTAGAGTAAAAAGAAATACTCAAGTAAAGTACAAATACCTGAAAAATCTACTTAAGTACAGTAACAAAGTATATATTTGTACTTTGTTATTTCCCACCTCTGCTTGCAGGTACATGAATGTGACGTGTTTGCAGTTCAGCACCTACACCATGAAAAACACTATACTTTATCTCGTGACATGTCTGACACGCACCCTATATGGAACATAAACTTCACACCTCGCCGACTCGTTGCGTATGCATCTACAACCCGGGGCAATGTGTTCTCAAAACTCATTTGCATCGAGACACGTGGCGCAGATCATCATCACCTGTCCGCCGTTCCGGGAAATGTCAGCGCGTCGAAGCGTTGGCGCTTTTATCTGGGCTGCCGATTCTCCCGCGATCCCGTCCTGCGAGCATCGCCGAGATCGGAACTGGCTGCGCGAGTGCGCGGCGGTGAAGTGTGAGAATAAGCTACCCTCTTAGCCTTTATATTCCTTGACATTTTCTTAACACCGGCCCAGTTTGCTCAATTTCAGCATGAAAGGATCCGCTGGCAGAAAGGTACAATGCTTTTTGCTGCTGTTATTCAACATAATTCTCCAGTTCCTGCGGAAAAATATGAGCTCCATCACGGCTCTTTGTAATTCCTAGCTTATACACAGATCTGTGGCAATTTAGAAAAACAGGGAGGACTTAGTTCTGTGGCTTAATGGGGTATATATCTCTTGGTAAGCCCAACTGTTTAAACTAATTGAACCACAGCGTGGTGTTGGATAAACAGGCTGTTCTTCCTACCACATGCGAGTAATAGAATCTTCTCAGTTGAATTAATGGCACAATAATGTCGTCTGTTTATACTGTATGTGTCACAAGGGATTAAACTAAAAGGAATGACGCTAAGATACAAAACAGAAAAAATATTTAGCTACCTTATTCTTCTTATTCTGTGTCTAATCGTTGTAATTTGGTGATATTGGTCTAATATTAATTTAATTCTGGAGGTTTATTCTGTCCACAATAAATGGCAAAATCTTTGTCACAATAGTTTGGTGAATTTTCCCCTTGAAGAACTCCTCTTCGCAGTCACAGTGTAGCTTTAAGTGGCTAGTGTCAAGTAGCTGGTTGGTTACAGACTGCCAAGTGCCACTCCACAGATTATTCAGCGCCTGCTCTGGAGATGCCCTGTAGAAAAGTGCAGGGATAAGAGTAAAACACAATATTAATACAAAAAAACGCCAATGGATACATCTTTTCCAAGGCGGGCGGCGAGTGGGTTTTTTTAAACGCTCTGTCAGCGAAAGACCGAAGGCTGTCATTCACGTTTGACTGAAGCTGACATTTTGTTGGCGTTCGCCCCGCCGCCCGTCTCTCGATACACGGAATCAGCCCCGGTTTGCTTGTCGGACGGTTTCCATTAGTTGGCCGGTTAGGTGTATTAGAACTTCTCCCCGGGCGGATTGCAGTGTTGATAGTCTGTCAATCTCTCTCTCTTTCTCCCTCAAATGCCAGGCTTCACAGAGATCTCTCCTCGTTCTTTCTGTTTATCATTCCTTCACTGATTGAAAGGCGTCCCTGAAGCCTGCACGGCAAGAATTCATCTCACGGTGATCACCTCGGACCTCTTTGCGTCTGTACATTACAAGACTGTAAGGTCATTTCAGTGGGTATTAGAATCTGGAGTGGCGTGTCCTTCCCCTACACCTTCAAATAGTTTCTTGAGATTCTGCCAGCCGACGTGCGTACAGCGTTACAGATATTATACTGATACTATATACACTAGGGGTTGAACGACTTCAGATTTTTAAATGCGGTGAAAGTCAAGTCGTCGTTGACCGTTCAACAGTAGAAAGTAATGCTTATAATATAATATTGTTGCGTCTCACACAAAAGAAGATATGGAGGTAATTCAAGCTTGAACACGAACCACTGCCGGCTGTAGACCACATCAACACCACAAACAATGTCAGTCTACCACTCAAACTCTCAGCTCTATCATAACTCCCGTCTCTTGCGTGGTGCATTCACTGACATCATGGAAAAAAACAAAACCCGCTCTACAACCACAGCAACAATGTCAACTAATAAAACACAACGAAACTACATGCGATAGGTATATGTACTACAACTACAAGATAGGCTCATGTAGCTAGGATATAAAAAACAAAAGTGGTTTATCTCCAGATTCTTTTCCGTGTATAGAGGCTAAAGGTCTAATAACTTTAGACAATGAAATTGAGTATTTGCAGCCTCCTTCTCTCTGTTATCAAAGGACATTAGGTGAAGTTGTTAATTGACTGCTGTCCTGAGGATTTGGACTGTTCCCCTGCTAGCGTTAGCGGATGCCTTTCCAGATCAGTGCACATTGCAGTAGTACTTTTGTTGTATTTCACAACTGACGTCATGGTAGAACCGCTGCTAGTTTTCTGCAACGACCCACTGGACTCCTCACCTGTCTTCTTGGAGGCGTCCGTGTTGTTATTGTTGTCACGTGATCGGCGACTAGCCAACTTCCTCCTTAAAGCGCCACGGTAGAGCAGTGAAGTCGACCAGTCGGTACAACCCCTATTATACAGTATGAGATACTGCACACTAGAAACTGTGGCATTTCAGGCCAATCAAATCAATTAGAGATTCATTATTTTCATTAGTTTCCTAAGTGGAAGATTGCGGGGTGACTACAAAAGAGAGCATCCATTTGCATTTTATTACAGTTGTGGAAACTGAAGTCTAAATCATGACAATTAGATGATTTCCATCCACGAATGTTTTGGAATCATGACAAACACAGCCAGTAAAGGACAGATGATTCTTTTATCTGGCGCAAAACAAAACCCTCTACGTTTCTGTAGGCAGTAGAAATGATTCAGCACTAACAGCTAGCTGACATTATAATAATGATATTAATAAAAAAGTAGGACGTAGGAGTTGGCTGGATGCGTCGTAGCTTTGCTGAAAATGTATTCCTGTCCCCTTTTTGTGTGCGTGTCTGTACATTTACATCTCCTCGCGTCACGCGTCTGCAAATGTCACAGTGTTTTGCAAATGTCTTCGTCCGTCTTTAAGTTACCGTGGCGAAATGCGCACACCTGGCATCACCGAGCGAGTCTGCGATGCCAGACGAGATACGTAACGTCTATCACAGCTGGCACGTACTGTAGGTCCAACAGTGTTTCAGACGTTCTTGTTTTTTCTTTCTTTTGCGATCCAGCGTGTTCTACCTGTCAGACTTCACTGAGAATATGACGCTTTCAGCTCTATCTGCAGCCCAGACTGCCAGCTCGATCAAAGTTTATCTTGTGATACAAAGTAAAGGATAGTGCTTCTGCGAGGGAACATAATAGCAGCAGACATTTATGAAATTCACAGTTTCCTCATGTCTCTAAAACTGATATCAGCCCTTTTCGGTTATTTCGTCTTTTTTGTTATCTCCGATGTGATCTGCTTTTGGTTTGTATATTTGCTCAAAAACATATTAAATATACCTTGGGGATAGTTTTCCTTTAGCGGCCCATAATGATGCTGGGTATGAGGAAGAGCAAAGAATAAATGCGCAGCAACGGCCCAATCTGTTAGAGGCTGGAAATTAATTCAGTCTTAAGCAATTCTGCTTGAGTGACAGGCCTGGCGAGAGGCCTTGATTTCCCCACAGCGCCGTCGCTCCATCTTAAAGCTAACCTCATACATAAAAAGACCACCAATTAGGAGTTAGTCGGGGCTGCCCACCGTCCTGGATTATGATTCCATAATTGAGTGTGCTGAAGGTCACTACACTTACTCTATCTCCGCCAAAGGGGGGGGCGGGGAGGGATTTGTTTGGAAACGGCCCTGCCAACGGAAGGTGATGGCTCGCTAATAGCTGCCAGCTCCAGGCAAAATTGCCTGTCAATGAAGGTAATTGGGCACATAAGCCATTTTTTTTTTTTTTTTTTTTTTTTGCACTGTCACTTTGTCCACATTCAGACACAAAAGAAAACCTTACGTCAGAATGCTTTTGAAGCGCACCTGACACGCGGGCTGGTGGAATAACTCCAGGCTAGAGAAGCTGTTCCACCATTCCCCCTCCCCCCCTGCACATGTCCCCCGGTGTTATTGCAGTCCAACTGTTTAATAGCTAATTGTCAGATGCACAGAGCTCATCATGTGTAGTCGACTGTTCAGTGCTGGGAGACGCCTTTCAGCGCAGACCTTCTATGGGGGGATTTAGCAGGATTACTTCATGCTTGTCATTGCACTGTGCAACAGTATTCAACTCTTTGACACATCTGTCTAGTCCAGCTGGCTGATGAGCTTGTGCACAAGCGTTTCCAGGGTGTCACTCTTCTTATAAACTCTTTCCTTAAAGAGGAATTACCGTTTTTTACAACCTGGACCTTATTTCTGGCATAAAATAGGTTTACTCCGCATATTTCTCTATAGTGGAAGTGAATGGGGCACCGAAATGCAGTGCTAGCATAGCATAACATGATATTGTTGAAAAGAATACCGATAATGAGCACAGATAATGAACGCTGATAATGCGCAGATAATGAGATGAATGCAGATAATGCGTTATTTAGAGGCATATTTCTCTATAGTGGAAGTGAATGGGGCACCGAAACGCAGATTCTAAATAACCCATTGTCAGCCTCGAAACTCATTTGCAGCAGCGCTAGCATAGCATAACAAAATATTGTTGAAATGAACACAGATAATGAACGCTGATAATGCGTAGATAATGAGATAAATGCAGATAATGCGTTATTTAGAGGCTGTGTTTCGGTGCCCCATTCACTTCCATTGTATGGGTACACACACAGATCTACTTCCGAACTACTCCAAATGACACCAAAGTTATATGTGTGAGTAAACTATCATATTTTACGCCAGAAATAAGGTCCAGGTTATCATTCCACTTTAAGTAAGATATTAGCAGGACCAGTTAGTTGGACCTGGGATATCCAGCGTTGTCTTCCTCTCATCTTCCCTACCTCGCTCCTCCACAACTCATATATATCTTCCTATGCTTGTCTCTTCTCCTGAGCCTGCACATCTCCAACCCAGGCTTCTAACAGCCTCTAACCGAGCCTGGTGAGGTCTGGCAGTCGTGCGCTATTGAAGGGAAGCTGAGAATAGCACCGAACGATCAATAGGCGAGCGCAGAAATTCAAGAGGAGGAAGGAAATGCATAGCAAATGCAATTGAGCTTCAGGGTACCGGGGAGGCACTGAGGCGGCAAGGCAGCAGAGTACATACATTATTACACAGGTGCAGCTCCTTTATGATCACACTCTTAGACAAGCGGCTGCATATATACATGGGTTCGTGGGGTTTCGCTGAAGGTAAGAACACATATTTGCTTTATTATTAACTGGAAGCGAATATATTTTCACGAGAGAGAGTCTCTTCGGAGATGCAGCCAGCTCAGACCCGAAAGGGATTTGAACTGGTTCCAAAGACAGAAGAAAGTTCTACCCTTCAGCCTCGCTTCACCTTCATAGCGCCAATAAACCAGGAAATGTTCCAGTATAAAAAGGGGAAATTGATTTACAAATAGGGGGGAACTGTAAAACCAGAGGCGAGGCGTTCAGCCGCGCGCGAGCGTGTACATAAAATACAGAGGGAGCCCGGCTGCTGAGTTGAAGATAAAAGCACATCGCTGAGCTGTTGAGAGTCCAGTCACCTCCTCCCGTCACTGTCCTCCCCTCCCGACCCCGTGTTCCACTTCTGCGTCTCGCCTCTTACTTCCCACCTTTTCCTTTTCTCTGTCTTTCATCTCGTAGCTGCTTTTATTTATCATGTATCTTTTTCTTTTTTTTTTTTTGCGTGTGCCGTATCCAGGAGCGCGTCAGCTCCTGATTGAAACCATCAATTATTTAAGCCATACGCAACACAGATCTGGCCAAATTCCTCCCTTTAACTCCTGCCACTGTCTCAACTCTGAAGCCGCCTGGTGAATTATTCACAAGTGCCCTCTCTTCCCCTTGGCTGCAGGCCCGGCAGAGCTACTCCACTTTTGGACTTGATTGGTTTTCGGTCCAAGGTGGCAAATAAAGCTTTTGGCCAAGGCGCACGCCGCTGCAGGTCTGCTCCGGGTTTCACTCCCACCGGGGGGGGAGGTCGCGGTGGTTGTTTCACTACCGCATCCGATGTGCAAAGCATGTAATCTTACGGCCGCGACACGATTCGCACGGAACGTCAGGTGCGGTTACCGGGCGGTGACATGTGTTAGGCGGCGCGGCGACGCCACAAGGTTGATTGCTCAAAGGAGAGCTGGAGCACAGGAGTGATAAATGATCTGAGACCAGCTGTGGGCGTAGCGGGAGGAATTGCATGAAAAGCATATTTCAAACGGAGCTTTTACAATGCAGAGATTAGAGGCAAAGTTGTACACAACCTCCGCCGGGGGAAGGCTACCACAGGAGACATGCCTGCAATGTGCGCTTATTATTTAAAGCCAAAACAGGACGCGTGCAGAGGCAATATTAGCGCCGTTTTTAATGTGTAGTCGGAAAGATGGCCAGGGAAGGTATGTGTAGCCGAGCTGGATTTACCATTAAAGTCAATAGCAACATGACAGACTGCACAGCGCGACATCTTTGTGTTGTAAATAAAGAAGGCAGGCTTTTCACTTTTCCCCAGCACGCGGGTGTTGTGGCTGTGCCGCTGGAGGAACACACTCACTCACTCAAGACTGCACGACAGCATCCACCCACCGTGTAATGTTCTCGGTTTTTCACCCCCCCCCCTGAAGCGCACGCGAGATGCCCACATGTCTCTCACGCCGCACAACATTAGAAAATTACAAAATTAGATTCGTACATTTTTAGACTCCCCACTTCATATCGTCCTGAGTTTGCTCACGTTAGCTCCAATAAACTAAAGTTTGCTAACATTAGCTACCATAAAATAAACTCTGCTAACGTTAGCTTACATAAATTAGAGTTTACAAGCATTAACTACCATGAATTAAAGTTTCCTAACATTGGGTACCATACAATAGACGGTGCTAACGTAAGCTTACATAAATTCGAGTTTACAAGCATTAGCTACCATAAATTAAAGTTTGCTTGCTTGGTAATCATAAACTAAACTCGGCTATTGTTAGCTTACATAAATTTAGTTTAGTACATAAATAAGTTCACTTGCATTAGTTAAAGCTAAAGCTTCCTAACATCAAGTTTGCTAAACCCTGCATGCGTTTATTTTAGTCGGACTGACGGGATTGATTCGTATGCGAGGTTGAGGAGGTGTCACGGCTATAACTGTCGCAGTCAAGGACTAGGGTTTTGTTCCTGTTCCCTACTAAACATCTATCCTGTAAAGAAAATGAAACTCCAAATAGGAGCCAAAAGGAGGCAGCGTGATGAGCGGTTAGAGGTCAAATCAGCACGGCATTGATTCGACTGCAGTGTTTATCTCAGGATGCGGCTACAAGAAAATTGTAACTGCTGGTGTCCTTCTTATTAGGAAAAAAAACGGCTTCCAACAGACCCATCTTGTATCGACGTATGTGTGCATTCAGGATCTATAAATTAGAGGAAGGTGTTTTGTTTTCTAATCCAGAGCTGTATCGCACGGGAAGCCGTTGACCCACTCAGAATGGGTACTCGCCCAAAACGTTTTTTCCGTGCCGACTGTTCCTGAACATGCATGCTGTGGACCCTTCGTTGTGCTAAGCCCATTTATCTCTGCGGACACCAGTCAAAAACACCTGTCCACCACCGTCTGCTCTCATCACCAGTATTGAGCGGGCTATTATTTTCTCTTGACTGGTGGCGTCACACCAGTGTAAGTGATTATTGGATCGCCTTGCCGGAGAAGCAAATGATACAACGTGACCACAGGTTAGAGGACGAAAAGGCAGCCGTCCGTGTAGGTTTTATTGACGTCTTGGCTGGCAAGGAGTATATCAAGGAGGAGATGTAGTCCCAAGACTTACATAATTGTGCCGCTAATTGTATCACTTCCCTTGTTCCAGAAATCCCAAGTTGACGTTGTACCTCGGGCAAAAATATAAAAAAATAAAAGGAAGATACCCTTCTTTCTATCTGCGTTAGACCTTTTCTCCTCTGCTCACAAAGACATGGCGGTTCCCCAAGGCAAAGACTTACGTATCTGTCAGTGCGTTAAATGGGAGGGGAGGCAGAGCGGTAGCGCTCAGTGATTTGGCTGAGGTCGCCCTATTGTCGTCTGTAGCATAGGTACTCGGCAGATGGGCCCCAGCCCCTCTGCGAAATAGGCAAAGCAGTCGTCCTTGGTGGCGTCGGAGGTCTTTCACTGACTCAGGAGCCTGTTTCGTGGGTTTATTTTTTAGCTCAGAGTATTTGCTGCGTTATTGTGTAAGTGGAGGGTTTAAAAAGTCCATACCACTACTGGTTTTAGTTGGAATTTGTGGCTGATACATGTATTTAAACTCTCCCCGTTAAATGGTAACGCAAGGTTGAATAAACAGCCTTAATAAGAAATACCAAAATTCTTGAAACTAGAGAAAAGTGATCTTTTTAGAGCAAGGTTGTTGTAAAAAAAAAAACATTCTTCTTGTAAAGTTGCTAACGCTGCCTGATATTTTATTTCTTTCCTTCGATTCTCTGATTCACCTAGAGGTCAGCGCCGGACATTAAGGTTAATGCGTCTTGGGTTGCTTTCTTTTCAGATGTGCAACAAATAATGCCCATTTCTGAGCTTTCCTTTCACTGTTTACTCATCTTCTGGGAGCTGTAATGCTGCTGGAAAGTTATACGGCGGAACATTTTTCTGACATAGATTAATTGGTTGTTGTAAGTGGCATAGCAGAAAGCAACAGGAGCTCTCACAGGGTCCCACGCCTCTCAAACTCAGAGTTCACTCATCCGAGTCCTGATTTTGGACCTTTTCCACTCCAACCTCCACCCGCTTCGACAGGGTTCACGGCGCCACAGCGTTACTGCAGTACTTCCACCTTTACCTCTTAAAGAATATGTTTGCCATTCAAAGTGTGTGTATAAGTAACATGGTAAAAAACAAATTACCAATCCATTCTCAGTCAGGTCAGTGCCCCATTTACACAAATTGAATCAAATAATATCTGTAATGGCGTTGTGTGTTTTCTCTTGCCGCTCCTGCTCTCCCGTTCTGCAGCTTTGAGAGCTCTGCCCACTTCATACCATCCTACTTTAGCTTAGCCACCATAAGACAGACTAACGTTAGCTTGCATAAATTAGAGTTTACAAGCATTAGCTACCATAAATTAAAGTTTGCTAACATTAGCTACCATAAAATAGACTATACTAACATTAGCTTACATGAATTAGAGTTTACAAGCATTAGCCACCATAAGACAGACTAACGTTAGCTTGCATAAATTAGAGTTTACTAGCATTAGCTATCACAAATAAAAGTTTGCTAACATTAGCTACTATAAAATAGACTATGCCAACGTTAGCTTACATAAATTAGAGTTTACAAGCATTAGCTACCATAAATTAAAGTTTGCTAACATTAGCTACCATTAAATAGACTATGCTAACGTTAGCTTACATAAATTAAAGTTTGCTAGCATTAGTTATTATAAACTAAAGTTTACATTAGTTATCATAGGCTAAAGCTTCCTAACATCAAGTTTGCTAACATTAACTTACATAAATTAGAGTTTGCTTGCATTAGCTACGATAAACTAAAGTTTGCTAACATTAGTAATCATAGGCTAAAGTTTCCTAACGTCAAGTTTGCTAACATTAGCTTGCATAAATTAGAGTTTGCTTGCATTAGCTACCATAAACTTGTTTTACCGTCTCTACAGTACTTTCACCTTCACGTCTTCGAGAAGATAGTTGCTATTGAAAGTGTGTGTAGAAAGAACACAGTGAAAAACAAATTAACGGTCTATTCTCAGTCAGGTTCATGCCCCATTTACACAAACGGAATCAAATAATATCTGTAATGGCCTTGTGTGTTTTCTCTTCCCGCTCCCGCTCTCCCGTTCTGCAGCCTTGGAGCTTTGTTTCCTCGAGCGCTCTGCCCACTTCATACCCTCCACCACGTCCTTCAGGGGAGGCGGAGGCTCTGAAAAGCAGAAATAGCCACTCATGCATCATCGGCGTATTCGCGCACCGTTGTTCGCCCGTCTCTCGCTCCATCTCCCCTTTTGTCTTTTAAACAAAGGGGCAGAGTGTTAAACCTCCGAGAGTGCCGCATTGACCCGACACCTTGACGCTCCTGCGCTATTTCCCGCGCTCAATTTTTAGCTCCGGTATATTAAAATGTCATAACAGCAATTTGAGCGCTCGTATTCATGTCAGCTGAACATGAATAGAGATACGCAGGGCTCTGATTGTGGAAGGATGTAATCGCTTAAGGATCTTCTCTTTGTCTACGCTCTTCCACCATTGTCCATCCCTTTTAAAGTCTTCAGCTGTTTCTTGGTTTTCAGATGAGCATGTTCTCCAAGGTCACGTCTATGAAAAACACAGGAGAGGAACACAGAAAATGGAATAAAAATACCAACAAGGCACTTAATAAATTACAGCTTTAACCAGATTGCCTTTCCTGAAAAAAAAAGCCCAGATTTACTTTGCCACCGTTTTTCCTGTTTTTGTTTGTAATTAGGGTTTGACTCGCCAAGGCAGCAGCTAATTGCCTTATCAACAAAGTGGATAGCTTTCTTGTTAATGCTAGCGCCATATTGGATTAGCTGCAAAGTGAGCGGCGGGGCCCCCGGTTGAAGTTTAATGACCGCACGGCCACGACTCTCTGTCTGCTCTTTGCTTGGGCGTCATAAAACATTTACGTCCCGTTGATTTATTGCCAGAGGAGGTTTTCCCCCTCTCTTTGCTTTTCTCTCATCTGCATTCTCCGACGGCGCGCTCGCCCTTCTCTCCTGTCACTGAGATTTATGAAGAATGCATGTTAATTTAAATTACTCATCCCGGATGCGGCGTTCCTTTCGCGCCTTCGCAACGCTGATCCCTGATAAATTGGCGCGTCCATCAGAAAGTGCGCTAAACTCGCAACTTCTTTTACAAACAAGTTCGCATGCCAAGACAACAATCGGGGTGGAGCCGTCCAAGATATTTAACGAATGATGGAATCTAAAAAGTTCAGGCGTTGCTTTCCACTTCTGCAGAAGATGACATTTAAAGAAGTTTTAACCCCCCGGGGAAAACACAAATACATGAATGCTGCATACAACACTCTTACTATTAAAAGTCCATCCCCAAACACACGCGTGTCATGTCGAATCTTTTAATATTTATTAGGAAGGAGCTGCATAGCCCCATAAATGTTCCCTGGGGAGTGATTTTAGAGCGTGCAGCAATCCATAGCCGCCCGTGAGACTGCGTCGTGTCAGAGCGAAGCTGAGGGTCCCTGGCATTGAGATTGATCAGGCGCCTCATCGCGCCAGACAGGCCGGTGATTGCAGAAAGTAATGATCACACATGTAAGGTGTTCAGCAGAAACAGCCACTTACACACACCGCTGCACAAAAAAAAAAAAAAGCCCAGGTTAAACGCAAACAAAGACGAAGGCGGTGCATGAATTTCCTCTGACGTGAAGACTGTAGATTGCGTGTGAGATCTGACTGGCCCGCCGGAGTAAAGATAATGTGGCATTTACTGAATTAGATCATCTCTCTGCTCTTTTCTTGAGGACTTAGCTCCCTGGCAAGCTTAGCTCTCCCATTGTGCTGTTCTTAAATATCAAGGCCATATACCACCAGGAGACATACGAATACGGTTATTTTACCATTTTTTTAAGCTATACAGTATAATGACATACCTACACAATACAGTACATGACATTTGCATTGCCCTACATGAACAGGAAATCATAGCTATACCTCAAAATACATTATTTCTATATATATAAATAAAGGCATTGCAAAGCGTAGTGCAGAAACCGAACTTTAATTCTCGTTGCTGCATTGGATTGTGGCGTTCGATGATAGAGTCAGTGTGAAATCGCTGCCCGTTCTTGCCATGACAGGCTTCTTCTTGTACATGCTAAGAGATGAGGAGGATAAGCCATTTTCATGCACAGCGCTGAGGTTTAGTGTCCTCGTGACACATCTTTTGTCTCCTAGCAAACCACATTATAGCTTCTTTTCAAGGAATTCAACACGACACGGTGCCGTCGGCATTTAGCGAGATAACCTTGGGAATCAGAAAACATCTCAGTGAAATAAAAAAGTAAATAAACATGTGTCCAGGAATGCAAGATTAAGCGTTTTTAAGACTTATTTAACATGAAATATTTATAATTATTTCCCTTTTAAATGTCGGACAATTGACACATAAAACTATAAATAGTTTACTCGTTTCAACGTGAGTCTACTGGAAAATAGACAACAATATCTGTCTAAAGTTTGCTAGCATTAGCTGTCATAGGCTAAATTTCCCTAATATCGAGTTTGCTAACATAAACTTACATAAATTAGAGTTTACAAGCATTAACTACCATAAACTAAAGTTTGTTAGCATTATCATAGGCTAAAGTTTCCTAAAAATCAAGTTTGCTAACTTTAGCGTACATAAATTAGAGTTTGCTCGCATTAGCTACCATAAACTAAAGTTTGCTAACATTAGCTTACATACACCTGAGAATGCTTGAATTAGTGACCATAAACTAAAGTTTGCTAACATTAGCTATCATAGGCTAAAGTCACCTAACATCAAGTTTGCTAACATTAGCTTACTGTACATAAATTAGAGTTTGCTCGCATTAGCAACCATAAACTAAAAATTGCTAACATTAGCTTACATAAATCAATTTGCTTGCATTAGCTACCATATGATACAGTTTGCTAATGTTAGCTTGAATAATTTGAAGTTTGCTTGCTTTAGCTGCCACAAGATAAAGTCTGTTTCCATAAGCTAACGTTTCCTATCAATAGTTAACATATAGTGATATATATAGTCTAGTAGCATTAGGTCCCATATGCTTGACTTTGCTAATATTAGCTACAATAAGCTACATTTCTAACACATGCTAAAGATGGCAAACATTAGCTACCATAAACTACAATAGCAGAAAAATGGCATTTTCCTTTCTGATTTAGACAAAGGTGGATTTTAGTAGTATTTTTTACTTGTCACTTCAAAGGAAAATAACTATTTTTCTCTTTTGAAACTCACAGTCTAATCTCACTTTTAATATCAAACCATAAAACTCCACTTGAACGTGACCGTCGCAGCTTAATTTAATTAGGCCCACTGCTTAGCGCTCAAGTTCTTTCTCAAGATGTATATTCATCTCTCGCATATCGGCGCGGCTGCGATTTGACGGATGCGTTGCGCGCTTGCTGTCTCCGTCTCCTGCCTCAAAAACAACCACAGTAACAACCCAGGCCTAATAATGATTCCTAAATAGGGAGCAGTAATTGGAAATAGCAACTTCATTAGTGAGTGACAACAGCAGGTGATAAGACAGGGGAATACTGTGTAGCCAGTGATGCTAGAAACTCATTATCCTGCAACGCATGCTCCACGCCTTAATTATTTGAGAGGATCTTCACACTCTTCACAGTCCCCCTCTCTCTCTCGCTTTCTCTCTTGCTCTGTTCGACTGTGGATTTTTAAGTAGTTCCTTTAAAAGAGATATTTGGGGTGCCTCTGTTATCTGTGTTGGGGAGGTGGATGGCCTTGGGATGAAAGTGATGAAACGGTAATGAGAATCTCCTCGCTTCGGCCTTTGATGCGACGCTGCCCGTATTTGTGTCTGTGAACGGGGATGGGGGGGGGTAGCCTCGCTACAGACTGCGGCAGCCGTTTCATTTCTTTAATATGCCCAACATTGCTCACCGACGTTCTTCATTAGCAGCTTGCTATTGCTACTCAAATGCGACGTGTCGCCGACGACGTGCAAGTTTAGCCTCAGAGCGTTCCTCTGTTCCCCTCTGAAAGCAAGATTCAGCGAGATAGGCAGAGCGCAGAGCCCGCGCGGTGTTCATCTACTATATGTTGTGTACTCGACAGCTTTTGTTTGTTCTAGACTTGTGATAATAGAGGCTATCTGCGCGGGAGTGCCCGTGCTCGTTCCTGCGGAGTTTGATTTCCTCCCAGCGGTTCGGCCCGTGATTGGCTGCCGCTGGGAGGGCGGGCGGAGGAAACAAAAGGGAGAGGCGAAGAATGAGAATTGGAGATAGAGAGAGAGAGAGAGCACTTGAACTCTTGAGTGGCATTGTTGATGCTAATGCTCCGCTGCCGGCGGGGGGAGAGAGGGGAGCGAGGGAGAGGAGGAGGAGGAGGAAAGAGAAAATTGAAATAGTAAAAGTGATTGAAGGAAACAAGGGAGTCTGGCGGTCTAATGACACTGAATAGGCGAGATCACAGTGATTGAGAGAAGAGATAAGATTATCTCTTATTATCTGCACTTGCGTTAAGATCAGAGGGAGGGAAGGAGCCGGAGAGAGCGAGCGAGGTTCGTTCACCAGGCGTCGAGCGGCGCGTCGGGAACACAACTTTTGATTGAGCGCAATGGCCCGGCAATCACGAGCATTGTTTAAGCTCGGATCAAAGGTCAGTCTGATCCACAGCCGCGTCCGTAGACACACGCTTTCTCTGTGCAGCTAGATGTAACTGGGACTGATTATCTCCCGCCTGCGTTGTCCTCTGTTCCGCCTTTGTGCCTGTAAGTGGTCAGCTGCTGTCGCTCCACGGTTCAGGATTACTAATACACATTCGTAAACGTCACAAAACCACTTTAAGATGAACTGATACTGACGAGGACGAAATCAGCGGACGTTTTTTTTCGATGGAAATCCCACCATCTTGGACGGCCAGAGAGCTGCCGCGTCCCGTCCCGAACGTATCGCCCTCGCCGGGGATCGATGCCGCGCGATAATGCCGTTGTGGCATTTGGAGAGGAGACGGATGTTTGGGCGCGTTCCCTGGAAGCCCTCCTGGACTAATTCATTACTCATCTAGCGATCCCGATTTTGAATTAATCCGCTGAAATTGGCATTTTAAATCCTCTGTTCCCCCTGAAACTTAGCGTGACTCATAGCGCGGGTTTGGGTTCGCGCGGCTCACCGGGGGGAAGCTGTAAAACTTTCAACTTCGACAATTTTATTTTTTCTTAAACGGATAAACCAAAAAGGAGACTCTGGATACCGATAGCGAGACGTCTCCGGTGTTTCTCGTCTTATTGGCGTTATGAGAGAAAGAAACAGAGTGGAAATCAAATCGGGGCTGGGGCATTAGGCTGAAGGAACAGGAAGTGAGTGAATCATCTCCAGTCGTTTCAGGGAAAAGCCGTAATAGCGCCATAATGTGTTCCTGTATCAGGTTTCCCCAACGCTATAATGCTTATGGGGCTTTAAGACAAAATAAAAGCCTGCTACATCATTTAAGAGTTTCCATTATAGCATGGGAATATCACAACTTTCAATTGAGCTTTTTGTTATTTTCCAGCAGGGCTTCTTTTCCAAATCGCATTATATTTACTCCCCGTACCTTTCAGCTGACTCGCTTTCGGCCGACCCCAAATAAAAAAAAATTCCACCGGTCCTCTCCCGAGCTGAATTAGTTTCAGCCGGAGCCGCTGGCTTTATGAGCGGCATCAGCGATCTATCAAAGAGCTCGAGGACAGCCCTTTAACGCCATTGATCCCTCCGTGCTGCCAAATGTGCATATATACGCCGCCTATACATCACCCGCTTGATGCTTTAGCGCGAGATGGATGAAACGCGGTGGAAAGCTTGGTCCGCATTAGAGATACTAAATATTTCTGAGGGTGCTTGCCCCGCTGATTAATGGCTTCATAAAATGCCCACAGCCACCCCTCATCTTCAGGCAGCTTTTCAATCACGGGGCACCGTCACAGGGATCCGCCGCTCGGGGTTGGGTTGGGGTGCAACCTGAATCTGATTTGTGCTTGTTTGCCTTCGCGTCGAAACATTTACATCTGCGTCCTCTGCACCGCGCCGAGACTTGCCTTGTCTGGTTCACCGAACTATTTTGGTCCCTTCCTTCGCCTGCGCCGCCTGCGTACTGTTTTCCAGCTTGTCCCGGCCGCTCCAGCTCCCTGAAAGAGTTGGCTGCGATTGTAGCGAAACACTATTAATTACCTTGTCATCCCTCGACAGTTGGCGGTGACAGGTTTTAGACCAGCTCTCTGAGGAGGGGGGCGGACACCGGCGCTAAATTAAAAAAGCCGGGAGAGCTTGTCACGCGCTGTCACTGCTATGTTTAATGAAACGCCCCCCAACACGTGCGCGCGCCTCGGAGATGGACGCGCAGGCTTGCGAGCAGATGGACAGGAGGGGAAGCTAGGACACGTGTCGACCGAGCGAGAGACCGGGAAACAGCTGGTGGTTATCTGGGCAAAAAGGGCTGGAGGCGAAGACGGAAATCAGGCCAAGCCAGCGTTTACCAGCCTTGTAACGTAACGTAGCTCTAATGCTAACGTCCACTAGCTTGTTTAAAAGCTTGACACAACACGGTAACTTTAACAGAAACAGCGTTGACCACCCCCCGCGGAGAGCGACGGAGATGCGCCGCTCACATCTGACACCCCGCGACTTCTTCTTCATCTAATGGAAAAGCCGTGTCATCTCTCCCAGAAGGTCCCGTGCGTGTTCGGGCAGCAAGCAGCGGCTCTCGGTGGGCTTGTTTATCCCCGGTCCGGACCTGTGTTTGGCCTGTCGAGTGTGAACAAGCAGGGGCGGCCCTGGGGAGCTGTCCGCGGCGCTGAAACCAACCATCACTCCTCTTCCTCTTTGCTGCACTCATTACCTACCTAGAATGATCTGCCCCCCGGCTTTTAAACAAACACAAATATGCTATTTTTAATTTCTTTATTTTCCCCTTTAGACTACGGAAATTCCCAGAAACTCCTGTTTAATTGTATTTAAAGTTTAAAATGGTTCCCCAGCTCTCATTACACCGAGCAACCACACAGTATTTTTCAAGTTTGCTTGCTTTGACATTTCAGATTAATGCGCAGAAGATTTAAAAAGCTCGGGAAAAGGTCACCGCTTTGATATGAAGAATCACGGCACGAGTCAGAATCATACACTTTCTACATATTTTTTTTAAAAAAAATAAAAAATATAATACTTCTTTCTAAAGAGACGATAAGAATTGAAGAAAGGAGACGTGATCGGCCGAGATGGAAGCTAACAAAGAACTCAAACTAGACTCAACATCATGTTAAACTAAAAATGGCTGACTGAGCCACCGGGCTTGGTTGTGGTCACTGAGGTGATGGCAGGCGCTGCTGAAACATCTCGCCACTGAACGCGGCTTAAACGTGGGAAAGAAACCCCGCCGATTTTCAATCCCGCTCTGAAGAGGGTATATGATGTTACTGCGGCGTTACATCTCGGGATGGAGAGCTGAGAAGAGAAAGTGTCTAAAAGAAGGGAGTGAAATAACGGCAAAGGGCCCTGGGAAATCTCCCGCCCCATCTCACAAGCGCCTCGGCTTCCCTGCTACCCTCGCTCACCTCGCTGACTTTTAATCGCCGCAGCCAATTTGCTGGGAGAGAAACCCCACGCTGGCAAGAAATGAAACCTGGGCTCCTTGACGCGCACCTACCCCACAGCGCCGTCCTTCTCCTCTATCCTCCTCCTCTCCGGTCTCCCATCACATCAAAGGCCTGGAAGAGAAACACGGAGGCTCGCTTGGCCGCCTCTCTGCCTCCCCGCTCTTCTTTTTTTGTGTTCCTCGCTCCCCCCCTAGCGCGCTCGCTCTCCTGGCTCTCCGACTTGTGCCAACTCCGAGGCCGAGGGAGAGAGACGGAGGGTGGAGATGAGCGACAGGGCGGCGTAAACCACAGCGGTAGTAAAGGAAAGGGCCTTTGTTTTATACATACACATATATATATATTTATATAGCATCCGCTGCTTTTTGTTTTGCATCGGCACTTCATTATTTATCCCCTCCGCCCCGCCGTTTCCCAGTGAATCAGCATCAAGCGGCGCGCCTTTGACGTTTAGGGAGACAAATAAAGTAGAACCGATGTTCACGTTTGATGCACGGCTCTCTTTATGGCGCCAATTTGTCATCATTGCAGCCGAAATGTTACGACGGCGCTTTAAACCCCTCCCCTTCCCAAAAACGAAAAAAAAAAAAAAAATCACCAAAGAGCACCGTAGACGGAAGGGAACAGGAAGGTGGAAGAGAGATGAAGGTTGTTTGCCCGAGGCCCTACCCGGCGCAGTGGCGGCAGTGTCAGGGGTTTGAGACTGTAAATAATTCAGCGTCTGCTAGCAAAGAACACACACTCAAGCCCTCTCTCACACACACTCATAAGCCTTTGTTCCTTTGCGCACACATGCTCAAACAAAGGCCATCCTAGTTTGATCTCTTGCGGGAGTTCCGGCCACATTACTATTTCATTCGGCGTATTTATACATTTCTATAACCGACGTACAAGCGAGGTGGGAGGTAAGACGGGGGTCACGGTTAACTCAGGGGCCGAGAACTAACATCGCTATTCCCTTTGCGCCTGTAGTTCAGTAAAAGACCTGCCGCTGCACGCTCAGGTAGCCTCGCCGTCACCGTCGGGCGCCGCCACCTGATTACCTCCACGTTTTTGGCATTATAGTCGCACCGTTTAATTGCGTTTTTCAAACACCTCGAGGGAGCACCGGGTAAATACTTGCTCTGTTTTTGGCATGAAACGCCATTACTGCTCCCCAGAAGGCTTCTCCTGACATTCAATGTGGAACAGTTTGCTGGAGAGGGGTGGGGGTGGGGTTAAAATGAGAAAGATGTAGAAGGAGGGTTGCCGGCGGCGGCGATGGGGAGGGCTTGGTGACAGGACGCTTGTGGACTGGCACGCAAAATGTCAAATGTGGGCCGTGTATCCCGAATGCTGAAAGGGGTGATGGACGGCTGCTGGGCAATTTTCTAGTCGTTAGCGAGACACCGGTGACCTCGGGACGGTCCGGGGACCTTAGCTTGAACTGGCCGGTTAGCGATTCTAAAAATACAGCAGACAGACACTGGCTAGGATGTTTAACCTCGGAGCTAAGAAGTATAAAAAACTAAGCATCATATCATAAGTAAAAAATATGTGGACACAAGGATTATTTCACCATATAATACAGTAAAATCACCAACGTGCGATGCTTGCCGTCGTGTTTTTACACCAATTGGGGTACTGACCTTTTGTAAGATACCAGACTGAAGTTTCTAGTTGAGAGGACGACAGGTCTACATGATGCAGAATGCGGAATAAGCTGCCACAAACCTAAAACTTAACGTCTCCGTATGTGGACGCTGGGTCTCGGGAGGTTATAGACGCCTATTCCACCTGTCATTGGGCGAGAGTTGGGGTACTCTCCGGACAGTGCCCTCTGATGACAATGACAGTGGTAGCATAGCAGTAGGAAAACCAATCGGCGTGCACGTCCACGGCGTAGTTTGGAGTTGCAGTTACCTAGCAATGAGAAATTATTGCAGACTGTGTCAATCTCCGTCGAGCTGCAAATAACCAACAGGGGCCGCAAGCAAAACACTGAGGAAAACATTAAAACGAGGTGTGCATTTTTAATTTCTCTTTATGATTTAGCATTAGCTGGACCTACGAAGTTTAAAAAACTAAGCATCATCTTTGAACAGGAAGTAAAAATATGTGGACACCAACGTGCGGTGCTCGCCGTCGTGTTTTTAAACCAATTAGTGTATTGACCTTTCGTGAGATGGCAGACTGAAGTGTCTAGTTGAGAGGACGACAGGTCTACATGATGCAGAATGCGGAATAAGCTGCCACAAACCTAAAACTTAACGTCCCCGTATGTGGACGCTGGGTCTCGGGAGGTTGTAGACGCCTATTCCAGCTGCCATTGGGCGAGAGTTGGGGTACTCTCCGCACAGTGCCCTCTGATGACAATGACAGTGGTAGCATAGCAGTAGGAAAACAGTCCACGGTGTAGTTTGGACGTCAGAGCTTTAAAACCGACCTGGAACCTCTGCCCGCTGGGACCCTCCTGTAGCAGTTACCTAGCAATGAGCAATTATAGAAGACTGTGTCAATCTCCGCCGAGCTGCAAATAACCAACAAGGCCTGCAAGCAAAACACTGAGGAAAAGTAAATTCCTGGAGGTACCTCACCTAAAAAAACATATTAGATAGAGCTAATTTAAATTATATATGCAGAGTTTATCTTAACCCAAAGTGGTTTTCCTTCTATTTGCCTTATTTTTTACTGCGAAGACTAAATAACGTCCTGATTTGCATGCTAACTGAGTTTTATAGAGTCGCACCTCACACCCCTTTCTCCTCCCCCCACTTCCCCCCGTTGGATTTGTTATATCTGAAATGCCAGCAAATGGTAGGAGCTCTGCGGCAACCCCCCAGCAGTCCCTTATGGTGCCGGCGTTCCCTCCCTGTACGACACAGATGGAGAAGGCCGTGCCCCACTGGTGCCACTTTGTTTGGTCGGCGTGTCGCTGTGATTTCGGAGCCCGTGGGTGCTGGCAGGGCCACAGAGGCCTCCCCTGGCACGGGAGCTGTATCATCTCTGCTGGATGATAAGTTAATATGAGGGAGGGCTGGGCCGTTTTTTAAATTTTTTTTTTGTTGATCCGATCATTTTGTTTGATATCAGCCTTCCTCTCCACCTCGACGGCGTGCGGCGGCGGCGGCAGGCAGGCTTATCTGTTTTCTTTGCATACTCTGAGGATGCACTCCATCCCGTACCGCCCTTGATTTCCCTCCCTTTCCCGTTTCCCACCTTCCCATCTTCACGCCAGTGTGTTACTAATCAGGCTGCACAGAGCCAGACAGTTTGTTTGCAATCCGATAAGAAGGATGGACCGGAGGGAGGGGAAGGAGGAGAGGGAGGAGAGGAGAGGAGGAGGAGGCAAGGGGGGGGAGGCATTCTGGAAATATCAGCAAATTGGATTTAGCAGAAGAAAATAGCAGGTATCTGATAGCACACAGGCTATTAATGCGGGCGGAGAAAGTAAAGCAGGTGGTGTGTGTGCATGATTGCATGCGTGATGGTGGTTTTAATTAAAGCGGGGGCAACATGGAAGAAGAGCCCCCCCCCCACCCTCTCCTCCTCCACACGCTCTGTGACAGAAGATAGGCGTTTAAAAGCTGGCACTCTCCGTCTCTCAACATGGCGGCGCCCCTTTCCCCTCTCCCTCCCTCGCTTTCACCATCACACACACACACACATACACCTCAACCCAAAACCACAACCACCCCTCTCTCTTGAAAGCGCGCCAAAGTGCTCGACAAAGCAGTTGTTGCGCCTCGCGTTTGATGTGGAAATTTCTTGGAGGATAGCTGCTGATAAACAATGAAGTATGACTCCTGCCGGGGCGCCGAGCACCGCCTCCCCCCCCCCCCCTCCTCCCTTCATCTGCGTTTTCATCGCGAACCGGCAGCCCGCCCCCCCTTTCCCCATCTCCCCTTTCGATACCTTCCTTTGCTGACCCAGATAGCGGGGGGAAAAAAAAGAAGCCGGAAAAACGTGACTTCAGCAGAATCAGACATGCCTTTCAGCGGCCTCGCCGACCGGCCTTATTGTTATCCTCCTCGACGGGCGCTTGCATACCCCCCCCCCTTCCAGATGGCAGTATTTATAGTAAAAAGGTTGCTGTTGTTCTGAAAACCCGCGCAGGTTTTACTTCCCCTCCCTCCTCCACCCGCCACCTATTGTGCTAAATAAGGCCGGCTTTGAAAGTCTGACTTCAGGACGCCTGGTTTTTCATGTCGCATGTGCAGCAAAAAAAACTGGGACACGGGAGAAGACACTACAAATAAAAGAGTTCAAACTCGTTTTTTTTGCTTTTTTAATCGTCTTGATTGCGCGTCGAAAGCCGACTCTCTCTTTCTCTGTCTCTTGCTCGCGCCCACTCGTCGCACCGAGGTGATGTTTCTGCATCGCTGTACGCTTCAATCCGATAAGAAGAAGAAGAAGCGTGGAGAAACACTGTAAGACAGGAGGACTGTGCCCTGCTTATATGTCGTTCCAGCGCTGCCAAACTAGGTCATCAGACCTTGGATGAGTGAAAATATGGGTAGCCTGTGCCGAAAAAGCCGCAGAGTGAAAGCTATTATTCCATCAATGTGAGTGTTTGTTATGGATGTGAGAATAATGGCTCCCACCTTTTTACCGTTGCGCTGCCTCCGGGATTCGGCTCTTGATCTTTTCCCGCTTTTTTTTTTCTCTTTCCCTTCTTTTTTCTTTTCTGTCTCTCGCCCCGGATGAACGACTTTGCTTTGCGCAAAGGACGGCGTTCATTACGAAGGAAGTGTGATGAACGAGTGATGAATTTATCGCCGCGTGATTAATGGGTGGCCTCGTCGAGGTGCGTTTGAACTAACCAGTGTTTCTTTGTTTTTTCTCTCTCTTGCTCTCTTCCCCTCCCCCGCCCCTTTCTCTTCCCCTCCCCCACCCTCTTTCTACCGCCCACGCCTGCCTGACGCAACTTTGAAAACATCCAAATAGGTAAGTGACAGAATCCCCACTTTGCACACTAAAATGTCAAATTGAGTTATTTGGTTCATTTTCCAGGGCCCGGTAACTCAGGGTCCGTGCGAGCGGTGAGCTCCGGAGGCAGGTACAGAGCAGATAGGGCTTTGAGGATTTCTTCAGAAGCGAGGCATCGCCGCCGCCGCCGCTTGATGACTTTTAATGGGATTTTGGGGACGCTCTGAATGAGAACGAACACGGTGTACGCGTCGTATCTCGCCTTTAAAGCCAGGGAAAGGAGCGGTAAAGTAAAATGGATCCGTCATAAAGACAGTGTTGTTGTAATTACAGGAGTCTTCACTGGCCGGCGTTTTTCTGCGTTTTTTCAGGAGATCTCCACGCTGTCAGTTGGGCGGCCAGTTAGCCAGCCAGCCAGCCAGCCAGCCGACTGCTTTTAATTACACATTTAGCTCAAAAACGAGGGAAGCCTTTACTGTAAGTTTTTCAGAGCTCAGAGTTTGGGCGCGGCATTAATGTTTAATCGACGCCGAGATTGAGATGCATCAAACTTCCGCCTACCGCCGACTCATCCCCCGCTGCTTATTCCTCTGCATCAGATTTTAGCAGTCAGAGGAGATTGCAATATTAATACGTACAGTGATTATAAATCACTCTTTAGAGGTAAATGACCTCCAATATGCGCAAATGAGGGGCGCAGCTCACGCCGCCGCCTCACTGCTCTTGATAGGCCAATTTATGCCGGACCGCTTTTGACTCTTTCCCACTTTGTGCTGCTTCCTTTTAGCAAAGTTTCATGCGGGTTGCTCATTAGAGCTCGCAGCAAACCGCTCTAGATTTTCTAGCCGATTTCATTTCGTCCGGCGTCTCCCCCCGGCATTTTTCTCGCCGGCACAAAGGCAGATTGCTCGTCTGTCGGTGTGGCTTTATTCCGCCCTTCTGTCTTTTCATTATTTGCTTCTCGTTCTCCGCCACCTTTTGTCCTTTTTCACAATAATGAAAACATCTTTCTCCCCCCATTGCTCCATATGCAGCAGAATGCCTGTCGGAGCAGGCCCGCCTGCCCGCCTGCCCGCCTGCCCGCCGTTATTCGGCTCACACCTCATAAGGGCGGGAAAATGGAGCAAGATGGCGTTAGAGTTGCCTCGCGACTCACTCGCGCTCGCGTGTGTTCCAATTTAATTTTCTCATTTGATCTCGTCAAACGGCTCGGTTTGGAAATGCGCGAGCCCGTTTAAATTCATGAGGTCAGGCCGAGTGCTGCCCCGTAATTGGAAATCATTTACGCACTTTCTTGAAGATGCTCTCTTAGCTCGTTGGCGACAACAGCGCGGGCGGGGGGGGGGGGGGGGGCGAGTGGGTGAAAGTGCACCTCCTCGCCGCGAGAAAAATCTGCAACTGCTCTGCTTTTCCCGCAGCATAAGGTCAGGATGAGGATAATCACGCGGGGACACGTGCAGAATATTTGAGTTTGCAGGGCATGGGATTTGTGTAAGGGCCGGCTTTTGGAGAAGCCTCATTTCTATCCCAAAATCCATACTGGACAGCAGGGTCTGCTATAAATGAAATTTTTTTAAACAAAAAGTGAACCAAAACTTCAAACATCTAGTGGTAATCGGTCCGTTTATATACAAAAAAAACTACTGTACCATTGTGACTGTACACAGACCATATAAAAAGAAGAGAAAAGTGAAGCCGGTGCAAAAGCTCTAGGTAAATGTGTAGCCTGGCATAGCCACACCTCAAATCTTTATGAGAATATTAGTCTGAGTACACAACATTTGGATTTCAAAATGGGTTTCGACCGATACCAGAAAAAAATAAAATGTAAATGGACAGTCCTATAACCAATCAGAGCCATTTTGTTGCTAACAAATCCAACTCCATGGCGCTCTGATGACGTATATGACTCCTTTGTTGTTATTCTGCTATCCATTGCCGCATTAAGCCTGCCCCAACTGTTTGACGGTGGCCTGGTGGATCTTTGCATATTTAGTTCCCAACGGAGCGGATGATGATCTAATGACCTAAATTATTTTCGTGGATATTATATATTGGATATTAGGGCCTTAAATTGAGGTAGGTTTGGCTGTTTCTCAGCCTGATTCATCCCTTGCAGTTCCCCAGGTTCTCCTTACTACCCAAATATGATCACTTCTACCACAAATAATAAAACAAACAAACAAGATGTTGACAGCCACATGATTAACTGGAGTCTTCAAAGCAGTCCTCAATCCAGTGAGTGGTGTCACTGGAGCAACACCCATCTTTTATAAACAGTCTATGGCAGTGGTGTCAAACTCATTCGGCCTACATTAGGAACCGACTCTAAATCAAGACTCAAGAATCCTTTATTGTCATTATGTGAGGACATAATGAAATTTTGTGCGGTAGCTCCTAGCCCAAACGTTGCAGTTGTTTTTCCCGGACTGTTTTACCAACTGGGGCCAATACAATGCTATTTTTCATAAGACATTGTGAGATTAACAGTCCACAGTTTGGTTTAATATCATTATATGTGTTGTAGGAATAAACTGCTTGAATAAAGCGAGACTAGCGGGGCTAACGTGGTGGTTACTATACATTGGAGAGCGTAGGTAACCGCAGGGCTAGGTTAGCATGCTAACCTGTCAAAATATGCTGCTTTCCATGTGTGTGTCTGTTTGTTAGCATATATGTTAACCGGCTGGTGTTTAGCTGTAGCGGTGTTGTTATTTATATTTTTCTGTTTGCCGTGTGTGCTAGCTTGGAACAGTAGGCTAACCCTGTTAGCCCGTTGTCTGCTAACTGGTACAGCGTTACTCCGTCTTTGTGTCCTCCGTAACATATGTTAGTATTTAGTGCTGTAATCTTTGTGGCTTAAGTCTTTATTGGTCAACCGTATGGACTGATGTAGCTTCAGAGCGTCCCACTGTCATACGCTACTGATATGTTTAATGGTTGCCAAATGCAGTCTGGGATTCATAGTATCAATGGCGCTCACACAAAATACCTGCAGGACAGTTCTGGTAGATATAAAATACTATCTTGTGGGTCGGATACAGTTGGCCCGCGGGCTTCAGTTTGACATGTCTGGTCTGTGGGCAACACCTGAACAAATGCATTGCCGCAAGTGTAAGAGAAGACATCTGTGACACAGAAAATAAATTCTGTGCCCCGAGGAGAAACGCGACACGAATGAGATGAAACTAAATATGTTGGTGAAAAGAAAACAAAAAGTCCACACAGACTTTGCTCTTGTCACAGCAATATCACATCTCTTAGCCGCGAGAGAGCAATCACCGCGTGCAGGCCTTGATTACGCCTCTGCATTTAGCCAGAACGTGCCCCCCAGTGCAGGGGGAGGGGGGGAGAGGTGAGAAGAGCCATTATCGTTGTGGTACGAAGAGAAATAAAAAGAAAGCTGCTTTGCCTCTTAAAACCCTCTCACCTTGTTGTGTTTAATCGGAGGTGTTGCGAAACCGCTTTCAGAAGAATGGATTCTCGGAGAGGTAGCGGTGGTTGAGTCGAAGCCGGGCAGGTGGTGTTCGAGAAAATCGCTGGTGTGAAAACAGCCTCAACAACCTGAAGTTGTTGAGGTTTTTGGTTGAAATAGCCGGCCGGAGACGAAAAGCACTTATCCCGGGGATTATTACACGCTGCCACTAAAAAGAGCTTCAGTTTACGATCGCTGCTTGGGACACTGTCCATTTTGAAAATACACGATGAGTCACAGATCCTGATAATGAGTCCAGTACCATCATTCAGTACCAATCCTGGTAGTAGACTTGCGTTTATGCTTTTATATTATGTACTGTCTTTTATTATATAGCTGGTTTAACTACCAATAACAGTACATTCATCTTCACAATGCCTGGGAAACGGAGATATCTGTCTCTGGAAATGAACCGCTCCGTGCAGCATCTGCCGCTTGATGAATCACCGCCACCACGAGTACCAAAAACTTCATAGGAGACAGCCCGGCCCATTCTCATGGGAGTTTGGGAAATAGTCACGAGAAATTTAATAGAAGTGATTTGTGTCCTTGGGTGAGAAATCTCCCCTTTTTCTTCGTGACACGTGGCTTTGAAAATATTGAATTTTCACCTGCCTGTGCCTGCGCCACATATTTCAACCCAAACCGTGATCTTTTCCTCAACCAAACCCAAGTCATTTTCGGCCAGCCAAGCGGTGACTGAAAGAAGAAAGGAAGGGGCGACGCAAAACGAATTAAAATGAAAAGCAATTATCCTCCTGGGTAATCCAACCCCGAGTCCTGTGGGTTGATGGTACCGCCGCCGCCACCTTGTAAGGCAAATTTCTTGCCGGTTTTCTTACCTGCCTGTGCTGCCGCGTGACGTTAATAGGATATCTCGGTCCATTTATACAAATCAACTGATTAAATTTTACGACTGTTTCACCCGCTGCCCTGAGACTGCCTTTAAAAGATTTGCAGGCAGGCACGAAAGCCATTAGAAATACATTATTTCCTGCTCTGAGTCACGCAAAAAAAGTGGCCAATTTGTCTCCGCGGAGTCAAATCTGTGCCGGACAGTCAAATGCAGGTCTTGGTTTTCTGCCGTATTGAATTTGCCAGTATGACGGACAATCAAAAGCAGCCTTCTGCAGAACACCTGCTTTGTTCAGGCATGTAAAGTGCTCATACGGTTAATCTTTAATAAACACAGCAATACAGTCACCACCGCCTGCTCTGGCTTCGACAAGAATCACGTTTCCCCCATGGAGGGAAACTCAAACAACGAAATTATGAAATCTTTCGGTGCATAAAACAGAAAGTCACTGGTAGAAGGGCGGGAGGACTCCTAGGGACCGTTTCTATTTCTTTTCAAATGACGAGTCCATGATCTATTTTATCAGCGGATAAATAAAGGATACGGAGTGATTGCAGAAAAACAGCAAAGAGCCAGAAGGGTTCTCAAAGGCCGAGGTTTGATTCTGCAGGGAGCCGGAGCCGGTTTCACCAGTGCTTTAAATGACCCCGCTATCTCTCTTGCGTTAAACACACTGTCCAGCAATCTGCACTAAGCCTCCAGCCTTACCGTCTGCAATCCGCTTACCCTTAAATAACTCTAAATTAGCAGTTGGCTTTTTCACTATTATGCCTCGAAGGGGCCGGAGGCAAGGCGCAAAGTTTTTCTTCTCCAGAGGTAAAGACTTAATACAGCCTGTGGAAAAAAAAATAAAAAAAGGGGGAAAAAAAGCCGCTTTTAATTAACTTACCTTCGGGGTGGTCCCTATCCTGAAACCTTTGATTAATTAGATGGGACGGTTTCAGATGACGGAGCCTGTGGGCGACCCTGAGCGCCTTAGTCTTTCTTTGAGAACTTTATTAGTCCAAAATCTGTTAAAGTGACATCAATGAGCTGTGTCCTCCTCAGACCAAAATGTTGTTGATGTCTGCTGGGAAAGGAGGTGGAAAAGTTTTAAAAAAAAATCTGGAGCCTGAGTGAAGCGGCTCTTTGTGTCTTTGGCCTAGTTTGAACTTTTCTTCTTCAGTTCTTTTGAGGACACTAGTACATAGCCATCTCTTCATGTTTTTCTTTTGTTTATGTCTCTCATGGGTAAGCTATTTAACCCAAACACAGTATAAAGATGGACGACAGACCTGATCCTTTAAAGTGAAGCCAAAGGAAGTAGAGCTCCCCCTGGTGGCTGGCTGAAGGTTAGCAGCACAGGTCATAAGCTCCGCCTCCTCCATGTTGGGCATCCTCCGGATGGGACTTGGAACAAACTAAAACACTAAAATACACATCAAATAATTTTTTTCAAGGATGGTTTCTGTCATTTTAGGTGTCAGTTCTTTGGGTTTTAGTTATTGACGATATAGAAACAGGATGTGACATAATGGCGACTAGCAGTTGTTATGGCAACCACTCCGTTGCGGTCCAGTGAGACCATGAAAACCCTCGGACCATACTGCGCACATTCTGGCTAAAAAGTCGTAAGATGGCGCCGTCCGTATCCCCCGGGAAAATAGCATCAGTTTGGCCAATGCAAGGAAGTGGCGACGCATTGTCCATATTTATATACAGTGTGTGATTTAACCACACACCAACTGACGGAGCGATGCCTGCAGACGAATGTCTCCGGACTGTTGTGTGTTGAAGCGACGCTACATTAAGCCTCCCATCTGGTGGGATTACAATTACAGGTATTTAATTTGGCGGCAGGTCGCTGGTGCTTTGTTACGCCGTCTGACACAGTCAAGCCTCCTCCTCCAATGACAATGACCTGCATTAGCAGAGATTAAATGAGAGGGCTGATTGGGAAGATGACATAGCAGGAACATAATTGGGCCGCGTGGGCGTTAAAAATCTCAAGGAGGGGATAAATCAAGGAGAGGGAAACGTAAAATTGAAAAAGAAAACGCTGCGCAAGACAGATTTTCAAGTACAAATAAGTCGTCTTATCAGCTTAAATTACCGAGTCGCCTCCAGAGACGCCGTGGCTTTTTCTTTAATCACCCACTGAAAATTCAGAAAATGTTCTTGATACCCAATAAGGGATTAATAAAAACACTAAACTGCTCCTAAACAGCGATAAATGAGTCGTCCATTCAAAGACGAACCATTAGATCCTTTGCTTCCTTCGTCCCGTCGGTGCACTTCAAAGTATAAAAGCATTGCAGTTCTGCTTCTTTAATAATGCAGTCCACTTTATTATTCAAGCACAGGCAGTTCTGAAGCAGGTTACCTTTGACCACGTGCACCTTTAAATTTTAAATCAGCCCCAGATTTTAGAGCAGAACCAGCGTCCAAATCCTATGGGTGCATAGCCTCACCTTTGTTACCGCCATCACTACGGTAGGCTCATATAGGCTTCATGAAAAGAGTGCAGAGAAACCTCTATGTGGCTTTATTTTTATGAATGGGTTAATAATTTATTTTCCCCACCAACCAACCAAAGCTTTTTCTGTTAATGGAAAGATTAAAACTGAGGGCGATGGGAGGTCACCATCGCTATGATGTCTTGTAGTCCACTGGATACGTTGGGAAAACTCCCGTCGCGCCAGAGGGCCAAACTGGCCAATGGCGATGCTGTGTGTTGGAGGGTATCGTATCCTGCTTGTATCGCTGACAGATCCGAGACACACACACACACACACACACTTGTAGTAATTAGAAAAAGCTCTAAAACGATGCCAACAAGCCAAGCTTTTGGTTTGCCCGCCCAACTCTTTATTTCCCTGCAACACAAATCACCCAACCGCCAGATCTGGCAACACTGCCAAGATATAGAGTAAGAACATCTGTTAAGCGCAGGTAATCTGCCCCCTGGTTGCGTCTTCGTAATGAAAGTAGAAATTAGACCAATCAGCCACAACATTATGACCACTGACACAAGATGTGAATACCATTGACCACTTTGTGACAATGCAGTTTTTCTGCTGGGAAGCTTTTGGACCTGGCATTCATTGGTGTGGATGTTACTTAGATATGTAGCACCCACCTAGACCAGACACCCCAACTCCATAGCAATGACTGACACAGACAAACACACAAAAATGCTTTAAGAACAGCTCAAAAAAACATGAACATCCCAAGGAACATCCCTGATCGGATGTACTGCTTCTTCACAACATGGAGGAAGCAGTAGAGCACGAGCACCGAGCTAGCAAACAAAGCAAACCAAGAACATATATCAAACGTTTCCAAAAGCGCTCACAGGCTTCAAAGAAGCAAGTTTAGAAGGCGCAGATTTCCACAGTGTTTGAGTTCTCAAAGCGCAGCAACAACAACAAAAGAAAAGTCTGTCTTGGTACATCTGGAGAGATATAGGCTTGTCAGTTCCACGGCAGGTGATTGATGCCTGACGCTTGGATGCACCAGCAGTGGTGGTTCGCTCTTAAGTCAGTGGCACCCTTCCAAGGCCGGACCTCGGTGACTCCTGCAGCCAAAAGACCGGAGCGCTAACAGCGAGGTTGAGCTTGACCTGGGTCGGGCCGCTACGGCAGCCTCCACGGCGAACGGGGCCGTAGAGAAGATTTACAACCGGCTCACATCACAGGAACATAAGCATCTGCTGCTAAACACGCCGCTTCCAGCCCGGCAAGACCATCGCGCCGACAAACTCGTAGACGGTAAAGGGAAACTGATTTGACAACAAAAGCAGACAGCTGTGATTTAGCAGCACCAGAGGAGGCACGTACAAAGCGTTCTTCCATCTTCCGCCGTGCTCTGCTTTGTTAGCTTTCAGCGTGTATCTCCTTTTGTCAGATATTTGCGCCGCACAGTCGAAGTGACAGATATGGAAACAGAGAGCATGTCTGGCAGCCATTTTTAGTTTTTTTTTTTTTTGGCGTGCGAGGGCGAGACACTCGACACGATGTTTGCCTTCGCTGCGCCGCCGCCGGTTCAGCATCGGTGACATTTCCGGGCAAAGAGAACGCCGCTTGACTTAGGCCTCCTTGCACCTCCCACACGTGTAGTTCGTCTCTAAGTGCGCAACATGTTTTGCCGGATTAATAATTAATAAATAAATAAAATTATATGGACCCCTTTGGCGCCATTGATTTCCTCTCTCCATAGCAGCCGACAGCTTGCCTCTTGTCGGAGCGAGCTTTTTAATCAGATGCGTGCAGGAGTCTGTCTTTGTCGAATGAAAAGAGAATGGAGGGGATGGGTGGACGGGGAGGATGTGGAGGTGCCAGGGGGGGGAGAGAGGGAAAAAAGCAGCGAACAATTGGCATGAAATGAACTGTCGTCAAAGCCAGTGCTCCGCTGAGCATAAAACAGTCAGAAGGGGATGATTTATTGTTGCAGGGAGAACGAGGAAGGGCTCTGCTCTGTATGCATATTGTATGTGTTCAGATGGAGTTGTGGCCCCAGTCAAAGAGTACTTCTAAAACACGAAATCGTAAACAATGCGTGTTTGTTTCTGCACTCATATTTCCAAATGATTGGCTGATGATCACTGCCGTCAAGTTCCCTTCCCGTCACCTCATTTGAACTTTTACTTTCGGCCCCCTCTCTTCCTTGGAATCCAATCAAGACAGCTTCCTTTCCCAGATAGAAGACGACTGGCGTGGGGGAGTGAAGCAGCAGCAGCAGCAGCAGCAGCAGCAGCAGCAAGGGGGTCTTTGTAGTGAAATTGACTTGTGCCGTGTTCACCAAACAGATGAGCCAAGCAGGTCCCTGCCCAGGCTCAACAGTATGCATGACACACTCATTTGTCATGCATTGGCCTGTACGTGTACTCCTGCCAAAATGCTGTCCTGGCTTCCGTCCCAACTCTCTCTCCTTAGTCTCTCAGTGTTCAGGCTTGGGGGTGAAGAAGAGAAAGAAAGAAAAAACACACACAGGCACAAAATGGCTGCCGCTGTAGCAGCACTGTTCTCTCAGAGAAAGAAGAAGAGAGAAGAGAGAGGTATAATGTTTTATGAAGAATAAGCTCCACAGAGGGCTGTTCATGCGCATATAATTAGTCTTAAATGACGTCTTAAACCGGTGGTGTCAAACTCAGAGAATTGGCCAAAGTTAAGAACTGATTATCAGAAATCATTCACACAGAAATATGACTTTAGCTAATGTAGAATAAAACTCGCGGTCGCGTTAATAATACGACATTGTGACATTAAAAAGCCACAGTTTGGTTTGCTAACGTTATCTGTGTGTTGTAGGAATTCGCTGCTGTCGACACTAGCGGGGCTGACGTGGTGGTTTACTATGCGGTGAAGAGCGCAGCTAACCGCGCGGCTAAGTTAGCATGCTAATGCCGTGGTAAACGTGCTGCTGCTATTTGGCTAACGGACACTTTCAGTATGTCTATATCAGAGCTAGACTTTTTCGTTGTCTGTCAACACAAAATTGTTCTTAGCTGTAGTGGTGTTGTCATTTATGTTTTAGTAACTTTTTCATGTTGCTAACGTGGAACAGTAGGCTAGCTAATTTAGCTCGTTGTTTGCTAGCCGGTACAGCGTTACTACATATTTGTGTAGGAATCTCCTTTAATATATTTTAGTATTTAGTTCTCTTAAGCCCGTGGATTGAGATTTTATCGGTCAACCGTATGGACTGATGTAGCTTCAGAGCACCGCGCTGAATACGCTAAACAGGCCGTGTAGGATTTATAGTGTCAACGGTGCGCACACAAAATACCGGCGGGCAGATTCTGATATAAAATATTACCTGGAGAGCCGGATACAATTGTCCAGCGGGCCGGCCTTGAGTACTTGTCTCGTACGTCTCAAACCTGGCCAAGTTACATTTTTATTCCTTTCCTGTGTTCGTGCAGTGAAGGTGTCCCAAAGTGGGGTCACCAACGTTCCCTCTAGGGGGGTGATACCTCAGTGACCTGCATTCAGCGATTTATTAGCTGGACATGATTTATCACTTTGACCTTAATATAATATTTAGTCAGACATTTGTCATTGCGTCACTTTGTCCCCTGATCTGAGGACTATAAATTGAGTCTAGAAGTAGCTTGTGGCAGCTTATACACACACACACACACACACACACACACACACACACACAGCGACTTTCCTCTGGATTAGAGGCTCAGTTGCATCAGCCACCATTTTCTCACTGGCGAGCATCCCCATTTTGTAAAGGTCAGTGTTTCTGTTTTTTTTTTTTGGTTGTTTGTTTTTTCCTCCTCCTCCTCCTCCTCCGCGCTGTACTTTATCTCCCTTCTTCCCTCTGATTGCGATGTGGCACGGGGCCGCGCCGCAGCAAACGCTGTGCGTCGCCGCGTTATTAAGGCCAATTTCCGTCACTCCGTCTCCCCTCTTGTCACCGGCGTGCCTCCGCTAGGGAAAGAATGGATTTTAATAGGTGGTGGTTGATTAGTGCGGCACTAATGACGAGTCAAGTGGAGCGGAGGGCCGCCGAGAGTTAGGATGATTTGGAGAGGCACGTCGGAGATGAAACCGAGAGGGAGGGGACGCGTTGAGGCACTGATTGATCAACTGATTTAGATTTTCTTTTTTTTTGTTTTTTTTTAATTTATTTGTAACAGAAGACGCTCAGAACGAGAAACTTCTGACTCAGCCCGTTTGACATTTGTGTTGTTTTTTTCTTTCTCTCTCTCCCTGTCATCAATGCTCGCACATCCTGTCTCCGTCTAATTGTGTCGCTCCTCTGATTCACGCTGCCGGATCTTCGCCAAGCGTCGCACAGGAAGTTAGAGCTTAAAGAAGCAACTTGTTTCTACTCTAAAACTGTCATTTTGACCGGAAATGCTAGAAAAACTAGTTAATTAGTCCTGTTAAAACAGTCCTGAGCTAAATGCTAGCTCCATGAGCTTGTGTTCAGACTGCATTTAAAATCACAGAGAGCTGTTGATTCAGCTGTGCTTTCATCCTAGAGGCTCGGTGGTTTGTAGTGCTGTTGAACTGAATTTCATTGTGTTGTACCGACACATGTTTTTAAGATTTTGACAACCCTGTTTTATTCAGCGAGCTGGGCTAAATAACAGAAACAGTTCAGTGTTTAATTCAGACCAGATTAACAGCACCGCAAGCTGCTTCCTCCAAAATGACTGTACAGTTGAATAACCAACTTTCTGACAACTGAGCAGCCATAACATTATGACCTAATCAGAGGTGGCAAGTAACAAAGTACAAATACTACGTTACTGTACGTAAGTAGATTTTTATGTAAGTAGGTATTTCTACTTTACTTGAGTATTTCTTTTTACTTTTACTTCCTACATTTGTACACATATATCTGTACTTTCTACTTGTTACACTGGAAAAACAGGCTCGTTACTTAGAGACGTAGAAGATGTGACATAATCGGACCGGACATGACTAGAGCATCAAATTAGAGAAGGAAAGTCGATGATGCACTTCCTGTTTTCTTCTTCTATTGATTTTAACAGGCAGCTTGTTGATCAGTTTGAACTCTGCTGCCACCTAGTGACTGGAGGCTTGTTTAATACCGAAAGTCCACCTGACCCCACTATTTGAGAACTACTGGTCTAATGTGAAAAAAACAAATTGAGGTATGGTGTGGTTTCTGCCGCTAACATTAGCTTTTTGAGGGTTTTTTTGGAAGCTAGTTTACAACGTTAGCAATGCTATGGGAACACACTGTTTTGATAGTATAGCTAACACTAGCTAGCAGTTTAAAAACAACAACCCAGTAACCCTCAAAGTATTATTAAAAATTATCCAGATGCTCATGCAGGACATCTGGTCAATTAAGTCTAAATTATTCTGTTTGAACTTTTTCACTTTGCAAAATTATCAACGGATGAATTGTTTAATTTATGGCAAAACCATTTTAACTTTTTACTTAAGTACATTTCAGAGCCTGTACTTTCTTACTTTTACTTGAGTAAAGGAGTTGAATCAGTTAAATTACTTTTACCAGAGTATTTTTTTTACACAAGTATCCGTTTTACTTAAGTACAGAATGTGTTGCCTCTAAAACAGATGGGACTCATCAGAGAATGGACATGGACCTTCTGGGAGTTTCCTGTGGTGTCTGGTTACAGTTGTTAGTGGGGGCCTTTGGGTCCTATGGGTGGAGGGGAGGGTCCTCTGTGGATCATCCCACAGATACTTGATTAGTTTGGGATCTAGCGAATTTGGAGGCCAGGTCAACACCATGTGATGTTCTTCATGTTTTTAATTTGAGTTGCTCCTAAACCGTTTTTTCTGGGGATGGCTGCTGCCATCAAGGAGTGTCATTGCTATGGGGTGGGGGTGCCTGGTCTGGTCTAGGTGGGTGCTACATGGCTTCCAATGCCAGGTCCAAACGTTTCCCAGCAGAACACTGATTATCTCATGGTTAATGTTATTTATTCCTCGTTATTCGTCCATTTTCAGTCATTAGATGTTAAAAGGGGAAACTTCTCCGAAACGTGACAAGCTTGTGCACCATATTTTTCGGCTGCCATGGTGACACATCCCACAGATCCAATCAGTCACCTCGTAACGAACCTTCTTTACGTCCTTGTATTTGAAATGAAATCCAGCTTTGACTCTGAGCCCCCTCCGATTGAATTAGCTCGTCTATCTACACCACCTTCAGAATCATACATGACAGGAGTCGTGTCGACAGCAGCAGGACTTCTGGCACTTTCAACAAACCTTATGGAAATGAGGGTGCGAGCTGTGATGCATTTATTAAAGATCCCTCTCCCTCCCCGCCTGCCTGCCTGCCTGCCTTCCTGCCTGCCAAATCATAACTAGGTCACTGCCGACGAACTGTGGACCACTGTAAATCACTCCTTCCACAAGCCTCGGCTCCTGATTTTCCTCCGAGCGGGCCTCTCGTTTCCACTTGTGAACATTGCATTAACAGCGAGCTCGCGTTTTGTAATTCAGACGCCGGAGCTCGTAAACAATTCAAAGGTAAGCATTTGAAATTGGATTATCGAACCGGATTTATTGCGGTAAACTTCGGGCGAGATGGCAAACGTGCGTCACAGTTTTATTATGTTTGGGGATTTGGGGTGTTGGTTTTTTAACCGTGGCAATAAGGTCTAATAAGACTGAAATCCACTTTGCTTTAGCAGAGATGACACGGCATCCAGAGAGCTCTAACTCCTCCTGTGGTCGCTTTGTGAAGGGGCAGCCACTACGCCGGTTTCAAAGCAAGCTCGCTGGTGGATCAGGGAATGAGTAAGAGCTAGTACAGTCACAAAAAAAAAAGCTCACGTTTGAATGAATCTGAGCGTGATTGCAGTCCGCGTTCTGTTCTGCGACCTCCAGCTGCTTCTGGCGCGTGCCCTGCGAGCAATTGCCGTGGAAAGCATAGGCATTCTGACAGCGCTGCACAGTTGGCGTCGCTCCACTCGTCTTTTTTGGGCATCTGCTGCCTCGTTTGGGTGGCGAATCTGGGAAATCGGCGGGCTGTCGTCGCACGACTTTGCTTCAGAGGGGGACCGGCGCCAGCGTTTCTGCTGGACTTCCAGTGTCGCCGGCATACGGAGGAAACGCGGGCCAAGGCTGCCTGTTCCGTGAGGCGGCCATTGTTTACAGCCTAGCACCGCCTAGCGACTCGAGGCGCGAGAAAGGAGGAGGAGGAGGAGGGGTTCAGTCAGCGGTTTCCGCTCAGTTAGTAGTTTGAAACCACGGCGACGGCTTTGGCTCGGGGATGTTTGCCTCCCATGGAAGCAAAGCCGTCATAGATAATACTCAGTCTTGTTTCGTCCTCCACAGCCACTATTAATCAGGCATAACATTATGACCACCTTCCTAATAGTGTGTAGGTCTCCCTTGTTGCCTCCAAAACGGTTGGGACTCTCAGAGAATGGACATGGACCTTCTGAGGGTGTCCTATGGTGTCTGGGTACAGTCGTTAGTGGGGGCCTTTGGGTCCTATGGATTGAGAGGAGGGGCCTCTGTGGATCATCCCACAGATACTTGATCAGTTTGGGATCTAGTGAATTTGGAGGCCAGGTCAACACCTTGTGATGTTCTTCTTGTTTTTTTGAGTTGGTCCTAAACCGTTTTCCGTGGCTGCTGCCATCAAGGAGTGTCATTGCTATGGGGTGGGGGTGCCTGGTCTGGTCTAGGTGGGTCCTACATGTCTAAGTAACATCCACACCAATGAATGAATGCCAGGTCCAAAAGTTTCCCAACAGAACATTGAATCATCAAATGATGGTCAATGTTATTTACTTCTACCTTCAGTGGTTTTAATGTTGTGGCTGATCGGTGTATGTGAACATAGCCATTACTCCATGGCTTCTAATTCTCGTTGGTCACTTACAAAGAAGTAATTTAAGCCTCGTCAAGAAGCAGAGAGATCAGTGACAATCGCACGGTCGAGTGTTTTCCGACTGATCGGTCGGCGGGATTTACTTACGTGGTTTCTGGTCGCAGAAGGTCGAGCGAAGCTGAGTGACGGCTCAACAGCTCCTCATCTTCCTCTCATCAATCGTCCTCCGTCTCCAGACCACAGCTCCTCCATTTCTTATGGGCTTCCTGTTCAATCCCGCCCACGCCAACGGCTTGTGTACGAACACGCGGATTATGTAATTAAAGCGTTTTCATTTAGCGCCGTCATCCTCCTGGTACTGCGGACATAAATTCGGGCTTCATGAGGAACGCCTTAACATCAGACACCTTCACGTAATCCACTCTAATTTTTCCTAAAGCCGTATTAGATGCATTTTGAAAACACGGCGGCCTACTTCACTTATAAACACAACAAAAGCTAAGAAATGGTTTCATCAGGTGTTTCCTGCTTGTTTTTCCCTCTCTCTCTCGCAGATTGACGGGTTTTTTCATCCCCTTCGGTGTCGCGCTTCAATCGCGAAGAAAAACACACGAGTGACACGAGTATATTTGTCTTTCAGTCTCCTTTCAGTTGAGCGGGAGCTGCTTTATTATTTTTTATTCATATTTAAAGAATAAAATCGTGCTGCCCGGTCGTAGTAATGGCGTCTCCTCGCCGTCTCCCTCTTGGAGGATTAGTTTTAACATTCCACTGATCAATTTTTCAAGCGCAATTAGGCCTCGCCCTCGAGTTCTGTCGTGCACTTCTGAACCCTGTGCAGCCTCAGATCTCTAAGTGCGTTCGGCTGCAGAGCACGAGCCTGGGGACCGCTGCGCATCCTTGTTTTCAGCTCGTTCCTAGATGTTTTTACTCTAAACTTTCCGTTTCCCACTATAAAAAAAAGTTGGACATGACCAGGCTTGACCGTCCTCAGACAAGGTCTTGCCCCCCTCCGCCTCTCCGTCCGCCTCGCCTCCCCTTTTTCGATCTCACGCTTCATCTCTTCCGTCCCTTTCTCTGAATCCCGCTGTCTTCCCAGTCCCTCGCTCTAACCCCTTCCCGTCGGCAAAGGACGGGGTGGTAGGACATCTGATACCTCACCGAGGGCGTCTCATTAGAAACGGCGAGCCCTTTCTCCGCACACCTGCCGGGGCGAGCCCGCTGGCCGAGCGCGGCCTTTCGCGCCGGCGAGGCCGGACATAAAAACGAGGGCAGGGGCCGAGAAGGAGGCGAGAGTAGAGAGAATAGCAGCTGAAGGTCGGGGCGCTGGAGTAACAGCGAGAGGTTATCAGTCTCCCCTCGTCTTTCCCTTTCTTTTCGTCTGTTCCTGCTTTTCACACTCCATCTCTAACCCCCTTTTTCTCTCTCTCCTTCTGTCTTCGCCGGCTGCTAGCAGCAGCTGCGGGAGGGAACGGGGGACAAAACGTCACCTCGCTGCTCCGTCTGCACCCACCGCTAGCATTCCTGCGTCGTGGCTGACACCAGCTCTTTCTCCCTCTCGCTTTATTCCGCCGCCTGTGACTCGGCATAGTCATTTCTCGTTTTGTTATATAAGATAATCTGCACCTTACCAACCTGCCATCACCGGAGCCCGCAATTTTCTTTTCTCATATTCTATACTGTACCCTGAGTATAGGGTGTAGCAGCAGTACGCGGTGAAGGTGAAGGCGGCTCCATAAACGCTATAATATCCCACGGAGCAGCGTTAGTTTTCATTATATCTGCTCTTGCTAGCGCGCCACTTGATAATGTTTTGTAAACAGCCTGAATTATTCACCTGGGTCCCTCGTTGAAATGCAAGAGATAAACTCTGTTTCCCATCTTCTGCAGTTTTTCTTCATATTCTCACGATCACCTGAAGCCGGCACTGTGACAAGCTAATGAAGTTTTTTTTTTTTTGTCCTTTTTTGTTTGTTTTTTGTAACTGAAACAGATGAAATTTAGTGCCAGCTATTCGTTCCATGTCGTCGCTGTAAATGTTTTCTTAACGACCTCCCCCAAATGACAGAACTCATATTTTGTGTGATACATGCGGCGCGTTTATTAGATCACACCGGGTTTGGTCGCTGCAACGGAGGTCAAGACAAGACGTTGACATTTATGGAGCCTTCAGTACTGAAAGACAGACTCCTGATTAACATATATATATATATATGTGTGTGTGTGTGTGTGTGTAATATGCAGTAAGAGAGCAATAACAGTTAAATTGGGGTGTTGTTTTAGTTTGGGCCCCTAAACTCTTACAGTCCCACAGACCACTTTATGGAGTGGTTGGCCTTGCAACTGCTGGTCACCATTATGTCACATCCTGTTTCTGAAAATTTAAAAATTGTTTCTAAACTGAAACACATCCAAAAAAAAATGAGCATGAATTATTATATTAACGACTTTAAAATACACGTCAAATTATTATTATTTTTAGTTTTTTAGTTTGGCCCAAGTCCCGCCCACTAACATGGAGGGGGCGGAGCTTATGACCTATATCGCAGCCAGCCACCAGGGGGAGCTCTACTTGCTTTGGCTTCATTTTTGAGGAGTCTATGGGCCGGACTCATTGCCTTTGTTTGAAAATGTAATGTTTACATTTAATGAACTCTTCTTTTATAAAATATTTTATGAACAACCAAAACTTTCTTCAGATAAATAAGTAAAATTTGAGCACATTGCTGCCATCTGCTGTTTAGTTCCAGGTCTCTGTGTTGTGTCATGTCTGCAACTCTTACTAAGACTAGTAGACAATTCAGGAACAGCAGTTAGTTTCATTGAAAATTTGTAGTTAATATTTTAAATGTAAATTCCACACTTCATTCGAATTCATCCCGCCGGCCAGATGGAACCCTCGGGCTCCCCCCGTTTTGGCCCCCGGGCCGTACGTTTGACACTCCTGGCTTAAATGATGAATGATTCGAAATTAATTGCACAAATAATTTCCATAATTTTCTTTCTCTGGTTCTTAGTAGCCGCCTAGCCCGGACCCATTTGAACAACTTTTGGAAACTTTGGAGTGTTTTAACGTCGAGGCAGCAAAGGCCATCAATAAACGAATCAAGAGACTTTTGTCATCCACATCAAGGAAGATTCAGTCTGTCCCCACAAAGGGTGCACTCAGTTTTGTTGTGTCCTCAAACTCAACCTCAAATAATCTGTTAGAGCTCATTGAAAGGGGTTAAGATTATTTTGTCCCTCAGGAAACCTTATTTAAACGAATAGTTGTGCACTTTTGGAGTGATGTAGAGTACAAGACAACGAGGTCCCTCCCTATTTGCCTCACTGCTAATACTTCCTGACACCCGTGAAGCCTCGTTTTAATCTGCCGTCTGAAAGTGACGGGGAAGAAAAGGAAACGTAAAAGGGAAGGAAGCAGGAAGAGGACAAATTGCCTGAAATCGGCTCCAGTTTGAAAATGATCCGCTTAGGCGAGTGTTGCTGGCGCGTCCTTTGGTCGTTCCTAGACGGGCATTCAGCCCTGATGCCTGTGCATTATTTTATTTTTCTTTAAAGCAGACATCATTTACTGCAAGTTAAGCATCCTAATCCTCGCTGGAGTCAATGCACTATGCATGATGAGCCTGAAGACATGTGTCGCTAATTTAGTGTCAACTCGCTTTTTTCAAAATTCGGTTTCTGTGGAGGTCTCAGACAAACTTCTCTGCATCGCCGTGCCGAAAAAGAAGCAGGCAGACGGTTACGCAACCCTACCCCCTGCATGATTTAAGAAAAAAGCCGCGTAAAAACCTCGCCCGCCTTCCCGTCTAGAAAGGCTCGGGAGCGTCGCTGTGATCGCTGTAATCACCACTTCCTGTCCGCGCTCTGGCAGGGAAGCTCGGCTAATTACAGAGAAAATGTTTGCTGTTTGTTTACCAGCGAGAACTGGCTGAAACAATCTATTTCCCTGCCACCGCGAGGGGCTCCCAGACTGGCTGTTGTCTGCGATGTGTTGACTCAAATCCAGGGTGAACTGTATTCGTTATTTGTCTAATTTCCCTCATTACCCACGGCGCACGCGGTTTAAGCATGAGCTCGGGGTCGTCCGGGGGTACCGGAGTAGCTGTGGCGGCGGCGGAGATGCCATTGGAGTGTGCGGCTGACACTAGAACGGCTGCCCGGCTGCATCAAATCACATTTCTGTTTGTGTTTTGGGGGCAGCCGCGCCGTTATCTGCTCGCTGTTACTAATAAGACGAGATGAAATAAGATTTGCGGCTTTATTTGCCTCCGAGCATTCCGATCAGCCATCTTGGCTCCCGTTCATTTCTATAACCTGTCTCCTTTCACTTAGAGAGAGAGAGAGAGAGAGAGTCAGCAGACCTTTGTTACTTAAAGGCTCTTTAACGGACACCCAAGGAGAACAAATGTCTTGGCACGGGCGAGGCACAGTTTGGTCGTTTCCAGCGCTGGAATAATTCCTCCTTTTAATACGGAATTGCGCCGTTGTGACATTTAGGAATTGTAAATGGCTTCGCGAGAACTGGGCCCATCTCACCAGCGCTGCCAAGCATCGTCCAAACACTCTCGACAGGCTTGGACGTAGCCCGGAGCTAAACACTTGCCTGTGTTTTATTTTTATTTATTTTTTATTTTTTTCCCCTCCTCCCCTCGTGAAAATCCAGTGTCTTCGTATTTGAAAAGACGCTATTTTGGGTTTAAGCAGTGCTCCGGGCTGCGAGCAGAAGGAATTACATGTGAACGGTCAGAAGGTTGGACCGCCCCGAGCGTGTTTCGACGAAGAAGCGTGCAGATGCATGTACGTAGCTGAACGAATTTAGGTGCGTTTGATTAATGAGCACGGACTTTAAAAACTTTTAACGCCTTCTGTGAGGCGACATGGCGGCCATTTTCTTCTTTTTCATTCAAGAAATTAGTGAATCAGTGGGTTTTAGGTACGTGAACTTATTGGTTTGGGAAAGATTGGGGTTGGGGCGGAACAGTGGCGAGGTGGTTAGCATCACAACAAGAAGGTCCTGGGATTGAATCCATGGCCTTTCTGTGTGGGTTCTCTCTAGGTTCTCCAGCTTCCTCCCAGCGTCCAAAGACATGCTAGTTACGTTCATTTGTGATTCTAAATTGGCCGTAGGTGTGAGTGTGAATAAGATTGGGGTTGTTAACTGTACGATCATTGTTAGCAGAAACCACAAAGAGTGGCCAAGTAGACGTAAAGCAAACAACTGTGGAAGGTGGATTAAAACCATAAATGTTAACTTGTGTGGCCGATTCTTGAGGGTAAAGTCTCCTGAACTCATCACGCTACTAGCCAGGGCAATAGAGTCTAAGAAACGTCTCTTAAATTGGAGACGTTAGCGTTTTTTTCTGTTAGCGTAAAACGGCGAAAAGTTCTGTTTTGACGCGAACCGCAATCTTTTTCGTAACCTGGCCAAAAAAATCTCAGCTGCCTGAATTCAACCAGTCGAAATTTTGTTGAATAATGTCTCCCTCTTTTCTCCAGTAGTGATTGTACACCGATCAGCCACAACATTAAAACCACTGACAGGAGAACTGAAAAAACATTGACCATCTTGTGACAATCCAATGTTCTGCTTTGAAGCTTTTGGACCTGGCATCCATTCATTTGGATGTTACTTAGACATGTAGCACCCACCTAGACCAGACCAGGCACCCCCACCCCATAGCAATGACACTCCTTGATGGCAGCAATGGGCTAACCTTAACCCTGACGCAGGCTTTGGGAACAACTCAAAAAAACATGAAGAACATCTCAAGGTGTTGACCTGGCCTCCACATTCACTAGATCCCAAACTGATCAAGTATCTGTGGGATGATCCACAGAGGCCCCTCCCTTTAAAGCCCCCCACTAACAACATGCTGTTGCCAGACTCCACAGGACACCCTCGGAAGGTCCATGTCCATTCTCCAATGCGTCCCAACTGATTTGGAGGCAACAATGGAGACCTACACGATATTAGGAAGGTGGTCATAATGTTATGCCTGATCGGTGTATACACAGCTCCTATTTGTAGCAACCTTTTTTTTAATATACATATATGTATTTATAAGCAACAGTGATTAAACTGCAGAGGGATAAATGTCAGCGGCCGTGGCAGAGCGTAATTAAGTCCAACAGATTGCCTGAGAGTCCATTTGGCTCCTCGGCTTAGATGACGCACCAGCGAAGAAGAAGAAGAAGCCCTCCGCTGGTAACCCCAGTTTGTTTTCCATCTGTGTTTGTTTGTTTGCGTCTGTGAATTCTTATTTCCCCCCGTCAAGGGGCCTTTCTTTCTGCCCAAGCTGCCTCTTGGCACAAACCAACAAATGGATTATTACGTAACGGCCGTGGCCGCGTGTCTGGCTCGCCAACCTGCCGAGGGAGAGAAGGGAGGGCTGAGGGTTGAAGAAAAGGAACTAGGGAACAGAGAGGGCGGGCGGGCGGTCGAAGGAGAGCGAGAGCAAGCGCCCTCGGCTACGTGTCGCGGTTCCAGACGTGGCGAATCTGCTCGGCTTTTGCCCGTGTTTGCCTTTTTCACTCTCGGCGCATTATCGGTCCGGCTTGATTTGTTTTCCGTCGAAAGGGTTCTCGGCAAAAGTACAGACAAGTCATTTATTCGGTATCTCCCGTTCCCTCGCCTCGCTCATCCATCTTGCCAGCACCCCCTCCCTTCGTCCTACACACACACACACACACGTGAAATATCATCTCCGTGACAGCCGTCCCCGTCCAGGAGTCCCTCAATCCCCGTGAGACGAGGGAAGACACACGAAAAGAATACAATCAAGCGCCTCGGCTTCATCCGGCCACTTCAACACTGACATCAGAGAGCGGGAGGCGCCGGTGACATTTCAGACAACTGCTCCGGGTCCTCGGAGAGCTGGCTTGTGGGTATTTTGTGCAGTGGCCTCTTTGCTGCGTCTGCTGGGTCTTATTTTTTTTTTGAATTTTTGAATTTTTTTTTTAGCATTTAGCTTTTGGCCCGTTCCGTTCAACAACCACCAGAGCAGTGTGTGGCAGATTTCAAGTCTCTTGAGATCAGAGGGTTAGCCGGACCACCTTCAGCCTTCAAAGACCCTCGGCTCGTATTTGTTCCCTTTTTCTTCCGAGGGTTTAATCTTCACGGGTGCTAGCTCTTTATATTTACAGCTGAGTGAATAGATAATGGAGCCCTCTATGCCGGCAAAAAAAAATAAAAAAAAGTTTGCGCGTCCGTGCAATATTGAATTCCACCCAGCGGCTTTCATGTGTCAACAACACTCAAAGCTTCACAAGAACCCCCCCCAAAAAAAAATCCTGCGTGGACCAAAACCTGCGCCGGCTCAACGCGCACGCGCATTTAATTCATGCGCCTCACACCTCGACTACAGACTATGGCGTTCTTTCATCTCCTCGCCTCAACCGCCTCCGCCTTTGATGTGGGATACCCTAGAGTCTGAGGAATACAGTCCCGGGGAATGAAACAGAGTGGATCTGTGCTCTTGCTCCTTGGAAGAGGCTTCCCATTGATCCCCTCCTCTCCCTTCCCTCTCTCGCTCTGTCTTTCTCAGCCTCTTTCTGTTGCTTTCAATCACTCCCTACATCGTCTCCACCGCTCCTCAACATCTAGCCCAGATTAAGGTAATTACGCCATTAGCTGCGCGCTAGCTCCTTTTGTTCTCCCGGTCCACTTTCCGCACTCCTAGCGCCGCTGATAACAGGCCGCCGATGCCCTGCAGGGCGCTCGGCTCATTTCATTAAAGAGCCATTTAGACTGTTTCTCCAACCCCCCGGTCAAGTGTTCTGCATGGGGTCCATTTCACGTTCGCCTGCGAGCTGCCAAAGTGGAGGATGATGCCTTCTCGGACGGAGCGATTGTGCAAGGTGTTGACTCCCTTGCTCTGTTTCTGACAAGTGGTTTCTCTGAGAGGCCATTATGTTCGCGTAACAAGCGGGAGAGGTGAAGTCGGTGAAGACTTCATCTTTTTTTTCTTTCCCCCCCAGTGGGCAGCGCGGGTTGTGGCGGTTTAGCGGTAGCTTCGGTGGTGTTTTTCCCGGTGGAGTACAAGTGCGAGTCAAACAGGATGATTTTGAATTTGTTTGTTGTTTAAGTTGTCGCTTTGCATCTTTTGCAAATTGCGCCCTCGCCTTTTTTTTTTTTTCGTCATCTCTTGTGTCGTAGACAACAAAAACAGCCATTAGCCTTTGTGCTTAATGTCTTATCCTGACAGGTTCAGACAACAGAAAGCTAATTTGCAATCTTTTTTGGCTTTTAAAACGTCTCAAAGCTCCTTTTGTATCAGTTAAATTCATTTCCCCAGCGCACGCTCGTGTTAAAAATAAAAAAGCAAACTTTTCCGCCCGTTTTGTTTCTTTGCGGGCCGAGCCACCGCTTCCTAAGGTCACCGCTATCGGGGACGCGGCGGCTAACACCCGCTTCAGCCCGTGTTTGTTTATGCACTGTGAAGGCCACTCCAGTGTAATTAGGATGATGTTAACACTAATTGGGCCCGTGGCTATTAAACATTATCAAGAAGTGCACACACTAGCTTGCACAATCGCGCTCTGCCCCCCCCTCCGCCCTCCGCTCGCCGCGCACACGCTAGCGCACACCTGTATCCCCATAAGCCCGGCAGCAACAAAACAGCCTGACCTTTTCAGAGCATCACAGCTTAATGACTCTGTGTGGGAAATAATGTTGTGCCGTGCAGGTCCGCTATTATTTCTTCATTCAGCCGTGCCTCATGTGCGAGGTATGACTTCCTTCCTCTTTCTCTCTCTCTCAAAGGCTGCTCCCCCTTTTATTTCTAGCCGCAGCTTCTGTTCGCCGCTACGTCTCGGCCTTGCAGTTCTTTTATTTGTTTTCATCACATTTTTGCAGCTTTTGAGGGGGTGGTATGCCGGGAAGGGTGGGGTCAGCCTGCCGGCGCGCACCCCGCAAACATGGTGAATAATTAAACAACGGCGGAGTCCCAGGGCAAAACAAGCAGCTGAAATATTCACACGTTTCTGTCTGCTGGTGCCGTTTGATTGGCATGTTATTAGAGGAGCTAATGCGGAACGATGCTGCACTGGATGTGTGCTTCTGAGCCGGGGCTTGGTTTGAATGCGAGTAACCGGCGCAAAGGTTTCAGAGCTCGCCTTGCACAAAGACAGCTGGAGAACAAAATGGGGGGAAAAAAAATGGTCTGCACGCGTGAACGACATACGCAAACAAAGCGCGGTGAAAAGAGCTACTGCAAAACAATCCGCCGAATGAATGGCACACTTAATGTGTCGTGCTATTGGGTCTATTTATGATAAACAGGCCTCAAGAAATTGCCCTTCAAATTTGCTAGTTCTACTTCCAAATGAGGCAACTCACTCAAGTCCCGTTTGGCTTTAGTTTGTTTTTGAGCGGAGATAGTTAGCAGAGATGTGAAGCGATAATGCTACCGCCCCACGAGCCTCAAAATCAATGCTGCACGTTTAGTATTTGGGTGAAAAACTTTTCCAGAGGCACGATGGGACTTTTTAACAGCGATGTTTTCCGGGGTGTAGTTTAAATAAGGCGACAGAATTGAATCGGACAATGACGTTCTTTTAAACTTTTATCAAAAGTCGTAACTTTTATCAAAACAAACATGAAAGAAGCCCTCGAGTCGTTTTGATAGTTTTGCATTCCTCGCCTGCAGCATTGATTCAAATATCACAGATACACAATGGCAAAGCAAAGTCATTATTTCCACCGATGCCGCTGCTATTGTTTCTTTTGTTGGCCCCGGACGCGGCAAACGAACTAGCGCAAGTGAAGGGCGGACTGTGACGTCAACTCGCGTGGCGTGTTTCTGGGCAAAAGAGTTGTGCTTGACTACGGCCGACAGGCAAACAGGCAACTATACTGTGTGAGTGCGTAACAGGAAATGCCTCTAAATGCCAATAGGTGGCAGAAGTATGTCTTTACCAGTCAAGGGGGCAATCCGGAAGAGCTAGGGCTGGCTTCTTCTGAATGGGGCCGATTGCTACCCAACATTTGGTTGGTTGGCTTCATCACTTCGTTTCCAAGTTTAGCTTCAATATCTCACAGGTTCAACATCCTCATCTGGTCTCAAACCAGCCTTGGGGGTCTGATTAGTATCAGTGGTGTGTGAACTCTTCATAACCTAAGACCTTAGACAATCCTTGACGGTCCTTCATTGACCAGGAGCTGACTGTCGGCTAGGTCTATGAAGGCCTTTGAGTCTACAAGTAAATTTAGTCCTTACATTTAGGTTTTGGCTATTAATGAAAGGTTGCTTGGAGTAAATTACTAGTCTTTCCGTAGCCCTGTGACAATGCTTTCCACACTGTGTAATCTAAAAACCTCAGTAAGTTAGTATGGATCTTTTGACAAATGTATAAATTGCCGCTTTCTCGTCCTAGCAGCTCTGCTGGGCATCACTGTCTGGACCTCGTCAGACTATCGAGCAGGCTATCAGACAGAGGAGGGTATTTCTGGATGATCAATAAGCTTTCCAGATGATGTATACGCAGGCTAGATGTGCCGTCCTTCTCACCAGATACGCTCGCCTTATCAGAGTGTAAAACAGCATAAATACACGACCTCCAAAGGTCCCTCTCCATGTTCTAATACCAAACCCCTGCTGCTTTTTTTAGTACTCCCGCTGTAGCCCTTCGTTTAAAGATATTTGGAAAAAGAAAAGGGTAGCGTCTAACTGTGGAATGGTGTTTTGTAGAAAAATCACACTCTGATAGTATCATCCTCTCCAGGGACATAACAACAATTCTGAAATGTTTCGAACAAGCGTTGCGAGCACATCATTGGCGTCAAAAGTAGAACAGAACAAAAACAGAAAAAACATTTGAATCCTCTCAGATTGTTCAAGATACAGTTGTCTGTCAAGTCTCCACTGACGAAATTAGGGAAGCGAAGCAATTGTCATCATCAAACAACAGTTTGGGGGATGATTCACAGAAGTGCGTGCCACTGACGTATCTCACATCTGACGTCAAACAACATTTTTTGTAGTTAATCCGGTTTCAGTTCAATCATCTGCCCCCATAACTTGAACTTTAGTCTAGACAATCCCAAATGTGATTTCTAAGAAGTATTTTTAAGCAGGTAAAAATGATTGAAATTGCACATTTTGCCCGCAGAAACCCAAGGCTACGCTGTTATTTTGAACATAAATTTGGATGGAGGGCAAATGAAGTACGCTGATATATACCACTGAATATACTGGTGGCACAAGGATATGTGGATTGGATTGCTGCAAGCTTCCTGTTGAGTCAGAGCCATCGGTTATTTGTCCAGTGTGCACAGGGCTATTAACCTGCAACTTCTCACATACTTTACTTGAGGTGCAACTGTACTTCAAAGTTCAGAATTTGGAAAACCACAGACCATTCACACCAAGGGCCAATTTAGAATCACCAATTAACCAAACGGGCATGTCTTTGGACATTGGGAGGACGCCGAAGTACCCAGAGAACCCACGTAAACACAGGGAGAACATGCAAACTCCACTCAGAAAGGCCCCAGTCGGCCATGATGGATTTGAACCCAGCCTTTGCGATGTCTTTCTGGATTTTCTTATATACAGCCAAAGTGAAAAGCATCAGACAAAGGGTGGCAATGTTGACATGGTTGTTGGACTACAAAGGAGGTAGTGTTTGCATCCAATGGCCTTTGATGTGCGTGCCCGCACAAGTAAGGGGAAGCCATGGAAAGGCGCTAAAATGTGTCAGCTAAAGAGTGTGCCTCTTTGCCAAGTTCCCGTCTGAGTATGTGTGCATGCAACTCTGCGACTTCAAAGATCAACAGCAGTCTGAAAACTTTTGGCAAGTGTCTCATCTCAGCCGCTTTCTCCATCCCTGTCTACGCTTCCCTTTGTAAGTGTCTCAGAAATGTATGTTGTGTCAAAAAAATGGCGAAAAAAGGGCTTCAGACTCCTCGTTTAAAAGGAATCAATAGCTCCGTCTCTCTCCTTAACTGCTTCAAAGAATCAGCATGCCCTGATGCAATAATGTATGAAGGTTGGAGGAACCAACTCTGTGTTATTAGGTTATTGTTTGAGAGCCTGTCTGAGAGGTTAAAATAAGAAGTGTGTATAAATTTACATGAGCATACAGTGCATGCCTTGGGGCTTATTGCTTCTCAAAAAAAAAAACTGACTCCACCACTATGATGCCTTTTCTTTTCTTTTCTTTGCGGAGGTTTCATTTTATCGCAAGAAAAATTGCAATTTTTACACCGTCAGCTCCCATGAGGCTTTGCGACAGGTGTTGGATTCTGCAACATTGACCGCGGGCCGTAATGAAAAATTGCGGCGTCTGCTTTCTCCAATATGACCTGTTTATCCCCACGGTGGATGGTAGTGGCCTAGAATCCACTATCCCAAATCAATGGCCTCTCGCCGAGAAAGCATCCCGAATGATAGACTCAGTCCTGAAGACGGTCTTTTCTTGCCCTAGTGTCGAGAAGAAGAGTGAGGAAAGAGAGGGAGGGGTGTAAAAATCAAAATCAATAGGTTTTTTATTACCGTTTTGATTCATGAGTTTTTCTGATTATTTCTCCACCAGATCCGTGGACAAAAGAAAATTGTATTTTATTTATTTATTTTTGTCCGCTCTTCTTCAAACCAAATTACTCGTCTGCCCTCGTGAATGGCAATAATAATCAAGGGGCATCCCACGATGGCTTGATTCATCTGTTTGCAGTCTCCCCACCTCTGGAGCAGCAGGTAGAATTGATTGGCCGGATCGATGGCGCCAGAGCTAATTGGACGAAAGTAATAAATATTTAGCCTCTGTTTTTGAACATCTGCGTGGAGGAGATGAAACACATGCAACAGGGCATTTCCATCATTACTGTTTCTCTAGTGAAAGTGGGCAGGTTGATTGCTTGACATGGTGGACTGAAGGTCAGAGGAATCCATACTCAGCTAGTGTTTTGCGTGCTGACAACTCCCAGGGCAGCACTAATTTACTTTAACTCACAGTCTTCTGTGAAGGCAAATATTTGCTCTTTAGGATTATGTATACATTTTATTCAAGGGCATGCAAGTCCAATACCTTACAGCAAAACACGGCATTTGCTAATGGCCTCCAAATACCCATGTAAAGAAAACTATAATGACTCCAAAAGACCATGCTTTTAACTTTAATAAACAATTGTCTATCAGTATTTTTATTCAAAAAGTGAAGGTAGACAACATGGAAGATGAGGCTAGCGCTAACCAGCTTGCCTCATCCAACAGAGATCCACTTTGCACCACACGGTGACTTGTCTAACAGAATCTGAACGCTGTGTGTCTTAATTTGAACTAAAATCTATTATAGAAAAGGTTAGAGCTTAGCGGAAAATTTAGGCAAAGACAAGAAATTAAGATTTCTTTTTTTACTTCCTCACAAATTACTTAGGTACAGTAACAATCACAATGTTGCTGACATTTTTACCTGGTCATTTTGGGCCTATTCGCATGATTCTGCATCAACTTTCCACCACATGGTGACTTGACTGACAGAATCTGAGCCGTGTGCCTCAGTTGTAACTAAAAGCTGTTATAGAATATATGTGCTTAGTGGTGTTACAGTCAAATGGCGAGCACATTAAGATTAAAGAGACTAGTAAAAGGACTAGGATTAGTGTTGTTGGTCATTTGATAACTACGTAGCAAGCAGTGACTCTTTTGCCTTCCTTCTTTGGGTGTGTTCAGAGATCTTCTGCTAACTGAGCACCTCAAAGTATATACAGTATATGCCCCGCGATTTTCAGATCGTTGTTTTGAAGATAACCAGGGAAGAATGCCCTCCAGACCCTTCTTATTGGATTTGATAAGCACCTTTTCTCTCTCCTCTTCGCTCCATTTCTTCCCGCCGTTGGTGTGTGTTGCGCTGCAGCATTCAATGGATTTTACCTCAACCAGAGCAGCAGGTGTTTGCTGGAAGAAACAGTGACACATGGATGCGCCCTGTCAGACTACTCATTAGAGACTCTGCACCTCCTTTGTCTCCTCATTTAGAGGGGGAGAGGAGTCAACGTACACGCAAACATGTGCGAGCACGTATACAAGTGCTCAAAGCGGCAGGTGGCCACTATCAGCCGGACAAATCAAAGCAGGCAAAGTCAACACCAGCTCATTGGATGGATGTAGAGGGTAGCAGAAAGTATTTCTGAGTATAATTGCAGTGTAGAAGTTATTATTAGTAGATTTGTTTTATGGAACCATGACACATCGGTGCCTCAGTTTGGGACTTCCGTGCCGGTAATGCGAATGTGCTGGTGATAAAGACAAAGTAAAAAGTGACAAGTGCGACTGTGACGTCGGGCGTGGCTGCAACTCGCTGGGGAAGGCAAAGCATATGGTGGATGCCATGCATGAGAGGGGTGTTAAGTGATGAGAATTAGCTCACTGCGAGAACACACATAAGATATGCAGCGACGATACGTGCTGCATGTCTGATCCGTGGTACATCCTTAGTTCGCAATAAGAATGAGATATTTCCTGAAGCCTTGGGTGTTGAATTTTAATTTGAAATTGCGTTCTGTTGTACCTAGGCTGCCTTTTGGATGTCAGTATGTGGCGTGCTTCAACCAATACAGATAAAAAAAAAATAGCTCTGCATGCAACTGGATTGTCCCGCATGTAATCAGAGCCACTTTGGCGTTAACAAATTCAACTCCACAGCGCTCAGAAGACATGTTGTCACACATGCTGTTACACCACCGTCTATCGCCACATATGGTCCAACTAAACAGTTTTATTGGCCACGCATAATCAGTGCCCAACAGGGCGACTCAAGGACAAAATTTAGCCCGCAAACATTTTGGCTTGGCTTCAGAGCTAAGTAGTCACTACTAAATGGTAATGTAGGGGCATTAACAGAGGCTATTATGGGTGTCAAATACGAAAAGTCAACTTTATTAACAGTTTGTAATTATTTCCCTCCCTCGGTTCGATATGTTGTGTCTCAGACTGGAGTCCCTGCCAATTTTTTGATGCTCAATCTTCAACTCGGGGCCCAAACAGAATCAAAACAGAAGCAATCACACTTGCCTATTATTCTTATGTTGTCTAGCAAGTAAACAGTTTGTCAATGGCTGTTTCACATCACTGAATTACACGCCAACAAGAAGCAAGGGGTAGATAGGGATTTTATAGTACTCGTGAGAGTTATATTTGACATATTGGTAATTTAGTCTTCACTCTAATCATTTAAAAGCCGGGTACGCTAGGATTTGACTGCTGCGTTATTGAAGTTGAGAAGGAGTCAAATTAATAAACAAGAATGGCCAAAATGACTGCAGTAGTCGCAGATATATCCTGACTTTGAGATACTGAATTCTGCACTTACCACGGTGCAGCCTGATAGAGTCGTTTCTTAAAACGTCCCTGCTTTGAAATGCCCCAGAAAATTCTCCCACGTTCCGAGCGTGTTGATAAGCACCGACTTCATTGACCATTTTCTCCTTCTCTCCCACATGACTTCACTCTCATTCATTACAGCACGGCTCCCCCCCTCCTCCTCCTCCCTCTCAGTCGGTCGGCCATTTTAGAAATCTTTCCTCCCCCTTCCTGCCGAGAGTTTTTTCCTTGCCCAGTTTCTGCGAAGCTCCTGCGCTGCGCTGTTAATAAACACAGGAAAGGAAAAACTTTCCCCTGCCTCCATACCCTGTTGCCTTTCTTCATCCTCTCCCTTTTTCTTTTTTTTTCCGTTCCCTTCCTCCTCCGGCACACAACCTCTTTATAGCCCTCCTTGCCATGCTGCGATAATTAGTCAGCGCTAAAATAATACAGCCTCGAGAAAACAACAAGAGCTGAGCAGAGGGCTTAGCTCCGCCGGGAGGGAAGAAGGAGAGGGGTGGTGGGAGGCAGAAAGAACGAGAGAGAGGAGGCCAGGGGAAGGGAAGAGAGCTGTGTGTTTGTGTGTGAGTCGGCCGATTTCAAATGGCTGGCGGATTGTTAGATAATGAAAGTGTCAGGTAGCTGACTGAGGGCGTGTATATGTTTGCGGGAGCGCGTGTCTCCATTCGTTATCGGCTAGCTCTCTTAGCCTCGCGCATGACTAAGAGCGTGCGCGGCCTGTTGAAGTGGCTGTTCTTTGACGGCTTGTTGCCCCTGCAGCCATCCCAGCCTCTGCTTTCCATCGTCTCTGACCCGAGCGCACCTAGAGAGAGATTTGTGAAAAAGACGTTGGTGTTTGAGTTGGTGCAGACGGAAGCGGATGTGTGCTAGCATGACCAGATAAGCTACACAAAACTGGAGCATGTGCCGGATTTAGTGCTTTCTCCAAATATTATTTTGGTTCAGTTCAACCGGGAAACCTTTTATTGGTGTCAGCGAATCACCAAAATTGCAGAAACTCCTTTGAAACGTGTGTCAGAGGGAGGCGGTGGGCGTGCACAAACATGTGTCTCAATCAGGCTGTTTTATCTGCGTACACGTGCGCGCATTAGCATCAAGACGCACCGCTTGCGTGGATGTGTGTTTATGATCCGTGGAGGATCGACAGCCCACAGGGTTGAGAGCAGTTCACCGTGGTTTCATTACTCTATGCTAATCACAGCCAACGCCCGTCATTTCTCATTTACCACCGGGCTTATTGGAGGCGAGCCAAGTCCTAACTCCTCCGTTACAGTTCAGACACGAAATCCGTCAGCGTACGGGGCGGGTAGGCTTTTTTCCATTTATTTATTTTTTTTATCAACCTAGAACTCAAAAATACTGTTGAAGCAAAGTTCCTTTGACAGCGAGATCTGAGGACTTTCTTTTGTTGAAGTTGAGAGGTGCTGGTTATGCTGACAGCGTAGCCGGCACAAAGTTTGTCAGTTCGCCCCAGTTTGAATGCAATGCAACTGCAGGCAACTGTGTGCAAATGGAGCTACAGTGGCCTGGCACAATTACCATTACAAAGGGGAGTGACAGCCAGCACCAGTGGAGCGCTGGCGCTCATGTTCTGACTTCACATGATGCCGATGTAGACGACGACACATGTGTTTTATTAAGCAGAGCGAGCGCTTTCTTTCATATAAAAATCCAGCCCACTGCAGTGAAACCCTTTTTTTTTCCCACATCATATCTGTCATGGCAAATTTAAGCAAGTTAATAAAGCTTTAAAAGGCAGATTATTTTAAGTGCACATCAACAAAAGAATGTCCAGCAGTGGAGAATGCATACAGGCAAGTCACAAAGGTGAAAAAGCCAACGTTTCCCTACGTAAAGTGAGCGTCAACACTTCTTTGCGCTATCCAATAAGGCAACTGGACTTGTCTACTAGTCCAGTTGCCTTTCTTAAATGCTTATTGGATATACCATGACCTGGATGACTGAGAACCTCCACAGTCTTCTTATCTTCACCCTTGTTAACTACCTGCGTTCGTCTTTCATCGTTTCACCTTGTGTTTTTTTTTTGTTGTGTTTTTTTCTCTACAGCTGGGACAACTTACATCTTCGGGCGAGGCGGAGCCCTCATCACATACACCTGGCCACCCAATGACCGGCCGAGCACACGGGCAGACCGGCTGGCAGTGGGCTTCAGCACGCAGCTGAAGGAGGCCATTCTGGTCAGGGTGGAGAGCGCCAAGGGACTGGGCGATTACCTGGAGCTGCACATAGTAAGACACCGAAATTGACGATGTTAATGGGGCGACGAAATGACGTGAAGGGGTGTTAGCGTACCTCGAAGTACTGTACGTTGAGTCAGATTAGTAGAGGGGGAGAATCCAGAAAGACTAAAATGGGATTGGGAAGAATCTAGCCAGGTAAGATTTAAAAGGTGGGGTAAAGGTTTAGAAAAGTGAATGGAAGTCAAGGGTGAAAAAGAGGTCGTTGATGCAGAATGAGTATAGTGAAAGTATGAAGCCACTTAGTTTGAATGAATCTGTACACAAATTGACACATGCAGTATGTTTTAGCCTGGTATTAGTACAAGCCTGATACATGTACACATTGATATACTCGCTTAATCGTGATCCTTCTGAACCCCGTTGGCTCATAGGCTGGATTTCCACAGAATTTGTGAGGCTTAAAGGATCATTCTGGTTTATGCCGCAACTTTTGTTTTGCTGCTTATAATACAACACATCCACAATGCACTTCTAAATCTCAGGAATTAAATGCAGTGTCAGAATCAGAATGACGAAACTAAGTCCTAGATTGCGCGTTTGCATGGGAACGATCCTTTAAGGGTTGCTTTTAAAAATAACCGAGAAATACGACCCGACTTTGCTCGTGGGGAAACGCCCAGCCGCCGCTGCGAGCGTTGAAGAATTCCCTTTGCGTGGCATTTAGATTTAGCCGTGCAGTCGCGAGGGTCACCGAGAGAAAACCGGCGTGTGCAGAGTCCAGAAAATGACTAATCACGCGCTGGCATTTTGTTTTATCCCCTGTCACACTAGTTATTAGCCTCATTTCTGCTTTTATTGCTTTCATATGTTAGGCTAAAAGGTCATTTGCAGCCACCTCTAATGGTAACTTTAAATGGTAATTAAGGGACAGCAGGCATTTAAAAATGCATTTACACAAGCTCCAAATTGTCTCGTTGACCTCTGTGCTTCCTCTGCACAATATTACCTTCCGGGCTCTGGGTAAAATTTGATGGTGGGGTTTCTGGTAATTACCAACTCAGACCACACCTGGTTAGTCCGATCCACTAATCATGTCGGCGGAGTCGCACCATCAAAGCTCTGTGCGCTCTTACCGTACCGGCAGTTCCTTTAAACTCCCTTAAAGTACGCAGTTATAAGACACTACTGCCGCTGTCGTCTACACGCACAGCCATCTGCGATCACATCACCACTCCAACATCCCAGTGACCCCAATTTGTTTGGGCCGCCCGTGCCTGGAAGCGACAGGAACATGGTCGACCCCGGGTCACGTCTCATCCAGTGCTCCGAGCGCGAGAGTCACAGGAGGAGGGATGATGGGAAAGGGAGAGGGATGGGTGGAAATGGTAGCGGGCCAGAGCCGGTGGTTAGTCCCCGCTGGGTCAAGGCCAATTTGAATGCTTTTAACATTGGTGGTAAATAATGATAATGACCATAATGATGAAAGATTACTCCTGTAAATGCGATGGACGCCACAAACGATGCCCAGCAGTTCAAGGATCAGCTCCTGTAATTTGTTGTTGTAGTTCGGCTGCTTTTTAATACCAGAAAGAAATGAATGGAGCATAGCACACGGAGCGACGATTGTTTGGTTTATCCAAATTGCAGAAGCAAACACATTTTTTCTTTTGCCGCTTGTGTACCCTGCGCTACGGGATGTTTTTTTTTGGACATTCCTGCAATCACTTGGAACACAATGGAAGCAAACTGAATTTTCTCCTCATGCTCACAAATTAAATCGACAGCATCAGTCCTTTCTGGAAACATCACTGTACGTCTTTGAAGGTGCTCTGTCATCCAGGTCATGGTATATCCAAAAAAAAAAAAGAAACATTTTAAGAAAGGCTTTAGAAAGAATTGGAACATCTGTGAATGTAGCCCATCAGAAACTTGCTTGACTTGTTTCTGTGAAGGTTCTCAGTCATCCAGGTCATGGTATATCTAAAAAAAGGTTCAAGAAAACCCTATAGGGTACCTGACCTATGACCTGAGACGTATCACCACTTATTTGAGTAGCTTTTTCAGTTTTAGGGGACTGGTGGAAGGTCAGCTAGAACTGAAGAAGCTACTCTAGTCCAGTTTTTTGGGATTTGCTTATCCAACAAAGGTTCAAAACAGGCACCTGTACTTGTAGAGTTTTTTAAGAATTTCACCACTCATCCGAGTTTTCTCAAAAAAAAAAAAAATCTACAAATCCAGTTGCCTTTTGTGAAACTTTGTTGGATATATCATGAACTGGATGACTGAGAACCTTCACAGACACTTTGGATTGACTTGTTTCTGTTAACGACCAGAAACTGGCATGACTGTTGTCCATTAACAGCTAGATGCTTACGTGTCATTGAGGAGGGACTGTCCCCTTTCCCTCTGATATATATCAAATCTGTATTTTTGGATATGATTACTGTACCCATAGGGCACCTGACCGTTCTTGAAGACGTATCCCGACTTATCACAGTAGCTTCTTCAGTCTTAGCGTACCTGTGGGAAGTCCCCTAGAACTGAGGCTACTCGGATGAGTGGTGAAATGTCTTCTCAAAAACTCTAGCTTGTTTAAAACCTTTTTTGGATTGATTTGTTTCTGTTACTGTGACTATTGTCCATCAACCGCTAGATGCTGACCTGTAGTTGAAGGGGGACTCTTTGGACTGTTTGTCCCTGTCCTGGGTGCTGTAATGACCCATTACCTGACCTATACCCTGTAGGGTATAAGACCTATCTTGAAGACGTATCACCACTTATCTGTTGCCTTTTTCCAAACCTTTTTTGGATTGACTCACTGTCGTTGAATGGGAACTGTTTGTCCCCGTCCTCTTTGTCCTTTAATGACCCATTATCATTTTTTGGTGTATTATTACTGTACCTGTAGGGTACCTGACCTATCTTGAAGATGTATCACCACTTATTTGAGTAGGTTCTTCAGTTCCAAAAGACTGATGGAGGAGTTGGAGGCTTTGACAGGAACGTCTGAACATCTGAAACTCACGTGCTCGCATTTTATCTTCTTTATTTAATCCCCACCTGTCTTTTAGAAAGGAAGAAGCTACTCAGATGAGCGGACATTTCCTCCCTTTTTAGATATACCCTGACTGAAACTACTTCCAAATCAAAACTAAAGACTGAATCCTCGTCAGAACCTTTGGCGGCGTGTTCTCCGGTTTATTCGGGGTAACAAGGCAGTAGTCTCCGTAATGAGGTGTTGCTGTTGGATTTCTAAATGTAATTTTCAAAAAGCTGTGAGCGCTGCAACAAAATTCCATTTGCCTTCATTGCATTGGGGGTGTTACACTAAACCTCGGAAGCACGTATCTCAACACCTGGGGGAAATGAAACCAGAACTCTCACCGTGGCTACGAATAGAGGATGATGAGATGATGTCAGGGTTTCTTTTTCTTTTTTTTGTAAGTGAATCATTAGGTGATGCATTTGTTTTGGTTTTTTGAAGGAGTGGCTCGTCGTTGTTTATCTCGGCCCGTCGCTTATGAGCCCTCATCAGTTCTTTTGCTCACTCTTCTCTCAAGTGCATATTCTCTATCTAACTTCTGTGCCTTTCATTTACTCCCTCTCTCCCTCATGTCTGACTCTTTCATTCTCCCGTTCTCTCTCTCTCTCTCTCTCGCTCACACACACACACACACCAGTGCCTCCGACACGCCAGCCCAGCTCCTGTGCTCCCATTGCAATTACATTTCATTTGCTGCCGTTCCTCCCGAGTCGCTCCCCTAAATGACTCTGTTCAGCCTGTGGTGGGTGTTTTGGTCCTGTTAATTATGCCTGTCTCTCTTTGAGGGGAGAAGTACAGGCAAATTAGACCCGAGGACCTGCGAGCCATGGCCCCCGTATCATCCCACCTGATGGGGGCCTCGCGGACCCAATCAAAGTACAAAATAGCTGCCGGTTCAAACAGGGATGGTGGCCTTGGGGTCCGATACCTGGGGCCTTTACTCGTTAAGCTTTGGCTGATTGTTCAAAAACAAAATTGTCCTTTTCATTCCGAGCCGCCTTGATTTCAAAGGCCTCTAACTCTGACTGACATATTTAAAATTTCAGCCCAGTCACAGATTTCAAAGATTTTGCAAATCCGCCATTGCTCATCAAACGGCTCATGGCTTCCCTGAGCCTTCTACCATTAAGCCGGTGACCCACAGACTCAAATCGCAACAATATCTTGTCCTCGCAGGAGATGATATAACACTGACGGATGCTGTCTCGGCCTGTCTGTCTAGAAATACTGGCACTGGTGGGCACGGCTGATAATAACATGCCACCAGGATGTGATAGAGCATTATTCCTTATCTTGCACAAGCCACCCGTCTCTTTATATACCCTTCCTCCCTTACCGGGCATTCTTCTCTTTCATGCCACTCCCCTCCTTCCATTTCTGTCCGTTTACCTGACAGAGGGCAGGACATCACTCACTGCGTCTTCCTGACATGCTGTCATCGGGGGCCCCCGGGGTAGAAGATGTAAAGTTGAGGTTGGGGGATAGGTTCCTCAAGCGGAATCCGTCCTGCTGCCTTAAGAGGGACATATCACGTCCTGGTGAAACCTCGCCGTCCTAATTATTTACCCTGGGCGTGTCTGAAAAGTGCTGCAAACTCTCTCGCTGACATTTTGAAAGTTCTAGATGAAAAAGCTTTGAAATGCATTATCTGGAAAATGCCACATGAATGAATCATTGCTGAGCCACCCAAGACATGACTGCGCATATTCCTGTTGCGGCGCAGCGTCGTCTGTAAAGATTCTCTGTCATCCAGGAAAGAGAATATTGAGTGGCGGTAAACAAAGCACATCTGGGTCTAGTCTTGGAGACAATTTGCTGTTCATCAATCAGTCCTCATGCTCCCCGTATTTAATCGGCCAGAGAAGCTAAATACCACGTAGCTCCCCAAGAGTCACTAAAGCTAATTTAAGCGAACAGTGCAACGTTTTCAAGAATACAAAGAACTTCTAGTCTCCTCGTAGCTCAAGTTGGACGTGCATTTGTTGTGTTGTGTTATTGTGATGGGTAGTCACAGTTGTGGGTATTGTTTTGTCAGATTGGTCTATCCAGGCGCTATGAAATATTAATGCCTACCCTTCCTAGCTCGTCTTCATTGAGAACCAAATGAGATCATCAGGAACTTGTCCTGTGAGGATCTACTGGCAGCTATTGCTGTGTTTTTAAGTGTCACTCATAAGAATGGTAAGAGCGCCTTTCTTGCACAAATCTTCCTCACCAAAATCGCCAGGATCGTTGCACTGATTGCCTGCCAGCTTTCCGAGCTTCTCATCCACTGCCACTTGTTGTCTTTGCCCCGTGATCGACAGATGGTTCACCCAATCGGTTTTTATATTCTTTTTTTCTTGAGTGTCTGCCCTTTTTCAAGCAGTTTCCCAATACGCCTTCTCAGATGGCCCTCCGCAACAAACCATCTGGCACGTCAAGTTAATTGTGCCGAGACGAAAAGCAAGACCTTATTGACTCTTTTTTTTATTAGAACAGTAAAGTACGCTTACTTTACAATTCCCAGCATCTTTAAGGCATACCTCAACCTTGCCCATGGCATGACCTGTGTACAAGAACTCATTTAATGAAAGACTTTTAGTCAAATACATTGATCCTTCTCATCTCCAAGACTTTACCAGTAAGTGCTGTAAAAACCTTTTCTGTTCTGGAGTTCTTGGTCTTGAGAGCCAGTGTACTTAAAGACACCAGATCAGGGTCCATGAAGTGGCCCTTGCCTTTAGAATATCCGCCATAGATATGCACAGATCAGGCATAACATTATGACCACTGACAGAAGAAGTCAAATAACATTGACCATCTTCTGACAAATCAATGTTCTGCTGGGAAACTGTTGGACCTGGTTTTCATTCATGTGGATGTTACTTAGACATGTAGCACCCATGAAACCCAGACCAGGCACCCCCATCCAAAAAAATGGTTTTAGGAACAACTCAGAAAACATGAAGAACATCACAAGGTGTTGACCTGGCCTCCAAATTCACTAAAACCCAAACTGATCAAGTATCTGTGGGACCCTGATCAGGTGTCTTTAAGTACATTGGGTCTCAAGATCAAGGGTGACATCCACAGAGGCCCCTCCCCTCTAAGGCCTTCCCTACTAACAACATCCTGTTTCCAGACACTACAGGACACCCTCAGAAGGCCCATGTCCATTGTCTGATGAGTCACAACTGGTTTGGAGTCATAATGTTATGCCTTTATCTCCATATCCACTCATCCAAGAAAAGTCTTGATTCATGTAGAATCAGCTTCTAAATCAAAAGTTACAACTAAAATGTTACAGATTCATCACTTGTGAGCCTTACCTTCATTTCAAAATACCCTTTGGTTCCGCCGCCCACGACATTAATTAAACGGGAACTCTTATTTCTCCATTTAATCCACGCCGTAGACGGCATGTCCTCCAGTTCCTACTACGTATTTCACAGGATGTTGGGTCTGCCGGAGTAAAAGCGGCCGTTCGGGGAGCGCAGGACATCATTTTTTTTTGCCAATCTTCATGACATTTCCACCGTCAGGGCCTGCGGTGTTGGAGTCGGGGAATGAAGGGTACTGATAGATATGGAAGTGGGCTGAAAGCTAAATCTCCCATCTGTGGCTGCTGGAAAAGGTAGATGTCCTTGCAAGACCTTGGAAGCTGGTCATAAAAAGCAACATGTTATAGCTTAGATTTGGAACGTATTGAAGCCTCCACTTTTCTTTTCTTTTTTCTGCAATCACCTTGTGATTCAGCTGCATTCGCTGATAAGTACTGTTTGTAGCATTGCTGCACCATAACTGTGTACAGTGGGAATAGCTATAGTTTAACACCTGCAATCAAATGTAAGTACTTCCAGAACAGATTTTCAAGCAGGTGACGGTGTTTTTCCGTCCGTGTACCAGTCGGTTTGAGTGTGGTAAGGATATACGGTCCTCCTGTCTCAGCTTTACCAGACTGACTGCGAAAGCTGCATTTGTATGTCTGGCCCCGCGGTTGTGTCTCAGCGCAAACAAAGGTGCAACATTTGGTTGCTTCGTGCTGACTTGAGTCTCGGAGTTTGTCCATGTTTTTTTTTGGAACAGCACAAACATTGGCAATTTGAAAAACCGGGCAACCGAGAGGTGTTACTTTGCATTTTTAGCCTGCGTGGAACATCTTGTCTTTCTCCCTGCTACCTGGCTCAGGTGAAGCACTGAGGTAAACACTGAAGCACAGCGTTTCAGCACGGGGTAAGCAGAACAGTGAGGGACGTCACAAACCTTCAACTATCCTCAGAAATTACCGCGCAGGTTCAAGGCTAAATGTTCCTCTCTCAAAATCACGCTGCTGTTTTCGCTCTGAGCCGTAAAGACGCAATAACAGAGCGGCAGATCGGGGTCATCTGTTACGCGCAGGGAGACGAGGCGTTAATGAAGAAAGGGGCAAATATCTGCGCCGCCCTTTTCACGAGCTGCTCGTAAAACTTCCTAAATGGTCTGACAGATGGGTGAGTAAAGTTGCGGCGGTTACGATGCACCTTTCAAACGTAGACTTGCACATTTTTTATTTATTTTTTTTCCTCCAGAGTTGTTTGTATTTATTGCTGTTCTCACATTGCTGTCATTACATTTACAGCTGGCAAGTTGTTGCACTAACTGCTCTGTGGGAAGTGTCTCATCTGCAGTTATGGGCCGGTGCGCAGTGCTCAGCGGGCCTCCCCGAGTGCTTCCATCACCGGCTTGTCCGGTCCTGGCTCACAGCATTAAATAAGAGCTGCCTCTGATTACACTTTCGGGAGTCATCCTTCACCACAACTGTCTGCTTTGAAGCCGGGGCTGAGAGAGGAAGGAGGTGGGGGGGGCTTCGCAAGAGGGACGCAGATATATTTTCTTCTCTTGACCCCACCCTTACCCCTCTCCCAGCATGTGACGAATGCTGATTGAGAACGGGATAAAGCACCCCTGCATTCAATTTTCTGCACGCCGGGGTTTTTTTTCGTGGACGGCATTCCCACAGTCGACGTGAAGCATCGCGCCGGCTCAGGCGTTAACTTCCCTTGCGAATCTTTTCCCATCAATCTTGGCGAATGAGGGGAAATTTGGGGATTTACCGCCGCCCCTCGCTTTTATTTTCACGAGGGGCCACAGGTTATCTGTCGAGGGCTCGAGCCGGCAACTGTTTAATTACGGGTTGAAAAATATGATCTGACACGCGGCGGCGGTGGCCCGGGATGAGATGAGTGGCGAGAGAGGACGGGGTGGATGGAGAGCTTTCAGCAGAGTGCAGTGGGGAGCTGAGAGATGCTGGCGTCAGATAAAGGCAGATGGTGATGCGGATAAAACTGTCAGGGAGAGGCAGAAGCTTTTATCCACTACTCCCAGCCCCTGGTAATACAGAAACACACACACACACAGGGTATATACAGCATGCGGTATGCCTTTACTCCTAACTAGCTGTCAGAAACACACAGAGTCACTCACAGCTCTCAGTGAGCACCTAGAATTTCACCTAGAATTGCTGCAAGGACACCTTCACGTCCACGTACAAGACAAACAAGTATGATTAGCCCTTGTGCACACTTTGATCCATGCACTGTTGCAATCTACAAAAACAGACCTGCACAATCTCTCCCCGCAACATCGTGATGTTGTTTTTTTTCCCCCCGCCTTATTTATAACTCCCGCCCCTCCCCCGTCGTTCCTTTCTTAAATGGGTGCCACTTCTGCAACCTTCTCTCCTTCATCTTGTCGGGGAGAGATGGAGGGATGAAGCGCGGAGAGCGGCTGAGGAAGAAAGGGAGGCGTCGCTTTGATGAATGCAGCTGCCTCGCAAAGGGGAGCGCGGGCCACCGTCGGTAATGAGATCGGGTCCGGGTGGGTTTGGCAGGGTCTCTCTCCTCAGCCGACGGGTGCTTGACAGCGTATCGATTAATCCTTCCCTCCCCCTCTCTCGCATTCACTAATTAATTGTCCCCACGAGCGGAGGAGAGTCGGGACGTGAGCTGAAAGTGTGTGTGTGTGTGGGGGGGGGTGTTACGTTAGAGGTTTCTTAATGGGTGGCTAACTTTTGACGGACAAAGGGATTAGTAGGTTCCTCCGGCTCGCTCAGTTAGACAGTTAGACGGGCGGACGCTTTTCAAGTGTGACGGAAATTCCTCCATGTGACTCGGAGTGCACCACGCAGCGTGGCTTTAATTGCCGCCTGAGAGTCTCAAAGCAACGCCGCGGACGACGACTTCAAACCGGCGCCGCTGCTCGTAACTTTGTCCGTCGCCTCGGTTTTCAAAGTGCTCTGCAGACCCGGGAAGTAACTCAATGTACAGCAGGCTTCCCTTCTCTGAGTGATAATTTGCCTAATTTAAATGTAAATTTCCATGTCTTTTAATTCGTCAACTACTGGATTGGAACATTTCAAGCAAATACAGTATTACCCAAACAGTAACTCGCAAAGCCTTTGACAGGTGATTAAAAAGCCTAGCATCGCCAGTTGATGTATCAGAGGCGTAATATGGTTGAACACGTGCACAGAGGAGGCCTGTAAAAGTGTTGAGGAAGAAATGCAGTTGAACTTCCTTGCCTGTCTATTGGTAAACATAGACCGAATGGGTTGATGTGCACTAAGCTGCAGCTGGAAGACCATCGCCATGGTTTACTGCACATTAGTCTGCGTGAGCCCCTTAAAAGGAAAGCAATACATTACAATAGAGTAAATTGCCAGATGCTTTCCACCAAATTGACTCACAAATTGGAAGCTATTTGGGGCTTAGTGTCTTGTTAAAGGACATGCGGATCGAATCCACCAAGCGTCATGGAAGAAATTTCAATCAAGGGCACTTGGGACGTTTTCTTGGTGTGGTGGTTCTGAGTCATCACTCTTTGTTCCGGTTATAAAAAGGGATACTCTCTGTAAACATATATCTGCATTTGAATATGTCTGTGAGCAAGGGTAGTGTGGTACCAGAGGCTTTCAGGTTTCCGTCCGTAGTCTGTTACTGAGCAGGCTTTGGTTGTGCGCAAGTAAAAGGACATCCCTGTCGTAGAGATTGGCAGGAAACCCAACAGGTCAAGTTTGTCAAGCATTTGCTCTAAATGAGAATCCATGTTTCGGATATCAGGTGTTTCAAAGACGTGGAGCTGATCAACTGAATGCTCTGTAACCCAAGGTGGACGGAGAGGGAACATGTTTAGGCAGATATGATGGAGCTAGGTGTTGAAGGGTCTCAGTCTAGGATTCAACTGGAAACCAACGGAGCTGCTGAGGAACTCTGTTGACGTGGTCCATTGAGGAAGTTGATACGAGCTGCAGCGTTTTTGGACCGGTTGAAGTTTCCGGAGACATTTGAAGGTTACAACAAAAAGATGTGTTTTGAACAAGGGCCTGGACAAGAATGGCCTTGGTGTTCTGTGCTAGGGATGGGCGAAGTCGATTGGTGTCATGGAGGTGGAAGAGGTAAGCGGACCCAGTGATGTAGTTGATGTGGGCTTCTAGAGATAAATCGCTGCCGAGCATGACATCCAAGGGGAAGGAGGTACGGTGGAGTTATCGATGTGTTAGTGGCCAGAGGGCCTAGAGGTATAAAGTCATCAGTTGGCGGCTGATGTCAATGTATGCAAGCCAGGATTAGCCCTTAGCCCTCGCTATCACTTGGAATACTGCAGCTGACTGATGATAAGTCCATCGAAACAAAATATTTTTGTTAACATGGTGCCCTCAATTACCTTAAGTGCCCATAGGTCACTGTACTTGCAGCTCTCACCGGCTGTGTATCCGGTGAGAGCAGAGTAGTGGAAGGGTTTTTCCGGATCAATAAGCTATTAGGGTCCAAGAGCAGGCCTGTCTCTATGGTTTCAGTCCTGCCGTTAATGATCACCTGGCAAGGCAAAACGACTCCGTTGCCGCTCTGCCAACCCCTTCCTCCCGTTCGTCTACCTTTGTCTGCATATTTCCAGCTTGTGTAACGCGATTATCCTCGCACTCCCGATGAGCGCTGTGTTATTGCACGGCGTGATAAACGTCTGTCTGCGTTCCGTCTAACATGATGCATGTGTTTTTGTTTTCCATAATTTCTCCGCACTAATTATGCTCCGGGAGTTGCGACGCGTTGGACTTGCTCGTGTCATTTTATTTAAGAATTGATCCTCTGCACTTCAATTTTAATCTTTGGAGATGGGAATTTGAACAAATACATGTCAGGGGTAACAACGCGACTACGTGACTCAGATGGAAACTTTGAGAAAATAGTTCTTCTGCAAAATGAAAGCACGGTAGAGCGGGATGATAAGGGGAGCAAAGGAAGAAGAGCTTTTAAGAAGGGGGGAGACAAAAAAAAGAGTACATTTATCTCATCTACTTTGTCTTAAGTGAGGTGCCTTGAGGAGAAGACCGCCGTGAAGTCCTCTCCAAATGTCACCGCCGCACATTCAGCCTTCAGCTCCCTCTGGATGCACTTTAGCCAGGCCTACCCTCACTCACTCCGATAAGCACTGGTCCAGACGGGACGACCCGTTTAATCCACGCAACTCAACGACCGCCGACTCATCTGCATTGCCGCCGCCACCGCCGCCGCTATTAACGCTCCTCCGAGACTAATACACTCATTTTCTGTTTGAATGCACAGGTGCCGTTACTATTCCGAATAATCTCATTAAAAACTTTTCCTCTTCTGTGATTAACTCATAAAGCTGCCTGAATTTCAGACTGGTTGAGACATCCTCGCACCAACACCGGCGCATTCCCACAGTCTACGCAAACCCCTGATTTTCATAATTAATGCCGTCTCTCTGCTTCCAGCTGCGCCTCACCCTGAGTAGCGCTGAAAGCTGTTGGGTTTCATCTAGCACTTCTTGGACTTTGGCTGACCCTCGTGTCTTCTTTCCGCATTGATTCATAACCATATCCCTAATTTATTCTTGCCCTTTTCGTGAAAGTTTATCTATTGACTTTCTGTACTCTTTTAATAAATCTTATGTCTTCTATTGATTGTATAGCCGCCACGAGTCCGCGCTCCCCTTTAATATCGCAATCGACCTCTAAATGAGCCTCCTGCATCTCAGGAAAAAAAAGCTAATCCATAGCTTATTGCCCAAGCCTTGTGAGTTTGTTGTGTCGCTGGGAGGAGAATCAACACAGTCTGACTTTTCGCTGTCGACTCGAAAATAATCTGCTTTAGAGTTTCTCCACCTTTCGTAAAACCTTCGTCAACTTAAGGGCCGAACTCTGTTTTTCTCGTACTTAATCCAGCGTACTTGACCACCTCGGGGGAGGATGTTTCTACCGTGAACACATTTAGGCATAAAGGAGAGACTGAAAGCAGCACGGGTAAGGACAATAACGCAGAAAGAGAAATGGACTTCCAGGCTGAGGCAGGGGAAAAAAAGGCTAAATCAAGATGGGCGGAGAGAGACTGATGGACTACAAGAGAATGTCTCGGAGGCTGCAAGGCTAAAAAAAAAGAAAAGATGTTTACATCTGCTCACCCATGCAGAGCGCATATGTCTATGTTTCCCTGCCTTTGGTGGTGTACTCAGGGCAGAAATGATGAATGCGCCTTTTCACCGTCGCCACTCTTAACTTTGCAAGCCTGTCCGAGCCGGCCGCTCCGCCGTTGACACGCCAGGAAAAGAGTTTCATTATTCAGTGCTTTTGTTGTTCTGAAAATGAACGCCATTAAGAATGAATGCGCGGAGCCGTCAGCATAAATTTGGTCAGAAAGGAGAAGCATAGCTCTTAAAAAGCAGGCCGGTGCAGAGAGGAGATAAAGCTTTTTTCTTTTCCTTTTTGTTAACTGTAATTCCTTTAGTGGAGTAAAAGAGCTCTTAATAAATGCCCCAGCAGGTGTTGTACAGTGAGGAAAAGACGACTGGTGGCGGTAGAAGCATGATAGTGACTGCTGTGTGATGCGTCCGGTTAGCAGATTTTGTCGCACCTCTACGTCACTGCCGGTAAAAAATCAGCGCTGTTACATGCGCTCTGAGGTTGACGTGCGCAGTCTAGTCTACAGGCCAAATATATTTTATACGCGCTCACTTGAGCAGTTGGTCGGTTGCCAATTAATTTCAGTTGCCTGAAGAGGGGTGATTAAAAAGGGAGGAAAAAGGAAGGGACGGATGAAAAGAACAGTGCACATTATGCATTTATGGTTTGTCACAGCTGAGGTCATATCTTCAGAGTTTTAGCCGTCGTTTCACTGATAAAAGTAGCCGCTGCGATCTGGGAAGACACGTTATCACAAAATGTAAAGCTTGTTACATACGCCGCAAGAAGCAAGACATTTGTTCTTGCTCGTAGGGATGGTCCTTGCGCTGGTTCTTGGGCTGTTCCTTGGGCTGGTTCTTGGGCTGGTCCTAGGGCTGCTCTTACGGATGGTTCTTGGGCTGGTCCTTGTGCTGGTTCTTGGGCTGCTCCTTGGGCTCCTCCTTGGGCTGGTCCTTGGGCTGTTCCTAGGGCTGATCCTAGGGCTGATCCTTGGGCTGCTCCTTGGGCTGCTCCTTGGGATGTTCCTCGGGCTGGTCCTTATGCTGGTCCTTGGGCTGGTTCTTGGGCTGGTCTTTGGGTTGGTCCTAGGGCTGCTCCTAGGGCTGCTCCTTGGGCTGCTCCTTGGGCTGCTCCTTGGGCTGATCCTAGGGCTGATCCTCGGGCTGATCCTCGGGCTGATCCTTGGTGCTGCTCCTTGGGCTGTTCCTTGGGCTGTTCCTAGGGCTGATCCTAGGGCTGATCCTTGGATCCTTGGTGCTGCTCCTTGAGCTGGTCCTTGGGCTGCTCCTAGAACTGCTCCTTGGCCAGGACATTTATACTTCCCCGAAATCCTTGTGAGATGGACGACAAGACGCACTTTTTGTCATTTTGACGACCGCATCCGCCAGATCGCGCCAATCACTCAGCATACACCCGCACACAGTATGCCATTCCCCACTCAGAGATTAGCAGTCACACGGGGAACATTAGCATACTTCCTACTTCCAATCTCTGACCAATCACAGAGCAGTAGGACACACATCAGAAGAAAGTTCTGCGCTGTTGATGTGTCGAGACAAGCTGCGAGAACTCCCAAACGATAGCTACGAGAGTAAAGTGACGCCATTTTTGTTCTTGCAGCCCTAAGAACGAGAACAAAGTTCTAAAGAGTATGCAGAAGACTTAAGAGGCCAGTGTCTCACTGTTTTTTAATTGTGCAGTGACAAACTGCCTTTGATTGGATTTGCTCGTGGTGAAATCGCCGCTGGTTATTCGAGTGTCAGAAATAATAGCCGGATCCAAGAAAATAGCCATGATTTTCCATGAAAATGTCCTCCCATGCTTCATATTTAACCCACGACCCTCTTCTCCTCTTTTCAATTTCGTCTTCTTTATGGGTCGAGGAGTAATTCACCAGTAATCCATCCTCCCTGATACGGGTGACCGAGGGTCTCGGCTCGCCGAGCGGCTGGAGAAGTCGACTGTCCCGCCTTCCTCTCTCTTTTCCCTGGGAGATGAAATCCCGCTGTCAAGTCGGCGATAACCGGAGCGTGATGGGCCCCCGTGGTCTGTGCAAACCCGCGGCGGAGACCGTCCTATGGATGTTCACTGCTGAATCTTTCATGTGCTATCACCTGCCAGATAAGGTGCAAATAGGATTCGCTCGCTGCAGCTGCTGTGTCGCTTTGGTGGATCTGCTGTAAAGAGTGTTTGAGGATGGGTTTGAACAGAAGGCGGTGATTCAGCCGGAGACAGATGTGGACAGGGAGAGAAAAAGAAAGAATATGAAAAGGCTGAACTGCAAATATAAACAATCTGATGTATGTCTTTAGCTGTTCACTATTCTGAGCTACATATGATCTCATAAAAACAGCTACAACACCCAGATTATGCAGCGGCGCAGTGCTTTCTATTCTAATTAAATCCCCCTCCATCTGCAACAGTGCTTCTTCATCAGCTATATCATCTCTGGTGTCAGTTTTTCTGTCAGGATTGGCTCTGAATTTGATCAAAGCGGAGACGAAGAGAGACGAGTGCAGCCCTTACTTACTTTGATTTCCTCCAGCTGTCGTTCAGCGTCTCCCTCCTTCTCCTGGGACGGGGGTCAGTCGGAAGGGAACTCCGCGAGCGGCCAGAAATGCAAATGATGCCGTGCTTTTGTATCGCTTAGCTCGAGATCAGGACCCGAAGAGATGAGACGGGAAGAAGAAAAATACCAAACAAAACACAAAAAACATGTGCCGGGCTGAGAATATTCAAAGAATTCGGGAATCAAGACGATCCTCGGGCTCTTTATTCTCACTGAGCCGCACTGTACCACATGTTCCCTGGCTTATATTTAGAAGAAGTGAAGGCCCGAGGGAGGAACCTCTAATGAAGTGATTGAAGGATTGGTGCCATTGTATTGTTCCCGCACAATCTAGTTAGAGAAGAAAGCGCCTCATTAATTTAGTGGCTGCTGCCACCGGGAACTGGGTGTGCTACGGTTTCTCAACTTCATCCGGTTGGCTTTCAGGATAGTCAGGCGCCAGAATCGGCAGCTGTCAGTCGTTTAGTTTGTAACCGCACCTTGATGTGTGAGTTTCAAAATTTTTCTCTCCTTCGCGTGGAGCGCAAATTAAAAGCCACTCTGCCGGAAGGAGGAAAAAGCAAGAAAGGGTTATCTCCTGCATGCAAACTAGGAGATTATACGTCGTTATCCAATTCAACTCCTTTTAAAACTTTACTGTTGCAAGCAGAATTCATAGCTTCGGCTAGCGGGTGTTAAGGTGATTCCTGTTTGTTTGCACATTTTCTAACTCGGCCTCTCCGGTTCTTTTATTATATGTCAGTTTTTCTTGCTGAGTCAGAGCTTGTACTTACACCCAGCCAGGCTTCTAAGCGATATGCTGAATAAGAACCCTTATATCCGTAGCTGATATGGCAAAAGGCCGAGGGAGAGAATGGGGCGAGGGAAGGAAAAGTCCCCAGTTTTACAATCAGAAATGTCTTTTTCGCAAAGAAAGAAATCGCCCTGACGTTATTTCAGCCGCGACGTGAGGCGTTTAGGGGCAGATTAGAGAATCTGACATTCCCGAGCAGACGTGGACATTTAAAGACCGCTATTAGCGATGGCACGGGCTCGCAGGGATTGCCGGAGTAACTCGACAGAGGGTTCACCGGCTCCCCGACAATTATCCAGCGGACACGCGGATCCTTCCCGCTCGGCTAAGACATGGGCAGTCAGTAGCTGTCAAGCTGTTTCTCTCCGGGGCCAACTCCAGGAGGAAGAGGAAGAAAAAAAAAAAAGGCTCGCTCGTTGGACGTCTTCCCAGAGCAATTAGCTGAACCCACATGCCTGTTTGATGAATACACAGATGAAAATTAGCTTCTCCAAGCCACTCTGCTGCGTCCAAACCCCTTCTGATGTGACCAGGTTTGATGTCAACCTGCGTAATTGCCACTGTTGATTCATCTACACGCCATATAGAGAGTGTTGTGTTCAAAAAAAAAAAGTTGTATTGGATTTGCATGATCCACACCGCCGCTGCAGCGTGATGAATGGATGAGGAGGCAGACCGCAGTCATCTGTGCTGACAAATTAAGCTTTATTTCCCCCCCGTCTTGCTTACTCCACCTGCTCGCTGCCCTCCGCTCATATGCAATCCTCGCTCAGTCATGCGGGGCGCAATCCATACATACGTGACGGATGGGGTGTAGTTATCAAAGCTGGCAGTCTCAATAATTAGGAAAAAAGCAATAGTCAAGGCCGGGGAGAACATTTCCCTGATGGATTAGCGGCAATCGCTCACAGCCGAGTCCCAAAGCTGTTTACGATGGCGGTCATAAGGCGGACGTATTGCGCATCGGTAATGCCTTTCCCTGGATCCACTTGATCAAAAGCAATTGGCTAGCTAATCAACGGACGTGATGGCGTGCAGTGGTCGGCTTCCAAAACCAGCAGATGTATTATCATCCGGCAGAAAATAAGATGCGTAAACAGCAGGCACTTCCTAGCTGCATCAAACACACACACACGGACACATTTCAACCCACCTGGGAATGATGGTCTGAGCGCTGGCTGTGATACCCGTTACACAGAGAGCAACCCAGGAGCTGCTCTGAGGAGCCCCACCTGCTGCTTTAACAAGGCCCAGATCAGTGAGGCTTCTCTGGTGGGTCAGATGGCCCGGGGGTGGTGCTTTCTCAGCAGAGTGGCCCCCCCGCCGCCGCCAGGTTTGCGGTTGTTGTGTGACTGAGGTATCTCGGTGTACTCGTGCCTTCCAGGTTAGGCTAAGAGCCCAATGCTACCATGCCTCCGCCGCGCCTATCATAGTCAGAAAAGAGCTCAGCGGGATCAACAGCGCACCAACGTGCTTAGATTGTGAGAACATTTTCATGCCCAGAACATCACGTGCACACACAAATACAGACGCATGCTACATAAATTACTCCTCCGTGCTGGAGGCTGACACGACGGGTGTTGAAATGCAACGCTTGCCTTGACAGTCGCTTGAACATCTGGCCTGATGATTGAGAGTCGACCTGGTGCAGCACTACTTGTGTTTAATGTGTAATTCTGGAGGGCCCTGAAACACGGAGAGCAGATGCAATCTGGGCGGGGGAGGGGGCGACGCAGTTAGCCGGAGATGCAAACAGAAAGAAAAAACCAGTTGCTTTTTATCATGTCGAGGAAACGGAGGGCGTTGGCCGAAGATACGGGAATGCAAAGGAGTTAAAGAGAAAAACAACAGATTCAAACATTCAAGTGAAAGTTTATCTGTGTTTCTTCTGTTTAGAAAATAATGAGTTTGATTTGTAGCAAATTAAGCTAGCTGTGTTAGCTTCAGATCATAAAGTAGGGCACATTAACAAGAAGGCTCTGATTCCTGAGGAATACATGATACTGATCCAAATTCTATTAAATTTACATTAAAAAATGAAGCTAGCAAATTTTTATTTACCCTCCTCTACCTCACATTGCGTCAAATTGACTCAGAAGCTACGGCGACAGCGACCCTAATGTCATAGCTACAAGAGGTGGCAATGGTTCAATTTTGAAAAGTAGAAAGAATTGGAGAAACCTAGTTCTAAATTGGTGGACACAACGTCATTTCAGCATTTTTCAACAAGTCTCACCCCCCTTGACATCTTAAATCTGAAGTTGTTGGCTATTAATTGATTAGAGCACCATTCTTTGGAGTTAGTTGAGTGTACAGCTGTTAATGGACCTTTGGTGGTTCGATAACGACGGAACACGTTGAGGAAATGTTAACTGAGGAGGTTCGGAGAGTAGTGTTAGTAGTGAAGCAGGAAGTAGAAACTAAAATTAACCCGACTGACAAAGAAGACATAGCGCCAGCAAGGGTTTTTAGAGAGTGAGCCAGACTGATGCTCTCACCGCCATAGGCTACGTACGTAGGTTACGGCGTCTACGTCCCGCAGTACTCTAACCCTCATGCTACCTTTGGGGTCTCTGGGACCCCAAGTGAATGGACAGCCAGATAGAGAGCATGCAAGAGGGTAGCACGAGGGTTAAACAAGCCTTAAGCTGGGTGAAGGAGTAGTTGCTCATGACTGGTTGAAGCTGTTCGTGGCAAATCCACCACCCTCCAGTCTACACCACAGTCAGACAGAGAAGCTCGACAAGGTTGAAGAGGTCATTGGTTCCTCAGGCCATAAGACTCTACAATGCCTCCCTATGAGGAAACAACTGGACTTACTTACTTACCAATACTGTATATTCTTTACGCAGCATTATTCTTCTTATTATATAACTTAAATATCTTTACATTTGTTTCTATGTGATGAAGCTAGTGGACACTGAATTTCCCACGGGATAAATAGAGCATCTATCTGGTTTAATCTAATCTAAAAGCAGCGTTACACAACGTTTTAATGATAGCCATTAGTGCTGTGGTTCTTCTAAATGTACTACAAGCAAAACCGGAATGGCTCCTAATAAATCAGAGCCATGCGACTGTATTAAATCTTTCTTAAAATGTTATAAATGTAGTTTTAGAGGAGGACTAAGGGTTTGCTTGCATATATAACTAAGTGAGTGGTACCGTCAGCCAGTAGTGAAGAACTAACCAAGTGACCTAGAGTAGCAGTGAAGCCAAATGAGGGACGGCGTTATTAAACTGGGTTACTCAGGCAGCTCATCGTTTCAATTCACCCTGGAGGCTAAATCCTTATATTGGCGTGATGCCTGAGTTACAGTGTTGCACATCCCTCAGCTCTCAGAGGGCAGAATCTGAGAGGAGAGAGGTTTTATTAGATGTATACCTGCACGGCCTGAATGGCCGTTTAAAGGGGCATAATGTGAAGTTGAGAGGAGGGGAGCGCCTCGAAAAAAAAGAAAAAAAAAACACACACACCCGCGCACACCCCTCTGCCACCGCCGAGTCCCGGGCTCTTAATTATCCCCCTGGAATGATGAAAATGAAAAAGAAATAGTAAAGATGGAGCCATAGCCGTGAAGGCTGGCGGGTCATTTAGCCGAGCATTTTATAAAATGAGATCCCTCGCTCGGTCTGGAGCCATATTAGAAAGTCTAATGCCTGTCTGGAGAGGGAGAGAGGGGGAGAGAGAGGGAGGTGAGGTCGACTTAATCTGCCACTTATCGGGGGCGACATATCGTGACAGGCGCGGGGACGAGGTTGGGAGGGGTCTCACATATATGTATCTGCAACTCGCTTTGGCAGCTCACACATACCAGCCTCACACTTTGACAACCAGGGATGACGACAAATCCTGTATATTAAAGTACACTGTATATTGTACAGAGGAGTCGTAAGAGCTAAACTGATCAGGTATAATATTATGACCACCTTCCTAATGTTGCGTAGGTCTCCCTTGTGTATCCAAAACAGTTGGGACTCATCAGAGAATGGACATGGACCTTCTTAGGGTGTCCTGTGGTGTCTGGCTACAGAATATCGTTAGTGGGGGGGGTCTTTGAGGGGAGGGGCCTCTGTGGATCATCCCACAGATACTTGATCTGTTTGGGATCTAGTGAATTTGGAGGCCAGGTCAACACCTTGAGATGTTCCTCGATGTTCTTCTTCTTCTTTGAGTAGTTCCTAAACTGTTTGGCTGCTGCCATCAAGGAGTGTCATTGCTATGGGGTGGGGGTGCCTGGTCTGGTCTAGGTGGGTGCTACATGTCTAAGTAACATCCACATGAATGAATGAATGCCAGGTCCAAAACAGAACATTGGATTGTCACAAGATGATCAATGTACTTCCGTTTACCTGGTCATAATGTTGTGGCTGATTGGTATACAAAATCTTATACCAAAAAACTTGACTCTCCAAAAGAATTTACATGAATAAAGTGCCTCTGTCTAATCACTGCAGCACTTGTTTTGAGCAAACCCTGCTCAGCCGTGTTGTGCCAGGATGATTTGACAGCGTTCCAACAATCTTCTTGTGCTGTCGGCCGCGCTTGTTTTCCCCGGTCTTCAAGCGCTCCCAAAGATGTTCAGCGGCGCCGAGGTCAAGTGATCGCGGTGGAGGACAGCCAGCACTCCCCGGCTGTCTTTGCTCTCCGAAGTTTTGAAGTGTGTTTTTTTTTTGTTTTTTTTATCGCTCATTATCCGTCCGCGGTGTGAATCCTTCTCCGCGAACACGGCGACCAGCGGGGTCTAGTGCGTCTCTGAGGAATTGGGTGCTATTTCTCATTGGTCCGGGGGTGGAGTTGATTCAGTGCAGGTGTCTGACTCCAGAGCGGACTAGAAAATTGCCGGCGCCATGTTTCGCTGTGGAGTTGATGTATTGTGGTATCATTCTCTCTCCTGTTTCACGTCTCTATGTACTCCCTTCTGCTACGGCAGCAAATCTCACACTCGGTTTCGGCCGTAAATAGAAGTTCCTCTGCACTGGCCTCGTTTTTTTTTTTTTTAAGACATGATCTGACGCTAAGAGATATGTTTATGGATGGAAGGGATGCTTATATCGTAGAAGGAGTCAACACCACAAAATGACCAGGCCAAGCCAATCCACGGCGTGCAGTCACTATCGAAGGTCAACGAATCATTTTCCATTTTAAACTCGCCCCTGCTTAGCAAATACCCCCCTCTCTAAAATGTTCCAGCTGCAGAATCTTAATACTTCATTACAGTATCCTCAAGGTGCAATCCCATACACTCCAATAAATGTATGCAGCCGCGACTCTCATTAAGGCTTCTTTTATTCTACAAGGATATTAACAGCATATGCCGGCTTCTTCTCACGCTCGCACTTGGAGATGCGGCGCCGTTCTTTGGCTCCCTGTTGGCCACTGAAGGAGAGCGAGCACCAACTTCCTCATCAAACGCAAAGGTTAAATCAAGCCTTAATTAAAACCGTAAACTTCTCCCGCGCATCCTGCGGCACGCTTAATCTGTTGCTTCGGCGCTAATAGCTATAATACGAGAGTGTGTTTGTTGCGACGGCTCCGGTTCTGTAATTACCATTACACCCTCGATTCAGAGCTCTCGGGGCATTTGTTCGCGGTTCGCCATTTTGCAGCCGAGGCGAGAGGGAGGGAAATGTCAAGGGAGTTGACTTTGAATCCGATGGGAATCGTGTAATGTCACCGCCACTGTGTTCGGCCGATGAAGAAGCGGTAGAGCCTGAATGTGTTCTCCAGCGAGCATAGGTGATTCAGCACGCACACAAATCGAGCCGTCCAAACGTTCCTACCCAAGCTTGCGTCCCAATATGAGCTGACAAGAGTGCCAAAGCCAGGGACATTACCTGTGACTGAATGCAGCTTGAGTCGGGCAGTCTCTGAGAGGCGAAATATGGTGCATATTATAGACATAAGCAGACAGACGGTTACCCCCCTCAGCACCGAATCAGCGTCTTCTGCCGAGCGCCTGTCGTTGACCTTCATGTCACTCGGGTGCGTAACGCAACGCGACCCAGGGTGTCCTCCAGCGGAGCCCCGTCCTCGGCCTTTCTCGCCCCGTCGGTGTCACTCCGCATGGGTTTGTGTCAGCCGGGGTCAGGGTGTCGCGGAACCGTTCGCTCGCTATCAAAGTCAAGATGAATACTACCTGCCTGGGGTTACTTACACCGACGCGCTGTCGCCGCCGCTCATCTTCATCTTCCCCGCTTCTCATCCGTTTCCCCGCTTTCACCTTACTCCAGAAGTTTTTTTTATTCCCCTCCTACCAGGTAGCTCAAATAATCCGACTGAGATTTTCATTTGATCAAACGCTCCGATACGGCTTGTTCAATTACGTACACTGCTGTGATAACAGCCCGCATTTGACTGTATCAAACTAAATCCAGAAAGGAGAAGGGAAACGTCTTGAGGGATCCATTATAACAGAATATCGTCCTTTATCCTCCAAGCCTGGGGACCGTCAGTGAAACACAAGCGGGCCGACTCATGTTTCATTGACAGGGAGGCACATAAACCCAATGTAAACACACTTGTAACTGTAGCTTACAATTAAGGGCAGAGAGTCAGCAGTTCTGCTTGAAGTTGCCTTTAAGACGCACCGTATGAACTTGAACTCTTGTAAGCCGTTTAATGTACTACAGCTGGATTATCTATCCGGCTAAATGAGGTTTGCCCTCGTCCTTGATTATACTGTATTCTCATTTTGACCTGTATAAGTGCGTGTAGGAGTTGAACAACCGTTTTTTTAACGTTGACTAATATGTGGTGAAAGCTGAGTTGACGCTCGTAGCGTCTCACGTAAAAGAAGCTACGGAGGCTTTTCTGCAAAATAATTGAAGCTTGAACGTAAACTATTGTCGGCCGTAGCCCACGCCGTCACCTTAAGCCAGCCAGCCTGACATTTCTCTCACTTGGCAAACTCTCGCCACCACTGTACTGTATCTCCGTGGTGCATTCACTGACATCAAGGACAAAAAAACACGCTCTACAACGAATAGAACGCAACAGAACATTACATTGCTGCAGTGACCCACTGGACTTCTCACCTGTCTTCTTGGAGGCGTCCATGTTGTTATTGTCCACGTGATCGTCAACTAGCCAACTTCCTGCTTAAAGCATCATGGCGCAGCAGTAAAGTCCACTAGTCAACCAATCGGTTCAACTCCCTAATAGCAATCCACTATGTGACCTCAGAGCTCATTGATGACGTGACTGCTTTATGCAAAATAGTTTAAATCTTGTTGTACGTACGTGTCTCTCACTGCCCTGAGAGCAAAACAGCAGCATCGTTAATCTCCCACCCGCCACCACTGGAAAAACCACATGGCTATAACTCCTTTGGGTCCTCATTTTCTCTTAAGAGAAGGCAGAGAAGGTTTTGAAATCTGCATGCTGTAACAAAAGAAAAAAAGAAAAGAAAGAGAAGCTGAGGCAATTTAATTTGAGCTGGACTTCAAACAGCTGTCCACAGCTAGTTTAAAACTATGTCGTCCTTCAAAAAACATCTATTGATCCACCCCTGAAATTCCATCCACATTGTCCTTCATTTCTTTCGTCAGCCCGGCCTCCTCATTTATCTTCCCTTTTGCTTTTGTTCAAGTTCTCCTGAAGATGGTCAACTTAATTCATGTTCAAGAAAGCCTCCAGCCTGCCTGCATGTATTTGTTCCAGTTAGACAGGGTTTAGCCAACTCTGTAATTGGCCTGTGGTTAATCCCTGCCTTTCTTTTTAGCCACTTTCAATGGAGGGTAAATGACTTCTTCGTCAGCCGGTGGCACAAATTGGTTTACGCAGTGTGTGCTGTGCACGCTGAGAGAGATTATAGCACTCCAAAGGTTCTGACATGAGGGTAGGCTGCAGGTATTCTCACATGTTGTAAAAAGCAAAAAGCAAAATTGGGGTAGTGATGAAAGGCTGCAAACATGAAACGACCGTGGCTGCGCGCTCTGCTGAGACAATGGGAGATGGACGATGGGCGTGTCATGCTTTTAACAGCTTGGGGAACTCTGGGGAGACTGTGAAACCCGTTCACAATTAGCATCCTCAGGGTGAGAGGCCGTAAATATGCTGTGAGGATCAAGCGTCTGAGTGTGTGAGGCGCCGGGCTGGAGGCTCATGCGGTATGGATCGCTGTGCAGATACCTGCAGAAAGCCAGATTAATAGTGATGGGAAGATGAGATGCCACAAAGAATTCATTATTCCCCTTCTTAAATAAATGAGCCCTGGGCTGCGACTTCACCGCTGCCATCTCAGATATAACGCGCGCTTTAATAAGAGCTGTCGGGGAGGACAGCGCCTTGAGCATGTGTCTGGGATGCATGTGCATGTGAAGGCTTCTCAAGTTTTCGCTGGGGTCTGACGTGCACATGCATAGGTGTGCACGTGTTGGCGAGGGAATGAGGATGTTGTTTTGAATTTAATCTTGATTTTAAGTGAGCTGCGTGTTTGAGACGACGCATAATCCTTTATTGCTTCCAAGAACGCTTACAGGGCACATCCCACCGCCGGCCTGCCTGGAAATGCTGGTTATGGACGTCTCATTGAGTTTCCCAAACGTTCACTCAATGGATTAAGCAATCATTGTCTGATGTACTGCACTGTCTGTGCGTATCTGCAGCACCATATTTTATTTTATTTTTTCTAAACTAACCATGCAATGATACCCTTCTAAACTGCCGCACACTGGATATGGCAGCTTTACAATCAAGTGGAGCATTGGATATAATTTACCTCCCTATGCTGTTGGCTTTCACGCTTGTATGCATTTTGCCAAATGTATAAATACGAAGTGTTTGACTCGACAGGGCGCATGGAACCGGTTTTGCACTAGTGTCGAGTTTGATTGTCTCACCGAACTGACAAACAGGCAAAAGTGTTTAACTCGAAATGTGAAATTAGATTTCTCCGTGTGCCTTGTGTCTCGGTATGCCACTCTGCTATTAACTGGCATCCGCTGCCGGTGTCACACGACAACATGTCACTTGTATGAGCTCATTAACTGATCTCCAGATATGTCATTTTTTACTGGAGGAGGAATAAAAAATCAACACAAAAGCATGTGTACGGCTATATTTAGAGGGACTGTGCACTGTATATGGTCGTAACTGCATGTGAGTGTGCTCACCCTAAGAGCCTGTTGTCACTACAGCACAATAAGAGTGTCAACACTAGGGCCTGATGGCAGAGCCCTGCAGCGTGGGTCTCTCTCTCCCAAGTCCGAGGCAATTTGCCCCTATGCAAAATGATGTCTCTTTGCATATTGTGTTATCACATGTTGCTGTTACTGTAAATGTGTTTTTAACTCAGCTGGTCAGGTTTTATCATATTCCACTGTAGTAGAGATGGGATTTACGGCTCTTTAAAAGAGAGCTGGGTCTTGTGGATCTGTTCCTTTCGAAGAGCTGTTCAAAGGGCTGACTCGTTTTGATATTTATTTATTTTTAAGATGCCAGCCTGGGGGTAACTTGTGACTTGAAATAACCACCATGATAGGGTAGGGTTAAACTTAGACATCTCACCAAGAGTACATATTCTCTTGGAGGGATATCTGAGTCTATCTAAAGCTAAAACATAGATTCTAGACGGTCATTAGATTCGGTTCGTTCGCTAACGTCACATCTCTACGCCGTACTATCCAGTCCTCGTCCGAGCTTTCTCCGCGTGCTCTGAATCTGTCAGGTCCTTTCTAGTGATTGTGTGGTCTGTCACCGAGGCTGCATCATCTGCTCGACTGTTTCAACACCGACTCCTGTTCCCCGTACCGCCCGCCCCCCCCACCCCCCTCCTCGCTCCCTGGCTCTTATTTTCTCATCATGCTGCTTGGCGCCGTCTGCCGTGCTTTTGTCCTGTCCTTACTTGGAGCCAAAATGGAAGCATCTGGCTCCAGCCTATTCAGCACAGGCTGTGGGATGGTTATATTTACCAGTCGAGTAATTGGGGTTGCAAAACCTTGTCGCGTGTCTGTGTGTGTGGCAGGTGTGTGGCTGATGATGTGAGCCGAAACCTGTTCCCTATAGACTACCTTTTGTGTGTATTTTTTTTTTCCAATTTATACCATAAGAAATATCTCAAAGTAAAGTATAACCACGGTATATCAATCCCATATTGTGCCACAGTATGAGTATATGTACGTTTGACAAATACCTAAAGATAAAAAGCTTAGTTATATTCATAGACCAGGGTATTGGCGGGAGTTTGATAAGAAAAGAAGGTTTGACAAACAGATGTGGAAGAGGAGGTTTGTGTTTTCGTGTTGTGAGAGCAACACGTCGTCGAGACCGGCCACTACAGACATCCCCCGCTTTAGGATCGTCTTGGCAAGCCGTGTAGCACAAAGTAGCTCAGTGGGCCCGAGTCTATTCTTTCCGGTAATCCTTCACCGAAAATATGGAAATTGGGATGGAAAGTTTTAAGCAAAGCTGAAACCCACCAGGAGAATGCAAAGTGCATTTCAGGAGACCGGAGTGCTCTTTGCGCCAACGGAAAACAATGATTCCCCGACAGTATGTTGACCACATAGAGAGAAATATATGATCGGGAGAGTTTGTTGGCGCAAGCAATGAAAGGGTAGCGAACAAAGCATAGTGTGGGGGTCACTGGTTGTGCCAGTATACAATATTTTGCCAAGTGTTTCTCTTTTTCAAAAGACCATTCCTTCCATCAATGGGAGACATAATTTATTCGGATCCGATCGATTGTGTTGAGCAGTATGCTTCCCGTCTTATCACTAAGGATGATCCTGTTGCTAAAGGACTATGTGGTAGGTAGCGGTGCTGACGTTCAGGCTCGTCTAGGCACCAGTGGGAGACATAATTTACTCAGATCTGATTAATTGTGTTGGGGCAGTATTCTTTCAGTCTTATCACTAAGCACGATCCTGCTGCTAAAGGACTATGTGGTAGGTAGCGGTGCTGACGTGCAGGTTCGTCTAGGCACCAGGGGGGGACATCATTTATTTGGATCCGATCAATTGTGTTAGAGCAGTATTCTTCCCGTCTTATCACTAAGGACAATCTTGTTGCTAAAGGACTATGTGGTAGGTAGCGGTGCTGACGTGTAGGCTCATCTAGGCTCAGAAAAGATGCAGTGATTTTGGGTTAGGGACGTTAGACAACCATCCCTTCACTCTCCACTCACGTCTTTTTCCAACTGAACGCCCCGGCACGCCAACCGGCAACACTTCCTCTCAGAAACATTTCACCGATGTCATTTCCCTTGATCTGAGCCAGTGCCACAAAAAAAGAAAGGCTCCAGGATATTTTCCATTAGTGATCACAGTTCTTTTAAACTGCTCATCTCCCGGTCTCGCTCTCCCACAAACATCTGGCCCTGCATCATTTTACGGCTCCACCACAAAATGTGGGCCATTAATAAGCTTTATTACAGCACACTGGCATTTCAGTGATGTCTTTTTAATTACTTTGATTGATAGTTTTGGATTGAGACGAATCCTAGAACGAACGCAAGTCAGGAGGACGCCGGTGGTTCCACAGTTCATTCCGTTGTGAATCAGTAACCTTTCCAACTTGCAGCTTAAATGTAAATGGCGCCCCAAGGGTGATTATCATAACATATATCAATGCCCTTTAGATTCACTCAGAAAATGAATGAGCCCCCTACAAAGGAACTATTTCATTTTTTTTTTTTCTCCCCATCTGGAAGTGTATACTGCTTCAGTTTCTGATCCGGGGAAAAATAATTAAGAAATGATTATGTCAACCACACCGGGAAAAAAAACGTAAATATTGACCACAGCCTGAAGTTCATAATGTTATGCCTGATGGTCCTATCTTAGTGATTGGTGCCATAAACATAAGTCTAATCTATATTAAACACAATATACAGAGGATATGTTAATAAATGAATGTAACTGTACAGGACGTGCATTAGCAAAGTGCATTAACATGATGCATAGACGCAGGTTGCGAGCACAACTTGACTTTAATGCATTAGAGTCCAGCAGTAAAGTGAAACAGGCGTTCAGCTGGTTCAGACTATTTTCTGCTTTATTTAAAGGCCACTAGCTTAATCAAGGACCAGGTCAGTCAAAAGGGGCCACGGTGCACGGTTGGGCTTCGCTGTGTAATCATGGAGCCGTCCCAGGTACAGATTTGTGCAGCCAGTCAGCAGAAGTCACTGTGGATGAGAGCCTTTGCTAAACGCTTTAATGTAAATAACTTGTTTATGATTCTGCTGTGTCAGTCTGCAGCCGGTTCGCTTACAGCGCCGACCTGAAGAACGGGGCCGAGAGGACGGCCTCGCTTAGTTAGCTCTGAACTGCAATTCAAACATGATAGCAGGCACGTTCTGAGGGGAGGGGGGGTGCTGTTCTCATTTCCTGTCACAAAACAGAGGACGAGAATAAGGTGCAGGTGCAGCTCGGTAAATGCTTTCACAGCTCATCAAGGCGAGCAGCGTCCGCTGCACTCCCCTCATAACCGGGTAATCAAACAGTCTTCACAGAGAGCACGCGTCAGAAACGTATCAGCGTGCACCGTAAAGATGTATCTTTTGCTAAAAGTGAACCTGGACATGTCCTAATTGTCTCTTTGAGGCAGGAAATTAACATGTCCCGAGCTTGAATGGCTTGTTTCAGACGACTTATTTCCCTCCAGTCATTAATCTCCACTTCCTACGTTAAAATAACTTCGGTAGAAACGGGTACACGTCGCACACGGTTATCTTTTATGGCTTTTTGAATCTGTGATGGATAAATGTTCTCTCTTGTGCTTTAAATAATCAGTTTTTTATGTTTTTCATCTTTTCAATTATGAATGGACTTAACAAATGGGCTGGATATGAAATAAAACAGGCACGGTAGCTGAATAGAAAGCAAGGAAACGGAATTATATCAAAGAAAAGGCTTAAAAATAAAATAATGAAACAGAAAAGTCAAAAATCCCACGTAGACATTAGGCCATGCTCCATACATTCCCCTCGTTTCCACGCGCTCATACACTAGCCTGTGAATAATGGTTTCATTTTCACCAGTCGGTGCGGTGGCAGCTGTGCTGACTAATTCCGGCCTCGCGAGCAGAGCGCTACATCATATCGCCCCGGCAAAGCAGCAGCAGCAGCAGCAGCTGCACTTCCAGTGCCGATTCACAACACAATTCATTCACTATTTATGACGGCGTCGGGAAATACATCACTCGGGTTTGAAAATATCGATTTGGATTTATTGGCGATAATTGCTCCGTCGAACTCTCGCGGAAATTCTGGCTTCGCTGGGTTTCATTTGAACCGCGATGGGCTACGGCGACTCACTTCACGTATTTGACTTATTATTATTATTAACATTTTGGATTATTGCTTTAGTTTTCATTGTCTTTTTGGTTATAGTTTGAGTTGAAACAAACAATTTTACAGTTTTAAACGATTCTCTTATCTGCAACAAGCGACCAACTAGCATTTCGGTTACCATGGCACCACACTTGAGAGATCTCACATGCTCATGGGACAATGCATAGCTGCATAAAGAATTAAAAGATCAGCTTAAAGTACATGTACACCAATCAGCCACAACATTATGGCCACTGACAGGAGAAGTAAATAACATTGACCATCTTGGGTCAATCCAATGTTCTGCTGGGAAACTTTTGGACCTGGCATTCGTTCATTGGTGTGGATGTTACTTAGACATGTACCACCCACCTAGACCAGACCAGGCACCCCCACCCCATAGCAATGACAATCTTTGATGGGAGCAGCCACAGAAAATGGTTTAGGAACAACTCAAAAAAAAAAAAACATGAAGAACATCACGAGGTGTTGACCTGGCCTCCAAATTCACTAGATCCCAAACTGATCAAGTATCTGTGGGACGATAGAGCCACAGAGGCCCCTCCCCTCAACCCATAGGAGCCAAAGTCGCCCACTAACAACACCACAAGACACCCTCAGAAGACCCATGTCCATTCTCTGATGGGTCCCAACTGTTTTGGAGGCAACAAGGGAGACCTACACAATATCATAATGTGGTCATAATGTTATGCCTGATTGGTATATATCTGTTATTTGTACAGTATTTTCACTTTACTCCCCAAAATATCAGATACGCTCCCGACTGCCTTGTCTCAACATTATTTCATGCGTGGGTTTTTATTTTAACTCATATTCTATTAAATTTAACTGACTCACTCTTAACACCGCTCTAAGAGTCCGTCCCTCGTCATCATCCTTTTCATTTCTGTTTCCCCGGCCTCTCTCCGCTCTCCGCCGCCATCGCTCCCCCGTCAGACGACGCGGGCCTCTTCTGTCGAGAGCGGTTTACTTGATTGGGACGATAATCAAAACCTGAAGTGGCTTTGCATCTTGGCGAGGGTCCACTTCACGCGCAATTTCGTATCTAGTTTGTCCCCCCTCTTGTTATCTTCGAGCGTAGGTATCCTCATCGGTGGTTGAGTTTTTTTTTTATTATTTTTTTTTTTATTTCAAGAAGTCCGGATAATTGATCATGAAGTGGGAGGCCTTTCAATCCGACCACAAAGGCCCTTGACATCCTTTGAAATATTAGACGGCGACATTGTTAGAGCTCCTGAACAATGTGCCATAATTCCAGGTCAGTCGGAGCGAAAACTATTTTCCTGACAAATCACGCTGAGTGCGCCCACTAATGAGCGGTCTAAGACTTTCACCGAGTTCAGTTTTTTTTTTTTTTTTTTGGACAATCGTTCCCATCAGCGCCGTCCTTCCCCTGCCCACTTAAGATATTCTCCACTATTCAGTTTTAAATTAACAGGTACCTGTTTTCTTAAATCGGCTACTCTACCGGCCGCCGTTTAAATACTGTATATAACACAAAGAAACTGTCTCTCCTCTCCCATCAGTGTTGCTCACTGAGGCATTGCCCCGTGCTCAATTCCAGCATTCAATTTAGATTTAATTAATACAGTAAAGCTTCAGAGTCACTCAAAGGAGAGTGTTCTGTTTTCGCTCTGTCTCTCTGCGACTCCTCAGCCTGACAGAGTTGTACGAAAACTAATTTTGAGTTAGAGACTTCAGGAACTGTTTTGTTCGGCAGCTTTGTTAGACTCCAACTTCTAAGGAGACTGTCTGAAACTTTGCACTGGCTTGTCTGGACGCCAACGAGGTCTCCTGCAGCACCTGAACGTCCTCCTCCCGGTGCAGACAGGCCGACAAACTGTCCCCACAAACGAATTCCAGCGTTGGAGCCGCACTGCGGATGCAGGAGTTGCCCGGAAATGCTTTCAGCTGCGCAGTGAAGTGAAAGGAGTAGAAAGGGTGAAAGGAAGATATCCATCTTTTACGAGCATTTCCCCACTTCTTACAAGGGGGTTACAGAGTGTGTTCGACTGTACGACGTCTTCCCTGATTCCATTTAGGGTAGAATCTAATCGTGGAAAGCCCAGCGGACTCTCCACTGCCCGGCTCGCTTCCTTTGTGGGCTCAGCGGCAGAGTCTTACATCACGAAGACACTTTATTTCCTCCTGACTTCAGTCGGACTCACCTCTCCTCCTAGGGTCTCACATGGGTTGTCTTGTCCAGTCGTGTTACAGACAATTAGTTGTCCGCCTACGCCTCTGTGGATTTGGACACGTATTTGTCGCTGTATTTTTACGTGTGTACCCAACTGAGCTTTTTGTTCCTTTTAGCAACACTAGTCATTCCTGGGAGCCCACAGTGCAAATCTTCCTCTCTGGATTACTTTGCAGCCTTTGTGTCTTATTCATGCACATTCGTTCTGTTCTGATTTCTGGTCAGACGTAGGGAGACATAGCCAGTGCTTTGAAGCAATCTGGAGTTAGTGAACAACGTTGTGTTCACATCATAGACTGTTAATAAATATGGACAATGTGTCGCCGCTTCCTTAAATTTGGCCAAATTGACACTATTTTCCCAGGGACACGGGCGGCACCGTATTGCGAGACTCCTCCAGACTCATTTTGCTTTTCATTTCATGCGTTCTGCTCCATCTCCAGCACTTACAAGGAAATGTTGGATTAAACACTGTACTTACAGGATGTTTTATGGAGCGGTTGGCATGGCAACTGGTAGACATTTTAACATGAAATGACTGAAACCATCCTTGAAAAAACTAATATTTGAGGTGTTTTAGTGCAGCCAACGCCCCACCTACTAACATGAAGGGGGCGGGGCTTATGACCTATACTGCAGCCAGCCACCAGGGGGAGCTCTACTTTTGAGGAGCTGTTCCTCTCTCCGTATTTATAAAGTCTATGGTTCGCATCTCCACTAAGTGCCATTAAGGTGAGGTGCTTTTGTGTTCTATGAGTGATGCTGATTGCTCTAAAGAATAACTACTTTTTCATGGGGAGAGTGCATTTATTGCTTTTACTGCTTCTACTTCTAATTTATAAGAGCTATCTATTGGTATGGGTTTGTAACTGCGCTTTAAAAAGTGCTCAATAGATCAAGACTAATATTACCGTGCATGTTGTGATTAGCTGTAGTTAAAGCCTGCTGTCGTTTTCCTGGCTCGTGGCTGGATTATAAATGTCTCCGCTTGTTAGTCTGTCCATTTCCCTGTCTGTCTCAGCAAGTAACCCGGTCCGCGGTCTGACTCTTCCCTCTCCCGCTCCACCGCTGCCGACTTTTCTTTTTCATGGCATCATGGTGGTTTGAGGACAGCCAAGCGAAAAAAGAAAACATCCTAATCTAGGGCACAAGCTGCATTCCATTAGCTAGGCCTGCCAAGCCTTATCCATTGATCTGCTCGGATTTGGGAGACTTTCTAACTTTATATTTTGAGGAGTTGTGTGGAGTGGGACTAGCGCCTCACTGATCTGACAGATAAAAACAAAGATGAAAGAGCTGCATTTAGGCACAGGCCTGGGACAATAAGCGGAGACGAGCGAGGGGGGGATTGAGCCGGAGATAAAGGGATGAAGCAGAGGATGTGGAGGAACGCGTGAGAGACGGGAGTTTGCCCTCCAACGCCGGTGAAGGTCATAGGGTTTAGTGTAAGAAGACACGACAGAGGAAGGTTGCAATTACAGAATGATAAACAGATAGAGATCGGTGCTGAGAATGGCAACCGCTGAGCTGAGCCAGGCTGCACGCATGCGCTGCCGTTAATTAAGTAATACGTTCGGTTTTCTTGCATCCACTGCACCCTATATGATTTCCCAGTTGAGTAAATAAAATATCCGACTGTCAGGCAAGGCTGTTTGGCTTCCTGTGGCAAACTTTCCCCCCCGACTGCATCAAGACTACATGAAACAGAAAAATAAATCCATCCAGGAGAGGAAAAGGAAAGACGATGGTTGAATTTTGGAAAGTAGAAAGAATCTTCTAGACGTTCCTATACAGTGGTGGACACATCAGTCCCCAAAAGGTCTCACCCCCCTTGACACGCTAAATCTGGAGTCTGTGGCTGTTGATTGATTAGAGTACCATTATTTGGAGGCAGTTGAGTATACAGTTGTTAAAGGACCATTGTCTAGTTAGGTGGGCACCACCTCCAGATGTTCCTAAACACTCCTCTAGTCATTTAAAGGCGGTTTAGGCAATTGCGTCAATTCAGTGCCGTAGCTATGGCATCAGTCCAAACCCTAGCGCCGTAGCCTGACGTGAGAAATATGTCACGGCAACACAGACCTCAAGAGCTGTGAATGGTTCGCTAGGTAGTAGCGTGTTTCCAGCTGCTTCTCCATCTCCGCAATATTCAAATTGATTGCTTTGGATCAATACAGATGGAAGACATTGACGAAAGGTTAGCTGAGGAGCTTCAAAGACTCGTCTTCGGCGAAAGTTTGGCGAAAAATTGCCATTGTTGAAAATGAAGCAGGAAGTAGAAACACAAATTAACCCGACTGGCAAAAAAAGACACAGCGCCGACTAGTGTTTGGGTGGTGTTGTTACAGAGCGAGCCAGACTGACGGGTTCACAAGTATAATGCTGTATAACTACGTCATCAGTCCAGACCCTACGTAGACACTAGCGTCGTAGCCTGACGTGAGAAATATAACTAATGCAGACCACAACAGCTGTGATTGGTCCGCTTGGAAGTAGCATATTTCCGCTTTAGTATTTCCGACTGCTTCTCAATTTCCGCAATTTTCGAATTGATCATCTTTGATCAATTAAGATGGAAAACATCGAGAAAAGGTTATCTGAGGAGGTTTCGGAGATATAAACATTTGTACGACTCGTCTTCCGCGAAATTTCGGCAAAAGTTTCAGTCGCCATTGTTGAAAGTGAAGCAGGAAGTAGAAACAAAGACACAGCGCCAACTAGTGTTTGGGTGGAGTTGCTACAGACAGAGCCAGACTGACGAGTGCTCAAGTACAAATGGCTCTAGTCCTGCTTTAGAACTGAAGAAGCTGCTTTAAACCCAACAGGCCCAGTTAGTCGCCCTTGTTTTATCTTTGTTTTTTTGGCTACACCATGACCTGGATGATTGAGCGCTTTCACAGACAATGAAGAATCTAGTAATAAGTAAAATGTCAGTGGTTTCCAGGTAAATCTGAGTAAAAATACGAGGGATCACTGCACAGATTAAAGTGTTTTTGATCGTTTTCTAAGCCTTTCTTGTCCCTCTTAGCCCTCCCCGCCTCCCATGCAGTGCGGGACGACCTGGAAACGCATATTTACCCAAACACTCCCTTAATTAAAAACCGTCGCTCCTCTCCTCTTGGCTCGATGGCCCGTCCCAGCCCCTCAGCCCCTCACTGACAGCCATTCAGAGCAGAAAATCTGTGGACTGCATCGCCCCGCTTGCCGGCTTAATCTCTGCCTCTCACAAGCCCCGTTTCTGAATTAACCGTCCTCATTATCGCCTCCCAGAAACTCTCCCTCGCTTCTCTTTTTCTCTTCTCACCCCCCTCCTCCTCCTCCTCCTCCTCCTCCTCCTCCTCCTCCTCACCTTCCTCCTTTCTCTTGTAGCTCTTCCTTCCCTCTCTTCCTTCCCGGCTCCCCCCTCAAAAAGTAGGACGACAGGAGAGCGAGGAAGAAAGTAAGAAAGCTCCCCTCGCCTAAAGTTGAGAAATTCTAAATAGCATCGCGAGAGGCCGGAGGCGAGAGAGAGCGCATTTTGGTGTCAGCCAAATGATAATTGCGCTTCGGTTGTGGTGGCGAGGGGGGAGGAGGGGCTCATTACATAAACAAAACATGAGAGCTCACCATGGTTGGGGCTGAAGCTGTCACAGAGCTGTTTCTGAGCGGCAGCCAAGGGAAAACATGGCTGCACCGCTGGAGCTCGACCGCAAAGCATTTAGTCAAGCCTCATTCATCGACCGCCTCGAAGATGCCATGCCGTCATGGCGCAAATGTCCCTGTGAGTAGTACATTAGTGAGTGGGTGTAAGACTAGATGATTATAACTGTAATCAACTTAAAAAAAAAGATGAATTGATTGTTTCTAATTTTAATAAACTCAAGACGTCTCCGTCGTAGATTATCTTTCCCGTAGATGGATTTATTTTCCCAGAGGAAACTCTGAATTAGTCAAATGCAATTGCTTGAAAATTGCAAAATTAGTTTAGTGCATTAACAAGATTGGCCTGTTTGTGGAGGACTGAGGTTTCTGATCAGATGTGGCATAAACTAAAAGCCCAGTTGCCTTTGTCCTAGCTTTATTTGTCCTGTTGGGGGGATATTCCGGGACTTGAACGACTGACGTTCTCCCACGGTAATGCTTCAGTTGTCCAATCAGCGTTGACAACTGACTGACTCCAGTGAACTCCCGGGAGCTTGACTCCCTAATCAAACCTAACCCAGTGATAATGACTTTTAAAACCAAGGGACAGATCAGGACCGGGCTAAAGTACGCACCCTGAAGGCGCATTTGTATTTTTTAATACCTTGAAAAGGTGCGTCCGGACTGAGAAAGCAGCCCTTATTTATGACTTAATCTCTCTGCAGAGCAGACAGGTGCAAATGGGAGTCCAAATGGGACGGCGCTTGCCAGGCGATCCGTCTTTTGCCAATTCTCCTTCAGTGGAAGCACAATATGTGCTCCGGAGGGGATATTTTCTGCCGTGAGGGTTCTTGTCAGCTCAGTGGTGGCTACACTTCAAGACTTGCAAAGGCTCCTGTGTGCAGGATGTCACACCGCTGTGGATTATCTCTGAGGCTTGATATGTGGAAGCCAACATGCTGAACACAAGAGAGCTAATGCATATTCTGAAATAAAGGCAAGGGAGGGAGTCACATTACTCGCTGACCGCACAGCAGTACCCTTGATAGGCAACACTTTGCAAGGCGGACTATTCCGCTGGTGAGGATGTAGTTGAGGGTCCGGGGGAGACTGATGGACAGACGCATGATGTAAGCCGCTGTGTGTGCTGCGGAAAAGCAAGAGGCGGGGAGGGAGAGAGGTCTCAGATGAAGACATCAAATGCTTTCATTACTGGCTGTCAGATGCCGGCGTGAGATAGAGACCGGTCTCAAGACGTTGGGTCAGGACTCCAATCTCCAGTCGCGGCACGGCACGAGAGGCTGCGGAGGAAAAAACAATTCGCCGATGGGAAAGAGTCTCGGCCCGCGACCCGGCGGACGCGTCATGCAGCGGTGCGAGTGTGTGTTTGATTGGAGGAGCATCTCTAAATATACACTCTGACAAACATGCAGGAGCACACCTGCATTCGGCGGGGAGCTCAGAGCTCAAAACACTGGCAGGAGAAACCAATAACTCCCGGGCAAAAATCCTCCTCAAACACACGCGAGCCGGCGCGCCACGCATGCACGCGCACTCGAAGCGCCGGAAAACAAATCTCGAGTCTTTCACTCGGCGTCAGTCTGAGGGACGTGTCACTGCATTCCCTCTCAGGACACTTTGCCCTCTCTTTCATCTCCCGGCTAATGGCGTTCTCCTGCACCACTCGCCGGGGTCTTTTTAATGAGACGTGGGGGAGGCGACAAGAGGGAGGGGGAGGCGCGTTGACCCGCCTTTTATTGAGAATAATGGAGCCAAAATGGCTCCCATCGGCTCCAATATTTCCCAGGCGGCTGTTCATTTATCACCGGACCTGCACGTCCCAGGAGAAGCACAATACAGACGGCAAAAAGCATTCAGCCCCCCCCCCCCCCCCCCCCCCCCCTTTTAATGGCCACTCAGGCTAAGCTGAAACGTCCGTGCAGGAAGGAAGAGTGGCATCGAGAGCATCCTTTTATGTCTGCAGGCAGGATGAATTGCGCCTTTGTCTTATTCTTTTTTGGCTCGAGCATTTCCAGAACGCTTTGCCGCCTCTGACGAAATACAGCTCCATCTCACTCAGGTCGCCGCTGAGTGGCGACATCATTGGGAGCTACAGATGAACCGTAAAGTCTGAGAAAGAGTAATAGTTTTTGGAGAAGGCGTGACAGTCGGTGCATTCGGATTCACCGGCTTCACGTTGGGTTCCGGGCTAAACCGGAGTCTTGCGCTCGGGTCCGTTTTCAAGTGCCGCCCCGCCCCCCTGCGACGCACTCACTCCGCATCACTCACCCTGACAGCCGGCTGCGCCTGTCCTATAAAAAGATTTTTGCAAAAAATAGCCCAAAATTGCGCACTAAAAGTTACAGCTGTACTGAAATATTCAGCGGGCGGAGTCTCGTCCTGGACCGGCAGCGTCAACAGCAGTGGATTTATCTGTGTTGTCAGTCTCCGCTTATGGCCAGGTCTTCCAGGGTTTTCAACTCGCTCCTTCCCTGTTCCTTCTTTTGGCCTCTTTCTTCATCACTGTGCCTCCTGTTTTGAAGCATCACCTGTCCAGGAAAAGGGTCATTCATGCTGCAAAAGGCTACCCTGAAATCAGAAATGCCCCGTCTCCATGCCTTGGGCCCTAAGCGCCCAGGGCCTGGCTGGAAGGCAGCATTAGGTTAAAGAAGAACCTTGTGATGTTGAGATCACTGCGGTCCCCGGTAGGAGGTGGTGTGCTGGGATGGCGGCTCAGGCCTTGTTCAGCCCCTCCAGCTTCCCCCTGTCGCTGAATGACAGCTCAATAGCGTCCCATTGCTTTTAAGTGTTGTGTGGTGCGCAGACGGATCATTGCAGGGCTGGGACCAGGACTCACGTTGCGCTCGGACAAGAGAACTCCAACGCTTTGGGAAATCCAATAGTTTCCTTCCTCGCCGCGTCCGTGTTTAAAAATATCTGGACCACAGGAGAACCACCATCCAACAGCTCAGTGTAGTCAGAGCAAAGTGCTGCTCGTCTGGTTACGGTACCGATCACGTCGAGAGACTTGAGAGCAGGTACACGACCAATGAACATCTGGTCCTTTGAAGACCTTGATCAAATGAGATCACACAAACCTTATTAAGTCAATCAAGGTTGACTTCTTCCTCTTTTTATCACCCCCTTCTCCTCCTTCATCTTCTTCCTCTTTCTTCTTCTACTCTTCCCTGTTCTTCCCCACCTAATCCGTTTCCTTCTTTCTAATTTCATCTTCTTCCTCCTCGTCCTTTTCGTCTTCCTCCTTCTCGTTCTTCTTCTCCTCCTTCTCCTCCTCCTCTTCTTCTACTTCCTCCTTTCACCATCCTTCTTCTCCTCCTCCCCTCCTCTTTTCTCTCTTCCTCTTCTCTTCTTCTTCTTCCTTCTTTGTAATTTTTATCACATCTCCTCCCCCTCCTTCTACGTCCTTCATCTTCTTCCTCTTCCTCCTTCTTCAACTCTTCCCCACCTAATCCCCCTTCTCTTCTACTTCCTTCTTTCTCATTTCATCTTCTTCCTCCTCGTCCTTTTCGTCTTCCTCCTTCTCGTTCTTCTTCTCCTCCTTCCCCATCTACTTCTCTTCCTCCTTCATCTTCTATTCCTTCTGTTCCGCATTCTCCTCCTCTCTTCTTCTTCTTCCTCCTTTCTCATTTTTATCATCCCCCTCCTTCTCCTTCATCTTCTTCCTCTTTGTTTTTTTAGACATTTCATCTTCCTCCTTCTCGCTCTTCTTCTTCTCCTCCATCACCTTCTACTTCATCCTCCTTTCTTATTCTCCTTTGCAAATTCATCCCCCTGGGCCAGCCTGGACTTCTCAGGCGGGCCCGGTTTTGGGCCCACAGGCCGCATGTTTGACACCCCTGAGTCAGAGCATGAGTTCAGTGTTTGGTCAGGCATGATCCAAATTCACTTAATGCCGCCGACCGAAATGACGAATTATCGCGAACCGCCAACGAGGACCATTGTTTCTCCTTTATTCTGATGATCACAATGAGGCTGAATGATCCCATTTCAGCAGCCACAAATCAGCCGGCCTATCTACGGCCCATTACCTTTTGCTAGATTGCTGTCAGTTGGATATGAGAGGGTCTTTAATAGAGAGCTCATTGCCGGCGTCCAGCGTTTGTTGATAGCGTTTGATACGGGGGGGAATGGGAGCCCTCGGGCTTAGCTTATGCACTCTAATCCTCGCGGAAAGATAAGGGGAGAGGGCCTTTAATGTGACACACACACACACACACACACACTTACACCGCTGCAAGCACGTGTGGCACACCAATGCACAATCCAAAAGGGCACGGGAACCACACCGGCGCAGGTACGCCGACACAGGCGTCCCGCGTCGGCGCCGTTTTTGACTTTATCTCTGACGCGAAGAAAAGAAACGCGCGCACAAACGCTGTCGGGACATTTACAGTACGCTGCCAGATCTGAGACATCTGGGTTATCTGGGAAAGGAGGACTTTTATCTCATGTTTGTCATCGCCTCGCAAAGCACCGCTTAAGTGTGTGTTGTTGTTGTTTTTTTCCCCCGGTAGTGGTCCCGAGTGTCATTACTCCTGCTGTTGCCATGATGAGCACATGATTTGGTGTCTGCGCATCGTTTCACATCCGTATGCACGGCTCGCTTCACGTACCGTTCAGACAGATCAGAGGCAGGAGCAGCAATCGGGTGTTTTATCTTCTTCTTCTTCTTCTCTGCCTGCCGTCAGCGCCTCTGCAGGAAGCGAGGCAGGACGTCAGACACGTGCGGCGAGCGGTCACGGCGCCTAAACAACTCGCCGTAAAGCGCTTCCAGCCACGCCCCGACACACAGACAGACAGACACTAACATATCGGATCAGCTGCCTCGATCAGTGCTGCAGTAATCAATCTCCATTACGCATTATCTCCGCGATCAAGTGAAACACGCGCACGCACACACGCGCTCATCCTGATCAATCCGGCTCTGTTTATTAGACCAGATGAACTGCGCGATGCACACTGACGCAGCTAATCTATAATCACACACAAAAAAAGAAAGGAAAGAACGTCTGTTCAGTCTGCCGGAGCCGAAACAGAAACCGGACAAACACCTGGACATTGCAGTCAAACGTGCAACGATCCGCAAGCAAGAAGCGCAGACTTGCCGCTATTTATACTCCCAGAATCCAAGAGCCGCGATTGAGTTATTATTTAATGACAATGGTGCAGAGAGAGGAGGAGGAGGCGGAGGAAGGGGGGGGGCGGAGAGACTGAGAGAAGGATAAATAGAAGGCGACAGAGTTCAAGAAAGACGCAAACAATAACGGGGCACAAAGAGAGGCAGCGAGAGAACTACCGGCTGGGTAGTAGTTATGCAAATTTCCATTTGGCGTTCATGAAAACGAACGGAGGAGAATGGGAGCACGAAAAGTTTGAATAGACGGCTCCGGCGGGGACAAAAGAAAGAAAATGTGTGCTTACAGTCGTTTGAACGGAGGGGTGTTTTGATGATTAAGACGGGACGGGAAAAGAAAACCGTTCGCGGATGATCTTTTGTACGCGACGCGGCACCAAACCGACTCTTTCAGCGACATAAAATACGCCTCTCTTCCCGCAGGTGAAATGAAATAAGCGTTTATTCGTCAGTTCGCCCACGATTTGGTTGGCGTTTGCGTGAAACGGGCACAGGTGCGGCGAGGACCAGAGGCCGCGGCGGATGAGACGGGGAGGCCGAGGGAAGGAGAGAGGGAGGCTCGTTAGGAGGAACCCGAGCAGAAGCGCCTCTGCGTTTTACTTCTGCTGTGTAATTAAGAAACGGATTAATGAGAAAGAGACACGCGAGTCTGCCAAACGCCGCCGCAGCTAACAAGCCGGGGAGAAGGTTGTTGTTCGGCGGCCGCTCGAGAGGGAGCCGAGTGTGGTCTTGACGTTATGCTCGTTGACTCGTTGTCTCTTTGCATCTTTCTTTCTTTGCTTTTTGAAAAACTTTTGGCTCTGTTTACTGACCCTGCTCTCAAAATACCCATGCTCCGTTCTTTGCCAAAGCTCTGCCATTAGCCTTCGCCTTCTCCTCAATACGCTGGGTGCTGCTTGCCGACGGGGCAGCGGGGATTTCTTATCATATTTTAGAATAATTCATCGCTTACCAGTCTTTGTCTGTTTTAAAATAAATAAATACAGCTTTTCTTTTAGGTAAATTTCTGTTAGCGTAGTCCAGGTTTACGCTTTACAATAGCCAGCTCAATGTTCTGTTGATGCAGGTTAAATTGGACTAGGTCATCACATGACCCAAGCTGTCTGCTAGAGACGGGCGATATGGACTTAAAAAAAAAATATCCCGATAATTACTGCTATTTATCACGGTAACAATAAAAATGATGATAAATAAACACCAATTTAGCCTAATCCTTTTAACTGTAGTGCATTGGCAAGTTTCGTTGGAGTTTCATCGGATGAAGTCGACGCTGCTTCTTGCGCATTTTCTTCGTATTCTGGTTTGAGCTGTGTTTTAGTGGCGTTATTTGTATCACTATTTGTTTGCAAACCTTGCGTGTTGTAAATTGCTGCTCCTCATCAGACTTTTAAAACCAAACCCGCTCCAGATAACGTAGGTGGAGCCTCGTCTAGGAACGAGCTCCTCGTTTCCCGGCGTATCTGCTCCACCTTCCGCCATTGTCAATTTGTCAATATTCCACACGTGTTGTCGTGCACATATAACTACGTCATCAATGGAAATTTATCGTGGTTTATCGCGGGATGACATGTTCTCACCGTGGGGAATGTTATTGACGATATATCGTATATATCGTTTATCGATATAATAATAAAATATCGCACATCCCTACTGTCTACTATTATGGATCTGCTCCATAGACTGTATATAAATATGTACAATGCGTCTCCACATCCTTGTATTGGCCAAACTGGCGCTATTTTTCCAGGGGGGAATTGTCATCTTGTGATTTTGGACTCTGAGCAGTACGGTCTGAGAGTAGAGCCACGATATTAATGACCCACCCACATTTCCTCCAGACTCACTCGTGTTTTCATTTAATTAAAACTACACTCTGCTATATCTTCACCCAAGGAAATGCTGGATTATCCACTTTACTTATTTACTACTTAAAACAGGGGTGCTCATTACGTCGATCGCGATCGACCGGTAGATCTTGAAGGTAGTGCGGGTCGATCGCGTGGCAATGAAAATTTTTTTTAGTCTAAAACATTTATCTGTTGCAACTCAAAAACAAACACCAAGACAAGCGTTCATCTTTTATTTTTACTTTATATTTGCAACATGCCCTCAATTCAGCGGTACACATCCACAGCCACGCACAACTTTAACGGCAACTCAAGACTACCGTTCTTAAAGACACAGCGCTATTTTTCTAAAGGTGCTGCAGTGTACCAATTTTTCTTGATAAAAATAAAAACAAAGATGGATAGAGCTTTTAACACTGTAGCAACAATTAATATGACAATTAATGTACATGGATAGATGGATAGATGGACAGATCGATCGATCCTCTTATACTATTGTAAAAGTAGCTTGCAAGCCAAAAAAGTGTGGGCACCCCTGGTCTAAAACATTTATCCGTTGCAAATCCAAAACAAACAGCAAGACAAACATTCATCTTTAACGCTGTAACAACAATTAATATGAATATTAATATGGCTGTTAATATGACTATATATATACAGGTAGATCACTTTGACTTGGTCATTGCAAAAGTAGCTCACAAGCCCAAAAAGTGTGGGCACCCCTGACTTAAAAGAACAGAGAGCATCCTTGAAAAACTGTATTTTAGTGTTTTAGTTTGGCCCAAGTCCCATCCGCTAACATGGAGGAGGCGGAGCTTATGACCTATACTGCAGCCAGCCACCAGGGGGAGCTCTACTTGCTTTGGCTTCACTTTAGAGGAGCTGCTCCCGTCGTCCATCTTTAGATTGTCTGAGATCCACAAAGACAGAAAGCCAGGGTGGTTAGCTCAAGGTCTCACCTTTTTGTTAATGTTATCTGGTGAAAATAATTCACTAGCAAACGTTTCCCCCAAGATGGGAGAGATGCTTCAGTTTGATGTGTCGGCTCTGTTGTTTTGATTAGTTTTTAGTTTCGTTTTTTCTGCAAGAATTTGTACTAATTTGTCCATAAAACTCTTTCAGATATTCGTAGGAGCTGGCTTCACTGTGCATTAGCGCCAGTGGTTAACAATGTTAGCACGTCACCCCATTAGTCACAACTGAACGCGTTCCAACTAGCGCTTAGCTTGCTCGCGCGCGGCGCTGCAGCTCCTTCCAGAGTTGGTTGACTCGAAAGCCATTAAGAGTCTCAGAGGGAATAATACCTCCTTCCCCTGCCAGCATTTTTTTTTTTTTTAATATGAAACATCTGGAAGTATTGTTGACTTCAAACTGGCACGCAAAAATATTATAAAAGTTGACTTTGCAGTGTTTTTCGAGAACTTTTAGCGTAGCATTTGTGCGTGTAAACTTAGCAAAGGGGGCTTGTTTGGGATTAGAGTTTCTGCATTTCTGTTCAAACAGATCAAACAGGATGCTGTGATATTAACGCTAATGAAACGCTCCCTAAAATAGGATGTGTTTTTTTTTTTGTTTTTTTTGGTTGTTGTTTTGTTTTTTTCGTGTTATTTTCTGTGCATTAGGTTTAGATCAAAGTGAAAGCAAAAGCAGAAAAAACAGCAGGTCCTCTCATAACAGCATGTTGGTGTGCCTCCCCGTCTTCATCCATCAGCGTGTGCGCGTGAGCAGGCAGCAGGTGGTGTGTGTCACGGGTGGCTGGTGCGGCGGGGCGGCGGGGGGGTGGCGGGGTGTCAGGTGCGCGAGGCCTGAGTGGAGGTTTGTGGTGTCGTGTGCGAGATAGGCGATGATGCGTGCTGGCGGAGTTGTCGGCTCAAGTCTATTTCCACTTTTTTTTCCCCCTCTTCCTCCCTCGGTCTTTGTACGCTTGAGCACACGCGATAAAGACGAGCGCGCTCAGGTACTGTTGATAGCTCGCTGTCCCGGAGGACGTGTTTCTCCGGGACGAGCATCAAAACCGAGCCGATAACCCCAAAACGGTCACAAGTAAATAAAAAATAAACACTGAATTTATGATTTTAGCTTTAGTTTGCTCTTTTCATTCCCTCCCCCTCTACGAGATGAGTGCAGGCCGCCCCTCCCCCTTGATCAAATATTCCCTCTGGCGACGCATTTCTTTTGCTTTTTCCAAGTAACTTGAGCTCACATATGGCGCCGCAGTTTACAGTTTTCTCCCCCGGGACCCGCGTTATAGCTGTTATTCTTTTTGCCGTCATCTTCTTACGGCCTGTCACTTGTCATAGAGGCTGACTCATCTCCACAGAGTGTATTAAAACACGACGCATCACGGCCGACAGTGATCTCAATGAGCGTCTGCTGTCACTTTTTTTGTTGCTTTCCGTATTTCGGTTTGCGGCCGTCGCATTACCGCCCAACTATTGGCCTTTAGTGCTACAACAGAAGCTGATATACTGTAACATGTAAGGTATTCATGGGTATCTAATTTAGTCACTTCTGGATGTCAGAAGAGCTCACGGACGACGCCTGAGCAAAGAGACCTCAGCATGACAACGCTGTGGCATTGTTTGCATGTATGGATTTGAACGCGGAGGAAGCGCGTAGCACGCGTTAGCACACGATCAGCTGAGGTCCTGTCATCACGTATGGGTTCGGTCGGGGGTGAGCTCTCGTACAAATCTGCCGTAACGTTTCCTGCATGATCTCGATTAAGGAACCGATGTTGTTGTTCCTTTTTTTGCTTTTTAATGTCAAACTGGATTTCTTGCACCAAACTGTGTTGGAAAAATTCAATGGGTCAAATGTTTATGCTTTTTTTAAAGATGAACTACTGTTTTTTACAACCTGGACCTTATTTCTGGTATAAAATACGATCGTTTACCCACCCATATAACTTCTGTGTCATTTGTATTCCTTTTGGGAGATCTGCGTATATCCATATAGTGGGAGTCAATGGGGCACCGAAACGCATTATCATCCAGGGTCTGTAGGTCAAGCTACAGAACCCATATGATAATAACAGGTAACTCCAGACTCAAGGGGGAATAACTCTAGTGTATCATAACAAAATATTGGTGAAATTAATGAGTTTCACAGCAGATAATGTGTTATTTAAAGGCTGCGTTTCGGTGCCCCATTCACTCCCATTATATGAATATCCGCCGATCTAAATCTCCCAAAGGAATACAAATTACATAAAAGTTATATGGGTGAGTAAGTGACCACATTTTATGCCAGAAATAAGGTCCAGGTTGTAAAAGAAATTTTAATTTTTTTTTAGCAGAATTCTTGCAAAATATGCAAAATTTTAAAAAGTAGCAGCAAAAAATGTGTCCTGAAACTAAATTAACTTCACCCAAATGACCAAAAGAAAAAAATGTAAAATGAAATAAAAACAAAAATATTCTCCCTTGGCTTAGTGTTATCTGGCCATTTTTGATGGTTGTAAATGGAATCCATTTGTGCTCCAGCGATAAAAAAAAAGTATATATCTGCAGCATAAATCAACACAATATCGTTCAGTGGAGGTCGTCTCTGGTTTAGAAATAACCCCTGGTTGTTGGATTCAGTAATAATCAGCCTCACATTCAGCATGTTTCCCTTTTCTTTTGCTGCAAAATCTTAAAAAAATGAAAGTGCCGACAAAAATGTAAGCACACCTAAGTGGCCATTGCCGCGGCTGTTAATGACAGAAACCGACCTGACATATGATTTATTTCAGCCTCGCCGCGCAACTCTTGGCGGGTGACCCTAATTTATTGAATATCTGCCGTTCTGGCTTTCAGGTAGCTTACTTTTTGTGATTCAAGGACAAAACACTTCTGCGCACCTTGCACTTTAAAACGTCCTCCCTTTTCATTAAGCCCAGCCGCAGGCACGGGCGCGAAAAAGGTTCAGAGGTGAGTGTTCATATCAGAGATGATATTACTGGCATTTTTCAACTCCTGACGCTCATGAGTGGAGGGAGAAAAGTTTGAAGAACGCAATCTCTTCCAGTGTCTTCTTTCCTTTTCCTTCCCTCTCCTGCAGCGTCTCATTTGCTCGCGTCGCCCTTCCTCTCCTTTCTGCTCTTTCCCTCCATCCCATCTGTCGCACAATCCGCCGCCGCCGCCGCTGACGACATTTATTCTGGGTTTGGTGATGAGGTGTGTAGTCTGGGGGAGCTTTGTCTGCTTGATTGGCTGATAAGATGTCTGGCTGTTGAGCGAGCGAGGCCCTCACTTCATATGCGCTCCCACACTCCTCTGAGCGGTAATGGGGGAAGTGGAAGCCGTTCGGGTTGCCCGTGCGATTGATATTTGATGCGCGAGTGCATTTATTTTTTATTTATTTTCTTCACCCTTCGAGCTCGAACGTCGTTTGTATATATATATATATATTTTTTTTTTCTGTCCCCCGCGTGGAGATGTGTCGGCGAAACACGGGGAAGGAACGAGAGCAAGCAGGGGCTCGCATTAAATCATCTTGGATTTATGGAGAGGTGGGTTTTGTAGCTCGAGGTAGGGAGGTGGGGGCAACACACACACACACACACACACACACACACACACTGGCCGTACAGTAAGTGGTTCTGCCCCAGCAGTGCTAAACAAGGCCAACAGTCCCCAGTTATGGACAGTAAATAGAGCAGAGCACTACCTGTAAATAACCAACAACACAGACTCATAAATCCTTTGTGTGTGTTTGTGTGTGTTTTTCTCTCACACACACACACAACCCATGAGTCCACAAAGGCAGCTGTGTGCTTAACGGTGTTTGCGGACTAATTATAATCAGCCCTGACCCTAAATCTACTCCTTATGTCTCCTGTTTGTGTACATTTATCCACAGTTGTCCAGCCTGGCTTTGTGTGCGGGTCCATTAGAGCGAGGGTATTAGTTCTTAGCGAAAGGGATGTGACCTTTCCAACGACTTTCACCTCCCGCTCGCCGCTCGTTGGTCTGGGCCGCTCGACGGCATCACAGGTTGGCGTCCTTCCCGGCGACCGCCCGTTAGCGCGGGATGTTTAGCACACGTGGCGAGGAAAAAATTGCACACGATTTGCCGCATTTGGGCTAAGCAGAGGTGGACAGAGTACACACCTTCACTACTTGAGTAAAAGTACAGATACACCTTGTCAAATATTACTCCAGTACAAGTAAAAGTAGCTTAGTCAAAATATTACGTAAGTAAAGTACTTAAGTATTTGCTTACAAAAATACTAAAGTATTTAAAAAGTATCTCAGGAAATACAGGAAAGGAAAGAAGCTTTATTGTCATTATACAATCCACAGCCCCTCTCTCTCTCTCTCTTTATACAATCACATTTAAAATGTTCATCAGCACTTTAACAAACATTAAGCTAGCTAACGTCAGTAGCTACTTCACATTAAGCTAGCTAACGTCAGTCGCTACTTCACATTAAGCTAGCTAACGTCAGTTAGGTTAGAAGACGGGTTCTTGTAGGCCGTGATATAATTTGTTTGCGGTAAGCACAACAAACATTTAAACTGAAACGAATCAGTTTTTGTGGCAAAAATCTCAAACATGGGTTTGAGATAAGGCCGTGGGTGCTCGATGGGAGTTTCTCCAGGTGTTTCTCCAGTTTCTTCCTCTATTGTGTGGATTGTGTGGCATGACATAGTGAATCAGCAGAAACAGATTATTTTCTCAGAATTTTGAAAAAAAAAATAATAATAATTAAAAAAAAATAATCAGCTGACGTAAGCTCACTATGGAAAAGTAGTGAAGAAAAAAGTACAATATTTGTCCTTCAAATGTATTAGAGTGAAAGTAAAAGTATCCCCCAAAAATAATACTCCAGTGAGCAGCGTCCCCAATTCGCTTTCTGTGAAGTTCTTCTTCTTTCCCATCTTGTTAATTCTTATGTTTTCATTTTCTGATCGCGCAGAGAGGGGAATCTCAGGTGCAGGGTCAATTTAAATATAATTTGCATATTTAAAAGGGGCTTAGACGGGGAGGAGTCAGGTACGCTTGATTGGGTTATACAAAGGAAATGTGCTTAGAAATGCTTCTAAATCTGAGCTTATGTTACGATTTAGAAGGAAATCTACGCAACTCTTCGTACATGAGGCACCAGTGCTGTTAACATTTTATCTAGGCCATCGTGATAACCATTTAAGGGGGCGAGCATTATTGAAGTGTCATTTTTTGGGCGGGAAATGTGCACATTTTACCACAGTCGTTTTAGTGAAAGTCAATGCAGGACAATTTGAAAGTGCGGATGATTCGATGTCGAAAATGGAAAACAGATATTTCTTGACCAGGCTTGGCCTTATGGAGGGAAAGTGGCAGAGTGTAGCTGCAGATAGCAGAGGAGAGTGTGTGTGTGTGTGTGTGTGTGTGTGTGTGGGTGTGTGTGTGTGTGTGTGTGTGTGTGTGTGTGTGTGTGTGTGTGTGTGCATGGTCTGTCTGTAATGAAGGGTGTTTATGTGAGTATGTGTCAAAGCCTGACACTTAGGGAAAATTGTTGCCGCCCGCTGACAGCACAATCTAGATTATGTTCGCGCTGACTTACGCCCTGCTCTCCATTTTTAGTGCGGCCACTAATTCTTCTATAGATGATATTTAGGCAGAGTGTGTGTGTTTATATATATATACCTGTTATTACATACGGTATGTGGACGGTGAGGTAAAAGAAAAATTTCAGCAAAAAAAATAAATAAATAAAAAAGAAGAGGGAAACAAATTGAAGGCCAGGCCGTGGGTGTTCGATATCACTATCCTATCATTTTCTCGGCCCGTGAGTCATCACGGTTGACGGCCCGCTGCCAGCGGCACTCTGAGCCAACACGGCGGGGTTGCTATGGCGACGCAGCGAGAGAGGGAAGAGCACCTGCGGCCGGCGGGACAGCAGCGTTTATCACCTGCCGGGGGGATGCGGGGGTCGCACCTGGCGAGCCGGCCACCCACCGTGCGCAGGAGCACGCGTTTTTTTTTTTTTACAAAACTGGCGCGAGCGAGAGTTTAAGAAAGCCCCGCCGAGGCCGCGTCTGTCGTTTGATGAAGTGACACTTGCCGCTGATGGTTTTCAGCTCTCAAGCAAATGAAAAATATCAGACGGTGAGCTGCTCGCTCGCCTTAGGAGATGATGAATGCTTGTGGAGGAATCGTGACGCCGTGGTCCGTCGTCTCTGGACTCCTTAGTTAAACATTTAAGACTGAAATAAACAGATGACAAGTTAATTAAAGATATTTAAAGAGGAAGAGAGAAACATAACTGAGTGTATGTGCCGCATACTGCTGATGTCCTGTTTAAAAGGTCAACAAAAGCTAAAACCTGACACGTCATTTGTTAGACCGTTTTTAATAGGTTCGGGGAATTGGGTGATTTATTTTCACATGAGTCAAAAAAAGGTTGGATGGTTTGCTAGTGTTGGGCCGTAGGGTGAGTATCTATGGCGATAGCTTTAGCTGTGCGTCCCGTACAGATGGCGCCGGTTTCAGCCTAGTTTCAGCCGATTCAGCGTTTTGAATCGGGGGCTGAACGAGTCGGTCAGACAGAGGCAGCTCACATCCTTAGCTACCTAGCCTCCAAGCTAATAAACGCTAATAGACAAGTACAGACTACTGCCCCCTGCTGGTATGAGGTGTAATTTTCCTGTGTGTAGACACTAAAGATGGGATTTACAGCTCTGTGAAGAGAGCTGGATTTTGCAGATCAGTTCCTTTCAGAGAGCCGTTAAAAAGACTGGCTTGTTTTTATATTTATATATTTTTAAGATGCCAGCTGAGATGGGCGTAGCTGATTTTATCCTGAATATAATCACTAGGAGGAATGATAGGGTAATATATGAATCAGAATCATTCAGAAGCAGATAGCCCACTAATATATATATATGAGTTTAAATTATTTAGAGGTACAGATTCTACATAGATAGATACTTTATTTATCCCTGTATTGTAAACCTGTGCATTGATCGGGAATCACAATAGCGCATATTCTGCTGCGTTTACTTTGGCTCATTTTTGGATCGCGAGCCGCTCACTTCAAATGTATTCTCCCCCTTTTTGAAGCCACTGCGAACTGAGGAACCTCATGTCAAGGCAGTGTGGACAACTCACATATTTGCATTTCACTTAACCATACATAAAAAAAGAAACTTCTCACAACTGCAACTCGTTTTCCATGGTTCCTTTTTAAAGAGCCGGTTGATCGATTCGGTTCGTTCGCCACCGTCACACCTCTTCTTAAACGTTGGCTTTCTGTGTCCAGGACTTAGTCAAACGATACTAAAATTGTTTTGTTCTTTCAGTTCATGAGTGCTAGACATTCATCTACAGTGTCAGCACTGAGTTTGGAGAAATAAAGTTTTTGCTGAAGATTACAACAACATATCATCAGATTTTTTAAAACAAAGTCACAAGCATTATTGTTAATGAGCTGGTAGGTTTAAACAGGTCGTTCGCGTGAATGTCTGGTCTCGCCTTCTCACCCTGCCACTGCGCGTCATCTCCGCGACAAATAAAATGCGCCAAACCTGACATCCATATGGAGCTTCTTTTCTTCTCTCTCTTTATTTATTTATTTCATTATTTCTTTTCATTTAGCTCATGCTGAGGCCTTTGAAGACTGTGCAGCCGCCTTGTAAACAAAAGAAAGAACAGGAGACAGCCTAAGCCTACTTTATGATCAACTTTGTAGCCGCCACTTGCAAAGAGACAAGCGCTCGCATGCAGTCAACAAACAGCTTTGTTCTTTTGTGTTCACCGCTGCTTTAAAAAGCAAAATAAATAAATAAAAAACACACCTTAATGATTTGGCATGCATCACAACGCTGTGCCACGTTCGTGTACTGATAATGAGGGTGGCATGAGTGCAATATTAATGCGCGCGCCTCTTCTCGGGGTGATTGCGCCAACGCGGTGGGTGTTCATTTTTCATCCACATTACGTATGATTGTGGCGGCGTTCGCCCCGGCAAGACACTAAAGGCTAAAGGTTAGAAGAAAGCAATTCATACATTTAATTATTCATCATCTGTTGCAATTTGCCGCATGATGATATGCCGCTTGTTTCATTTTTTAAAGTGTGCACTCCTCGCCTCTGAGCATTTATGAGATCATTAGCAGCTATTTAATACACAACGCGCTGTTTGTTGGCCGCAAACCCGCCGCAGCTACCCACTAATGTTTCTCTCATCAGTAGTCTGTGAAATTTCTCCGTAACATTTGCAGAGAATTAATGGATAGTGGTCAGTTAACTGTGCTTGCGGGTTTTTTGTTTTTTTTTAACATCATAAAATTTTACAAACCTGCAAAATTTTACTTTGAACTGTTAAGAGATAAGAGATAAGACTTTATTCATCCCCGTGGGGAAATTAGGGCGTTACAGCGTCAAGAAACAACAGTGCAAGATGCAGAAAATACAAAAAAAATAGAATAAGAATAGAATTTTTAAAAAATTGTTGAAAATTTCTGTTTGTTACCCGAACTCTCCGACTCTCTCTGTGTATTTCCAATGACTCACTGGATTTCTCATATGCCTCTGCGGAGGCAATTTCTTTTGATCAAGGAGCCAGATTATAAATAAGTGTTCCAATCATCTACAGCGGTGATTAATAATTATTATCTCACTTTGCATAAAATAACGTCAAATTACCTTCTTCTTGTCCCCCCCCCCCCCCCCCCCCCCCGCTCCGATGAACATCTTGAAAAATCCAAGCGGCTGGCTTCATGTGGCATTTCACAAATATCTCGCATCGTAAATTTGACAATCAGCTCTCTCTTCCTGGATTCGTGGTTCTTAATTTAAAGCCACGTCTTGGTCTGTGCTGCAGTGTTAGTTTGAATATGCAGCGAGGATCGCACGTCAAGTATATTAAATATAGTGAGCAGTTAAGTGAGGAATTTGCACTTTTTAAGTACCGTTAATGAATTAAAGGTACGGGAAACTCTGAGACTTGGGTTGAGGCTTGGGTTTCTTCCAAATGAGGAAATTAATGGGTGTTTGTCAGCTAAATTGTTTGATCAATTGTTGTATACTTCACACTTAAGGTCTCATTCCTTAGGTTGTTGTTTTTGTCGGTTCAAGATGTTGAAGGTAATTGTCCGGTTTTCCTTCTGGTTGTTGGTCTACCTCCTTTGACTAATTGACTCGGCATGTTATGGACTAACCCTAGCCCTAACCACAACACCAATCAACAGTGGTATTTCCATTCAAAATGTTCAGCGTCAAACGTGGGCTAAAGAAAATGTGAAGCTAAGCCGTCTTACATCCGTGACCTTTGTGTGAACGTTCTCAAGAGTAAGCCACTCCACTCTGTCGTGGCATTTCGCTGCTGATGTGTATTTGTCTCTTTTGATCCACATTTAACCTGTGGCGCCTTAACCTGAGGACACTTAACAGACATCTTTTTTAAGCTTTCCCAGATATTAGATCTAACAGCAACGGTATAGCCTGATAAGATGCAAAAGACCATTCGTAACCTTTTTACTTCCCAGTGAAGCTAAGAATGAAAACCTTTTGCGATATTTCTTCTGTTATGAGAAGTGAAACGTCTTCAAGAATCTCCAGCAAGTCTAGACGCCTTTGTTTCTGCAGTAAACCCCGGATGACTGAGAATCTTCACAAACGTAATGGTATCGGACACATCTGAGTGCAACACAAAAGGAACCTGCCGGAGTTTCTTGAGTAAATTTCAGCTTTTTTTTTCTGTTTAAAACACGATTGATCTATCATTTCCTGGGTATTCCCACCAGTCGGTTAGAACAGAGGAAGACCTCCTGATGAGAGGTGAAACGTCTCTCTTAGATAAGGGCTTTCTAAAGTTTCTGGATTGTCATGATAAAAGCAAGGAACTACACTAGTCAGAGGTAAAGAAGACCTTTGGGTCAGCTGTCTTCAAGTATCTCAAGCAAGTTGGTTGCCTTTCACTTAGATTAGCCACAACATTAGGACCACTGAAAGGAGAAGTAAAATAACAATGACCATCTTGGGACAGTTCAATGATCTGCTGGGAAACTTTTGGACTTGGCATTGACATGTAGCACCCACCTAGACCAGACCAGATACCAATACTCCATAGCAATGACACTCCTTGATGGCAGCAGCCATCCCCAGCAGCACAGCTTTAGGAACAACTCAAAAAAACATGACGAACAGCACAAGACGTTGACCTGGCCTCCCAAATTCACTAGATCCCCCCAAGTCCAGTTGCTTTCCTTTTGATGATGACCAGGATCGCTGAAAATCCTCATAAACGCGTCAACACTGGTCGTAAATTGTGAGGCGTACAGTTGTCCATTATGAACGTACACAACCGGGAAACTTTTCCCCACCAGCAACGGACCAACGTAAGCTTCGTAAATGTAGGGTTCACCGCAGACCAGGTGGATTGGAAGACATCGGCTTGCACAGCTGTGCCTAAGCTTCACACGTAAAAAGACATGCACCGGAAAACGGATTACGCTATCAGATTTATCCTTCGGTGCCCGGTGTTTTCGCTCAAAAAAAAACAACACAGCGCACAGTGCGTCCGTTGATCAACCAGCAGTCGTCTCTACGGCGGCAGCGGCGGGGGCAGACGGGAAGAGAATGAAAGGACAACAAGGCAGACAGCCAGGGACGGAGAAAGAGATTGTGTTCGCTTTATCCGTGTTTGCTCAGTTTAGCGCAGGGCAAATATTAGCCCATGTGCTCGGCAGCCGTTCCTCTCTGCCGGGCCTCAACCTCCCCCGCCCCGCCCCGGCGAGAGTAAAAAGGTAAAAAGAGAACGAGCGTCGAGAGTGAATGGGAGAGAAACAGTTGGAGAGTTATCAGGGTAACAGATGGCGAGAAGCAAAGGGTAGGTAAGAGAAAGTAAACAGAGACCAAATGATGGCGGAGAATAAAGAGAAAGTAGGAGGGCAATGTGAGAAATCCTCCAGCGTTCTGAGGTCCAAATAAAAAATAAACCATATTTTTACAGTCAGAGCGTACTTAGGTATAGATCTTATATTGAGGACTTGTGTATAGCCTTTCATACGGCTGCAGTTTGTGGCGCATGTCTATTTCAGGTCTTTTGATGGAAGCACAGCACGCCACTTATTTTCCTGCTCTTACAGTCTGAGAGCTTTTCTTTATTGTACCAGGAAAAGTGCGCTGTTTAAGTCTGTTCAAACCGCCAACTTCACAAAATGCACCACTGCTGTTTTCAATCGAAGGAAGTTTGGAACCACAAGAGAAGAAAAGTGAGGGAAAGAAAACAGATGCTCTGTGTTTTTTTGTTTTTTTTTACTTATTTATTTTTCATACGCAGGTTGGGTTGTGGAGCGCAAAAGGAAGGGAAGAGATAAGGGGAAAGGGGAGGACGGAAAGCAGAGAGGAGTGAAAACAATGGGCGCGGAAAAAAGCTCTTCGGTCTTGATCCCGTCCGAAGGTCGCGGTCATTCCCTTCGATTTCGGGGGGAGAGGAAACAGGCTCCTCCACAAAACGCACTTACCGAAACAATGAATTAATGCACATGACTCGCCGGTAGCTGCACACAAAGTCACACAGTCAAAGTGTAAAAAAAAAAAAACATCAAACAGAGAAAGACAACAAAAAAAAAACCCAGAAATAATCGCCTTTTTCTCGGGCGTGACAAATTGTTCGCGCAAACTGTAGATGAAAAGCGACAGCAGAGGAGCCGTCGTCTCCTCCGCTGTCTGCCCGTCCGTCTGTCTCGGCTCTGTTCTTTCACGCTAAACTCTGCTATTTTCTCAGCAAAACGCCGTAATTTCTCTCGTTTGCTCCCCACGGGTTTTTTCTCTTCTTCTTTTTTTTTTTTCCGCTCATTGTAGTGCCACAATTTGCCAACATAATGTAGCATACAGTAAAGAGATAATAACGTCCTCTCAGGGTAGAAGTGAATTGGGGACGTTTCTAAAGGGCGAGGTAAAAGGAAACAATGGGATGAAATCAGCTGCAGGTGACCGTTTGTCCGTTTGGTACCCTGTCATTAACTCAAAAAGAGTCTTTTCCAACATGGCTCCTTGATTCAGAGCAGGTCTGACTGCTCTCAGGTTCCTTTCCAATCGGTCCTCTTTTACTTATTAGAATTAATTCATGCACATTAGTTTCAGCCAGGCCTTGATCGCCTTAATTTTGAGCATAGACTGTATATAAATATGGACAATGCGTCCCCTCTTCCTTGAATTGGCCAAACGGACGCTATTTTCCTGGGGATACGGGAAACGGCGTCATCTTGTGACTTTGCAGCCGGAGGCTGATCAGTACGGTCCCGAGAGTGGAACCATGTGGAACCGCAATATCGAAGCCCCGCCCACACTTCCTCCAGACTCATTCATGTTTCTGTTAAATGAATACTACACTCCGCTCTACCTCCACTAGCTATAAGGAAATGTTGGATTAAACACTATGCCTTAAATTTTCAATATTTCTTTCTCGTTACCGCTATATGGGGCGGTTGGCATGACAACTGGTAGTCGCTGTCATGTCACATCCTGTTTCTATCGCGTCAAATAACGAAACTTATCCAATAAACTGACACTTGAGCATGCATCAACATTATATTTACTGTCTAAAATGATGGAAACCATCCTTAAAAAACATTATGTGATGTGTATTTTAGTGTTTTAGTTTGGCCCAAGCCCCGCCCACTCACATGGAGGGGGTGGAGCTTATGACCTATACCGCAGCTAGCCACCAGGGGGAGCTCTACTTGCTTTTTATTTTTAGAGAAGCAGTACCACCATCAATCTTTACGCTGTCTACGATTCTGACCCAGCTCCAAAGTTATCCCACACAAATATATCCACATCCGCTGTATTTTTAGAGTTTAATGTGAAGTACTGGATTATTGGAGTGGCACAAATTCTTACAAATTCTCTTAAAACTGTTTAATTCCATCAAGGTTCATGTCTCAGTTTGGATCAACACCACAGCGATAAGGATTTATTCATAGCGTCATACATATTTTTTTGGGCCTTGTTACAGCATCAAGCAAGGCAGACAATTAATAGCACAGAATGAACCCATACAATGTCACAAAGGATTATTATTGCACAACGCTACCAAACAAAAGACGGATTACGCGCACTATTCAAGGACTCGACTATCTCATTTCACAGGTTGCCGAGTAGATTTACGCCGCCAGGCGGGGACGATCCACAAACCCCGTGTTGTTTTTCCGGGCCGACGCGCCTTTTCTTCCGTCGACCGCGGACTCTTTTTGTCTCAGATCGCTCACGAGGATGCGCGGATCAATCGGATTCCAGCAAACTCATGTGAGCAACTCCAGTCAACACAGTAATGAGCCTCTGGGGAGTCAAAGAGCCGGTGATGAGGGCAGACAGATTAGAGAGGGAGAGAAAAGGAAAAGGGAACACGCCAAAGTGAGAGAAATTATAATTGAGGACGTCTGAAGGTGAGGCAACAGACACATGTTATTACAAGAATAAGATTTTAAAACCTTCATTGTTGTAATTGAAAGGCCCGATGTCTGAAATTTCACTCTCCGTGTCGCCAGTTTGGAAACCAAGATAGCAACGACACAATTACTGCTGCTTGAGTGTCTAATAGTTTTATAAACCTGATAAAATGTCATCTCAGTCATCAGTTATTGCTTTGCTTTGTCAGTATAATGAGGTCTGGTGGCAGATACAAGGATTACAGCCATATCTTAGAGTTTAATGAATAGATGAAGGATTATGCAGAGCTAGCAAAGGCGAAGCGTAATTGAATACAACACAAAAAAAAAAAGACAAAAAAAAGGGATAAATGGACATGCATGGGAAACCTTATTGGTCTTATAAGCCTCTTTGTCCCTTAATAAGTCACACAAATATCTGTCAGCGTCTGGGCCTGCCTGGGCTTTCGGTAAAGCGGTGATCGGTGGGTGGACGGACATTGATTGTCGCTGTGACTGAGATCTTTTTCCGGCTTTGCCTGAGGGAGTACGCCCCCCGCGGCACGGGGCGCGGCGCCTCCCGACCCCGCAGCCTCTCTTTTTGTGCCCTTTCTTTCCCGCTTCTTATTACCGCCCTCTTCCGTCGTCACTCGCTCCCGTGCACTCCTGTTCATCGCCTCTGTCGACTCAATCTCCCGTGTCCTCCATCCGTCTCCAGTTAGTGGCTTGAAACACCTGACACGAAACATCTTTGCTCTTTGAAGCGCGCAGCTTTATTTTTTTTTCTTTCCTTGCACATCTTGATAGGTTTAAGCTGTCTTAACACTTCTCTTAGCATCGAGGGAGTCAGAGTTGTAAATGATGATTCTATTTATGTGCTAAGGTGGCATATTCCCTATGATTTATTCATTTTTCACGTGTTAAGTCGGTAAAAGGACACAGCGGCTACTCTTGACGGATGCCTCGAGTTTATCGCTTTATTTTTAAGTGCAAACTTCAAAAAAAATAAACTGAACAAAGGGGACAGAGTAGATTTGATAGAAGAGGGGTTTGAGGTGCTTTTGTCCAACCAAAACGTCGCATCAGTGGGATTTTAAAGCGCCCGTGGTCTCAATCGTCTATTATAGCCGCTCGAATCGATATGTTTATGTGAAAAATGGATCTAATATCATCTGTGGGGCGTAAAAGGTGTCCCTCGCAGTGACAAACCAACCGCCGATCATTTAAGCTCCACATACCTGCCTTTACAGCGATCCGTCTTCATAATTCAATATGTCGGCGTATTTGTTTACGGTGGATACAGGTTTAAGTAGAAAAATAATAATAATAATTCACAGCAAAATCAATTTTTATCCGTGGAATCGCTGCACTCATTGGATTGAGTGGACGGCGCCGGCTGTGCCGTGTGACCCGACGACACATAAACTAAACGCGGGCATCACCGGCTTCATAATATGATTTTTTCCAATAACAGCGGTGTGAATTTTATCGTTTAGACGAACAACGGCTTCGTTCGTCGGCAGTCAGACACAAAGCAGGAGAGACCCCACTTCACCTTTTGTACAATCATTTGGATCCCGGCCACAAATCCCTGCGTCTCTCTCTGCGTGTGTGTGCGTTCATGCATCCACCGGCTCTCAGCAGCTACGTAAACAAGGCTGCGGTGCGCGGCGGGCCTCGGCGCGACCTCGCTCAAGGACGTTCCCATGTTTGGGCGCGAGCGAAAGCGGGCCGGATTCAGACCTACAGGTGCAGGTGGTTGTTGCGCTGAAGGACATCATCAATCAACAGTCTCAGCGGTGCCTGCTGTGTTTGTATGAACTCACCGCGCACCGCCGTGTGTGTTGTTTTTGTGACCCACAGCGAGCGAGAGAGTATCGGCGCGGGCTGGCGTCTCTTTCTTAAACATAAATGCCGTTTTTTTTATTTGGGCCGGCTGCTGCCAGCGCGTACGTGAACTCCGGTGCGACTAGGCGAGCCCGGTGTGAGTCACGCTCTGAAGGGAGCTTGAGATTCAGACGCGCCCACATCCACATTTTTTTTTTTGTTTGTTTGTTTTTTTTTTAAATGAGATCTGATTCAACGGCGGGGGTGGGGCCGCTCGTCGGTTTCTGGGCGGGGTAAGGGACGGATGCATGGCCACCGTCGCAAGAACGAAGGGAAGAGTCGTCGGCGGGGTGGAGGAGGGAAGGAGCGAGGGAAAAGGAGATAAAGTGCGATTAAGATGAGGAGATGAGGAGATGTGTGTATGTGTGCGTGTTTGGGGGGTGGGGTGGGGGAGGGGCTCGCTCAAGGTGACTGCGGGGGGATCTCGGCAAACACATACAAATGAGCTGGCTGAGTAGAAACAGAGAGAAGGTTTGTCTTTGCTCAAACGCACCGACATACGCGCATGCACACACATATGCACACATACGTAGTTCGGCTGTGGCCTCGTGTCGTTCGAGGTGAGTGATGACAGGGAGCGACGTGAAATCTGAGCGGCAGATAAACGTTTCTTGATTCAAAATGGCTCCTGGCCCTCAGCCGTCCTCCTCCTGTCCCACACAGACACGCTTAAGACGCTGAGCGGACGGACACTGGGCGATTTAGCCGAGTCTACACGTTATGCAACCGCCTATGTTTTTTTTCTTTCTCCTTCTCTTACATAACGCTGCAGCTTCCGAGTGGAAGATTAGCCCTGCTGTGCTGCACTTCTTGTAGCAGATGCCACAGCCGATCGCCTCTCGCAGGCATTATGCATAGATGCTGACAAGCTGATTAGTCGTACAGAGCCCAAATCACCCCCGCTCCACATACACAAAAAAAAAAAAGATGATGCAGAGATACTATAGGATGGAGGCTCAGCTGCAGCAGCCCATGGAGTATCTTAGGAAAATATTCACCGATATTCATCTGCAAAACGGGAAGACATAAAAATTAACATTAATGCGCAGACTTGACACGAGAAGAAATGCTTTGCCCGGGCCGTGTGTGAAATATTAAGCCGCCCTCCGCCACGTAGCCAGTGTCAGATGTACGCGCGCATCTATATAATAATTGATTGCTTTTCGTCGGGCGTCCAGTAAAACTATTTATCATTCATTACTCCATGCTGCTCCGCCGGCCGACGCATAAGCTAGTAAATACTTACGGCCTACCGGCGTGTCGAGTTAAGCTCGAGCTCGGATGCGGGGCGGCGATACATCATTATCGGGGAAATGAGAAAGAGGCTTCGCGTTTCCAACCGCCCACGGGACTCTCACTATGAAGTCTGTCAAACCAAATCATCGGCATCAGCAAGTTCTTGAACTGGTCAGCCGTGTTTCTTGAGGCGCGTTCATACAGCGAAAATGCAAAAATAGTAGCCGCCACCTGGATTTAACTAAGCGAATAGGTACAAGAGGCTCCTATTGGATAATTACTGCATGGGTGATTATCTTTCAGCTGGAAAGAGGTTATTTAACATCAACTGATGTAATGAGTAGCTTCTCGTTTCTTTTTTAAACAACCATGTCTATAGATACATCCTGTGGTTGATGTTTGAGAAGGGTCAAATCATTGGCATGCATCAAGCAGAGAAAACATCTAAGGAGATTGAAGAAACTACTAAAACTGGGTTAAGAACTGTCCAACGCATTATTAAAAAGTGGAAGGATAGTGGAGAACCATCGTATTTGAAGAAGAACAACTGTAGAACTCATGGCTATGTTTAATAGTGAAAGTACAAGGTGAAGGGAACTCAAGGGATTGGGACTGAACAGCTGTGTAGCCTTAAGAAAACTGGAGACTCTGGGGCAGAAGGTCATGTGGTCTGATGAGTCCAGATTTACCCTGTTATCCAGAGTGATGGGGGCATCAGGGTAAGAAGAGAGGCAGATGAAGTGATGCAGCCATCATGCCTAGTGTCTACTGTACAAGCCTGTGCTATGGGGCAGTGCTATGATCTGGGGTTGCTGCAGTTGCTCAGGTCTAGGTTCATTAGCTGACTACCTGAATATACTGAATGAGCAGCTTATTCCATCAATGGATCATATTCCAAGATGACAATGTCAGGATTCATGGGGCTCAGATTGTCAAAGAGTGGTTCAGGGAGCATGAGATGGATTGTTCCACCACAGAGTCCAGACCTTAACCCCATTGAGAATCTTTGGGATGTGCTGGAGACTTTCCCAACATCAATACAAGATGTTGGTGAGAAATGAATGAAACACTGGATGGAAATAAATCTGGAGACATAAGCTTATTGAAACAATGTCACAGAGAATGAGTGTAATCAAAGCTAAAGGCGATCCAACTAAATATGAAAGTGTGGGACCTTTATTTTGTTTGTTTTTGTCGGCAGTGTACCTCGAGTGATTGAAACAACAGCTTCCGCCTGAGTTTCGTTGAATCTCTCTCTTGTTTTTCTTCTTACTAATTCGCCCGTTTGCCGTTCGCGTATCAGATCTAAGAAGGAAACGCGGAGAGACTTCGGGGGGGGGAAGGAAACGCAGATACATCAAGAAGACGTGCGCTGAGCTGTAGGCTGTGTGCGAGACGCGGCAGTGATTGAGCTGTCTGTAAAGAAATGAAACGAGAAAACAAATCCCACAAAAATGCACTTACATTCCGCTTTTGTCTATCCTCCCTCCTCCACCCAATCCACCCCTCCGCTTCTTAATTGACTACCAGTGTGTGCAGAGCAGAGAGAACGAGATCTCGACATCTTCAAAAGGAGCTTTGATCTCCAAGCACCTTGAGGCCCTGGAGGATCATCAAGGTTCCCCGTGTCCTTTTTTATCGCACGGTGTTTCTCTCTGCCCCTTGCTCCTCCTCCTCCTCCTCCTCCTCCTCCTCCTCCACCTCTTTTCCCTCTTCCTCTTTTCCCTCTTCCTCTTTGCCCGACGTGATCAGCGAGTGCTCTCTCTGAGGCTGCCTGATAACCCTGATACGCACACACACACTGCAGCCCCCTGCCTCATTCTCATTCCGCCCTCGACGGCAGCATTTACCTCGACGCGCACTCGCGCCGCTGCAAGGTCATGTTGAAATATTTCAGACGGAAACGCTCCCCGCATTCCAGGACTGCTCTTTCTGCCGCTGCACAGAATTCAAAAGCCAATTTTCTTTGTCTTTGAGCAAAAAAGAAAAAGAAAAAAAGGAAAGTCTAATCAAAGAACTGCACAAACTTTTGTTTTGCTTTGGAAACTCCACCATCTCACCGTTGCGCGGATCGGATCGTCAGTTCCCGCTCTGCAATAAAAACGTCTTTTTCATGGTAGTAAGGACAACAAGTATGCACTTGAGTAATTATTCTGATATTTAAGAGGAAATGTTTTGGGTTTTTTTTTCCACACATAGCTCCAGAAAAAACACTCTCTGTGCAACTACACCAAACTTATTCTGCCATTGTAGATTTTTCCAGCGTTGAACTTCAGCGCGAAGCTCCTCCTCGGGCAGTTGAGGTTTAAATCGTGTGATCGTAATTGAAAATAAATCACACAGCGGCGCCCTCTCCCTCTGGTCGAGAGTGGACACCCCCCCCCCCCGGAGAAGGGAACGTAAGACGAGCCGACCTCGGCGTCACGACGAGAGACGAAGCGACGTAGCGTTTCTGCTGGTGACATTAGCCGACAGCTGCAGCAGATTAAGGACGGCTAAGCGGTAGTTGAGAAGCGGCGGTGTTTAAAGAGCAGCCGGGGCTTATTGTAAGTTACCTACCAGTCCCTTCATTTCAATGTTGCAGGCTTGACTGCTTCCACTCATTCAATGAGGGTTTTTTTTTTTTTACCCCCTCTGTTTCCAGAGATATGTTCGCTTAAGGGAAATGGCCATTAAAATGTCATTACAGCTACACTAAAACCATTTATTTATTTATTTTTTTAAAAAAGCTCCACTTCTTCCCAGCGGCTTCCCGCCGTAATGGGCTCGATACATTCCCCCAGCGCGGCGAAGGAACCCTAATGTTGCGGAACACAAATGCTAATCTCTCTGTAAATATCACTCAAATTCACTCTCCCTTCTGCCTTTCAGTCGTAATGGCGCGGATTCATTCTTGCTCTGCCCCGGCGAATTAAATTAATTCTCCAAGCAAAGGTGTTATGATTATTCTAAGCTTCCTAGCGCGTGGGCTGTAATGGAGATGATCCCGGCATTTCCGCCCAGTCCGGGAGCCTCTCGCTTGCTCGCCCTTCTCCGTTTTGTTTTCTTCGATATCTCAAAGGTGGCAAAAGTCAAAGCTTTTGATGCGGTTCTCATTCATGCGCGCCCGGCTAATCGCTCCCCGACTGCATTCATGTTCACGTCTCGGAACCTATGCTGGATTCTGACGTGCACGGACGAGGGCTGGCGGAAAGTCGGTCTGTAACATGAATCAATTGATTGAGTGCACGAGACGCTGGGAGCGCTTTGCCATTTGAGACGCTCGAGCATCTTTAGAGGATCATCTGTCCATCAAGGTCGGCCCTGAGGAGCTCATCCAGGCCCGTTGTTTTGCGTTCTCGTCGCTCGTCCGTCCCGTTGCGGCATTAATCGCCGGCACGTCCGCTTGCACCACTGTCTGAGCGCGCTCAATTAATACCCTAATCACAGCCGTCATCGGTGCATGGCCGTAAAGTGGCCTTGGCTGAACACTGCAGCCGCTTTACACGCCGCCAAAGAGCGTTTAGGATGCACATAAATTTGTCTTATTATCCTGATCATTAACTTACTGTACAACCTCTGCACTTATTTACTCAATTAACTGGCTATTTAAAGTTCTGTTAACATTAGGGTGCTTTATTTTCTTTTTTAAAAATGCCTAATCGGCCATGAATAATGGAAAACCGCCGCCGGGGCGAAAAAAAAAAAAAAGCCACGCGTTTCACCTCCGAATATATCAGCATATGGAGAGTGGCAAAATAAATGCACATTGCTAATGAGGTAAAGGGATCGGGGTGGAGTTGTAGCTGCAGCCGGCGAGATGCAGCCGCCTCGGAAATGTGACCCCGGTCTGCAAATGAGCTCGACCTATAGTGACAGCCGGGATGTGTTCATGTCTGTGGCATGGCCGGCGGTTACCGGAGCCGGGTCTGTGCAGAACAAAACTGCGGCGGAGGATTTACTGCCAGCCAGACGGAGAAGTTGTCTGTAATGGTGCTGTCTGATATGTACCGTTTCCCTCTCTCTCTCTCGCTCTCTCTCAGCCTTGTTCTGTGCCTCATTCTCAGACTGTAACTCTGTAAATGACTTTGACCTTTCCCGGGACTGAGGACAGGAACCATAGAGGGAGAGGAGAGAGATGGCGGGAGAGGAGAGTAGAGTAGGCGGTTGACTGTAATAAACTCGAAGCAGTGGGCGGCTGTCAACACTAATAGATGGGAGAGGGGAGGGGGTCACCCGGTTGATGAATACTAAAGGTGCCTGAGTCCTCGGCAAGCACTCCCGTTCTTTACCAGGCTGATGTGTGTGAGATCTGACGCTCGGCGAGGGTCTCTCTGTTCACTGAAGAAAAATATCTTTTGATTTTTATTTTTTTGCTATGGGACGACAAAAGAGCAACCGTGTGCGTTAGAAGGGATTGTTACACGCCCAGATGACTGCAGTTCAGCTGCATTTCACTGCTACTGAATGTGGTGTTCAGGTACACAAAGACATCATGATTGGTTTTATCCAAAAACAATCTGGAGCATTGGAACCGGACTTCTAGGGAGAAGATGTTTTGCCTTTGTCCCTAGGGTGTAGGTGGACGCCGCATTTGTGAATTGGTTGTCGTTTTGCGATGCTAGCTAGGAAACTGGCTACACTCGACGGGGCTTCTTCTCTGGGTATTGATTGATGGGTAAAAAATAACCATCACTAACCCTTAGGGGGGTTAAGGGGTCACGAGAAGTATTACATTCCAAAGCGAGCATGACCTTTAGACCAGAGCAGTGAGTCTGTATTGATGGGCAGACGTCACCATCTCATGAAGCTCGATATAAATGCATATATATTTCGTTCAAAATACTTGAAAGTCATTTGAAGCAAGAGGCTAAGCTAGGACATTAGACATCAAGGGTTAAGTTATGGATATGCTAGAGATATGTTAGGGATAGGCTACGGATAGGTTAGTTATAGGCTAGGGTTAGGCTAGGGTTAGGTTGGTGATAGGCTAGGGATATGTTAGGGTTAAGCTAGGGATATGCTAGAGCTAGGTTAGGGATAGGCTAGGGATAGGGTATGGATAGGGTAGTGTTAAGCTAGGGATAGGTTAGGGTTACATTAGGGTTGGTTGAATCTTCCGCACTTGTTATTTCTGTACGTTGGTGCACTCTCCTCACAATCCTCTTCGTATTTTCCAGGAACGGGGAAAGATCGGCGTGATCTTCAACGTGGGAACGGACGACATAATCATCGAGGAGAGCGCGGTGATGGTGAGCGACGGCAAATACCACGTGGTGCGATTCACACGCAGTGGCGGCAACGCCACGCTACAGGTGGACAACCAGCCCGTCATCGAACGTTTCCCCACAGGTAGGAGGAGGGGCCCTCATCTCTGAGCCGAGGGAGAGAGGGAGGAGGGAGGGAGCAATCAGCGTTTTGATTAGAACTTTCACAGTGTTGAATTTTCTGATAAACTGAATAACGCAGTGGAAAGAGAAAAAAAAAGAGAGAGCCCTGGAAAAAGAAATATTCATTACTCCAGCCTGCAATGTGCCTCTAAAAGTCATCCTTTTAAAGAAACACATTCTGGTTTATTTATCGTGACATTCATATTAGAGATTGCCTGTATTATAGTGGGTGATTAAGTCGGGTTCTGGTCTAAGAGGCAGGAAGAGCTAAAACAGCCTTCCCGAGGCGGCAAGCAATCTCCCGTCTGAGCGCATCCCCAGCTCCCTGCAGTTAGTCTACCATCGTAGCTCCTGTGTGCCGCGAAGTTCAGCAGCCAGGTTGCGGCTGGGAGAGCGAGCCCTTCACGCTGGGAAAGTAGGTGAAGGTGATCAGAAGTCGTGTCTCTGCTTCAAGATAAACACGCAGCATCTCTACGGTCGTGTTTGCTAATTCCCTAATGCTAATTGTTTAACTGTAATCATGGTTTTCTATTTGGGCCGGAATTACGAGGTTATTTTTGGTCGTACAGAGGCTCTCTCTTAATTTCTCTCTCCAACGTGTTTTACCTCAATGTCCATGGTTGTTTCAAAGGAAGACGTTTTGTGTTCCCGTCACAAACAAGGCGAAAGCTGGACTCTTCTCTACTTCCTGCGTCAATGCTACCTGAATACAAAATCAGGACCGGTCGCCGTCCAACTTGTAACTCTCCATTCCGGCAGAAGTCGACTCGCTCCGTCTCCATTGTCTAAAAAGCGGCGTCATTGTTTCACGCGGCGAGGAGAGCGCCGCTAATGTGGCCCTGATATTTGCTCCCTTTGACATATAGCGCGACGGGGCCGTGACATTCTCTGTCACAGCGGTGATCCCGCATTTTGAGGCTTTGTTTTGGCTTTTTCCGAGAGGAGCGCGCTCTCCCGCTCATCCATCAGCACAGTGAGACCCGACCGAGGGGCATGCATCACCGCCGGAGGAGGAGGAGGAAGAAGCGCCCTGTGACAGTTCACTCTTTTCAGCTGTTATTATGATGGAAATGCAGCCCTTTTCCTCGCCGCCGCCGCTGCCGCTCGCGCTCCGCAGAGGGGCCTTCGCCTAACAATAGCACGAGACGGTGGAGCCGGTTTCGCGTCGGCAAGCGAGTGTCATCACCCAGATCTGTGTTTGTTTCATCAAGAAACATTAATGCACGGCCCATATTGTATTCCTTTTATTCCTCTTCCCTTCCGCCCGCCTTCGCCGCCGTTGTTGTCCTCATCAAACGCTCCTTCCCTTTTCCTCCGCTGATCAAGAATTGAAGAGTGTTATTTTGTTGCCGTTTGTTAGTTTAGCTGATGAGTTTTGTGTTTGCCCGTCTGAAGTTTTAGGAGGTTATCGGGGCCGAGGGAAGGAAGTGGATGGAGATGAGAGCGGGGGGGCGGGGGCTAGCTGGTGGCAGAATGGCTTTGATTCATTTATGTGTGCTAGATACACTCAAACTATTTTTGGGGCGCCCGCTTTGAAGGCTCCGGTCGTCATCGTCTGGTTTGGGGGGGGGGGCACAAAAGGGCGGAGGGGAGATAGAGAGTGAGTGAGGGGTGGAGGTGCGGGGGGGGATTGCAGCATCCGATCTGACACGCGAGGCGCGGAAATAAGAACGAGATCGCGGATGTATTTTGCGGAGAGGTGGAAAAAAAATAAAGGAGCTCCCCTGTCGACGCGAGTTCCTGTGACCCAGATTGGAGAAATGTCGCCGTTCTCTAAATGGGGCAAAACACTCTTTACTCACGATTTCGGAGCGCCGTCACACCCTCTCCGTTTCCTCCGCGCTCACATTACGCAACATCATTGTCATGTCGTCCCGGTAGGACATTAAAACCATCTTAAAAGCGTCCCTGTAACCAGATTTTTTGGAGTAAAATAGAGCGAGCTGCCGTGGAAGACGCCTCCGATGGGGTTTTCTCGTAACAGGTGCCGCATTTGTCTGGTCCTTCTAACAAAACATGCAAGTGCAGTTTCCTGTGAAGTCTCCTGCCCCTAAGGGATCGCCGCGACCCGCTTTAGACAGCCCCGTTGTTTGCCTTTGCAGTTTTGAGCGATGCCTAAAAGTTTGTGTAAAGAATTACACGCAGGGCAATTCCTCGGCCCCGTAAAAATTCCCACAGGACGAGGAGAAGGATGCTAGAGATTAAAGGAATGTGTCACCTGTCACAAGAAAGACAGTAACAGGTTGTGTTTGTGTATCCTCTCCCGACAAACTGTAACCGGGGCCTCGGTCCAAAAATGTCTCTTAGATTCATTAGTGTTTGTGTTCCTTTACTCGCAAAGCCTCCATTAAGGCCCGGGCTCGCCAGCAGCCGACTTATAAACAGAAGGCCATTGCGAGGTGATGATGCGGAGAGACAAGATGTTGACAGCAAACACGGCCGTCACGGGTCAGGCGCACTCGACGGCGAAGCAACACGTCTCCTGATGTCCCGCGAAGTGATGTTTGCCGTCCCCGGGGGAGTCTGCGTGTCTGTGGGTGTCTCGGTGCGTGTCTGACGGCTCATTGTGCGCGTATCATACTTTTTTTTTTTTTTTTATGCTGCCGCTGACGGACAGAGAGCAGACAAAAAGTGTCAGAGGCTCGCCCTGGACAGCTAATCCGGTGTGTCAGGTGTCCCCGGTGGGTCCCGCAGCAACGGTTATTGGCACCAGCCCGGGCTCTCGTTCTCTCAAAAGGGCACAATGGCTCAATAAGAGGATCCGTGCATCACGCTGAGCGACTCAACCTGGACACAGATAAGCCGGCAGATGTTAGCAGCGGTGCCACACGGATTGTAATTGCGGCGTTTCACACCCGGCTCCCTTTATTTACTGGTCATCTGTTGTGAGAAAGGTAGCAGATTGGATGTGGCTAATTATTTAGTCTGCAGTGGTGCGTTTTACAACTTTAGGCCCTTTAAGAATAGTCTTTCCTGACTGACCAAGGCATGCAAAGAAGCCTTGAACTCTAACTCGGTTCTAAAAGTGGAAAGCATCTATGGAAACCATCTAGGACAGATTGGACAACACCTTTCTGAAAAGGAAGGGAGAGGGAACTGAGATATAATCTTCCGTCAGTTTACTACATCGTCTTAACGTCAGTCTACTCAAAATGCTTTACACGTTGAGACTGTAGCCAAAAAAAATGTTAAAGAAAGGCAACTGGAGAGTTTCTTGGAGACGTTTCGTCCAAGTATCTTCTTCAGTCCTACAGGACCAGTTAGGTTAGGGTTTTACGGGACTGTACAAAGATAAAGCTTCTCAAAAGTCAAGCCAAAGCAAGTAGAGCTCCCCCTGGTGGCTGGCTGCAGTGTAGGTCATAAGCTCCGCCTCCTAATTCGATGCAGATGTCCATATCGTAGATGCCTCATTGAGCGAGTTGGCCCATCACCACCATATTGGAGGAGGCAGTTCGAACCAATACGAGTCAATGGAGAGAACTTTATTAAGCGTCTTATACAAAGTACTATAAGTTCATGCCTCTCATTTACATATTCACACGCTAACGTATATATCCAGGGAACTGACAGGAACCGAAAGCAACGTCTGTGACATTAACTACTCAGACTGTTACATATGTTGTTTTTGGTTCCTAGTGGTTTCCTGAATATATACGTTAATGTGCAAATGCTTATAGTACTTTGTAGAAGACGCTTAATAAAGTTCATTCCATTAATATTGGTTCCTGGGACAAAGCTGCCTCCTCTAATATGGCAGTGATGTTGACGTATGGTTCAACGCTCAATGAGGCGTCTATGTAAATATGTCTATGGTCCATACCGGCAGGATAATTAGCAGTAATTATGCAAGGAAGTGGGGACGCTTTGTCCATATTTATATACAGTCTATGGTGCAATCAGAAACTTCCTTGAGTGGTGTCTCTTAACAACCTAAAACTTACATGACTAGTTTCAAAGACTGTAGTCTCTGGGTGTTTGTCAGTCATTAGCCAGTCAATATTCAGATGTTAGTATTTAAAACCCAACTCCCCACCAGTCTTGTAGAAGTGAAGACGCTACGAAACCCTTAATGTCTCTTTGCCCTAGAGCAGTGGTTGAGATCAATTGCCGTGAGAAATTATCCAATTTCACATCTAAAAAACGTTTTTTTTGTAAACCAGTTAATTATTATCCGCAAATATGCCATTGTGACTTTTCTCTTTGTGTTTATTTGATCACTGTTTAAGACACGTTGACAAGAATGACTTTATGTTGTTAATATCGGCTACAGAGTTAAATTTGTTTAACATTTTTTTAAAAATCTGCTCTAAAAAGGTTGAAAACCACTGCCCTAGAGGATGTTGATATATGTGTTGAGTATGGGAAGTTGCTAAGGTTGGACCTATGCAGATGTCAGTATTTAGAGGGAGCCATCTATGAGTTGCTTTTGTTTTGCGGTATAACTCATTAGTTTTTTAAATTATAGCAGAGTTTGGCAACAGTACTACAAAATATATTTGACCTTGCTAAATGCTAAAACACAAATAAATGAGTCATTTGTTTTTATTTTTCAGCTGAATTTCTTTCTCTGAATTAAAAAACATGTTTGATATAACTGTAAAGGTACCTCTGTGCACAGCGGTGTAGGGGTTAGCGCTGATGATGCCTCACAGCAAGAAGGATCTAGGTTTCAATCCTTTCTGTGTAGAGTTTTGCATGTTCTCTCCAGGTACCATCCAAAGACATGCTCGTTAGGTTCACTGAAATTGAGTGTGAATGGTTGTCTGTCTCTCTGGGTTAGCCCTGAGATAGACTGGAGACCTGTCCACGGTTTACCCCGCTTTTCACCCAATAAGAGGCTAGAATAGGCTCCAGAGAAAAAATAATTCAGAATGATAAGAGTTTATGTTTGAGAATAAAGAACCTCTGCGGGACACGGAAGCCGTAACCTACGCACAACAATGGCGGCTGAAATTTGCGGAGATGGAGAAGCAGCTGGAACCACCGAGCGGACCGATCACGGCTCCTGCGTCAGACTGCGGCGTTGAGGTCAAGCTGACGCAGACGTATAAACCATGCATTATTCTTAAGGCCGGCTTCCTGACTCTCCTCCCTGCAGCCTCTGCTTCACCCTCGTACTGATCACAGCGCTCAGGCGCTCAGAGGGGAGGTCCGATTTACTGAGTGGGGGCCTGCTAAAGCATTAATCCCCATCTTACCAGGAGCCGGCTGCATTTTCAGCTTCTAGCTGTGCCCTGAAGAAACAGGCCAGGAAAAAAAAAAAAGGCTTTAAGGGACAAAGTGTGAAGTGAAAGGACGAGTGTTTAGTTTTATTTATTTTGAGGCTTCGTCTTACACTCCATCTCATCATCATCGTCCTCTTTGCAAATCACTTTCCATTTCCTTCTTTTTTTTTTGGTCATCATAGTAATTCACCCCAGTAAATGATGACATTAAGGAAAGAAGGGGGGCTTCTGGAGAAATCCATTCATTTCCTGCGGGTTTACAGCACACTTGGCATTTGGACCTGACTGCGGTGCCCCCAGAGCTTTGGATAATCATTACGCATTTTACTACCGCGGTTACATCGTCACCGCCGCAGCTTATTGGCCGCGATTACCATATTTTGCTGCCTCATAACAGCGCCATTATGACCAATGAGAGAGCACAGTGTGCCGCCTTGCTCCCGCGCTCACCGTTTTCCCCACTCTCCCGTCAGTATTTACAAGCCGGCGGATCTACAAAAGGGTTGTCACTCTGGGTTCTGACAGGGCTTCATTGGGGAAGAATTAGGAAGAGGAAGCGGCTGCAAAGCAGTGGGTTGAAGTGGGGGGGGGCGGGGTGGGGGGGGGGTGGGGGGGGGGGGGGGGGTGGGGGGGGGGGGGCGGCACGGGGAGGCAGAAAGGCAGGAAAGCAGAAAAGTGGCGGGGATGCGTCGCCGGAGAATGATGGATTGACGGTGAAGAATAATGGAGAGAGGAAGAGAAAGAGAAGGGGATGTTTGGCGGGGGGGGGGGGCAGGCAAGATCCGCACACATGCTGGAAGTAAGCTACTGTCACCGCTGTGATGGATGATGAGGCTTCGCATGTTACGAAATAATAAGCGCCTCGCAAATTGGATTGCATCACAGCGGGGGAGATTACATATCGTCTGTGCGGCATGATACAGCGCATGCAATGCATTGTACGTACGTAAGACAAGAGTAACTTCACCTGCTGCTTTAAATGCTAATTTTGAGTAGATCGGCTAGCGCAGATCATAAATCAAGGACAGAGAAAAGGGAAGAGGACGAAGCAGGAACGCAGACAAAGCACAAAGGCTATTGTCATTCCGTGTTTTCACTCGGCCGAGGCGTTTAGAGGATCGGTTCAGCGTGAAGGCCGGCCATTAGAGGGAAGAAAAAGGAAGGCGAGAGAGATGTGGATTCACAGATGAAAAGGGAGACTCTTTGTGCCGGTGAGGTCAGCGCCAGCTCTTCCGACTGAGCTGTTAAGATGTTCTTACTCCTCAGATAAATGGTGTAAGAAAAGGGGTCAACAAAGCTCTCAGCTGTGCTCCTTCCTTCCTCTTTCCCCTTTTTTTATTTTTTTTCTCCATCGCCGCCTTTATGTCTCGCGGTATCCGTCACTGTCTTTCTGACCTCCACACTCAGAATGAGAGGAAAACCAGCCGTGAAGGCGCAAGGAAGATGAGCAACCCAGAAGATCTGCTCGGCTCTACCCTTTGGCGAAAAAGCAGTACGAGAGCACTCTAAAAGTAGTTACAGAAGCTAAAAGTGAAGGGGAAAGCAGCGGGATTAAGATGGGAGAGGGGGGCACTCTGTAAAAGACAACGCAGGCGAATAAATCACTGGAGGCGTAGCAACTTTAGCTGAACATGGACTGGCTTTCACTTCACTAGCTCGGGCGTCTGAACTGAAGCAGTGTAGCGTGGCTTTAGCGGTCCATCAAACAGAAGATGACAGACGAGAGTTAGGGCTCACCAGAACCAACGTCGAAATGGCAACGAAGGCCGACTGTGACTGTATCGCCTCCCGTTGACTGTGTCCGGGCTGAAAGGCTGCACTTGTAGACACCACAAAGACTACACTGGACATCTGTTTAACGATCCTGAGAGGATATAACTCTCTCCGGCTAGCTAGCCTCTCCTGTGTTGTAGGCCCAGTTGAGACCTCGCATTACCACACAACCTGGGCAATCCAGTGGCAAGTGGCTAGCTTTAAGTTCCTAGGGTCGCACCTGCGTTTCCACATGCTTTCCTAGCCGGTACTTGAGATCCAATCTTTGTTGGAGGCGGAAACAAAAGTTGACATCCTCTTTGCATGTCAACATCAGAGGGTGGTCCACGCTATTCATGTATGTTTGCCCAGCCAGCACACCCGTGGCTGTGGACCACCCCCCGAGGCTGAGACATCCTGCCATTTCCACTCTGGAAGCCAGAGACGACTCTGTCCGGATTAACAAGCCCTGATGGGGCCGGTTCTGGGTGGGTATCGCGGCCGCGGTGCTAGGAGCAGGGCAAGGGCGCGTTGATTCACTGCCACCTCAGTAAAAAAACATCTGTAATGGATCTCCACTACTGTTTCAGAACCACAAACAGCTGTTGTTGTGTGCGTGTCTCTTTCCCTCGCTGACAGCGCACAGATAGATGTGTCCTGAGTGTGTTCACACCTGCGTTCACACCTGCACGTTAATATAAAGGTCTTAACGGGGCCGTAGTGACCCGTTGGTGTATATTTTCTTATTTTTAAACTTGTCGCTTACGTTAACATTTCCTTACATTGGTTTGCTAAGCTGAACGGCAGAGTCAAGGTCCTTTTAGGTAGGATAATTGTCACATTTACTGCTTCAACCGTATATTCAACCTATGAAGATGTACGATGGAACTATTCCGGAAAAGTGAAGCTGAAGCAAGTCGAGCTCCCCCTGGTGGCTGGCTGCAGCATAGGTCATAAGCTCCGCCTCCTCCGTGTTAGTAGGCGGGACTTGAGCCAAACTAAAACACCAAAATACACGTCAAATAAGGACGGTTAGTTTAGGCAACTACAAGCTCCAAAACTCTCAAGATGGCACCGTCCGTAGCGTCCATTTGGCCGATGCAAGGACGTGACGATACACTGTTTGCACAGTCTATGGTTTCAACAGCCCCTGGCGCTACTGTAGAGTCCATACAAGGCAGAAAAAGGTATCCAGGAACTGTATTGGTCCCCTGCAAGTCGTATTTTCGTCATCACTGTGATTCAAACAATATTAACTCATCGCAAAAAAACTATAAAAGACTAAATTAACACATAAATATATTGTTTATTTATTCTTCCGGGTATTGACGAAAACAGGCACATTTTTTTAAAGAGCAATACTCAGGTGTAATGATGCCACTAGAAAAAAAAAAAGAAAAATGCTAGTATTCTGAGGCCATTAATGTGACATGATGCGTGGCTGACATTTGTCATAATTTGGGTTTTTATTATGTTCATTATATTCAGGAGAGTGCAGCAAAAAAAAAAAAAAGTCCACAAGCGTTAATATAAGTCAGCCAGCTTAGTCACTTGTCACTGATGACAGTTTCCCCGCTTGTTCCGCTGGTTCTTATTGGGCCTCTGGTGCTCTGCGACTTCATCTGATTGGATCTCACACAGTTGGACGGTATCTCCAATTATTGGCCTGTGGCTATGGGATGATGGAAGGAGAGAGAGGGAGAGAATAGGGAAATAGTGAAGCAAGTAATGACGAGGAGAGAGAGAAAGTGGAGAGAGGCAGCTAAGTAGTGCAGATCAGGAAAGGGAAAAGATTGCTTTGGGTAATTAGAGAAGTGACAACTTTGATTTCCACATGAGTTAGAGGGGGGACAGCGGCGATGGAGGGGGGGGCAGCCACCCTCGCGCAAATCCACCGTGGCCGAGATGAAAGGTGGCAGGGATCCTGTCGAGGCGAGAAGAGAGAGAGTGGGGGGAAATTAAAACGAGCCGCTGGATTGATAACTGCCGCATACATGAGTGATGAGGTAGCAGTTAAAACAGTTAGACACCGCTGGTTCCGAATGCGCGCAGGCATGAGTGGTGTATTTACGTTTGAACAAAGGAGCGGGGTGGGAGGGTAATTCGCTCTCATTTTCCCCGGCGGTTCACATCATGAAACGGCTTGTCAGAAGTCTTTGGCTGACGAAAAAAAAATCCCATCTTATTGCGTTAATTTAATCCGTTTTTGAGCACCGGAATGCTTGTTCCCGAAACAGGGACTCAGATTCGACTCATTATTTCAACTATCCTCCGCGGTCGCATGACATTGTTCTTGATTTTACCTTTGATGTTTTTCTGTCTGTTGTCAAGATACTGGCACGACTGAAATTGAAAGAAAGCTCTCTATTAGATCAACACCGATCAGCCGCAACATTATGACAATGAACATCTTGTGACAATGCAATATTCTGCTTTTGGACCGGGTATTCATTGGTGTTGATGTTACTTAGACACTGTAGCACCCACCTAGACCAGACCAGGCACCCCCATCCCATAGCAATGACACTCCTTGATGGCAGCAGCCATCCCCAGCAGGATGTAGCCAGACACAGGCACTCAACCCAAAAAACGAGAAGAACATCACAAGGTGTGACCTGGTCTTCAAATTCCCTAGATCCCAAACTGATCAAGTATCTGCCCAAGGCCCCCACTAACAACATCCTGTTACCAGACACCACAAGACACCCTCAGAAGGCCCACGTCCACTCTCTGTTGACCCACAACTGGGGAAAGTGGTCATAATGTTATGCCTGACTGGTGTAATTCTACCACACTGGCAGATTTGACCACTTTCAAATGGAAACTTTGCAAACAAAACATGATTTTTGCCGCAGCGCACTTACTAGCGCAAGGTTACAGCACACGGGCCAGCGGTTCTCTTCGACCCATCTGCTCTCAAAAACACCCAGTGGATATGAGAGCGATCCATCTAAAGTTACCTAATGAAAAACAGAATGAGGCTAGTCTGACAGAGAGAGGTTTGCTGCGAGAGGGAGGGCGAGCGCGATGGCCGCCGGCCAATCGTCTCCAATGTAATCTCCATTCTTGTGGATGGATTTCCGATGTGGGTGTCCTGTACAAGGGCATCTTGGCTGCCTGCAGAGCTACATGATATACAGTTGGCTCCTTGGAGAGTCCCCCGCACACACTCGCATGTAGTCATACAGACATACATGATTCATATGTGGGATGATCATCACGCTCAGGTCCAACTCTCCCAGACAGGCACAGGAAAGGTAGTCTCACCTGTCCTCCACCTTGCTTTGCGCCTCCCCGAGGTGCCAGTCAATCAACATGCCCTTGCCCTGCTCCTCCGTGATAGCCACCCGGAACCGGCCCCATCAGGGCTTGCTAATCCGGACGATGCTCCAGGCGGCAAACACAGGGGAGGACAGAGTCGTCTCTGGCTTCCAGAGTGGAAATGGCAGGATATCTCAGCCTCGGGGGGTGGTCCACAGCCACGGGCGTGTTGGCTGGGCAAGCATACATGAATAGCGTGGACCACCCTCTGATGTTGACATGCAAAGAGTCTGCTAGTGCGTGACTCATACCGTGCTTTCCATTTTATTCAATTAAACAGATTATTTCAGCTGTAAAAGAGCATTAATAAAAATACTTTACTGTCCTTCTGCTATTTGAACAACCAAACCAAAGAAAGATCCAGCTCTTAAATATGAAGCGCTATATGTTTAAGTCTTGGTGCCAAAGAGATAAACTTGTATGAATGAAGATCCAGATCCCAAGAGCCTCAATTTGTCGTGATACAGCCAAGAGGATCCTTCTTTTGAGCCAATCTATCCTGTTCAACTTGCATTATTAGGGAAGTTCTCACGGCTTGTTCTTGACACATCAACGGGGCAGAACTTTTTTCTTGTATAGTGTCCTAAATTGGAAGTAGGCGTTGTTGCGGAAAAGCGGAGATGCTAGTGGCCCCACTTTGTGAGCTCCCAGATGCTAATATTTGCAGTGACCGCGTAACCTCTCATGGGTGGAGATCGGCATATGGTGGTTCCGGACACGGTCATCAAAACAACTGGCCGACATCCGAAAACAATAAGAAAAGAAATAAGAAAAATGCCTCTCATTGTCCAAATCCTGCATCTTCCCACAATGCTTAGCGTGTGTGACATACGCTGCAGTCGTAGGACCCTATAAGGAGTTCCTGGAAGTTCGGCACTTGAGTTTCTCGCGAAGTATAAATGACCTGGTCAAAACAAACTTTGTTCTTGTTCTCACAGCCCTAGGAGCGAGAACACATTTCTTGCTTCTTGTCTAGGCTACAGAATAAGAGAATTTCTCCACAATAGTAAATGGATCTCTACCTGGAAAATAAGTCTAATGCACCTTTAAGGGAACATTAGCGTGCATGCAAATCTCTGGTGTCCATCAGTAGGACCATTGTCAGATTTACTCGTTTATTTTTCTCACTCTTGTATATCAGATTTTCTAGAGTGCCGCCTTGTCGCCTTTCATATCAAGAAAGAAAGGAACAATTTCGGGAACGGCGCGAGCGCAACAGCGACCGTAGGGGAGGGTAGAGCGGTGGTTGGGGGCGTGGGTGGAGCGGGGAAAGGGGGGCCCAGCTGTTTAATCTAACCTCCCCATTCTCATGCAGAGCAGGCCTCGGCTGGCGGGGGGAAGAGCGGGGGGAAAGGGAGAAGTTTCGCCCGGCTCACGCGGAATGACTTATTTCTCCAAGGATCCGAGCGCAAACAGATGCAAACAAACAAGCAGGACGCGGAGGAATTTAGATTTTCTGACACTGCGGCGTAGAGGACACGCCAAAACAAAACAAAACAAAGGAAAAATTCTCCACCTCGTCCGTCTTTTTGCTTTTGAGCGGAGACGCAGGGCCGCCGTTTGACGTTTCCTGCATTGTCTTCGGTTGTCGATGGCGTTGTCACTCACTGCCGTTGTTTGCGAGGGAATGAACGCACTCGCATTAGCATACAGTACAAACACTCTTCACCCTCAGCATTTATTACTTTGCCTGCTAAGTACTGACTCAGACTGTGTGTGTTAGAGAGAGAGAGAGTCGTAATGGATGGCAGCGCCGGTGATGCAATGTACTACATTTAATATCCCAGTAATAAACTCACTGTGTTACCAGGACACGATGAAGAACAGAGGGGTAAAATGGAGCGGCGGTAAACAGAAGTAAAAGGTGGAATTAAGGGGGCAGGTGAGGGATGTGAGGGAGGAAGAGGGGGGGAAGGAATGAAGAAGAGAGTGAGGAAAAAGGACAGATTGTTTGAGAACGAGGGAAGGACAAGAAGAGGCGGAAGGAATGAATAAGTGAGCAAGACAAGGAAAAGGGATTAAGGGACAACAAGACAACAAAGCATTAGAGAAGGGCTTTTTAATGCCTGCAGCGCCTGACCCCCGCCACTAGAGGGAGAACTACATCTCCCCCTCCACGGTTGATAATCCTTATCAACAATTATGTGGCTGATAATAAATGGATGCTGCCTGGGATTAAGTTGCTGGATGTTGCTGCCTCCTTTGGTGTGATTCAGCAAGCTGGAGGAGGGAGGAGATTTAGTCAGGGCCTGTGGACGAGGTAGCAGATGCGGCCGTAGGACGGGGGAGGAAGTGGGGACAACACGCAGGATTGATTCATCTCACCAAGGAGCACCGCCTCCCACTTTTTTCCCTTCTCGCTCCCGTTGTAGTTTTGATCGCCTTTTCTCTGCAGCACCCCCTCCCCTCCCCCGACCCACCTTTGCTGCCACGCCCCCTTCCACGTCTCCTGCTCTTTTCCCTCTCTCCGCTACCGGCAGCATCTGGCTCTCCTCTACCTAATTCAGCGAGTGCCCGCGTCATTAATGAAAAAGTAATTGCTTGAACTGCTTTTCCAGGAGGCTTGGCTTCCCTGAACATGTGCAGTTTCTGTTTCATTTAGGACAACAACAAAAAAAAAACATCTGTAATCGCATGCAGACATCAGTGAAACGTGAATCCACCTTCAAGGGTTTCATTACACGTTATAGAAAAGATCAAAACATATTTTACAGGCCTGCGCCCGTGACTCACTTCACACCCAACACGACGTCTGCAGGCGCAGTGATCATGTGTCACCCGGAGCACGTGAGCCTGGCTAATCTTACATGTTAACTGCGCTCCTCTCCATCCATCTCTGTTTCTATCACTCCCTCCGCCTTTTCCCGCGTCATCTCCGGTCCCTGTTCTCGCCCTCGTCCCTGCTCGTATCCGCCGTGCACATGTGCAAACGCTGCTTCTCCTCTTCCTATGTGAGCCTCTTCTTTTTTTTTTCTTTTTTTTTTTTTGCGCAGGCAGGCGTGGGTAGAGAGACCCCTGGGGAGTGGAAGTAGGTACTGCAGAACTGAGTGGTGGTCTATTTTAGATCACTGCAGCAGCGCAGAGCAGTGGGGGGGGGGGGGAGGCCAGGGCGGGGGAGGGGGAGCGAAATCAAAGTGTACTAGGGAGGATGCAGGATATACTTAAGGCCGGTTCTTTCTTTTCTTTTCCCTTTTTTTTTTTTGCTGCTTGGATGTGGGCCTCGAAACCTCCTGCAAATAAATCCACGCGTCACAAAGCTCCCGTGGTTCAGGCTTCTTTTGATCACATTAAACTGCAGCGAGTGACACAGCTCCGGCTTCTGTTTCATTAATTTCATAAAAAAACTTTAAAATCTGGATCACTCCTGCTTTGTTGTATAATAGTAATAATAATATTAGCAGTTTCATCATTTTTTTTGGAACTCTCCAGAAGTTCGTCCCTCCTCAAGGACACCGGGGGATTCCCAGCTCGAAGGAGTCACTGTGCCGGCACGGCTCTTTGATTCTTAGCCTATAATCTGCAAAGATTGCCGCTTGACATGGACAATAACTCCTAATTAATCCTCCGACTTTGCCACCGCATTAGACTTCATCAAACTACCCCCTACCCCCCGCCTTCCGCCCCAGCCTGGGCACCATCACCAGCCCTCATCTCCCCTAATTCCGGGCTCCCGTCTCCGTCGGCGGCGCCGGAGAATGTACGCCGCGTGACCCCGAGGTTGATTGAAGTGAAGTGAGGGATAATAAGTTTGCACAGCAGCGATGAAACTTCTCTGACGCGCTGATGAAGTGATGCTAATTGCCAAGTGCCACTGAGAAGTGCTCCATTAATGCATAAGGGAGAAAGGGAGGAGAAAGAGAAAAAAAAAAAACAGAGTGCGGTTTCACTACATCCTTTTCGCTTTAGCTGAAGTGGAGGTTTGAATGGAGGAGTGATGACACACGCTGCAAAATGCCGCCGCGTCGCTGGATATTCGAGAGGTGGTGATTTGCTAATCAACTCTTTGTGCGCGACGGGGAACTAAAACATGTCTTCCCTGAAACAACCATGAAATGTGTTTTAATACTGTGTGATTATCTCATGTGAAATACTGTTTTATTGCCGACTTTGAAATGCCCTTTTCTCGCTGCTTTATTCCTCCACAGTGTAATAATTCTCCTGTTTAGTGATTTGCTGGTTTTGCTGTGTGCGATTCTACCTTGAATTATTACTTCATTACTGCTAATGCTTCTCTAAGTTGTGTTCGCTGTGCGGACAGCTATCATAAGTTAGCACTTCCACAAATGCAATCATGCTCTATCTAAATAATTCATAAATCTGTTTAACGTGTTAGTGCATTTAAAATAAATCATTTTTAAACTCAAGGTAACTAGATTGCTGTTAACTTGTCTAACCGAACAAACCAGCCCAAAAACACATCCTCAAGTTCTTCCTGTCCTAACTAAAGCTGATTTAAAGTACATAACTTGCTAAACATTTGCCATGTTGCCCTTCTAACCTCTAACCTTCAACTTCCAGATTTCTTTGTAACCTCTCTTAATTTGTCTTCTCCAAATTTCTTAAAGGGAACTTTGATAATGACCGCCTGGCTATTGCTAGACAAAGAATCCCATACCGACTTGGTCGGGTAGTTGACGAGTGGCTACTCGACAAAGGTAATAAAATCCCTTTAACTCCACTAATGATCTAACCGCCTAACCTACCGTTAACCACCAACTCTGGAGGAGGTGCAGTGCCACACAACGGGGCTGAATGTGATTTTTGCTCTTTAACTCCAGGTCCCTCATAATAATCCACCGCAGATTTAACAAGTCTGAGACCGATTGGCCGATGCTTCATTAACTAATTCCTTTCGGTTGTCCTCTGTCTCCAGCGGAGACCGAGCTGAGGCAAATGACGTTTAATTTCACCCGCTAAAGCTTTTTAATGTGTAACCAATTGGCCCTCTCTGAAAAGTCATTGGTGTGCAGATATCCAGGGGACTTCTTCGTTCCGAAAGCACCTCAAACTGGGGCTGCATCTCCTTCAGAGGATTAACCCCCAAATAACCCAACATAACCCCCAATAACCTGAGCACATGTAAACAGCCTACTGATTCCGTTTGCTTCTTTCCTGTGTCTTTTGTTGGCTGAATGTGAACTTGTATTGACTATATTTAATCAAAAAAAAAGAAAAAAGGGTGATTACATCACTGGATTTTCAAGAAAAAGAACCACCCCTCCCCCCCATGAAAGTCACTAAAAGTTAAAGGGACTGTTGTTGAGTGTTTGTTCAGTCTACATTCTTTGCAGCGCGCGGGCGCCCATTTCCCCGCCCAACGTTGCGCGTAGCCAAGCGCAGCGAGTTTCGAATGTGGTCCCATCGAAGTCAGGAGTCTTTAACCCTTTGAGTGCCGAATGTCCCGACCTCTTTGTCTTGTGCCGTGTGTTTGTGCTGCTGAAGGTGGTTGATTCTTTAAAAAAAGAAAAAAAGAAAAGGAAAACAGAAAGCGCAGTCGAATAAAAGCGTGACCCGTTCGCCGTGGCCGGACAGCAGAACCAACGGGCAGCTCCGGCCGCGGACTTGTCAGAACGTTAAAAGCTCTGATAGCGGCGTTCGCCTTCCCATTTGCATGAAATGTTGTGAATCGAGATTATCGTGAATTAAGCGTTTCGAGCCAACCGGCTTTAGGGGCTCCTTTGAAATGGCATTGTGAAGCGATAACACATGCGGGGATGAATTCAGAAGATAAAATTAGTCTCAGCGAGCAAAATGAAGTATTCATGTGACAGACAAACAAGATAAATGAAGCGCTTGCATATTTATTTCATGGCTACAAAACAATCCTTGCGTTCATCTCCAGCTCCTATAAACTAAACCGGCTTCCCCTCCGCCGCATCTGGGGATGCAGTTTTTTTTTTGTGAAAGGGTAGTTAGGACACAAATCAGAATTAAAAAGGCTTCGGAGATGAAAGTTGAATGAAGAAGCGGATCAATAAAAAATGACTTACCCACTTACGAGATGATTTGTGCATGCCATGAAACTCCGAGGAGAATGAGTTTGAAACCGAATGAATTATTCTCTTTCTTCCGTGGTTTTAAAATAAGCCTGTATCCAGTCATTTAGATGAGAGCACTCCGGGAGAAAGTAGGCGGGAGAAATAAGCAAATAAACCCCCGTCAGATGTGGAGTGCGGGCTTTGATCGGGGCGCGTCTACGGAAGAAACGTACAGAGATTTGTTAATGATCGGTTCCATTAACTAAATTTCGCACTCGAGCCATGGGCTGAAGGCGCCAAGGGGGTCGCTCTGTGCGTGAAGGACACGCTAGTCTAGATAATGAATGGGGATAGTGGACATTTCTGAGCTCAAAGGGTTAAAGCTGCTTGTTGCTTTGATGAGGAAGCGGGTAGATCTCAAAGCTCAAAGAAACCTCTAAGCAGAATCTAACCACCTAACAGCAAACCAAACTCCACCCACACTAACCGCTGAGGGCTTCTCTCGTCACTCTACGTCTTCCGCCGCCGCAAAATTTTCCGATTCGGCCGGTGTTTCCCAGCTTCGCCCCGCTGGTGCCAAATTCCGGAGAGCCCTCAGTTTCTAACCTTGTTATAAACGACGTCTTAACGTTTGAATTGGAAGTTACCGGTTGCAGGTTTTTTGTTTTTTTGTTTGTTTTTTTTGTGGAAGAACTTGGACAGGTTGCGGCAGCCTTTTCGGGACAAAAAAAAAAAAAAACTAAACAAAAAAAGCTAACCATGTTCTAACTCCTGCTAAAACAACAAACCTCCAAGTGTCCTGCCTTTGTCCTCACCTCCATGTAATGCAAAACTCAGAGGGTTAAAACAAAGCAAACGAAACCCCCAAATTCAACGACACGACCGCTCTGGATCATCCAGATGGTCCGTGTTTCAAGACGTGACTTAAGGTCCCTTTAACGTTTATTGTTTTCACCACTGTGGATATGAATTGTACTGTATTTCACTGTATTCTTCTTGTATGTCATTTTGCTGTGCAGCGTGAATGGTGTGCGTTTGAATGGGAGTGTGGTAAACAGCCTGGACCATTCGTTCCAGTAATAGACGGCCTCCGAATGTTCCAGGCTGCGTTTCCAGTGTGGGGTTTGGGTCTGGTGATTTTCACATTAATGCCTCAGAGGGTCTTAACATGCTCCGGGGTTCTTGACCGGAGTGCGGAGAACAATCGTCCCCGTGGGTCTCCTCCTCCAGTGCCTTTAGCGTTTCATCAATTCCGTGAAATTCAGCAAGCACATCTTTTCCACGTATTGTCGTTAATCCCGAGCCATTACTGCGTTGGCGCGTGGGCAGAGGCAAATAAGAGCGTTAATCGCCCCCACGTTTCGCTCTCGCAAATCGGTATTTCGGTCGCACCGGGGTGTAATGGAAGCCATCGGAGCCGGCAGCGCGTCCTGGAGGAGAGCTGCGCTGCTGTCTCACCGCATCTCACTGCGAAGGCCCTTATCCCGTCTCTCCTGCTGAGCGTGAGGCAGATCGGAGTGAGCATCTCCGACGGACTCCCCGCGCCCGCTGACAAAATCCAAAACGGCAGCCATTATGGGGACCCAATGGAGCGAGGGAAAAATCCCAAGTCCCAAAAGTTTTCAACAGCTCTATCCAAGGCAAAACTTGCTCAGATGTGCCCCCGACCCCCCCTTTTCCTTCCTCCTCCTCATGATGGATCTGTCATCCCAGGTTTTCTCCTCTCTATATCCTCTCTTTATCCTGCCTCGCTTTTTTTTCCCTCTGAAAAACCTTCAGCGCCCGGCCCTCGCTGAAAACCTGGCAAGCGCTCCCCTACGTCAGTGCGGCTTTTTTTCTTTCTTTACAAACATTAATAAGGTGGTTGCGGCTACGTGATCTCATCAGGGAGCTCCGCTAGAAAATAAAGATTACAAATAACCAGCAAGAATCGATTTCCCGTAGGTGTTTTTCTTTTAGCGGATGAGCGAGGAAGCAAATAAAGCACCCGCAAGAATTAGAGCTTTACATCTTCTTCTGGCGAGGAGTCCGTCCCCGTAGAGCTCTCCGACAGCCCGACGATCAAGCTCCGAGTTGAGCTACATGAGTGCGGGGAGGAGAAAAGAGGATGAATACTAGGACAACGGGTCTCTGTGGCCTGGAAAGCAGGCTGGAGGACCAGGTTTAATGTTCAGTGCCTAATGGTCTGGTGTGAGCTCCCCCATTCCCTAATCGAAAGCAATCAAGTCCTCCCACTTGGTGTGGGGCCAGAGTCTAAATCAAATCTCCAGGCCAGGCGTTGGTCCAGATCTGCTATTCATGATGCCTAGCTTCATTTCAGAGATTCTCTCACATCTGGCTGTAGTCAACAGACGAGAGAGGCAACTCCGTGATGAGCTCCACGTCCCGCAGAGTCACCATCTAGGTTTCGCATCCGATCACTCTGCGCTGTTACCTCGGGTTTTTCCCGAAAAACTAATGAATTCTTAACGCGCTTGCTCGCGAGCGGCGACGTGGCAGCATGGAAGCGTCTCCGCAGCTGGAAAGAGGGGGCTCTTTGCTGTTATTTCATGCTCCCCTACCATGAAATGGCCTAAAAGCAGCACAGTCGCAGCTGCGGGAGAATAAAAAGAGAGAAGATTGTCCCCGGCTAACCGGCGTGCTATCTGTCTTTGTGTCTCCCTCGACAGTATCACCGGTTTAAGATCTACATACAGATATATAGGATCAGATAGGAGAGGCACATCTGATTCAATCCAATCTACCATCTCCAGAGGACCGCGGATTCGCTGACGCAAATCTCGGCGGCCTGCGCCAGGAGAGGGTGGCGGGGTGCCTCGAGGCTCTTCGGCACCTCCCGAGGCTTCCGGTCTATCTTCATGGCGCGTTTGGTCCTTCATCTCCATTGTCAAACGCAATTAATTCATAGCGTTCTGCCCGAGCCGGCCCAACTTCTGAGGAGTAAAAAAGCAAAACGCTCTTAATTACCAAAGAGAGCCTTGCGCTGAGGAGATAACTCAGGGAAAACGTCATAATCGACTTTGTCAGCATCCCACCCCACCCCCATTGTTCTCTAGTCTTCTTTGACGTTCTCCTTCCTCATTCTCTTTTTTTGTTGTTGTTGTTCTTCAGGGAAGAAAACGGAAATAGGGGGAGTTCTTGTTTGTTGTTGCAGATGCTAGAAATTCTGCAGGCGCGTGAAGGATTTCTGAGCATAAAGGCAGTCCAGCTTTCTGTTCACAAAGCCGTTTATTGACAGAGGTGAAATCTGGGCCATCCCTCCCACCCGCCGACTCGACTAAGAGAAAACGTTTCAGATAGACGCTCCTCGCAAACCATATGGCGTCCCTCCCGTCTGCGAGATAACAGGAGCTGGGAGGTGGATGAGCGAGGCGTAATGATGGCGAAAGACGCGGCTCTCTTTCGCATTCCCCTTCCGCTTGAGATGCGTACACCTTCGTCCTCCCTCCAGCGATCACCTCCAGGTTTGCCGGGGCTTCGCGTCAAAGGGAGTGGGAAGAGTGGCGCATCAAGTCACCACCACCCCACCCCCGCCTCTCCACCTACGTCCAGAAATACAGCCATTATCCCGCAAGCCTCCGACAAGCAATCTGTGCATTAGCAAGCCGAGCGTGGCCTAAGCCCGGCCCACTCGTCAGTTTGGCTCGGCTCAGCTGGTAATTACCAACCACAGCTCATCTGAGACAACCCATTTCTCTGTCTGTTTGGGGAAAAAAAGAAAGTTGAGCTGCAGCTAGAAATTTACTGTAACTGCAGCAGCTGTAAGGGCAGTCCGCTCGTCGTCTCAACAGAATACCGCCTTCTGTTTGCAACTGACGAGAGTGACGCAGCCCGAACCCAGGTGATAAAAGCCGCGTTACACCGAAAGAAGCGATGCCTTTTATCTTCTCCGTGACAAATTATTGTTGGCTGTAAAATTTAGAGCCGGCGAAACGGAGCGGACAAAGAATATGTCTAAAGTAACTCATACCTTTCTAATCTTTCATGAAACCAGACCAGACAACAATACAATCAAAGTAAGAGCCGGGACGTGGGACCAAGAGTTCAGGTTGCCGAAAGTCTAGGCAGGCATTTCCGTTTATGTGGACGTAAAACTGAGGACACCTGACTTTTATTACAGTGAAGGCCCTCCTGTGAGGTGAGGGAAATTCAAAAATCCAATCTTACACTACAGTTCATTTCCTATTAGCATTATTACTCGTCCTCTCCACAGACGTTTATTGACCCTGGTGAAGACTGAGCTTCCTGTTCCAGCACTGCTTCTAATTTTCAAGTTTCGCCTTACCCCAATGCTTTGGGAGGCAACTACAGCGTCCAATAGGCTGTTCTGGACGATTCATCTCAGTCTCCTCAGATGTTCTAACTACAACGTACGTTTTGAACTTTTTCTCACAGTAAGGGTGCCTTCAAACTTAAATCTGAATACCAGGAGCCTTTATCCCTCAGGTTGATTCCTTTGGACTAGTGTGAACAGAGCAATTGCGGTGCGTTCAGGAACAACTAAACCGAGCTGAGCCGAGTCAACGAAGGTGGTCCAGGTGGTTTTGTAGCAAATGCTCCCGGGAGTTGTGTAAATGAATGTACTGTATACCTACATCCTCTATATGAGCATCTTGCTCAAACACGGATTCTGAGATACATAAAGCTAATGCCTTAGACTAAGAAAGGTACTTTGACCATCTTTGGACAATTACATGTTCTGCTGGGAACCTTTTGGACCTGGCATTCATTGGTGTGGATGTAACTTAGTGCACCTAGACCAGACCAGGCACCCCCACCCCATAGCAATGACACTCCTTGATGGCACCTGCCAATCCCCAGCAAAGACGCCTTAGGAACAACTCCAAAAAACATGATCTGTGGGATGATCCACAGAGGCCCCTTCCCTCAAACACCCCCATAAGACACCACAGGACACCCCAAAAGGCCCATGTCCATTCTCTGATGACTGTTTTGGAGGCAACGAGGGAGACCTACGCAATATTAGGAAGGTGGTCGCAATGTAATGCCTGACCCGCTTACCGTTAAACCCTGTTACTACCGTGAAGTTAACCACGTGAGCGAGCTGACGGTTCTTAAAAACGAGGGTGGGAAGCTAGCGGTGACTCACCAGGCAATTAGTATCCTTTGCATGGGAGAAACGCAGGAGACTTTCCTCGACCTTTTCTTTCTCTGCCTCACTTACTCTTTCTTCTGTTGCTTTCTCACCGTCTAACCCATCTGCTATCGCATGTCTCTCTTTTTCCCAGCTACTGTCTTTAACTGCGTCAGTCCCTGCCTCCGTGCCCTCGCTCCGTCTCTTTGACATTCTACCCTCATGTGAGCTCTGAAAATCCTTGTCCGTCATCTTCCCTCGCTCCTGTCATCTCTCACGTCCACGTCGGACCCCCCACCCCCCTCTTTTTTTATTATCGATCTCGAGCACTGGACAGGTGAGTCGGGAGCTGCCCCGTGGCCAAGTAGTGGAAAAAGTTAATTACATGCTGTATGTAGATCCTACATTCTGAGACATATTAGCTGAGGCAAAGTCTCACGAGAAAATGAGAGAGCACCGTAAGGAGTACAGTCTCCCTTCATATCGATTACCTGCCAACTAGTGAGGAGCGTTCCACTGCGCATTGCAAACGTAAAAATAACCACTCTCCTCCAGCTGCACAAGATGCTGTGACATCCAGGGGTCGTTACCGAGATGATTCGGTGAGGAAATCAAAGTCGGAGCGCTTTTCATTCCTCCGCGGCTCTCGCTAAGCCCCCCCATCCTCACGCCCCGTGATCTGACCGAAGGCGAGTGTGATTGCGGATGATAATGCCTTTAGAAACAGTTCTGCCCGCCTCCTTTTTTTCCCAGATGACCCTCTTTAAAAGGGGAACTACTGTTTTTTACAACCAGGACCTTATTTCTGACATAAAATACCATGGTTTACTCACCCATATAACTTTGGTGTCATTCGTATTCCTTTGGGAGATATTTAGATCTGCGTATATCCACATAGTGGGAGTGAATGGGGCACCGAAACTCAGCCTCTAAATAACACATTATCTGCCACTGGATTTGCTACTGCTAGTTTTTTGCAACATGGCTAAATATTTTTCCAATTCTAAGGTTGTGGCTAAACAACAGCAGTAGCAAATTACAGGTAAACAAGCCAACCAGGTGCATGCGGCGCTCAGAGATGACATCATCCGGATCAGAAGACATCATTAGGTCAATCTACAGACCCCAGATGATCATAAAAGGTAACGCCGGACTCAACGGGGAATAGCATTAGCTTATTTTAACAAAATATTGGTGAAATGAACGAGTTTCGTGGCAGATAATTCATTATTTAGAGGCTGTGTTTCGGTGCCCCATTCACTTCCACATATTCTGATCTTAAATACCTCCCAAAGGACTATAAATGACACAAAAGCTATATGGATGAGTAAATGACCATATTTTATGCCAGAAATAAGGTCCAGGTTGTAAAAAATCAGTAGTTCCCCTTTAAGAAACAAAGGCCGCTCTGGCTTCTTTACAGGATACGTAGCAGGCAGTGGAACGGGAGCAAACGTTCACCTTTAAAATGAACATACTGTACACACTACGCGCCCGTCTCTACGGGTGACAAGGGATTAACAAACACAGAAAGTACTACGCGCTGTCTGACTGCTCCGTCTTCCTCAGGCTGCCTCTTCACTATCAATATCACTTTCCTGCAGGGTTTTTTTTATTTTATTTTTTTTATTTTCCAATGCAACCCTTTCGACACCCGGAGCTATTTTTATTTCTCCACTTTGTAGTGACGAAGCCGAAGACCCAACGTGTGCCGCTTTGCGCTTTCCCCCTATGGATTTAAAGCCTATACTCGGGCGGATTTAAATGTAATGTGGAGCTGAAGGAAGTCAGAGGAGGCATGTACGGAGCTTATAAAAAAATGACAGATGGATTGATTGATGCAACTTGCGCTTTAAGGGTGATGCTAATTTGCAAAGGACAGTGTAAAAATACGTTGAATTAATAATGTGAACGCAAAAAAACCTGCATCGACACGTTAGTATTTAGCTTTAACAGAGCCTTACATTAAACTCTTGGTATTTTTTTTTTTATACATAACCATTTAGCAGGTCTTTCATTATTCCCGTTCATCTGTCTTAGGCCTGAAGTTTTGCTTTACAAAGGCAGATTAACGCGTACAAGGCTAAACAAGTAAGACAGACGTATCAGCTTTGCATCTGCAGAGGCTCATTGCTGAATCCTGACCGTTCTGATCTCTGCACTGCAGCTAATTAAGGCTTTGTGTATGCCTGCAAATGCCCGTTATAATGAATGGTTGGCTGTCAGCATCACGAGCAACACCTCCCCCTCCCCTCCGTCGCATCCCCGAGCCTCTGCCCATTAAATGCCATCCACCTTAAGAGAGAGGCGGCAGCCGACCGTGAATTGGACCGACGGGCCCTCATCCTCGTCGACGTGCAAACCCCAGGAGCTCTCCTGTCCGGCGCATGTAAATAAACGCCGGGCAAACACACAACCGCTCAAAAAAGGCCAGCTACCGCGCACACAAAGGTCATTTCATTGACACGTTTCATAAGTTATCATACGCCTCTTCTCCGCGGCGACGCCACATCCAGCTCCAGTCGCATTAAGCGCCGTGATTGCTTGTCACGCGGAGCCTCTCGGCCCCCGCCCCTCATGCTCGCGCCCGCCCGCCTCCCCGCCCGCCAAAATTGCCTCTAAAACCGCATGTCACTTTTGATTTGACCCGGCGGACCCTGAAACAATAACTTCATCAGGCCCTGTTAGAGTCTCATCCCGACCAGACAGCGACAAAAACAAACACTGATTTCCCTTCATCTAGTCTAGAGGGCACCTTTCTTCTGTTTCACTCTGCCTCTCTGTCTCAGATAGGATGAACGCGTCTACTCTTCCCCTTCGTTTTTTTTAAAGAAACGTGTCATAACATTTCGCATGCACGTGGCTCTTTGTCGGTATTACCAATCTCCCTGAGTCTGCATCATAATCGCAAGACGCCTGTCAACGCCGCTGACTTATAACCGATTCTTGGCTCAGAGTGGAACTCCGACACCAAATAAATATTCTGCCATCCCTGGACGGATCATCTGCTAGCTTGGATGCTCGGGCGGCGGGCGGGCGGCGGGCAGGGAAGTGGGAACTTGAGCTGTATGGGAAAACCAAGAGGACTGACAGAATATAGGAGCGTATAGATGGTGATGTGTGTCCTCTCCGTACTCCATGACCCTTTGAGTGGAGAGTCAGGAGCAACTGAGGCGGCTTGAAATCGGAGACCCTCGGGGGCTGGATGTGGATGTATGGATGTATGGATGTAGGTTCTGGGCGTGAGCTGCACTGAGATTGTTTTTGTGCATTGTGCTCTAAATCTTGATGTTAACCTCTCTCTCTATGTGTGTGTGTGTGTGTACACAAGCTTGGTTTCTCCCCCTGTGCTTTCCTGGCTGATGTTCACACTTTCAACAAACAAGCAACGCGACTGCAAAACTTCCATCACTCCTCCCCCACTCGCCGACCGCCCCGAACGGCGCCAAGTGACTAGATAGCAGAAAGAGACTCGGCTATTATGTCAACAGTGCATATGCCAGACATTAAGTCTCATCATTATGGAGTTAGGGGACGGGAGCCGGGTCTCTTGTGGGTCCCTGACGGGCCTAATGATCTGATAATGGGCTGACATGTGTAATGGCCCGTCTCAGTGGAATAGATTTATCTCTCCAGCACTTCGGCGGGAAAAAGTTACAAACACCCATACGAGCGAACACGTGGATTTGCCACAATAGACGTTATTTGTCCGATATGTCCCGCCCACCTGGGTGTAACACGCGTGTCGGGACGAGCGCGCCCCGTTTTAGACGGAGAGTAAATCATAATTACAGTGATGAAGTGCCCTCTCAGCTCCCTTAATTGCGAGACAAACGGGGACCCGGGCCTTTCTCCAGCGTCTCCGAGCCGCCCTTGCCCGAGAGAGGACGGCGGCGGAAGTTATTCATAGGATCCGTTTTGTCAACGTGAGGCGGCCGTCAGTAGGTGGCACACACGAGATGCAAATGCAAATGCAAACACAAGCGGGAGAGGAGGAGTCGTCGTCTCGTGCACGCTAGCAAAGACGGGGCCAGGACGACGTGCTCCCTTTGGGGCCCGAGGAGCAGCTCTCCCGTTGCAGAAGTTCGTAGCCCGCCATCTCCAGAAGGGTCGATATTTCACTCTCAGCTGCGCACATTAGTGTAGTATCCCTTTCACAAACAAACACACTCCCTCTTTCCTTACAGGGATTGATTAATCCATAAAAAAGCTCTTTGGCTGCTCCCGTCCTTCTCCTCTGAGTAATTACCTCATACGGTCAGTTTTTAACCCTCATCCTTCCCAGAGTCTCCCTACGCCCTCCATGTCCTCCCACATCCGCACGACTCGCAATAGCGGGGTCAAGGTTTGGGTCATTCGCAGCCGGCCCTCGAGGAGAAGGTGACGCAAACGTAGAGGTTGAAAAAAAAAAAAAGTATAAATAAAAGCTAAACTGACATCAGCTCAAGAAAACGCAGGGAGAAAAACTACACCTGTCAAGCCGCGCCCACCCAACCCCTTCACCACCAAGTCCTGGGAACACATTAGTATTGGACCCTGGTTAAGCGGTGGGCCCTGTCCTCCCTTCATCCATCCATCTATCCATCCAGATGAATGGTAATGACCGCGGAGAGGAACAGCCCCTGCTGAATTAAACATTTCCTTCCAATGAGGATCTCATTTTCCTCCTTTGGATGGCAGAGCGGGGCGACATTTTATTTTTTTATTTTTTCCCCCTCCTCTCTGCCGGCAGAGGCACTTTATCATTGTGCAGCTCAGGTGCATTGGAGGTCAATGACACAAACCCGGCATTGTTCTAATATATTCCATCTCGGGGCAAATGAGATGCATTTCGCTGTGAACCTTCAGTCTCAGGGTCAATCCGAAACTGCCCCAGCAATCTATTTGACTGCCAGATTCAGCCTGCTCTTTCGGGCGGGGGGGAATGTGGCACGTGCCCAGCTCAATAATAGCTGCAGCTGCAGCTAGCCAAGGTCCAATATCCCTAAAGTGTTACCCAGGAAATCCCATGTGATTGAAACAGCCCCTCTATCTCCCTTGTTTCACACTGTGCCTGTGTATTACTTTGTGTTTCCTGTTAAAGCTCACCCAGAGACCACGGGCTGATTTGTATTCTTTGCCCTTTTCTCTCCTCCTCCTTCTTCTTCTTCTTCTTCTTCTTCTTTCCACGGCTTCTCCCATGCTTCCTCTCCCCCCTGCATTGCTCTGCTCTCTTCTCCTTTGCTCTCTCTTCTCGCACGCCAGGTCGCCAGCTGACCATCTTCAACAGCCAGGCGTTCATCAAGATCGGCGGTGGGGAGAAGGGGCGCCACTTCCAGGGCCAGATCTCAGGCCTGTACTACAACGGCCTGCAGGTCCTCAAGCTGGCGGCCGAGGGCGACCCCAACGTCCAGACCCAGGGCAACCTGCGGCTGGTGGGCGATGTGCCCTCGGTGCTCACTACCGACACCACCTCCACCACGCCTCTGGCCGACATGTCCACCACAATCATGGAGACAACCACCACCATGGCCACGACCACCACCCGCAAACAGCGCTCGCCAACCATGAGGGACAGTGTCACACAGGTGAGCAGCGGCGCCGCGAGAATCTCCAGAAAGACAGAGAGTTTCTGGGAGTTATTCTGCTGCTGCGCTCGGCCGTGGAGCGCTGCCAGATACTTTTAATTGGCTTTCTAAAGTTCGTCCAAAAATCGCAAAGTGCTGAAAACAATATTTGAAAGATTAAACAGCGCGGCTGGGTTACCAGATGGCCCTCCTTGAACGAGTAGATGTGCGTTTCAAAGGAAAACGCAACTCGGCTTCAAGGTCAAACAGCGGCGTCCTCAGCCCCGGGTTGTTTGTGAGCCTTTCTTTGTTAGCCACCAGCGACTTCAGATGTTCAAACAGCCATCAGCCTGAAAGAGACTCATAGAGCTGCCGCTTCTTTTAGACCAACACACACTACAATTTTGATTTCCTTTAAGAAAATACGTCCCAACTGGGAACGCGAGCAGACATATCAACAAAAAGCTGGAGAAGGAGGGAAGGAAGGAAGGAACATCACGAGACGAAGGAGATCCTGCGGCACAAACAGTAATTTAGAGTGCAATAAATACAATAAGCTCATATTTATAACTTTACATCACACACACATGTGAGAGGCTGTGATTTATGGTTTGATGATTATCCGCTCTTGCACTGAAGGCACGCATTGCCATCGCGGAAAGCAACAATTAAGCGAGCAGCGGGGAAGCGCTGCTGCCCACATGCATGAAGATGGAAGAGGCGGGTCATCCTGGCCCACTTCTCTCTCTCTCTCAAAAAAAAAGATCTAATGGCGGGATCCACTTTGCTAGGGTAGAGGAGGAGGGAGGGGGGTCCTCCAGTTCACGCCCAGTATCATTAGCCACAAGCTGTGTGCAGAAAGCTGGTATCTGCTGCAGACCACGTGTGATGTGGACCATCCACGTTAATGCTTTATGTCAGCTGTTTCTGTTGCTGCAAATACTTACGTACGTAAACTACGCGGAGGCTCTTGGCTTTAAAAACGGTCAAATCATACTTTCAACTTCAGCTGTTGCATGCAGCGCCAAGACACGCCGGCAGTTAACACCGCATTTCTCTTCATCGGATGTGTTTGTTAGCATTAAGGGATAAGATAAGATTAGGTATTGATCCCCATGGTTAAATGAAGGTAAAACAGCGGCACGGCAAGACAGTGCAAAAACAAACAAACAAAAAACAAGTTAGTTGCAATTATTCACGTCAACAGAAGCTCACCTGGGATCTCTTGGCAAGCCAACCATGATCAGCTCATCCTGAATAGATTATAACCCCTTGACGCCTGATTTGATTTTCAGTTGTATAAAACAAAAAGAATTATTTGTGTTTGTGCTTTGAAGCTGATGCTAAATTAAGTAGAGATTGTTAATTTATCTATAGTACACAGTATAGATATAACTTGACAACAGGCATGAGAGCGTTTCTAAACTTTAAAATTTTAATTCGTTAATGTAGTTCCCACTCCGACTGGTCCTACGAGAATGTGCTTGCAAAAGGTTCCTAGGTACGTACTGAATGTGCACAAACCGACATTGGAGGATTACACGCGCTATTTCGTCTGCAGTCTGAGCGGGAACAGTGCGTCGCAAATTAGCGACGCTCTGCATCAAGGGGTTAATTTTTGTCCTTTCACCGTCAAACCCTTCCCATCTGTTTTCATTTTGAATAAACGCAGCAGTACCAGTTAGAGTAAAGTCAACGTGAGGCCGGTGATGACACCATGGCTCAATTCAGCCAAGTTTGTATTGCAAACCCGACCCCCTTCTCAAAAAGTTCTCGTTTCTATATTTCTAAAAGTCTCTTAATAAATCCTCCACGGCCTCATGAAACTACTGTTCTTAGGGCAAAATACGAAGGTAGGCCATGTTCAGAAATGTTCATCCAAGCTCTTGCTTTCAGTCATGCTTGAGGGTCCCATGTAATTACAAGCAAGGAATAATTTAGGACTTAAAGGCCAACACTGTCTCAAGTGCGGCCAATTGGCACTGCTTTTTTTTTATTTATTTTTTAACTGAACAGTCTGTGATTTCAACGTTTCCGCGGCTTCTCCGCAAACATGAGATCAATGGAACCTGACTGTAAGACGTTGCATGTCGCCGTGCACTCACTTCAGCGTCATATCTCTGGCCTCCAGACTTCTTGGCAGAAACGTCCCCTCCGCGTTTCGGGCGTAAAACAAGCTTTCACAGCGGCGGTCTGTGATGTGAAATTGGCAGCCGCAGACAGCGCCGTTTGATAAATTATCTGGAACCATTTTGGGACAGCAAAGGGCTTTGAGTGCTGTGTGCCTTTCTGTTGTTACAAGCCTTAATGTGCATTGCATTTGCTGACTGATGTTTGGTCATAAAAAATAAAAAAAAAAGCACAGCTCCACCTTTAGAGTGCTTATATTGCTAAGAATCTATTTTTTTTATAAACAGTGCGCACATATTTTAATGCTTCTTCTTTAGTATTATTATTATGGCCCTAGCTGAACATAGTGTAATATCGCAAAAGCCTGAAATTGCATTAAGGAAAATGTGCTTGAGAATAAACAGATATTCCCAACGACTCACTCACTCGCTCGCGTATGCAATAAACAAACAGGCGATATTGTTCTGTGCGCGGAAAAAAATAACAAAAAAACATAAAAGCATTATTTGAGTGCGCAGTTGGCTAACATACCCCTTGTCATTCATACAGATGCCCCCAGAGTGAGTAAAAATTCTGTTATCTTGAAATTTGTTCTAATTTGCCGGGAGGCGTTTGAAGGCCTGGCAAGCTCGTCTGGTTCCCCCTCGATGAAGAGACAGAGAGAGAGAGAGCATCAAACAGAAATGGCTCAGTGAGCACGGCGAAAAGAATAAATGTAGGCACAGTTGCAGTCTGGTAAAATTAAGCAAAAATAAAAAAAAACAAAAAAAATCGTGAAGGGCTGAGGGTTTCCATTGATTTTGAAACAGCTGAGAGGCACCAGACAGTGTGTGAAATCTTTTAAAAGCTGCTCTTCTGAACACTCAGCGCCGTCTGATATGGGCGTCCTGGGAAAAATAAAAAAGTCTGCGGTGTGCAGGAGAAGAGTTTGTTTGTTTTGAAATGTGTGGCAGCGATACAGTAGTTTGGAAAAAGAATGGAAGATAATGGTTATTTTGCATGAGCGGCGGTGAGAATCATAGCCGAACACACAAACACTAAAGAAGAAAACTGCACGCAGCTCGATCAAAATTGCAATCATTCAGCGTAGATCTCACTGGGAAAGCATTTAAGTAATTAATAATGTCTCTGAATGGGCAAAGTAGGTTACAGTATTGATTAAGTGGGATTACTTGAAGGCTGTTGTGTTCTCGTCTGGAAGCCAGACAAAGCCTGCAAAAGTTTGTGGCGGAAAGTTGGTCCGTAGTCGCTCCTTTGGGAACTGATTATGTTCTGGCAAAGATCTGTGAAATCCAATCTTTTATAAATTGAGTCTTGCCACAGGGCTGAACAATACATTCATTAAGTGGATGGAACAGCATGAGACTCGGCTAAATCATCAGTCCCAAAGATGAACAACTGCAGCCAACTTTAAAATAATTTGGTTCTTCTTAAATGCCTGTGTCCACAGGAGCTGACAACTACTTCCAAGGTACAAGGAAAATGCAGTCACCAAGCTTCGAATCCTGTTTGTGTCCGCCGTTAATGGGCGATTTAACGATTGAACTACTGTTTTTTTACAACCTGGACCTTATTTCTGGCCGTTTACTCACCCATATAACTTTTGTGTAATATGTAGTCAGTCAGGAGATATTTAGATCTAAGTATATCCATATAGTGGGAGTGAATGGGGCACCCAAACGCAGCCTCTAAATAACGCATTACGTGTCCGGAGTTACCTGTTATCATCATCCCAGGTCTGTCAATCTACAGATCCTGGATGATGTCATCTTTGAGCGTCACATGCACCCACGACAGTTGGCTTGTTAACTGTAATTTGCAACTGCTATTTTTCTGCAACATGGCTGAAAAATTTTCCAATTCTGAGGTTGTAAGTCAATCTATAGACTCCAGATGATGATAACAGGTAACTCCGGACTCAACGGGAATAGCACTAGCGTATTATAACAAAATATTGGTGAAATTAATGAGTTTTGCGGCAGATAATTTGTTATTTAGAGGCTGTGTGTCGGTGCCCCATTCACTCCCACTATATGGATATACACGGATCAAAATATCTCCCAACTGACTCCAAATTACACAAAAGTTATATGGTTGAGTAAACAATCGTATTTTATGCCAGAAATAAGGTCCAGGTTGTAAAAAAAACAGTAGTTCCCCTTTAATGTAGGCGACTACTACATCAATAATAAAACAGCTATGACTGGCATCTTCGCCATGGCGACATAAATCTTTAAAACTCTGGGAGAGCCCTAAGATTTCTATATTAAATAACGAAGGTGGCAGATTGGTTTGATTTAGCTGTTAATCTCAAAAGATACAGCACATTAGAGGAAAAAGGATAATGCACTAATGGTTATTTAAACTGTAGACCAGTTATAGCCAGTGTGTGAACGGTAAACAATAAGAAGATGTCAGTTCAGGGTAACCCGAGGAAAGGCCCGGGCTTTTCTTTTCTCTGAGAAGAGAAATTGCAGTAGCGGCTCTTGCAGACACTCACATAGCTCACACAGACAGATAAAAAAGTAACAAGGACTATAGTGCCCTAATGAATATCCCCCATCACCCACCAAGACACGGTTGAGACAGGCCGGGGTGGCAGAAAGCAAGCGAGCAGAAACCCAAATTTCAATTTCTCCCAAACGCTCTGGGCTATCCGCCGTGCAGCAGCTTTGATCGTGGAGGAATAATGCGCTTTGATGCTTTGAATAAAAGATCTACCTTTTGATGTGCGTGCGGGGGTCTGATTTTGTTCTTCCCTTCAACCCTCGATACCGCGGGCTTCCATCAAACCGTCGGAGTCGCCGCTTGTCTCGCGCCGATCCAAAATTGGTGTCAGGGTGTTACAAAACTAACATCACAACCTGCAACCCTCGCTACCTGCTGCTGTCTTGAGCTGAGAGCTCTCCGGGGCGTCTGCGGCATCTCAGATTCGTCTGAATGGATGCAGGACGGTTCAAAGCGGCGGCATACCGGTCAGATTCTGCCGGGAGAAAAGTTCTGACCGGGTCAGACTCAAGTTCGGGGGCTGCTCCTTCAGTTCCCCTTCAGCATTAATCAGTACACTGGGTTAGTGGGCTGTGTGACAATTTTCCATCTGATAAATTACAGTCATTGCTGCTACCGTGGGCTGCTTTAAGATGATGGAGGGGGCAGGTTGTGAATCGGGCTGTACGAGTGTGTCGCAGACAGATCCATGAGGCCAAAACAGACATTTGACGTTTAGCCGGTAAGACGCAGCAGTATATAAAGATTTACATCATGTTTTTACGGCTACAAATACATCCTGTTGTGCGCATTTACTGATGTTTCCATAGTTTAGTAGTAGTACAGCGCATTTTATGCAATTCATTACGTGCTGTTTTTATCGAGTTAGGACAAGCAAAGCAGCTGCCTGCACGGGCGGAATAGAAATGTAAGCGCACGCTTGATAGAAACGTTGCCGGGAAACCGACGCAAGATCATTAGGCCCATTTGACGGAGCCAGGTGATGTGAACACACACTCAAACTGACACGATCTAATTAATAAATGATTACAGCCACGGCCACGGATTAATAACAGAGAGGGAAAAACTCCGCCAAGCAGTGTGGCGCTGGAATCAATTATGCTGATAAAAGCCCTCCATTTTCTATCGGATGACCCCATCTTGAATAACAACCAGAGGCTGAGGAGAGGGGAGGGGAGGGGAGGGAGTTTGGGTGTCTAGACATGCAGCTCCATGAGTCATGCAGTAGTGAGGACAAACCTCGGCTACTAAATTGGAACCACCTTGTCAGATTTAATCTGTTTTCCTCTCAAGACCCCCGCTGCTGTATCTGCTGTACTCCTAAACCCTGCACCACAGACTTCATGTCTAGTTTCTTATCGGTCTGTTCAAATGTCCGCACCCTCGTGGTGAAACAAGGCTCCTGATATGGACGTAGATGTTATGCTGCATTTAATACCGGCCAAAACCGTGAAGGAACTTTTATGTAGTACACAAAAAGGTGTTAAACAAACCGGAATATGTTTTATATTTTGTTCTTCAAAGCAGAAACCTTTTACTTTGATGAAAGCTTTGCATCTTCTCTCAATGAGCTTCACGAGGAAGTCACCTGGAATGGTTTTCCAACAATCACAAAGGAGTTCTCAGACGTGTAGAGTGCTTGTTGACTGCTTTGTCTTCACTTTTTGGTCCAACCCGTCCCCCTGGAGGTCGAGGGTGATAGTGGAGGTCAGGTCATCTGACTCAGCTCTCCATCAGTCTCCTTCTTGGTCAAATAGCCCTTACGTAGACGTGTGGTTTGGGTCGTCGTCCATTGTCCCAACAAATACTGGTCCAACTAGGTATAGGTTGACATGTCTCTGCTGCACAATCACAAATCTTCTTCCGGTGGGAACCACACATGTAGAAACCATCCACTCACCGTTTCACGACATGCCAGGTGCAACTAAAAGTCTCAGCAGACTAAATCCAGATTTCCACTGGTCTAACGTCCATTCCTCATGGATTTCCTTCTTGTCCCAAGTAATCCTCCTCCTCTTCTTCTTATCTTTCCTCAGAAGTGTAATATATAGTTAGTCAGGAGATATTTAGATCTAAGTATATCCATATAGTGGGAGTGAATGGGGCACCGAAACGCAGCCTCTAAATAACGCATTACGAGTCCGGAGTTACCTGTTATCATCATCCCAGGTCTGTAGAGCTACAGATCCTGGATTATGTCATCTCTGAGGGTCACATGCACCTACGACAACAAGCAATCCTCCTCCTCTTCTTCTTATCCTTCCCCAGAAGTGGCTCCTTTGCAGATCTCCTTTGAACAGTTGATGTTGAGATGTGTCCGCCACTTTATGTGGGTTGTAATGTGAGGTCTTGTTAGCTTTCTGAGGCTGGTAACGCTAATGAGCCTCTGCAGCAGAGTTCAGTCGAAAAATTGAGTGCAGAGAACTGTGAACTGACCATAGACTGTATAAAGATGGATGGTGCTCCTCAAAAGTGAAGCCAAAGCAAGTAGAGCTCCCCCTGGTGGCTGGCTGCAGTATATGTCATAAGCCCCGCCCCCTCGGTGTTAGTGGGCGGGGCATACGTTGAACTAAAACACTAAAATACACGTCAAATCAAATAATTCTTTTCAAGGATGGTTTCAGTCAATTTAGATAGTTGATATACTGTTTATGCATGTCCGTTTGTCAATTTATTTTTTGGATAAGTTTCGTTTTAGTTATTCATTTGACGCTATAGAAACGATACCAGTTAACAGCCACGCTAACCATTCCGCAAAGTGGCCCCAGTGAGGGTTGTAAAAACAGTTTTCAAAAACAAGTACGGTGTATAATCTAACATTTCCTTGTAACTGGTGGAGTAGAGCGTAGTATTGGCAGTGGGGGCGCATTGTCCATATTTATATAGTCTATGGTACCAACCCTAGCTCTGCACCACACCACTATTTCATGAAGCCAATTCACATAATGCAAGGATTGTGTAAAGAAAATAAAAAACAAACTTTTGACCGGTACAGTATATACAGTGAAAAGTAGATAACAGTGTTTGAATCCATTCCCACACCTCCTGTGTAGACATCTCTTTTGACTGGTGGTGGTGTTTGGTCAGGAACATTGTGTTTCCCTCAAGCTCCCCATCTCTGCTTACATAAATACACATGGGCGCTACTCATAAAGCACACCCACCTCCAATATTTTCAGCACATTCGCCGCTGCCGCTGACAAACTGGCTCACAATGAATCTCCGCTCCGTGTTTTAAAAAAACAGAAGTTCCTTTCACCTACAGCCTTTTTAAAGTTTGTGGCTGCCTCAGCTCCCGTTAAAGCAGGTATCGGCGGAGACAAAGACCTTCACCCTAACTGCCGCCAACACTTAATCCTCTTAGATGTTCTTTGTACCCTCTGCACACGTACATTTTGTCCTGACTCCGTCTCCCCCTCCCTCCCTATCTGTTCTTCCAGAATGCGGACGACCTCTTGGTAGCGTCAGCTGAATGTCCTAGCGATGACGAAGATTTGGAGGAGTGTGAGCCCGGAAATGGTGAGTCAACTCAGGGAGTTTCTGTCTTCATTGTTGTGTTTTATCCAGAAACAAAGGGCAGCGACTTACCTAAGCTACCGCTCTATCCCTTACTCCACTTCTAAATGACACTTTGCGACTGCACAGCCCCCCTGTATGCAGCTCTGATTGACCAGATGTGCGCCCTGCAAGCCTGTTTCTTATTGGTTTTCAAAGCAGCGGGCCGTCGCCGGCATTGTGGCCCGTCAATTGCTCAGCCCAGTGGTAATACCTGGCATTTTCCCAGCTGTTGCACCAATCTCCTGCCCCCGACTTCAACGAGGAAGGACAGTTTCAACGCGGAGTCGCAGCTTGTTCTGCACGGCGCACAGCTGTAGCCTGGCAGGCCCGGTGGCTAGTCTGAACAGCGGGTCAAGTAATGTTCTGACACCGTGACAGGGGGTGGAAGTTAAAGGGCGCGTCTTGTACTCCCTGCCTCTAGCAGCTCTCCGGAGCTGGCCATACTTGAAAACTGCCAAGAACCGCGTGCGCAGGGTGAAGCGGCGCGATTCAAATTACTCCTACCGCTGGGGCTTCGCAAAATCAAGGGAGCCGGGAGATATGCAAATCCACGTTTAATGACATTTTATCCTGCAAGATCCTGACTGACAAGATTTTTATTGTTAAATGGGTTTACAGATTTAACTCTGCCGTGGGTGGGATGAAACGCATCAGGGCCGTGCCCCGGTACACACGCCGCCATGGCGATAACGTCTAGGAATTAAGTAGCAGAAATTATTAATGACACCTGGGGGGGGGCAATTACTGCAAATTGGGTTTTTAAACGCGCGTTTTTCGATTTGCATGCTGCTGCCCGGCAACTTCGTCCCACGAGCGGTCAAGTGCAGCTTTATGCGAAGGGAAGGGTTAGCTCATCACCACGAATCCCGCTGGGTTGGATGCCTTCAAGTAGAAGTTATTGTGGGTATTCTATTTGAACACGTTCCAAGAGAGATTTAAAAATGTAGAATTTGGAGATAAAATTTAATTTTACCACACCTAATCTTTAAACGTGCTTATTTTTGCGCTTTTTATTTTAGCGTATAAGCAATTCTTCCCTGAACGCAACCGTGGCAGCGACTACAGTGGGTAAACAAATGTATTACAAATTTTAGCATGGCTGCACCATGAATTATGCATAAAGCTTTGGATTTGCCCAAAATATAGCCGGAGGTCCTGAGGGGGTGAAACAGAGAGTTTTTATTTTTTTCAAAAAAACTTTTTGTTTATAAAATTGCGTTAAGGGCAAATTTTATAAACAAAAAAATGCCCTTTTTTGAGAAAAGCACTTCACTTTCCAAGAAAAATAAAGTTTTTTTCCCCCAGGAACGCGGATTAGCGGTTCAAATTTGTCGGACTGTAAATAGCAAGAGATTACCGAACGTATCAGTGTCTGCGAGGAGAAACTGATCTGAACCTGCGTTGAGAAACTCAAGTGTAGCGCTCTCCTGCGGTTTCCTCTGTAGGCGGCTGGGACCGAAATAGAGACTCAATTCCCCTCTTATCGAAAAGGAGAAATGAGAGTTTTTCGGTGGATCCTGCGCTCAGGATTAATCTCCCATGAGGAAATGCAACTCTCACTCTCTCTCTCTCTTTCTCTGTGTCTGTGTGATTCGTATGCCCACACACATACACGGCGGCAGACGTGCTCACCTCTCCAGACGAGCACTTGTCTCGCTCGCTCTGTGGGTGTAAACTTTCCTCCCCGCGGCTCCCGACTCTCTCTCGAGAAACAACAAATTCACGCTCGCTCGCACGCACGCTCCGTATCGTACCTTCCAGGCGCTGCGAGGGCTCAGGCGAGGCGGGGCTCGGATAAGCGGGAGAAGAAAAAAAATAACGGTAGAGGGCCGACGCCGTCCCCTCTCCACAAACCCGTCCGTCGCGCGATACGTCCGATCCCCCGTGTCTTCAGTGTGAGGACGCGGCTCGGTGTTACTGAACTGCCTTCGGGAAGGAGGAAGGAGAACGTTAAGCGGCGCTGTAGATTTTCCATTAAGCTGAGCCAGATATGAGCGCCTGTGAATTCGCAGGGATCAATACAACTCCGTTCTATATGCAGCCAGCGGAGCTCCCATCTGCTTTACAGATGTGTTTACCTGCAGCTGTAATTCTACAACACACAGCAATTCAAAGGGATTCAGCTTGTTTTCCTTCAACTCCACACATTTGCTCCCGGGGAGTTTCTAACGCTGAGCGATAACCCTCGACGCCAAAAACACTCGGAAACGGTGATCGCGGGAGGTGGTGGATGCAAAGTAGCCAAAGCGCGGGACGCCGAGACAGAAGGGCCCGGGGATGGGGGCCTCGGTGTGATGGACTGACCCTCGTTGGGATTGGCGTCACGTTCCTTTGCGCTCAGAGCAGAACGGGGGAACGATACAAGAGGGGGTTTGTGAGAGGAAGAAGGGAAGAGGAGGAAGAGGAAGGAGAGGATGCAAAACAAAAAACTAAATAAAAAAAATATGAGAAAGCGAGCTGAGGGAAAATTCCCATGAACCATTCCTGCTTTTCCCACCAGGCTAATTAAGCTTTGACTGTCAGAGAGCTTTAATTAGAGCCCAATTTAGCTTGGATCCTTCGGCGCTGGTGCTGCACCTCTGTTAGAAGGAGCTTGGAAAGACACTTGAAGACATATCTGCATATAAACAGAAGTCACAAACGTTCTCCAACGACCATCCCATCCCACCTCCCTCTCTCTTCTGCGTCTTCTCTACCTCAGCGTGACCCTGCCTCCCTTTTTTCTTTTCACCTCCGAGCTACTTATCAGTCCTAGGACGTTGTAGGCGCTATATCGCTTTTGCTCCGACAAGATCAGAGCTTTGAGGAGCTCCTCAATAATTCATCGGAGCGACGCGGCAGCGGAGGCGACCCGCGGATGCTCGTGTTGAGGTCGAGGAGGAGTGAGAAGCAAGAGATTGGGCGATGGATGAGGGACGACCCGCCTTTACCCGCCCACGCAGGCCCAGCTCGGTCGATGGGTTTGGGTGTCGGTTATTTGTCAGTGTGATGCTTTATCGATCGCTCTTAGGTAGACATCCTCCGCCAGCAAATACGGGTTGTTTAGTCGTTGTTGGACGTTTAGTCGCGTCCCCGATGATCTCCAAGCAGCAGCGCTCCATCTTTCCGTAGTTTTCAACGTAGCACCTTTCCGACGCGTAACCCCCCGCCGTCGCCGCCTTGTTCCCTTTGCTCCCTTTGTGAGCACTTTCCTGCAAAAAACAAGATGAGTTCTGCGTAATAACGGCACAATAACAAACCCCCGGCGGCGCTGAAAGGAAAAAAAAAATGGTTAACAATTTGTGCGAGCAGCTTTTCAATTTAAAAAAAAAAGCATGTTGCGTAAGTCAGGCATGTAAAAGAAACACACAAAAAAAGACTTCAATACGAACAATACGTTAAAAGAAATGAATAAATCAAATCTAAATACTACTTTCATTTCATTATTTCACATCACATCACGTACTATTAATAGCCAATTACATAATTTAGCAAAAACTAGTGAATTAGTCACGGCTAATGAATATTAAACACCTATTTGTGCGTGTTTATACGGTATTTACGGTCGGTGGCGAGGCAGAAATGTTACGTAAAGCTCTAATTAAAAAAAAAAAAGGTTTGGCTTCCTTCGCTGATACCTGACGCTTTGATATAGTGTCGTCTCACTTCAGATACCACCGAGCCTCGGGGTGTTGTCTTTATTTAGACCTTGGAGATGCGTTTGGGTAATAAAAACAGGGATTACAGTCTTCGCGGAGATAAATCAGGGGAATCGGCTGTGCCAGCGGCTGGTGCGCAGCTTCCCCTCAAATGCAAAAAAACAAACAAAAAAAAAACGAACAATTCATTTACTCAATAATATTCACATGCCTCGTACTCACTTTATTTCATTACTGGTCAGTGGTGCGTTTTTACTAAAGCGAGAAAAAAAAAAGTCCGCTTTAAATTATAATTCAATTCTCGTGTTTACCGAGAGCAGCGGATGAAGAACGGCTTCTTTTTTTACTTTTATTTTTTCCTTCCCCCGTCGCTTTTGCTTTCTCTGCAGGGACTCTTTCCTCCCGCACTTCAAGCTCTAAGCAAATATTGTAGTTTTCTCCCCTGCAGCACGGCGGAGAGACGCAGATTGTCTGGAAAAACCTGACCTAGTAATTTCTTCTTTAGCTTTGGTTTAAAAAAAAAAAAAAAAAAATGCAGTTTAACAATTATACTTAAAGAATTCAAAAAGGTTGCAGCTCAAAGATGAGAAGAAAAGACCGTGAAGTGGGATGAAATGCGAGGCTAGGTGGCGAAGTTGCTTAATATTTATAACCCGGTGAGGTAAAAAGACCAGAAAAACAAAGCCGGCCACGTTGATGTGACTTTGACTGTAAGACACAGTGTGAGCAGAGCATTGTCCCCTTTTTTTATTTATTTTTTTTTGTCAAAATAAATCACTTTCCCTGGAAGCGACAGCGGCAAAATCTGCATCAGTAAACAGTTTATGAAGCCCCACGTATGAAGAAACAGGTTTGTTCCCCCGTCGCAATGATTACACGGCCGTAATTGTACCTATTGTAGAATGATTCAAAAGCAAGCAGGAGAAAATATATTATGCTCGGACACGCTGTTGGATTTTTCCATCTGCAGCCTAATCAAAACTGAATTACACAACGCTCAAACTCCAAACAGCCTTTTTTTGCTCTAAATATTTCAAATGGACGCAAGCAGCGGCGGCGATGTTTGTTTGTCGAGAGGCCGACATACGTGCATCAGTATCCATCTGGCCGGTTCTCATTTCGAGTAAATAAAAGGCGGATGACTCACGCGAGGCAGCGCGGCGGAGTGGCATGAGAGGAAAGATAAAGAAATTCCATCACGTGGACCGAACGTGGTTCCACTGCCTCAGCTGCTCAGATCAATGGAGTCAAGATCAATCAATCAAGCTGAATACCACTTTCTTTGTTGTTTAAAGCAGCGTTGCAGTCCTAAAGAAACACCCACACGCTGGAATTGTGCTATCTGTATTATTTTCCAAGGCTTTCGATCTCGGGCCTTTAATGTAAAATAAAAGGATGATACACAGCCTCCATTGTGTTAAGCTTTGTCAAATATATTGTGCTCGCTTCCACTAATCTATCAAACATATACAGTACAGTTGTGATATAATACAATACAATACGATACAATATGTTACAATGCCGTATAATGCAGTATGATACAGTATAATACAATACAATACGATAATTATACAATCTAATAATTATACAGTACAATATGTTACAATACGATACAGAATAATATGATACAGTATGATACGATATGATACAATAAGTTACGATACAGTGTGACATGATACAATAATTAGACAGTACGATGTTACCATACGATACAGTATAATACGATACGATCATTATACAGTGCAATATGTTACAATACGAAATCGTACTGTATGATACAATACGATAATTATACAGTATGATATATTACGATAGGATATAGTATAATACGATACAATAATTATACAGTATGGTACGATACGATACAATAGGTACGATACAGTGTGATATGATACGATAAATAGACAGTACGATGTTACGATACGATACAGTATAATACGATACAATACAATATGATCATTATACAGTACAATATGTTACAATATGATATTGTATAACATGATACAGTATGATACAATACAGTACAATATCTTACGATACGAGATGGTGTCCTACAATGTGGACCCATAAGTGATACGATAAGCCTGTGATGTTACCATTTCATTATTAGTAATGATACGATACAGTATGATATGATACGATAATTATACAGTATGATATGTTACGTTACAGTACAATACGATATAATACGATACATTATGACACCATATAATATGAGACGATACGACGCAATACGATACGACACGATACGATGCAATGATGGTGTGCTATAATGCCGTACCATATGAGATACAATATCCTGAAAATGTTACTTATTACACATTCATTTTGAGGGTTCTTGGCAGCTTTCAGCGTTGCGGACATCGGTGGCATGATTTATTTCCCTGGGCTCAAATCAACTCTCTGGGTTCCTGCCTTTGGGTGTCATCTGAAGAATCAAAGCTGCATACGGGGCCAATAGGGTGCAGTAGTGGAAAAGGGTAGAGCAAGATGAAGTTGTTGATTGGTTTAAACTTTTTGTGCAGTAGGCTTGGGTCACTCAACAGGAAATGAAAAGATGGTTCTCTTGATAACTGCCTGGAGTGGAGATGTGGCTCACTCTGTGTATGAGGGCTGAGATTCATTATTTTTCCAGTAGCCGCTGCCTGCCAGTCATATGGGATGAGGCCATAGGGCCCTCAGGCTTTGGCTTCATTAAATGCTGAGAGCACAGCAGAGTGATTTCTTGGACCAATCTTATACATTTAAAGAGATTAGTGTTGAATGTATACGTCTGCGATATCTAAAATAATCCTTTTAACTAATCTTCGGGTTCATATATAACACGGCGTGCCTCATTGTTGGAGGATTACATCGAGTGTTTAGCATGAAAAGAGGGCGTTTGCAGCGTCAGCTGCATGTCCTGTAAGTAGGGCATACCATGAGTGGAAGTTACTCCTCAGTAATGGCCGGGCTGCACGCCGAGCAGCAGGTACAAAGCTTGAAATTGCACTTGCAGCATCTTTGCCACACAGACAGATGGCAGAGCAAAGATAGTGAAGCTTGCGTCTCATCACCTTCAGTCACACATACATCCTGTATCTCTGAGGAGTTATCTCTGAGGTCCCTAAATCTTTTTTCTTTTTTATTATTTTATTTTTGTCTTTGTCCCTTCTTCTGTGACTTTGACAAGTTATTTCACAAAACCAAAGATCCCCTTTTGGGAAATCCTTCTCGATGAGGCTGTTAGCTTTTTTTTTTAATTATTTTTATATTTTTTTCCCCCCGTTCCTTAAATGTGCCACCTCGCTCTGCTGTCCTCTAGCCTTCAAGGTGAAACTCATCCCTCAAACACGGAAAGTATATATATATAAATATATATAATGGAGAGAAATGACTTGAGCATTGCCATGGAAACTAGCCTTTCCAGCAAATTGTAGTGAAATAAGACGTTAGAACAGTTTGAAGAATCACTAAGTTTTTTTTCCTTCTACAGCTCTCACACTTTGCTTTATTTCAAGGCCTGTTTCTCCTCAAGTGTATTGTTATTTCCTGATAACGTGTCACAGTGGCTTTGTTAACTCAATGTGTTACCCTTTTAACAAAGCCACTGCCTTTCTCTGAGTGAAAATGTTGTATAACTAACAAGTGGGGGGGGGTTGGGGTGTTTGCCGAGCTGCACTGAAAAGAGCCCACAGAAGGAATATCCTTACAAATCCCAGAACCTCTCCCCTCCCCCCAACCCGACCCGACTCGACCCGACCTAACCCGACCTCCCTGGACCACCCAGTCCCACCCCCTTCTCCCCAACTCTGATTTACCTCATCAATCGACCAAAGAGCCAGAGTCATGATTTTATGCTGGTGATGTTGGCATTTCTTCCGTCATGTTTTGCTGCTGTTCCCCTTTTCTCTCCCCCCCCCCCACAACAACCACAAAAAACAAAAGTGTATAATCTAATCCCCTCTGCCATGTTTCTTTTAACTGTTTCCTTGACTTTGACCCCCCTTTTTTGTACGTCCACCTGAAGACAGAGTGATGCTATGTACTGTTAACACATGTTTCAGCCCGCGGTAGAATGAACGCAGCCTTGGATAACTGAAAGCGCGGCGAGACACTCGTTTAGTGATGATTTCTGTGTCGGTGGCCGTTCCAGGAGAACGCCACTGCCCCATGTTTATGTGCAGTGTTTCGGGGGAAGGGGAAGGGGGCGACGTATGGCGCTCCCTTTTTCTCTCAGCGCATCGTAGCGACGTGCTGAGAGTTTGAGTTAAAAATTAGGGGCATCAGTTTCCCGCAGCTGCTCCTCTGGGGGTTTGCATACAGATTAAGCTAATTAGAAACGAGCCGTAGAAACCGCCAAAGGGGGGGAGAATAAGATTGAGACAATTCTTCATGAGAATTAGGGGCACAGTGAATATATCTATATCTATTTTATGATTAGTTTTAAACGAGGTGAGGAGGTGAAGAAAGCGGGCGGGGTGGGGGGAGGGGGCGGCGGGCGGGTTTTGGGGGGAAGGTTGTTTACCACTATCCGAGAACAATCTTACACAGCTTTCTTTTTGTAATTTTTTTTTTTCATGCAAAAATCATGCGGCCAATTTGTCGATGTAAGTGACCTGAACCTCGTGGTTTGCTACCTTATTTAACCAATCACAGCAGGAACATCTGAGCGCTAGCGCTAGCAAGCGTGAGGCAAGAGCTGTAGAGAGCTAGCAGTGCTAGGATAGCCTGTGTAGTGCAGTAGATGTTAAAAGCTGTTCAGTGTTCTTTGTAGTTTGCCTTTAGCCTGTTTTTTTTTTTGTTGTTGTTTTCTTTAGCCAAGTAGCATTGTAGGCCTTAGCAGGACAGGGAGACAGGTGAGCGCAGTCAGGAGCAGGTGCAGGATAGCGTACTTTGTTAGCATCTTGTATTGTACTGCAGCTCAGAGCTAGCCAGCAGATTTGTTTTTTAAATAGACTAAACTTGTATAACTAACCTCATGTTAAGTTGTAGTGCTGTTCTAATACTGGTGTTGCTGTATTCATTTGAACTGTTTTTCTTTCGTTGTTTTTTTTTTTTTTTGAGGTGGTCCCTATCTCTCAGGCGGCCTCTAACATGTCCTTTCCGTTGTCTCTTTCTTGTCCTAGGAGGTGAATTAGTGTTGCCCATAATAACGGTGGACTCCCTAGACCCCCCATCCATCGCCACCCGCTACCCAGTAATCCCCCCGCCCCCTACGACCTACCGCCCCTTCCTCACCCTGCTCGAAACCACCAAAGAGTCCCTCCCCTTGCCCAACGGCCGGCCCCCGTGCCCCTTGGACCAGGAGGACTGCGAGGAGACCATCGAGGTGTCGGCGTACGGCTCGGGGGAGATGACCGAGTCGGATGACGAGGACTATTACAAAAACTCCCCCCTGGTCACCGACAGGACTGTCCTCCCCCCTCCCCCGGCCGTCGAGGGCAGCGTCCAGAACCCCCGAGACCGCCATTTCTCACGCTTCCCCAACTCCCACCGCCCACCTCTCTCCTCCACTCCCACGGCCAACCCCGACCAGCTCAGCCCGCGCATCAAGCCGGCCGGCGGTGGCGCCGGCGGTGGAGGCGGCAGCAGCAGTAGTAGCAACAACAACATCCCCGCAGGGAAAATGAACACCCGGGACCAGGTGCTGCTGCCGCCGGCCCACCCCTCGTCCGACCCAGGCCACCGCAGAGTCCCGGGAATAACCTACCCCCCTAACTTCCCCCATGTTCCCACTCCAGACCCTACGTCTCCCGAGAGAGGGCTCCCCGGCGCCGTGGAGGTGCAGCAGTCCAGCAGCACCACCGGCATGGTGGTGGGCATCGTGGCCGCCGCCGCCCTCTGCATCCTCATCCTCCTGTACGCCATGTACAAGTACCGCAACCGCGACGAGGGCTCCTACCAGGTGGACCAGAGCCGCAACTACATCAGCAACTCGGCCACGCAGAGCAACGGCGCCCTGGTGAAGGAGAAACAGCCCAGCACTGCCAAGACGGTCACCAAGAACAAGAAGAACAAAGACAAAGAGTACTACGTCTGAGGGAGTGCTGCAGCAGCGACACACGGAGACAGACACTTAGAAAAGGAAAGAGACGAGCGAGAGAAAGAGAGAGAGAGAGGGAGGGAGAAAGAGAGAGAGAGAAGGCAGTATACGGGACAAAACCTAGCGGCTAATTCATTTAAAACTCAGTATTGCCAGGTTTGCTGCCGTGACCGCACCTTTCAGCGTTGCCTGTCGATTGACCGATTTGACTAAACGCGAACCACGGATTTAGCGGAAAATCCCAAACACACGAACTGTGCCAACAACCCGCAAACGCTGATGAATAAAAAAAAAAAAACAAGCAGTGATTTACGGCTGAGACAGGTTATTTAATATCTCGAGTACTGTAGGAAAAGCACAACCGTCAGTATTTGTGTCAGGGCCTGTGCTTCGTTCTGAGGCGAGCTCGCGGTGCATGCGTCACCTTAGACAGTATCAACATGTTATTTTCCAGCCGGGGCTCGAATTAGCAACTTGACATCCTTCTGTAAAATCAATATACTGCCAGCTTACAGAAACACCGTGTCAAATCCAGCTCTCCCACCTCTGGAAGTGTTCAAACATCTCTTGATCTTCTCGTCGGATGTATCTCTCTCTCGCTTTCTCTCTTTATATATATATATATATATCTCTCTTTCTCCTCGCTTTGCTCGTGCACTCTGTTTCTCTCCTTGTCTACGGTGCCCAAGCAGCCGACTGCGACGTGAACTCTGCCGTGTTTCAAGCATGTAGTATTCATTTACGAAAAAGAGATAAAAAACTGATTTTACCTTTCTGTGGAGTTTAAAAAAACAAAACAAACAAAAAAAAAAAAAACATACGATGATTGATGATCATAACAACGTTAAACGTAGCAACCATGTGCGACACCGACCTGCTCCAACCTAACTTGGAAGCTAACTTGTACGTTTAGCCGCCACAAAAAAAACTCGTCGAGGCCAAAAAACACCCCCCTTTGGTCGTTCCTTTGTTCCAGCGGATCTGTGTCATGTGTTTCCGGGGGCTCCGAGGCTAGCCCCTCTAGCGGGGGGGCCAGGCCCGGCAGAGATAAAACTGTCGACACCCTCACAGTTACTAATCACCGAAAAACAGAAAAAACCTCCAGCCGACAAGATGAACTCTGTTCTATATAATTATAAATATATGTATAGACGTTACAGAAACCTACGGACCTAAAATCGCGAGCGAGTCGGGAAAGTGCTGACGGTGCACAGCGAAGACGGACTTTAGGGTTTTTTGACGACGTCGGAACAGCTCCACCGCCCCACCCCCCTCTCCGCCCCCTCCCCCGCCGCCCCTCATGAACAGTACGGCTGATGGAATGCGTTGCTGCGAGACTCAGTCGCTATGTTTTGCTCTTACTACTATTATTTTTTTTATTATCATTTGATTCTTTTCTCCGGAGAAACGAGAGACACTTTAGGGAAAAATTCTGAATTCGTTCTTGCTGGAGTTCCACTGTGGAGAGAGATACCTTTGCGGCTGAATAAGCGACTGTGTCTTTCGCCCCCCTCCTCCTCCTCCTCTGGCCTGGACTGGACTGACGGCAGCCAAAGGGCAAAGCAAACTTTGTGGGAAGAGCACTACACAAACAAAAAGGTGAACGGGCAGTTCCCCGGGAAGATGTACAACTGAACTCTAGTATTCCAATTTTCTCAACTCTATTAAAAAAAAAAAAAGAAAAAAGAAAACTGTACCATGAAAAGAAAAGAAAAATCCTGAAAAAAGTTTGTGAAATGTCTAAATATTTGACTCTCATCCCATTACTAAGAGAAATGTGTTTTCCCTACTACCATTCCTGTTTGGAGAGAGAGAAAAAAAAAATGATTCTGGGAAACTGAAATTTCTATGTATTTTCTTTTGGTAATTGAGCAAATGTGATTTGGGTTATGAACATGAAACCATCTCCTTTTCTCTTCACATTCTCCATCCGTCATCCTCAGTCTCGTTTTTGTTTTTGTCCAGCATCCATTCCTTTTTCTCCGTATGGCAGATCGTATGTCCCCCCCCCCCATACCCCCTCCACCCCCCACCCACCCCCGTGGAGAAAACAGCCCCCCATCCATCCTCCCGGTTTTTTATTTGTCTTATATCTATTTCTGTCTACACGGCGAGAGACGAGATGGCAGCCGAATGGTTTGACGGGGCTCCCATCGATTCGCTCTCCCGCCACGTTTGTCCGGTTTATCTCTTTCTCCACTCCAAGCATACTCCTCCCAGTATCTTCCTGTTCTTTCTAAATGTTATTGTAAAGTGTTCCAGTGAGATGACTCTAAATATGTGTACATTAACAGAGGGAATACACTTGGTTATATACTTCTTACTCCCCGTGTTGCGTGGTTTGTTTCTGATTTGATTTTAAGTGCGAGACATTTCAGCAGTTTTAAATACCAGACTAATCACATAAAATTCTTCACGTCGTGGGTTTCAGTCCTCTCATGTCTTATAACTCCACAGTGGATGTAGCTTAGCAGCATAATGGGCGATATTAATGTTTCCAAATGAGTATTTACAGAAAATGGATCCGGTCTGCGCTTGCAATGGTTCACGCAGCAGTGCTAAGGTGGACGATTGGACTAGTAACCACAAGGTGCTTTAGTTCGTCTTCCTTTTGTCAGAAATTGTCAAAAAATATAACGAGCAAATGAACCGTGATGGCATTGACTTCAGAAGACAATATCTGCTTCTTATCTACAAACCGTGAACAGTTTTTCAGGTTTTAAAACAATTTTTTTCTTGCGTCGTCTGCATTAATGCGATGGCCGTAAAGGCATGAGGCAAAGATACTGCTTGAGATGAAGGTGTGAGCTGGTCATAACTCAGTCATATCTGAGCGCGCAGACCCGATGTGCGTATTTTTAGGGATTTATACGTCACGCCGTCAGACGATATATAAATATCTGCAGCGCACGGAAAATAAACATCCATAACATAGGGGGGAAGGTGCTCCATACAACTCCTGAACGTGTCAGTCATACCAGTCATCATGACCACATTTTTATTGGTCTAATCCAAACCCAGGGAAAAGAACTTAAACTTGGTCTAACTTATTTAATGTTTGCTGAATTTCAGAGCACCATGTCAGAGAATCGTTGTGTTAACGCTTGAGGCTTTGAATATGAACACGTGACCGGTGTAATCTTGCGTCGTGTGTCTCTTTTTTTATTTGATTGTTTTTGTGAAGGAGGGAGGAGACGTATCGATGTCCTTTCGATGTCTTTATTCTCTGATAACAAAGATGAAATAAAAAAAAAAAAACGAATGATCAGCTCAATCTTCCTCAAGCAAGAAATGTGGACATAACACAGATGGATATGTAGCCCTGGCTAAATCAAATGATTTATTTAACGAAATTCATAGTCCTTAAAATCTCGTTATTATCGAAGGGTATAAAAAATCCAGTTAAAAATGTTAAAAGTGATGTTAAAATAAGTCATTTCATATCAAAACAAGAGTTAAATTAATTTATGTAGGGCTCGTGAGATATAAGTCACTGCATGATAGCTAAGGTCACTTCGTTATTACTTGTTTGATGAGTTGTCAGTCAATCATTTCTTTAATGGTATTGGTGAATGCTTGGTGAAGCAGAGCGAGAAGCAAGTGTTGCCAACTTGGCGACTTTCTCGCTAAATCCAGCGACTTTCAAATCCTCTTGCCGACTTTTTTTTGTCAAAAGCGACAAACGACAAATCTGGCGACTTTTCTGGTGCTATTGAAGACTTTTCTGGTGTCTTGGAGACTAATGAAAGCACATATCGTTTTCCAGTTACTGTCCTCAACAAACACCAAAGTAAACAATAAAATAATTATCCAAATAGATTGTCAATTTTGTAAAGTTAAAACCATTTATACAATTCATTTATTTATTTTTTTAAATGTTTAGGTATGACAAAGATGCTCATGTTTTACTGTGACTTGTTGCAGGAACATAAGGTTAGAAACTAACTAATAAAAACAATTAAGTAGTGTCTCTTTTGAGGCACTTTACCAATCCCAAGCCCAGATAAAGGAGGAGCGTTAATAATGCAGGACAAAATTAATTTTGTGTGGCTAGGCAAAGCATTAGTCATGACATTATTTTGAGAGGTGATGGACTATTTCAATGGCAAAATAAATAAACAAAAATAATTAACAGAAGAATGTTAATTTGTAGTTCTGAACATATTTAGTTGTTTTACTTTTTGTTATTCACGTTATTCCTTTCTCCTACAGCGTCCGTCACAATTACGTCCAAACGGCAGTTTATGCAAATTATCGATGATGTAACTTGGCGACTTTCATGACAGCCAATAGCTGAGGCGTTGACAGCACTAGCGTGAAGACGAACGCGAGTAACTGTGACCGTGACCGAGTCATAGTGGGAGTGAACGGCCAGTTACCTGACGCGAAGGACTTTGTGAACAACAGGTAATTATGACCACGTGAGTGTTTTGAAACTGTGACTAAGCGGAACAGTGTAAAACAAACTGCTAACGCTAACCGTGACTAGCCGTTAGCTTTGGCATTAGCGCTGAGTGCGATTCACTTGTATTTTGCAAGTCTATGTGTTCAGTTGATGCTAATGCTAAATCAGCCTTAAACAACAATATATGGACATGGAACTTAGTTTGTGTGTTCAATTAGGAAATGACGACGGACATTTTGACGGCAATAAGGAGGGAAGTGATGCTCCTGTGACGTACGAAGGACAGTGGTTGTCAAAGTCGGGGGCCGCCAGGGGGCTGAGACCTCCACCTGCAGCCACAGTGGGCTGATCATCTGGCTGTTGGGTTAGACAAGTCCTTCTCAAATAGTGGGGCGCGCCCCCCTGGGGGGGCGCCGTGCAATGCCTGGGGGGGCGCGAGTGCTTGCTCTTGTTGTATTCAATTAAAGTGTAATTGCGCATCCAGAACGTAGGTGGCAGTGGCGCTCTCATTGTGCGCACTATTAGCTCTATGGTGTTTTTTAACAGAGCCCGCGGTAAGAGATGTAAACAAACTGAGGAACATGGAAAAATATTTGACAGGGATGAAAAGAAAGGCCGTAAGAGAGGAAGATAATAAGACAAAGTAAAGTCACTCAAAACCCAAGACAAGGAAATATGACGAAATGTCGAAACGTATGTAGCGCTTGGCTTCACTGTAACTACGGTCGGGGACGAGGAAAGACCGGTATGTTTGTTCAGAGAAAACGCTCCGAATATTGCCAGCAATCATCATGTTTTGTGACTGCTACGTCAGTTAACCAGCGAGCACTGTTGGCATCATATAATGTAAAATATTTAAATAATAAATAAATAATTTAATACCTAAAATAGTTTAAATGAGGATTTTTTTAAAAAATTTGGGGGGGGGACGCCGCAACATTTTCTTCTTCCTAAGGGGGGCGTAACAGAAAATAATTGAGAACCACTGGGTTAGACAGACCAGAGTCAGCAGAGGAGGATGGACCTATCTGTTGACCACGCCCCTTATGGGCGTGTCCAGATGTCACATGTCTGTTTGCATTAGTCAGGATAAACTCGGATACATGTGATCTGTGATAACACTACATTGTTAATTTTGTCTAAAATAACTTTACCGTCAGCATCCTTTATAAATCCAATATATGCCCAGACTTCTGATCGTGTTTTTTTACTTGGGGGAAAATCTCTGGAGCGCTGTTTCAACAAGAGCGCTATCGTAGCTAAGGGAGTGATTTTGATTGTTTTGACGCCAACAACAGAAGGAAGGAACATGAAAAGGTTGAAAAGTCAAGGCGAGCATGGTCCCCGTGATAGTAGGACCACCCGGGGTAGTGACGCCCAAATTGAGGGAGTGGCTCTAACGGATCCCAGGAACAACACCAGAAGTCTTTTTCTCCTGAGCCACGGCCAGGTCTTCAAAAAGGGATTTCACATAAGCGTCATAGTCGCACACAGTCACATCACGAAACACGTTCTTGAACATGAGGTCAACTAGGAGCCTAGGAACCTTCCCAAACATCAGATAGAAAGGTGCAAACCCTGTGGTCTCATGAACAGTGCAGTTATAATCAAAATGGACTGAATCATCTGCTGCCGTTTCTGTTTGGATCGAGGAGGCGGAGATCTCAGCATGTTACCCATGGTACGATTAAACCCCTACCACCGTTGGCGTGTTTCAATCACGTGTGCGATTTGTCAACCCCCGACCGCTTCAAGAGCTCAGCAATGTCTTTTAATTTATCCGAACAAACAAGGAGCTGAGACTTTTGATGTGTTTGTCCATAGCCAGGGCAGTAAAAGAAGTAAACAGACCTAACTGATTTGTCAGACCAGAGAGAGCAACGGGGGTCTCTTTGACATCTTCAAATCCCTCACAATAGCGCTTTTACATAGATGATTCGAGTCTGAGAAATCTGAGATGTCTTACATAGGAGGTGATGACCCAGCTACCGCTTGAAGACCCCACAGCTTTGATGAGAAAAGCTGTCCTGTGATCTTATTTTTACTTAAAATACATGACAAATCAAGTGCAGAGGACTAGACGGAGTAAAAATAGGTCATACAACGAGCGAGAGGAGAGTCCTGGTGTCAAAGAGCAACCTTTCCCCTGGTGCCAGCCTTTGATTCTCCAGATGAAGCACCCTGAGCTCATGGAGCTGCTCCAGCCTCTTCACCGCTGCTATACTGTTACTGTTTGGAGAGTTTCTGCAGGTTGTGGAGATTATTTATACAAGTGATGCTGTTGTTAATATCTTCAATATTCTTGCTGTAATAATAGAGGTGGGTGATCAGAAGTGGTCTCTAGATGTAGCAATCAGATCCATGGATCAGACGCACCATGTTGGCTTGTCACAAACTCCATCGGACGTAAGTCGGTTTTCTACTAAGTTTGTAAAGTGTGTGGCCCCTAGAACTGCAAACTGCAAAGTAAGGTGGTGCTTTGGCGTCAGGCTACACGAGGACCTTCAGCTACGACAAACTAGCATCACTGGGTGACCGATTGATGGGAGACCCGGACTGGACTGTACAAGGTTGGTGCATAAAGGTTGACTGAAATAGTGTCTCCAGTCTTTTTTTTTTAAATAAATCTGTGATTGTCTTCCCAAGAGCCTCAGCAGGGACGACTTGTGTAGGCTGAGGGGCAGGCTCAGTAAGAGGTGTGGAGCTAGCAGTGGGCGCCAGTGGTGGGTCAAAAACTGATCAGTTGTGTAGTTGAAAGCACCGGGGGACGTGGACTTACCCCTACTAGAGCTGTAATCGTGCCTTAAAAGTTTGGCCCGACAGAAATCAGCCCGAGCCCGAGACTGACGGGTTTTTAAAAGCCCGAACCTGTTTATAGGCCACTAGGAAGTTCTAACAAAGAAATTAAATAATGAAATAAGTCCTCTAACATCTCAGTAACAACATAACATCTCACACTCAAATAGGCCTAGGCATAGCCTACATTATAAATAGACCTACGGGCCTATAAAAAAGGAGTCTTTCTTAACAAACTAAGTCAAGATAAGTTCTAAACTAAGATAAGCATTACCTGTCCACTCATTTAGACCGAACCCGTCGGGTCCCGTTGGGTTCGGGCAAAGATTCACAGCTCTAACCCCTATCATAGCACAGTGAAGCAATTTGCAGGCCCCTCCCCATCCCCAATGTGACACTGTGCCCACGACCAACATTGGCATGAACCCTAAAGGTGTCCTCTCCTGCCATAATGCCCAATAGAAATGGAGAGAAAAACAAACGGTGATTTACAGATCAACAGAAATCAAACAAAACCCCACTCTCCCTCTGTAATATTTGTATTCCCATAAGAAATCGTACCCAGAATAACATCTGCGACCTGTGGTAGTGTAGGAATAAAAGTTTATTTCATCCGATTAACCTTTAATATCACGTAGTGTCTCTTTAATTCCACGAATCGACGCACCAGATGTGCATGCGGCAAGAGTTGAGCCAGAATCCCGTTAGCGAGCGATGCCCCCCTGCAGGTACCGTGGAGAAGAGCCGCCCACCAGGAGCACCTGCCGGCTAGTGTAGCGGCCCGCCGACACCAAGAACGAAAGCTGGAGAGCTGCGAGTCAGGACCGCCAGCTAGCGGGCGAAGCTTCCCGCGGACCATGGGACCGTCACCGTTTTCAAAGACCCTTATCCTTGTCTATGCTACCTTTCTTTGTCTTTTTATACTTCATGTAGGCTAAGTAGAGTACAGCTTACTCAGTGCCTGGTGGCTGCTTTAGTTAACCCAGTGCAGATTTCATTCGTCCCCTATGACCAGCTGTTCTTGGGTATCGAAGTAATCCAGCGATATCTGTTTGAACACACATGAGGCCACTGAAGGAAGGAGCCTCTTAAATAAATGTGCTACAAGCTGTAGCCCACGGCTAACGAACACTGACACCATGGCTGACAAGAGGGGCCCAAAGTGTCTTACCCAGAATCCCCTGCTGTAGAGTACTGTAGAGTTTTTAATCATTCTTTAATCGGTTTGAAGAAACTGGTTCTTAGATTAATGCAGTGAGGGATTATTAGCATCACTTACCCCAACCGAGAGGACTGGCGGAGCAGCAGGACAGCGCGTCTGGAGCTGGTAGGGATTCACTCTAGTGCTGAAATATCACTTTAGCTTCACTGAGGAGCTGCTCTCTCTTTGAACCGAGGACAAAGAAAATCCATCTTTTTTTTTTATTATTTATTTCATTTTTTTATTATTTCTGTTAATAGCGCTGCTGCTGCTGCTGCTGCTGCTTTTTTAAATACACTAATTATCTGTGCCGGTGCACTGGCTCCCATTGCTGCGCAATGGGAGCCAGTGCACGCCCCTGCAGGCAGGCGCAGCCTGCCTGCAGGGGCGTGGCACATATATTGCTATTGCTTTGCGTTTATTATTCTTATATTTCTTCCGTAATTTTTCGGTTCGCTTCTTCTCCCAGAGTTTTGGAGACATATAGACCAATTTATATGGAGACGTGCGCATTGATTGGGACAAGTGTGCTATGTCTCACATAAGCGATCCGTCCAACGGGGCGAGAATAAACGGCGAAATTCCCGCGTCTCGTAACATGGAAGTGAATGGAGAAGCCCGGAAAAAAGCGGCAACATTCCAAAATGGACAGCTTGGCTTTGCTGAGCGATCACTCAGCCGTGCTTTGGAGTAGAAAAATGCTTTGAAGTTTGTACGAGGCACGGGAAGTGTAGCTTCGTTTTTCTGAAAACGGTGTTTCGATAGCTTTTACGGTTTGGTCGGGGTCGCAGTTTACGTTTTGCTGAAATTTTGGAAAAAAGTTAAAAAATCGTCGTTTATAATGGGGCTCTATGGGCGCACTCTAGCCGCACTGTAGGTTCAGAGTTTCGTCGAAATTCTGAAAAAAAAAGGTTTCAATCTCACGTGGCGGCCACAGGTTTTGAGCTACACAGATAAAAAATACATAAAAACGTAGGGATTTTTGTTGCCTTTCAGATGATGTGTGTTTTATTCACGTGGGACGTACGGTTTGGACTGCAGGCTCCTCCGAGCGAGGAGTGCGCCGACAGCTTTTCGAATTTTTTCCCATTCGTGTGTATGTAGAAACCGAGAGAGATTTCTCGACGATTTTTCTCGTCGCATGCCTTTCTTTCCAAAACGAGTACGGCCACAATTTTGGCAGCACGCTCGTGGGAACAACACTAATTTGTAGAAAACCCTCGGCCGACGCTCACAATGCGTTCGTTTTCGAGATAGGACTTGTAGTTTTCAAAATATGAGCGTTTGTTCTGACGCAGATTTCTAGGGTGCAGGAGAGAGGAGAGTGAATATATAGAATATCATGTACGCATAGCGTAGCCATGGCAACGGCCCCCAACGAGCAGGCAGAGCACAGGTGCGCTGAGACAATGGAGGGAAAAGCGTCACGATCTGCCAAAAGATTAGGGTCTGTCAGTGTATTACAATGGGGAGGAAGAACACCCCATACAGGAGCACATTCACACAGACGCAGAGTGCCATAACATTATGAACACTGAACCGATCCTGATGAACAAAAACATCGCAGGTGTGCACACAGAAGGCTGAGGGGCACAGAGGGAGACGATATGCCAAAACATTATCACCCCCCCTGCCCTTACCACTATAGCTTTACATACACAGATTGACAAAACATTAGGGACTCTCCTCAGTCTATTACAATGGGGAGGCATAACACCGCATGACCCCCCCCCCACCTCCCTCCCTATCTCCCTCCCTCCCTCTCTCCCTCCCTCCTCAGTTAGTGCTTTCACACAGCCGATCTGCCAAAAGATTAGGGACTCTCCTCAGTCTATTACAATGGGGAGGCAGAACACCCCATGACCCCCCCCCCTCCGTCTCTCCCTCTCTCCCTCTCTCCCTCCCTCCTCAGTTAGTGCTTTCACACAGCCGATCTGCCAAAAGATTAGGTACTCTCCTCAGTCTATTACAATGGGGAGGCAGAACACCCCATGACCCCCCCCCCCCCCCGTCTCTCCCTCTCTCTCTCTCTCCCTCCCTCCTCAGTTAGTGCTTTCACACAGCCGATCTGCCAAAAGATTAGGTACTCTCCTCAGTCTATTACAATGGGGAGGCAGAACACCCCATGACCCCCCCCCCCGTCTCTCCCTCTCTCTCTCTCTCCCTCCCTCCTCAGTTAGTGCTTTCACACAGCCGATCTGCCAAAAGATTAGGGACTCTCCTCAGTCTATTACAATGAGGAGGCAGAACAACCCATGACCCCCCCTCTCCCTCCCTCTCTCCCTCTCTCCTTCCCTCCCTCCTTCTCTCCCTCTCTCCCTCCCTCCTTTCTTCTCTCCCTCTCTCCTTCCCTCTCTCCCTCTTTCCTTCCCTCCCTCCCTCTCGCCCTCCTTCCTTCCCTCCCTCCCTCTCTCCTTCCCTCCCTCCCTCTCTCCCTCCCTCCTTCCTTCTCTCCCTCTCTCCTTCCCTCTCTCACTCTCTCCTTCCCTCCCTCCCTCTCTCTTTCTCTGCCAGAACCTGACATTGTTACCCTCAGACTCCATTTTAGCGTTACAGTAATGGACAGCCAAAACATTATGACCACTTCAAGCATTACAGGACTATAGTACAGTGGCAGAATCTGACACTGACCCACCACTCCATTTCAGCATTACAGTAAGAGACTGCCAAAACATTATGACCACTTCAGTCATTGCAGGACTATAGTACAATGGCAGAATCTGACACTGACACCCCACTCCATTTCAGCATTACAGTAACAGACTGCCAAAACATTATGACCACTTAAAGCATTACAGGGGCATATTGGAGTGGCAGAACTCTATGACATCAAACTCACAATGAAACACCACGCACACATCATGACGCACACATCACCGGCACAGTCAAAATTTCCGCAGGAATTTTCTAGTTTATTTTATGACCTGCCAAGGTGTTACATGGCTTCGTGCGCACAGATGTTCAGTCAGGAGTGTTTTTCTAAAGGTGTTGCTTTGCTGCGATACCACTGGGAGAAATGAAATTAAAAAAATAAATAAAAAAACATCTAATTTTAATTTTTAATCCTAACACCCGAACAGATTCCAGCCCCCTTAAAATAAATTCCTTGTTCTTAAGTGCCGCTGTTTAAATTCACACAAATCCCACGCACATTAGTTTCAGCTCAGTTGCGGATTTTTATTTTACGGCAGCCACTTTTGATGAGTTTTTAATTCAGATCGGTTAGATACGAGCCCTCGCGATCGGCCTTCCCCGCGCCTCCGAATGAAAACGCATTTTCACAGCGTGACACGGGGAGATCGTCGCCAGTCAAGCCGGTGAAGACGTGTCGGTGTAACGGTGAAATCATGCTAATGTCCCAAACTTTAAAGAGCAATCACCCAACTCGAGCACGGCCTGTTTGAAAGACGCAGGTAAGAGCTCTAATGTTGTGTTGGTGATTTGTGTTAACACATGGTGAATTTAGTTTTAGAAGATTTAAGACGAGTCTCCTGGTGAGTGGCCGTTTGTTACCATGCACGATTAATGTTTCTGTCGTGCTGCATTTTAGGGAACAGAAGTGTGTAACTACACACGTTACCTTATCTACGTGCAGCAAAACCTGTCCACATAGCGTTTATTTACTAAAATACCTAATTCATTTGTCAGTCTCCCTGTGCTGTGTATTCTAAGATAAGTACTAGAAACAGCCTCAGTAAGAGAAGCAAGTTGAATAAAAAGTATTTTTGCTGAAATAGCATTGTCCTGAATCTGCTTTACTCACTGAACACCAGATTAAAGGGGAATTAGTGTTTTTTTTTACAACTTGGACTTTATTTCTGGCATAAAATATGATCGTTTACTCACCCATATAACTTAACATTTGGAATCATTCGAATGGTATTTAGATCCATGTACATCCATATAGTGGGAGTGAATGGGGCACCAAAACACAGCCTCTAAATAACACATTATCTGACATGAAACTCGTACATTTCACCAATATTTTGTTATGATACACTATTGCTATCCCCCCCCAAAAAAACGTGGACCTGGTGTCTGGCAACAGAATATTGTTAGTGGGGCGTCTTTGTCTCCTATGTTTTTTTATTTTAGCAGTTCCCAAAGTGTTTTTGTTTGTGTACCTGCTGGGGATGGCTGCTGCCATCAGTGAGTGTCATTACTATGGGGTGGGGGTGCCTGGTCTGGTCTAGGTGGGTGCTACATGTCTAAGTAACATCCACATGAATGAATGCAAGGTCCAAAAGTTTCCTAGCAGAACAATGAATTGTCACAAGATGGTCGATGATATTTACTCCTCCTGTCAGTGGTTTTAATCTTGTGGCGTACATGGCCCATGCAACTGAAGAATGTGTCCAAACTTCACCCAGGTTTCCAACGTGCACTTGTTTGAGCAACTCAATCCTTTAGCTACCACCGTGTTTCTGTCACGTCTCTCCCATCTTTACCCCACGTAGCGCAAACATGGAGAGAACATGGTTAATAGGCGCTCGTATCGATTGGGTCGGCCTGTTTTGACTGGAGTGGTTACGTGAGTCGTTTATATTCTGATTAAGACTGGTTTACCAGTGTCCATGCCGGTGATCTCCGTTAGGGCCCAGTCACACTATGCTGCCATGGCGACTGTTTGGGAGGAAAGACTGCAGTGGGAGCAGATGTTGATGTCCCCCTGACACGAGGCTTTCCCTCTGTACCCTGAGAGACGAGCTGTCTAACTGCTTTTCCCTGATCCGCTCACCAGGGCGCTCACAACATAGCAAACTGACTGTAGCCACAGTGGTCTGTACTTTGATGAGATAATTTGCAACCGGCAGTCAACGCAGAAGTAAAGCAAGCCCGACATCCAATCCTGGGTGGATGCAGAGCAATTAATGGACTCCCCCAGACACGACTGAAACACCAGCCTCCAACAGCAGACCAATTACTCCGTCCTTCCTGAATCATAAGCTAGAATTCCACCTGTCCACGCTATACATTTGGATCTTATTACTGCCGAATCAAACTCGAGACGCAGATAAATACTGACGCTGAGCGAGGCAGCGAGGAGAAGCAGATTTCTGGAAAAAAAACGAAGCGACCTCTAACACGAGCGGCAAAACATGAAGCAAAAACAAAAACAGAAGAACGCGCCAAAGCAAATCAATTACCACCAGGGCTTATGTGAGATTCCACACCTCTCATGTGCTGTAGTTTTGTTTGTTTTGTTTTCTTTTTGGCTAACAGACCCTGCCATATTTGCTCTTGATGAAGCTTTGGCTGCATAATTTCTTGAATCCAGATCAAGTTCAGATTCAGCCTGCTCATTTTGAAACAAATTTCTTAACACTTACAGTGGGTATACTTTGCGAGCCTCCTCCATCTGGTGCTTTGATTGGATGTCTTGTATGGCCAGATGAGAGAAGACAACAGTGACTTTTTACTTTGATAAGAGTCCATTGATATAATATTCATATACAACGGATTTAGAAGTATAATTTTGTCGGATGAATTAACAATGAAACCACTTCCATCAAACTGCAGGGAAGCAGTATTGTTCACATCTGTTCCAAATTGCAAATTGTTTAAAAAGACTTTTTTACTGTAAAACATTGTGATTACATAAGAAAAGAGTGATGGTCCAGGTTGTTGGTAAGAGCCATAAGTTGTCGAGCATGCTTCTTGAGAAATTACTGTCATTTGATTTGACCAGCACGGTCAACAGTAGAACAGCAGAAGACAATCTATAAGTTACTTACAGACCCAGTCCAGTCCTCTTTTGCTGCAATAAGCTTCTGCAACGTCTTGTATTGATGATGAGAGAGTCTCCAGCACTTCCCAAAGATCCTCAATGGGGTTAAGGTCTGGACTCTGTGGTGGAACAATCCATCTCATGCTCCCTGAACCACTCTTTCACAACCTGAGCCCCATGAATCCTGACATTGTCATCTTGGAATATGATCCATTGATGGAATAAGCTGCTCATTCAGTATATTCAGGTAGTCAGCTAATGAACCTAGACCTGAGCAACTGCAGCAACCCCAGATCATAGCACTGCCCCATAGCACAGGCTTGTACAGTAGACACTAGGCATGATGGCTGCATCACTTCATCTGCCTCTCTTCTTACCCTGATGCCCCCATCACTCTGGATAACAGGGTAAATCTGGACTCATCAGACCACATGACCTTCTGCCCCAGAGTCTCCAGTTTTCTTAAGGCTACACAGCTGTTCAGACCTAATCCCTTGAGTTCCCTTCACCTTGTACTTTCACTATTCAACATAGCCATGAGTTCTACAGTTGTTCTTCTTCAAATACGATGCTTCTCCACTCTCCTTCCAGTTTTTAATAATGTGTTGGACAGTTCTTAACACAGTTTTAGTAGTTTCTACAATCTCCTTAGATGTTTTCTCTGCTTGATGCATGCCAATGATTTGACTCCTTCTCCAACATCTTCTCCACAACCACAGGATGTGTCTTTAGACATGGTTGTTTAAGAAATAAGAAGCTACTCATTGGATCAGTTGGGGTTAAATAACTTGTTTCCAGTTGAAAGATAATCATCCAATAGGAGGTGAATATCTATTTGCTTAGTCAAATCCAGGTGGCAATTTTTTTCTTTGGCCAGTCCAAGTATGTCTGAGGTCTTTCAGGAACACAATCTGCGTTATATAGGTAGTCCAGCAGAGACCATTAACAAAGGTGCTATTTTTTCAGCTGTCAATTCAATTTACACATAGATATATTAATAGTTGCTGGTAATAACTGAACAGATCAAGAATATCTCAACAGATGAGGCCGAAAAACAAGTTATACCAGGCTGCACCACCACGTGCAGCTGCTTACGGTTTAATGTCAGAGATATAAAGGCGTCTTTCACTGTACTGTCACAAGTAACACTAAACTCACATCAGTGCAAAAAGTTGTTTAAAAAGGCTGCCAGTATTCGTTAGCTACGTGAGGCCGAAGGCTAACGTGAGAGAAGCCGCGGTTGGTAACGTTCAGGGTCGGCCGGACTCTTGCACGCTTTCAACAACCTTAAAACTGCATGAAGCGTATCAGCTATGCTCTCTGCTCTCAGTATGACTAAATGTTGGCAATGGCATCAATAAGTTATGGGTTATTTACTTTGGAAAACTGCCGATACTTTTGATTTATTCTGGCTAATTATTTAATAACCATTTTTTAATGCCATTTCTGCACAACTTCAAGTAAGATGGTGTGTACTTTTAGAGAGATTCTTAGATTCTTAATGTAGCTGAATTGAGCAAGCGTTGGGTTAACTAGCCAACTGTTGGTAGAATACATTCTGTGCATCTCTGCTTACACAACTTAGCAAGTAAATACTTGATTTCTTTGTTTAAATTGGAGCCACGTGTCCCGACTTCATGAAAAGTTTAGCCTGCTGCAAATCATTTGTCAGCAAACTAGTTGAACGGCAAGGACGTCCATCATTCTCCCCTCACTTTGACGAGGCGCTGCAGTCTGCTTTAATCAAGCTGTACACGCTGCATTAATATTTCAGGATCGAGTTGGTGAGAGCTACTTTGTGCTGCGCTGGCAACAGAGAAGAGGCCCCGTCCGGCACACGACGTATATCTTTTAAATGAAGCCATTAAAAACGCTGCACGGCCTAAAGTTGGACAGGCACTGAAAGCAGAGACGAGTCCTGTTATTTACAAAGAGTGAATGTAAATACGCTGCGTCATTACTACAACTTTGGAGTCGAGAAGACGATTTATGGCACAGGAAACGGCGAGAGCCAGCGAGGAGTCTGATGCATTATTGTTTGAGGAACACAATGAATTCATCATAAGCAATTAGAGCGTGTTATATACTAAAGCCCCTCGTCCCGTCATCGCTCACTGTGATAAATGTGAGCAGCCTTTGCGTTTTTCGGTGTTTCTGCACCAACAACCCTCCCCCCCACATTCTCCAGGGGATTAAAGAGACTCGCCTATAATCAAGTTTTAAACAGTCAAAAGTATTCGGAAGCCCTCGCTCCGTAGGGATCGAATCGGCTCGAGACGCAAATCAAAAGGCTCTGTTTGCGAATCCGGAGCAGAGGTCGTTAAAGGTAAGGAAGGAGAGAAGACTGAGACTTCTCTGCTCCCATTTCACCGTGGCGTTTCCTCCCCGTTTCATCATCCAGTCTCCTATCCCACTGCGAGTTGTACGCCGTGGCCACTCGAGTTTACTCGCCAATCTATAAAATATGATGTGCACACATGCGCGGATCAGAGAGCGATAAGACGCGTCAAATATTCCCCTGATAATCTGAGACGACCCCCTCGCTCCTGCTGCTCGTTTTCAAGAAGAAAAAAAAGCAACAGGGCGTAGACGAAGCCTCGGTTTCGACATAGACGTTCGGGTTTTTAGCGACAGATGTGGCGTCGGCGGGTTAGACAGACGATCGGCAGCGACGCAATCTCAGCCGCCGCCGCCGCCGCTCTCGCTGTGCAAATTATCAGCACTGCGCTAGAGTGTGTGGTGTGTCTGAGCACGTGTGGACGCATGTGACGCCGCCGTGGACTCAATTTGGTTATTTTCTCCTCCCTGAGTAAAACCTCAAATGAGCTGTGAGTCTCTTGTGTGTGTGTGTTGTTCAGGGTTTAATAGTGTGTGTGTGATCGTGCTCCCCAAAGCGGTGTTTTATGACAGAGATGGCGGGGGTTCCTCCGGTAGGAACAGACTTAGTTTGAAGTCCCCAAAGATAACCAGGAACTTAAGGTAATCCTCGTATTCTGTGTCCTGGCACGATTTAGAGCAAGACCACAGACTCAACGCTGAGCTTCAGTTCAATGACTGCAACCCGAAAAGACGGATGTAGACTCGGCTTACAGTCGGGTGTCAAACATATGGCCCGTGGGCTAGAGGGACCAACCTGGCCCGTGGAATTAATTTGTAAATATTACGTAACTGCTAAATCTGATTTGTCCTCTAGGCTTCACACTGTTTACTGAGACCTGGATCTAAACTCTGGATGGTAGCAATGCGCCGAAATTGGGTTTATTTTTCTTAAGCAGTCTCAGGTCGGTGGTGGTTCACGGCAAGAAGGTTCTGGGTTTGAATCCCTTGGCCGATAAGGACCTTTCTTTGTGGAGTTTTCTGCGGTTACTGGTTTTACCTTTATATTTCATCTTAAAAACAGTTTACCTTGCCTTGTTGGGTATCATTCTTTTCAGCACAACCTCACATGTGTGATTTAACAGTTATTTTTTCATTCTGACATACTGTATTAACACAGTGGACCTAAAACCACACTAAAAAACCCTAGATTTTTCACTGTGAAAACCACAAACATATTTAACAAACCATTTTTATAACTTAGAATGCAAATCTAAACTGTACATTTCAAAAGCTCATATAAAAATTTAGCAAACAACAAAGTTATTTACAACTATTTACAATGAAATGCAGCAAATGCATCAGGCGTTTTTTGCAACTATTTACAACCATTTGGAAAACTATCAGACGTCACAATAAGTAATGTCTAATAAATACATAAGGTCACAAATGTCTCAAATCTCAAACTCGTTTCTCTTCATCGTCGTCCGTCCATAGATCGTATATAGCGTCACTCCCATAAATCTTCCCTCTTTCTTAGCAACCATTATCATATCATTTTCTGATTGGCTGATGTGATGCATTTTTCCACCAATAGGGAAGAGGGTTTCTTTTGCTTTCGATCACCTGAGGCCGGCTAGCGATCTCCACTTCCTAGCGTTTTCCATTTCGCACCTTCCTCCTGCACTAAACACGATGACACTATTCAGGGAAAAATCATGCCATGTATTAGTTTTAATGAGTCCGGTTGTACTTGGCCTATCAACACCATTTAAAAGGGTTTTTATCAGGGCTTAGTTTATAATTTAGTTTGTTTAAAAAAATGACTTTGAGCACTGATAATACACACACAGCCTAATGTTTGTTTATGGTATAATTTTCCTCAGACCTTTCCTCAGTAAAACCTTTGCATAATTGTGGTTATGCTTCTGTGGGATGGCACGTCACCGTTTTAAACGGTTAAACACAGTAAATAGGAGCTTGCTAATTAGTTTGTGCAAGAGAAACACATCCCACTAGAAATCAAAGAGTCGGGGTGAGGAGGCAGGGGGAGTATCTACTGCGCCATTAGACATCGACTCTTGCTGTAACCTATAACGACGTTCTACACATTAGACGATGCGGAAAAAGGTCGGTTAGTAATGACGAATCGCGGCTGAATTTCATTAAAGTGTGCCAGTGTCACGGTCCCAGCACCGAGCGCGTTGGCTCATTGTCGTGGCTTACTGCGACACGTGATTGGAACAAAGCCATCACTGATGTTATTAGACCTGCATTAGCCCAGACCTCATTCTCTCCTGTGACGTGTCTATCCTTCAAGGTTTCTTGTACTTTGTGACTGTGAGCTCCACCGCATCGCACGTCGAGTACGTATTCATGGTTCTCACTTCTGTTTAAGGTGTGATTACCTCGCTCTTTATGGTTGGATGACAACCAGACGTGTGGAGGCGACTGATCAATGGTGACACGCTAACAAGTAAGATGGCAAGTGTTTCTGAGCGACCAGTGTTTGCACAGGACACGAGTTTATGTTGCAGAAACCAGAATATTCAAAAATAGTCATTTCACTGCCACGACAGTCTCCAAACGTTTCCATCATTGCTCATTAAAGGGGAATTACTGTTTTTGTACAACCTGAACATTATTTCTGGCATAAAATACAGTTGTTTACTCACCCATATAACTTTTGTGTAATTTGTAGTCGTTTTGAGATATTTATAGTGGGAGTGAATGGGGCACCGAAACGCTGCCTCTAAATAACACATTATTTCCCACGGAACTCGTTTATTTTTTATATTTTTTTATCGTATAGTAGAATTATTCGCTGAATTTTGGACCGATTTCCAAACGTATTGATCTGTTAAAAACGTCACACATGTAGCTATGTTAAAAATATGGTTTTACTACCCAAATACTAATTCTACTTAATGTTATCAGCAGACTAGTTTCTGACAGAGGATTGTAAAGATGCCAAGACTTCAACTGAGCGACTTATGATGACTTTTATTGTGTAGAAACAACATTCCTCCATAGATGTAATGCACTGTAGGAGTGAGTGGCCCTGTTCCAAGATGGCCGCCCTGTAGGCACGCCGCTCCAGTAGACGACAGCACTCAATGAGGCGTCCACAACCTCAGAATCAGAAAAATATTCAGCCATGATGCAAAAGACTAGCTAATTACAGGTAAACGAGCCGACGGTCGTGAGTGCACGTGGCGCTCAGAGATGACATCATCATGGCGTAGAGGCTGCAATTAGCCATTTACGCACTTCCGTATTTCTCGACCGGAAACACGTCATTGTAGCGTTGTAGAACTTCCTGTTGTCGTAGCGGGCTAGCGGCAGATACGGAAAATGTGTTCCAGGCTGTTCGTCTTCCACCCAAAAACAGCCCTAGACCTTTCATTTCATTCTTTTCCTGTGGATCCAAACATGAAACCCAAATGGATACAGACGATCCGAAGAGAGGAAGGGAACGAGTTTACCTAGTTTAGCTTCACCAAATTACCGGTTGTTACGTTAGCTCATGTCATCTCACTTAAACATACACACAACATCTTCAATTGGATGTGTTATACTCTATATTACAAATTCACAACACCTAAGATTTACCGTTACTTACTTTACAGTACCGGTTATATGCTAACGCTATAGCAGTGTTCTTCTTTACTTACCTTGGTAATTGTGGATAAATTCTTTGTCCAATTTGTTTGCTTTTGTGGACGAATTTACAGGCTTGCCGAAAAAAAACGTTACCGTTAGTTGCCATTTCGCCATCAGCAAAGCATAAACTGGAACTGGGCCAGCGGTACCGTGACGTATTCATCTTTTTTTGGCGTAAAAGGCGTATTCAGTGCCCCAGTCACTCCCATTATATGGATATACACGGATCTAAATATCTCAAAGCGGCTACAAATTACACTAAACGTATATGGGTGAGTAAACAACCGTATTTTACGCCAGAAATAAAGTCGTAAAAAAAACAGTCGTTCCCCTTTAATAAAAGTGTGACTAAATGTTTACGTTACAACAAGCAGGCCCCTCTTCAACCATATGCTGGCGGTTTGTCAAGCATGTGCCGCCTCTCCAGATTTTCGTGGGCGAGCGTCTAATCGGCGCTTCTCGCCAAGACGCTCAGCAGGCTGGAGTGGGGCTTTTGTCTGGTGACACCCGCACTGATCTGGGATCTGCTCTGACGCCAGGAGGTCCCTCTGTGGAGTAACGCCGAGCGAAAAAGCCTCCTGCTCCCACTCCGCTCTTTGGTCGTCCCCTCTCGCTTGTCGCACTGCCTCCCCTCCGCCGCTTCCTCTCATCTCTCTTTCCCGCTCACAAGCTGCGTCACGGTGTTTAGACTAATTGACAGCACCTCTCGGGCATGACACAAATAGAGCCTCAATTTACAAGTCAAATATGTATAAGGAGCGGCGCGCGTGAATGGAGGGGAGCCAAGGCGGAGCCGTGGATGCAGCGGGGGTTGAAGAGGGTTGAAGGCTGGGTGTTGAATAAAATAACCAGATACAATGTGGTGAGCAGGGGGCTATAACTGGGCCACGCAGAGAGCGAGAAGAAGGGATGCGTGCGGGCTGCTCGCTGAAGTTCGTCTTTTGAAGTGTGGTTTTCCTCTGTATTTATGACTCGTGCTCGTGTCAGCGTGAGCGCATGGGCGCCGATGCATGCACGCGAAATTAGGTGTGCAAGAGCGCGGCTTTCATACAGTAGGCGGTGTGTGTGTGTGTGTGTGTGTGTGTGAGCCCATGCATGAGTGTGTAATATATAGGGACACGAGCATCTGTGTGCATGAGAGAGAGGCTGTCACTAAATAAATAAATAATGAAATAAAAAAAGAAGAGGAGAGGAGCGATGATGGATGAACAGGTAGCTGCCTCCAAAACGTCCGCCGCTGGAATGAAGCCGTACCAGCAGCGCCGCGCTTCACCTATCAATCTGGCTGTCGGCAGATTACGGCGACACGCCCACGGTACACAGAGAGAGAGAGAGAGAGAGAGGGGGAGAGAGGGGTGAGGAACAAAAAGATGGAGAGATGTCAGGGGGGAGGAGACAAACGTGTTGAGCGATAGGTGGGGAAAGAAAAAAATAAATAAATAAATCCCGTTTCCGTGAGGGTTTGCGTGTTGATGAGTGTGCGCGCTCTTCGCCTATCCCTCCCCTACTATTTTTGCCCAGTTGCCATGGCAACCGTCGTCCTTATGCTTGTGTGTGAGTGTGTGTGTGTTTGGGGGGGGGTGTAAAGTCAACTCTCGCAGTAACTGCTGCATCGTCCACACCGAGCTGCGTCGCACACCCGCCCTGCTCTGAAGTGACCGGCGAGGAATGCTCCACCTCCCTCGACCGCCGGCGCCCACCGGCCTCAGATAATCACTCACAGCTTGAGATTATTCGCGGGCCTCAGCTATGTGGAACAAATTAAGGACACATAGAATGACTAGGTGCTCGTTAAGGCCGATTCCATAGCCGCCGCCCGCCACCGCCACCGTAATAGAGCGCTCTAATTAAACTGCCGTGGCGTTGAAGCAGCATCAAGCTGACCTCGACGCCTCTGAAGACACTTGAGCTCTATCGTGCTACCAAGATCCACTCATTACCACCCTGCTCTCTCTCTCTCTCTCTCTCTCTCTCTCTCTCTCTCTCGTTCTCCGGGCTAACCAGTGAGTGGTTTGTGTGCACAAGGGTGAAGAGCTTTTTGGAAATTGGTTTCACTTTGTACCACAGACCCGTTTGGCTGATAAAGAAGAAGACTTTCCTGCGCTCTCCCTCTGATGTTTGCATGTGCAAGTGAATATTTCTTGAGTTCCTGTAGTGAATAATTTGAACTCGTAAGCCCTTTATAGGTTAAAATGTCCAACATCTTAATTAAACTTCTGATCTTCCTTACTAATAACGGGCTACTAGATGTTTAGATGTTTTTTTAAGTCTTGGTGTCAAATAACCAACATATTATCAGGTATTGCTAATGATTACTTGCCTGGCAACCAGCCTACTTTCCCTTTTTCCCTTTTCTGCTGGGCCAATCAAATCTCTGGATGCCAGAGTAACAGGGACATAGTCGTACACATCATCCGAGCGCCACGAAGCTGTTTACAACGACGTGGCTCCGATAAGTCGGAGGACTATCCGGTCGAATGCAGTGCATTCATGGGGACACGCCGCCCGTAATGACGTCCAAATGGCACGCTACCAGACTAATATCCTGATAAGAACATGAGTCTGGTGACATGCCAGATTCATATTCTGATAAGATTCACGTCTGGTTATGCCAGGATAGATAATTACCAAACGTTAATCAAATCCTGTGTTTTGTATGCAAAGTAAGTTTTTCGTAGAACTGCTGCGGCAAGACGGTGACATGGCAAGACCACCGGACGGATCATAGGTTTTGTATCTGGTTGCTCAATTTCTGTATTCTTATTCAGATAAATACATTTGATCAAACACTTTTGCAACTCATATATATGTAAAAAAAAAATACATTTTCTTGACTTTCATTAATACACATTCATTTGTAAAACAAAAACATAAAGTGGGCACCTCCCTTGCAAGGCTAAACACTGCCACTGCACAACCCTCACCATTTTCCTCACCATTAAAAGTCTATCAACAATAAATATTTCAATCATTAGCCTAGTCCTTTTATGAACCACGAGCCAAACAAACAAATCTACCGCGGTTCGCCCCGTTGATGCAGACTGAACCGCAAACCAAACCGACCACATCTATCATGATTCGCAAACACACTAAAGTCACACGGCCATCCTTACCTTTAGCTAGTTCCCCAGCTAGCATGCTTCCTACGTACCCATAGCCAGTCGCTCGCTCTCTCTACTGCCCGTGATATATTGCCAACCGCAGTCGTCTGGTAATTTTGTTTGCAGAAATATAAAAAATTCTGAACTCTTTACGTCTTATCTTTAAGGGGAACTACTGTTTTTTTATAACCTGGACCTTATTTCTGGCATAAAATACGGTGGTTTACTCACCCATATAACTTGAGTGTAAATCGTCTTCCTTTGGGAGATAATTAGATCAGCATATATCCATATAGTGGGAGTGAATGGGGCACCGAAACGCATACATTTCACCAATATTTTGTTATGATACGCTAGTGCTATTCCTCGCTGAGTCCAAAGTTACCTGTTGTCATCATCCAGGGTCTGTAGGTCAATCTTCTGACGTCTTCTGATCTGGATGATGTCGTCTGTGCAGTAGCTAGTTTTGTGGCGTTATTTAGAGGTTTCGGTGCCCCAGTCACTTATACTGCATGGATATACGGTGATCTAAATATCTCCCTAGGAATACGAATCATACAAAAGTTATATGGGTGAGTAAACGACCGTATTTTATGCCAGAAATAAGGTCCAGGTTGTAAAGAAAACAGTAATTCCCCTTTAATTAATTGACTGGTTAAAGTCCCTCATGCAGCCTCAGCATGTGTCTTGCCATTATGACCTAGCCTTGGTTCATTGAATTAAGCGTTTGTTGAAAGCACTGAGTTATAAACGGTGCACCAGTGTTGTGAATGATCCATAACAATGTCCTCATATTGATCGTGGCCCTGTATTGTGCTCTTGCTGTTACATACACTCAAGAGAACACAGCCAATTCATATTTACAATCTGTTTGTGTGTTTGTCCTTTTAAGTTTATCACACACGGTTCTGCAGACAAAGACATAATTGCGAGATCTTCTCGATAAAATACCACAAGGGAATAAGAACGAAAACACATGAGTCACTTGAGCAGAAGGGAATGATGAGATTTAAAAGCTGAACGAGACCCGGATGGGGATCAATTCTGGCGTGCCATATTGAATTACACCTTAAAAATGAGAAATATCACCGCTGCTGTGTTTTCTCAGTGTGGGATTGTTTATCACAGCTCTTCACGAAGCTCACATGTCACCGTCGGATATTTGTTTTTCAGCCGAAAAGACTTCCCGTCTCAGTTCATCCATTTCAACTTAAGGGCTTATTGACTGCGACCATTTACAAGCACCAAAACTAAGCGAGAGTCGCATTTATCAGACGCTTCGCCCTGATTACCAGCAAAATTAGGTTTCGTGTTTGTTTCTGTGGGTTTTTGGGACAGAAAGTTTTCTAAGATTTAAGTTGAAGATGTCGTAATTTAAAACAAAACACGTATAACAGATTTCACGGGTGGTAATGGTGTGCGGTTATATTTGGTTGACAATTTATTTTGAAAAACTACTTATACGTTGTGAAAAGTGCTGGTACGTCACAGTTGGTGATTATAACGCTACCATTGCCAATCCATAATAATTTGTGCCAGAGTTGTGTTATCGTTTTTACACATATCACACATATTGCTTTTTAATTATCCTGATTTTTCTCACCAGGCCTGTCTGCAAAATGGATTTTCAAATAAAGTCAAGTGTATGAACGAGCTGCTTTGTTGACATGACCTTGATAGAATCACACAGCGGGGTACTCAAAGTCGAACTGGTCTGCCGGTTTGATTTACTGAAACAGAAAGCGATTAATTAACCAGGCGTTTAGGTTTTAGGCTGTGATTGTGACCAAATATTATTTTAAATTATCTGAAAAGTCACAGTCAAGCTTTAATCTTTAAATCTATTAGTTAAACCCCGCATTGAAAGATAAACTCCTTTTTAATTGTCTTTGGATAATAGCGTCCTGAGAAGGGCTGTTTCATTTGTAATGCTCTGACAGTAATGTTTGATGGAATATATCTGCATTTTCTTCGTAGAGATTTAAAACAGCAACATCTCAGATGTTTTTCTTGAAGGAATATTAATATAATGGTGCAACTAGTGGTTAATGTCAGTCTTAAAATGTCTTGTATTAGCTAATTAATAACCCATAACCCTCAGATGTTCCCTTAAAGGGGAACTATTGTTTTTTACTAGCATATCATAACAAAATATTGGTGAAATTAATGAGTTTCACAGCAGATAATATGTTATTTAGAGGCTGTGTTTCGGTGCCCCATTCACTCCCATTATATGGATATATGCAGATATAAATATCTGACGAACAACTCCAAATGACATCAGCAAATTAAAATAACAACAAGTTATATGGGTGAGTAAACGATCGTATTTTATGCCACCAACAACTCATCGTATGGTTTTCTAGTCTATCCAGACTCATATGTTTGTTTTTCTAGAATTTTATATACATTGGTGTCAAAGTGAAGTAGACTCTTGTCCTTTTCTATATAAAATGGTATCACCTGTTACACATTTGTGATAAATTCACGTCGTAATTGGTGTATAAATGAGGCAACAGTGACTTTGGTCTTTGACAACCGAAATCCAATTAGTTCATCCTTCAGCCAAATTTGAATTAGTTCCCTAACGTTTCTCAAAATTCTCAAAAGATCACGTTTCCATCAAACACTCAACAGGGGAATAGCACTAGTCTATCATAACAAAATAATGGTGAAATGAACAACTTTCGTGGAAGATAATGTGTTATTTAGAGGCTGCGATTCGGTGCCCCATTCACTCCCACTATGTGGATATACGCAGATCTCTGCTGGATCTAAATATCTCCCAAAGGACTTAAAATAACACCAAAGTTATATGGCTGAGTAAACGATTATATACCAGAAATAAGGTCCAGGTTGTAAAAAACAGTAGTTCTCCTTTAAGTTCTGACCATACATCTCTGTTTAATGTTTGGAGTTTTTATAATTTTATCCTTAGAAATTTCACAGCTACACCTTGAAATCTGGCACAAATGTTCCCTTTTTTGACTCTGACAATGGGATTCACATGAAGGGTCACAGTGACATTGACCTTTCATGCCTTTGCAAATCAAATTCTAAATAGTAAATTCTTTCCCAGTTCAAAAATATTTCCCCAAGGCATCAAGGAGATATTGTGTCCCTGAGAATGGACCACACAGATGAACAATAGAGGTGGACGGATATCTTAAAACATAATGCTTCCAGCCACGCCTTCTGCCAGCACAGAGGTATACAAAGTCATATTTACAAGATAAAGTAACCCTACCCTTCTAGGGGTAAGTCAGAGCCTCCAAACACCATAATATACAGACAAAGCAGTCCAACCAAGGCGGAATAATTCTGTTTCGTGTGGAGATTTATCTTTTTCTGCACTGACTTACAAAGACTGGTAAAGCCTTTGTCTTTCCCTTTTGTGCCCGTCTGCCATATATCAAAATCAGCATAAATATCACGTAAAAACCTCAGCCCCATGTCTCCTGGGATCTCATTTACTCCAACATTTGATCATCACCTCCATATGTAATCAAGCACGCTTCACATGCAGCAAAACATGAAGGAGTGAAAGCCGCTTCATTAAAAACCTACTCGGATTTCATCACCGGTGCCTCTCTAATGGCGAGCTGCTGCCGGATGTTTAATTGTCAACTCCTCCACCTGTTGCACATACATCACCAACGTGATGGAGTGCACTTATTAACGGTTATTCACAACAAAAACATAATTAAACTGAGCGGAATCAAAATGTCTTTGAGGACGCTAATAACATTGTTCACGCAACAATATACCAAAGATACGAGCTTTATTAATTAGCGATTGTTTAACTAGAAAACTGTCACCATTACGCTGGCACGTCTCGGAGAGATACACGATGTGGAACATGATGGAGATGTCGCACGAATGCTTGTTTTCAAATATCCAGTTGAGGAACGTTAAAGTCTGATTTTATACCTCATTGTGTGTGTGGACAGTCGTTTACTCACCCATATAACTTTGGTGTAAATCGTCTTCCTTTGGGAGCTAATCAGATCAGTGTATATCCATATAGTGGGAGTGAATGGGGCACCGAAACTTGTTCATTTCACCAATATTTTGTTACGATACTCTAGTGCTATTCCCCATTGAGTCCAAAGTTACCCGTTATCATCAGGGGGATGCTGAGAGAGCAAACCAGCTGAACCTGTTTTTTAACAGGTTTGATACTGCAGCTCCTACAGACAACAACTCGGACTGCAGAGCTCCCCCACCCATCACACCTATGGACAATGCAATGCACCTCCCCCCCCTCACCACCACGGACAGTCCAACCCACCTCCCCCTCACCACCACTACTACCACTGACAGTTCAACCCCCCTCCCCTTCACCATCACCAAGGATCAGGTGAGCAGAGAGCTGAGGAGGCTGCGACCAAGGAAAGCAGCGGGCCCGGACAAAGTGTGTCCAAGGATGCTTAAGGCCTGCTCTGCTGAACTGGGGGAGCCGCTTCAGCATATCTTCAACCTGAGCCTGCAGCTGGGGAGGGTCCCCGTGCTCTGGAAGACTTCATGTCTCATCCCGGTTCCCAAAACAAAACACCCCAGGGAGCCGGGTGTCTTCAGACCAGTGGCACTAACATCTCACATCATGAAGACCTTTGAACGGCTGCTGCTCCATCTCCTCAGACCCCAGGTCCACCACGCACAGGATCCACTGCAGTTTGGATACCAGGAGAAGGTGGGCGTGGAGGATGCCATCCTCTATCTGTTACACAGGGCTTATTCTCATCTGGACAAGGAGAGCGGTGCTGTGAGAATCATGTTTTTTGATTTCTCCAGCGCCTTCAACACCATCCAGCCCTTCCTCCTGAGAGACAAGCTGACAGAGATGAGGGTGGACTCACACCTGGTAAGATGGATTACAGACTACCTCACAGAGAGACCACAGTACGTCAGACTGAAGGACTGCACGTCAGACACTGTGGTCAGCAGCACCGGAGCACCACAGGGGACCGTGCTCTCTCCCGTCCTCTTCACCTTGTACACATCTGACTTCCAGTACAACTCTGAGCTCTGCCACATGCAGAAGTACTCAGATGACACTGCGATAGTCGGCTGTATCAGGGATGGACGGGAGGAGGAGTACAGGAGCCTGGTCGAGGACTTCATGGGGTGGTGCAGGTCCAACCATCTGCAGCTGAACACCTCCAAGACCAAGGAGATGGTGGTGGACTTCAGACGGAAGAAATCACATCTCCAACCTGTGTCCATCAGCGGGGTGGATGTGGAGGTCGTTCGGACTTACAGGTATCTGGGGCTGCAGCTGGACGACAGGCTGGACTGGACTTCTTGCATGGACGCACTCCACAGGAAAGGACAGAGTCGTCTGTACTTCCTGAGAAGGCTGGGGTCCTTCAACATCTGCAAAAAACTGCTGCAGATGTTTTACCAGTCTGTGGTGGCCAGCGTCCTCTTCTATGCTGTGGTTTGCTGGGGAGGAAGCAGCAAGAAGAGGGACGTCGCTCGACTGGACAGACTGGTGAGGAGGGCTGGCTCGGTGGTGGGCACAGAGCTGGACTCTCTGGTGACAGTGGCAGAGAGAAGGACCCTGGACAAACTGCTGTCCATACTGGACAACGCCCACCACCCTCTGCACGACACCTTCATCAGGCAGAGGAGTGTGTTCAGTGGCAGGCTCGATTCTCGTTATATTGTCACGTTACCCGTTCTCAACTCTGTACGTCTCTTTGCTGTAAGTATTTCTGAGTCCGGATGGATGACGTCTTCTCTGCAGTAGCTAGTTTCGTGGCAGATAATGCGTTATTTAGAGACGGCGTTTCAGTGCCCCATTCACTTATACTGCATGGATATACGCTGATCTACGTAAGTACACAAGTTATATGGGTGAGTAAATGTTGTTGTAAACGTTAAAGGCTTCTTATTTGCTGCATTGTACCAAGTGTTTTGTTTTATCTTTAGTGAGTGTGTTATCCTTCCTGAGCCAGAGGTGGTGAATTCATAGAGCTGTGGTTACATTATTAACTCTTAAATGGGCGCAGGCACAGGAAGACACCATGAAATTTACCTTGTATGTACCAAGGTTGGGCAAAAAACCTCTGGATGGCTGCGTACTGTGTACAGATACAGTTGAGTTCCCCTCCAGTATTTAACACTTTGGTTTCTTTCCAGCAACTTTCACCAAGCTGATCGTGGGCTCTAGCAATATTTTATTTTATTCATATCGTTTCATTTTTTCATCAGCGATGGTCAGTGTCAGTTGCTCCATATGTGGACAAGGCTTCAGGCTCTGCATTACTCTTGGTTGCTGCCATTGCTGCTTGATGTAAAGTGTGTACGCCAATCAGGCATAACATTAAAACCACTGACAGGAGAAGTGAATGACACTGAACATCTTGTGACAATACAATAACGTTCTGCTGGGAAACTTTTGGACCTGGCACTAGTCTCCAAATTCACTAGATCCCAAACTAATCCAAGTATCTGTGGGATGATTGATCCACAGAGGTCCTTCCTCTCAACACACAGGACCCAAAGTCCCCTCACTAGACACCCTCAGAAGGCCCATGTCCATTCTCTGATGAGTCAAAGCTGTTTTGGAGGCAGCAACATAGACCTAAACATTGTCAAGACATATACAGCAGTGTGCTCTCTGCTTTATCCTAAGTGTCTGATTTAAAGAAAACTACTTTCTGAGTATGAAAGCCAAACCGACAGTAGCCTATAGAGAATGTGCTTGTGAAGAAGAGTTTGTACCTTGATCTCTGTGAGAAGAATCTGTTGTACTTACCTGTCATATTAGGAACAATAAACTCTGTTACACTGCCTTCCAGACGTTCAGTGTTTAGACGGCACCGCTGGCTTTCTCATCCCCAACAAGTTCGTCTGATATTATTATTTATTGAGTAAGAGTAGGAGCGCTTTGATCGGAAACGGTTTTATTTAGTGGTAGATTTCGACAATTGCAATTTTTTTTTTAACCTTTCTGCCACGTCTCTAATCGCATGTTACCTTTAAAAGGCGGGTTATTCCTTTGAAGCAGGTCAGCTGTGTATAATCTAAGGTTTTAAGCCTAAAAAGTGGTATTTTTAAAACGGGATATTGGCCCAAGTGTTGTGTTTAAGTACCGCTGCGCAGCGCCTGTGCTGAGATTAGCAGGCTTGCCAAACGCAAGGTCGGATAGGATCCAGGTCACTTGGATTCAGCAGGTTAAACGGAAGCAAAAGTAGCAAAACTAGCAAAAGTAAAAGCAACACTCCTGTGATTAAGTAGCATCGGGGAAGTTTAACAGCAATGACTGTTGTAGGTCATTCGTCTTTCTTGTGTGTGTGATATAAATCCTGCTCCGAACTACTTACAAAGTAATATTTATAAGGAGGAAGTCAACAAAGAGACGGGAGGAGGTACTGCAGAGGAAGAGTGTGAAGAATACCAGCGCACAGAGGTGGGTCAACCCATGAGGTCCATATATACAGCCAACAACTCAGCCAATTTATTATCTCCTAAGGGGGATGAATGGACTTCCCCGGATTTCATTTGGATAAGAAATGAGGCACGGCAAAGAAAACCGATCCGTCATCATTTCCGCGTGCTGAGGACAGGCCGTGAATGGCTCTTAAGAACGCCATTTATTAAGGCTTACGCTCTACTGTATACCCCTGGTTCCTCTTAAAACGTTCAATTGCGCCACGGCTGGTCATGAATCAAGATACGGACTCTCAAATCCCTCCCAGCCCCCTCCCCCCTCAGGACAAAGTCTCTAGGAGAGGAATTAACTGCACCATCAGCCCCTCTGCAGTCGCGCAGCGTACCAGCGGTGATGATATCGTAACATCCTTTGTTGTTTTGGTATCGGCGAAATCAAGACTTATTTATTTTATTTTATCTGAGCACCGTGTCTGCTCTGTAAATTCATGACAAATACTTTTATTTGTTGTTCAAAAAGACAGCTGGGATAGGCTCCAGCAGACCCCCCGCGACCCTTAACAGGAATAAGCGGGTATAGAAAATGAATGGTCTGTGTTTGGGTCACATTTAAAGCTAGCTAAATAAATACTGACTTACTGAGCAGCTACGTACAATAAGTTTCCCTTTTCTGTTACGTAAAAATTACAAAAAATGTAGATATTCGAAGCTCAAACAATTTGAAACTGACAAAATTTTCTCAAAATCTCAACAAATGCTGACAAAGAAAATCGTCATTAGCCCTTTAGATCATTTTCTTGAGCAAAAATGTTGTGAATTTGCCGCTTACTTTTTCAAACATGCCTTGATTTGATGCCACGTATTACTTTAAATTGATTACCATATCATTTTGAACTACTCTTTAAGCAGATTCCACTTGTTTCAGATCACATGTCGTTCAGCTTTCTATGTTAATTTGCAAATGTGAGTAATCCGACGGCTTTGTTCTTAAACGTAATGAGACCAAAAACTCTCGGTAACTACAACTCTCAGTCATCCAGGTCATGGTATATCCAAAAAAGGTTTCTTAAAATACAGTTAGACTTAAAAAAGAGAAAAAAAAGTACAGCAAGGTCTCCTCATTCATCTTCTGTAACCTCTTATCTTGTGAAAGGTTGCAGGGGTTGTTGGAGTCCATCCCAGCTGTCATTGGGCAAGAGGTGGAGTACCGCAAGGCCACCTCCTAGGTCCCTTCATCATTGACTCTAGCTAGCATGCATGCATTCATTCATCTTGTCCGTGAAGGTTCTCAGTCATCCAAAAAGGTTTCTGGTCATTGGCATAACAAGCAGTAGGAGTTCATATTTAAACCTCAGACTTACCACCAGTCCCCTAGAACTGAAGAAGCCACTCGGACGAGTGGTGAAACATCTTCTCAAAAAACTCTACAAGTCCAGTTGCCTTTTTTGAACTTTTTTGGATATTCATTCATCTTCTGTAACCTCTTGTCCTGTGAAGGGTTGCAGGGGTTGCTGGCGCCTATCCCAGCTGTCACTGGGCAAGAGGTGGAGTACCGCAAGGCCACCTCCTAGGTCCCTTCATCATTGACTCTAGGTAGCATGTATGCATTCATTCATCTTGTCTGTGAATGTTCTCAGTCATCCAGGTCATGGTATAGCCAAAAAGGTTTCAACAAGCAAGTTCTTTCAGTAGGACTTCATATTTAAACCTCAGACTTCCCACTAGTCCCCTAGAACTGAAGAAGCTACTCGGATAGTAGTAAAGTAGTAAAACATCTTCTCAAAAAAAAGGTCCAGTTGCCTTTTTGGAACCTTTTTGGATATTCATTCATCTTCTGTAACTCATTCATCTTCGGTTACAGGGGGTTTTGGGAGTCGAGCCCAGCTGTCATTGGGCGAGATGTGGAAGCAAGGCCACCTCCTGGGTCCCTTCATCATTGACTCTAGCTAGCATGTGTTCAAATAATACAATTTCTAACACACGCCCTGTCCAGTCCTTCAAATCCAGAGAGGCTGGTTTGTTTTCCCAGAATCTGAGTATCACTCGAGCAGCAGTGACAGCCCCTGTATTTATTACAGCCAGGTCGTATTTTGAAATACTCTGCAGTTCCCTCTGATCCACTCAGGAGACACAGCCTTGGTGATTTAGGTAGCGTCGTACCTGCCCTCCTCCCTATATGTTCTACAACTTGGGTTAACAAGCTCCCGTTCTCAGGTTGCATGTCAAAATGTTCTTGTTTCCGTCTGACGTCTCCAGTATAAACATTGTTTTTGACATTTATTAACAGAACAGAATAACGAGCTCAGAGCATCAGCTGAAACATTTCATCCTATTTTTATTTATTTTTTTCATTTTCCTCTCCCCCTCAACAATAATAATGATAAAAAAAAAGATCGCATATTGGTCACACGCTGATTCATATTTCACGCCTCACCACAGTTCATCTGCTAATTTTACACCGCTGTTAGTCTGGTGATTGACCCACCTGATTAACATCGAGTGCGGATATTGTCAGTGTACCAGCTGATTGTTCCGGGCTCACATCCGTGATTAGAAAAATCTCTGAGGAACTGTGTCCCGGGTCCCTAATGGACTCTTTGTCATAAAAAAAAAAAAAAATGATTGTAAGGAAATCCATCTCTTAGGCAAACAAAAAGTCAGGCGAGATACAGCGACAGGTTGATTTATAGTCGTCATCACTTGCAGCAGAGATAACTTTATGAGTCGTTAGAGCGCCTTGTCGTCGCCGAAAACGATTTAAGGGCGGGCCCAGTGCAGAAAGACTCATTTAACTCACAGCAATTAGTAAAATTAACCAAAAGATATGATGATCCACCGTCATTTTAACCCTTCGTCCTGCACAGTTACAGCGGCTCTGCTTGAGCCTGCAGCTACTTGTGCAGCACCCAGTGAGATGTATCCCCCCCCCCCCCCTGCTGTTGCTGGGGACTTCTCAGGCTGAATTAGCAGCAAATAGCTGCTGTCTCTGCTTTTTTGCTTTTTTTTTTGCCACAACAATGAAGCATGTAATTGTTCCGTACACATGCACGAAGGCCGGCCACGATGTTTACCCTGCAAACACTTCTCCACCCCCCTCTCTCTCTCTCTCTCTCTCGCTCTCAAGTCTTTCATGCATGCAGGCACATTTATTCGTGGCTCTCTTATCGGCCTCTGCAAAACAGGCAGCGTTTCTGTTTTTTAACATTATTTTTTTTGTCGCTGTGTAATTGTTTGTGCGCCGGCTGGCACGCACGTCTCACTCACTATCTCGGACATGCTCCTGTTGGAACGCGTTAGTCGTGAAATCAAGCGAGAGGATGGATGATGTGCATAAATATAAATATAAATATATATATATCTATATAAAAAAACAAAGTAGGAATGTCAAAGGCAATTTGGCACGGAGACAGCCGAGGCATGTTTGAGACGAATTGCAAAATGAATCTTTGATCAGCGAGAGGCTGCAGCAGCAACTGTCGCCACCTGAAGTGAGCCTTTCCTCTAATAACCGACGGCGGGAATCACTCGGATTGAACGGGACTTCTCTTTTCGTCGCGCCGCCTTTCTTCTCTTGTCCCGCTCCGTTAACGGCGGGGAAGTGAGGGAAGCGCGTTTTTAGCGTTTTAATTCCGCCGTCATTTCCACAAAGACCCTTTGTCTGTAATTTCCATGATCTCAATCTGTCAATCAGGCCTCCTCGCTTACACGTGGGAGGACTCGCTCTCCCCAAAAACATCATTAGTCAGCCGCCGCCGCCGCCGCTGCAGTTATTTCTGACAGAACCTCATCAAACGTTGGACTCCAGATGAGTGAGGAGGAAGGAATCACGCTCCTCAACCTCTGACCCTGACGCACTGCCGTCTGCGTTGGATTCAGACCCGCAGAGGCAAAATGGCAGACGACTACAGTGACAACAAACGTTGATAGATCCAGCGCACAAGGTCTCGTGATCATTGCACCTACACACTGCCCTCTGGTGGCCACACCTGCGCACAAACACACATCCCAGACTCAGCCTGGGAGGATTATCCTTTTTTTCCGGGCATGGCTAAATGTGCTCGGTCTCAGCGGCATTTTTCACCTTTGCGTGAAACGACATTAAAATTAGTATAGTTCCATACAGAGTAACAGACAACCACATTAATCCACTGGCTAAATGGCTCTTTCTCTCTCAGATGCCTTGGTTTTGTTCGTTACTGCAGCTCCGGGGACGTCTTTGTTCCAGCCTTATCAGACTATTGGCTTCTTCTTTATTTTATTTATTTATTTATTTGTTTTCCACCCCGCTCCATCTCTCTCTCTCACTCCCTTCAGAAGCATTTTGTGTAATTTGGCCAGACGAGCGCATATCACGCATCAGATTGGCACATTACCGATTTAAAGCCCGGGGATCTGACATTTTTCTAACAGTCTGCAAATGGATGAATTTTCTTATAGAAGCAGTGTTGCCTCAGCTCACACTGGTGTTTTTTTTTTTGTAACCATTATTATTCTCAAAATAACGATCAGGCACGAGGCCAAATGTCTCTAAATTGCAGTGGCTGTGCGTTCAACGGATCCGATGGGGGCCGGAGATAAATATTTGCAAACGCGGACACTTCAACGAGCCCGACTGCTCGGCGCTATAGGACGCAGAAAAACATTGCTTTTAATGCCGTTGTTCAAATGGAATCACTCAGCACCGCTGGACAGTGATGCTAATATCAGTTTACTGACCCGGAAAAAATCAGCTCAGTTGGAATCCAAACTGTGAAGCGAATGTTGTTGTTTTTCTGCCATTTTCAAAAAGGAGCTCACACATTTTAAAAAAAATAAATAAATACAAGAAGCTTTTCATTTCTATTTAACACTAGTTTGCAGATTTTATTGGCGCCGCTTTCCGAGAAGGAGTTCGTGACCTCCCGAGAATTACCTGCGTACCTGATGGAAACGTTTGGCTCAGGCTCCGCCAAAAGAAACAGCCTTGGGTTGAAAAATAAAGGCTTTTATTTTTTTATTTTTTTTTTATTATTTGGCCGTCAGTAGGAAGTATCGCCAAAGGACGGTTTCGGTTCGTTGGCAGTTTAGGGATGTGTCGCTTTTTCGTGGCTCATTTCAGGTCACGCCGCACAAGCAGAGGGAATTTAAGATGCAGCAGCCAGATGGAAAAACAAAAAAGAAAAACAAACACGTAGCAGACGTTTCTGATTTGAGTAAATGAACGTGGCGCTGAGATCACTTTTTCCTAATGCAAATATTACCATTCTTAAAAAGTTTGAAAACAGGATGATGTGACCGCAATCACTGATAAAATCACAGTTATGATGACGTCTGCGACACAAATCAGACGATTTTTGAATATTAAAATGACAAAACATCTCTTTTCTAGTTAAGTAATGACCCAAAAATCTGATTTTCCTTTGAATAATTATCTTTTAAGACACTACATCACGTACTAAGGCAACTAAATTGTAGCTAAGCCTGTTGCCCATGATGAAATGTTTTGAATTAAGAGAAAAATACATATAAGGTTACTGCCAACGTAATCTCTATAAAAATACATATCTGGAAATGAACGCACAATACTGAATCAACATCAGACAAACTGCTAGTTCAGTCAGTCAGTCATTTCCTAAACCCGTTTACTCCTGTTAGGGGTCACGGGGGTCTGCTGGAGCCTATCCCAGCTGTCATCGGGGCGAGAGGCAGGGGTACACCCTGGACAGGTCGCCAGTCCATCGCAGGGCCAACATTTACACTCACACGCACACCTACGGGCAATTTGGAGTCCCCAGTTAACCTAATGAGCATGTCTTTGGATGGTGGGAGGAAGCCGGAGTACCCGGAGAGAACCCACACAGACACAGGGAGAACATGCAGGTCCGTGGGTTAGAACCCAGAACCTTCTTACTGTGATGTGTCAGTTAATACTTTCAATGTTTTGTAGGTCGTCATTTACGTATGCCAGACATTTGGTTTCTTAATTCATTTCTTTCCTTCTGTTATGACAAAGAATACCATATAGACTTGGAGATACTTGGTTACCTGCCAAAACATTAGGTACACTAATGAAAACGGTGCTGAGGTGAATTCTGAGCCTTTCTAGCCATCCGTCCGTCCGTCCATCATCTGTCCGTCCATCATCTATCCACAGAAAGGCCAGCCGGCCCATGGATTCGAACCGGTAACCTTCTCGCTGTGAGGCATCAGTGCTAACCACCTTGCCACTGTGCCGCCCACTGCTAGTTCAATTAACGTTAAAAAAAAAAAAAAATCATAGCATTTTTTTACAACCTGGACCTTATTTCTGGCATAAAATAGGATCGTTTACTCACCCATTTAACTTTGGTGTCATGTGGAGTTGTTCGGATGATATTTACATCCACATATATCGATATAATAGGAGTGAATGGGGCACCGAACGCAACCTCTAAATAACACATTATCTTTTGCAAAACTCGTTAATTTCACCAATATTTTGTTATGATACACTAGTGCTATTCCTCGTTGAGTCCTGAGTTACCTGTTATCATCATCCATAGTTTTTAGATTGACCTACTAACCTCTGACCTGGATGATGTCATCTCTGAGCGCCACGCACACCCACGATGGTCGGCTTGTTTACCGTCTGCTATTTTTTTGCAACGTGGCTGAATATTTTTTCAATTTTGAGATTGTGGACGACGACTTTGTTTATGATGGACGTCTTTACCGTGTTGAGACAGATTATATAGATGAGCTCATTGAGAAGATGTGGAGACAGAGAGAGGAACAGCTGGACAAAGAACAACAAACCACTGCATGTCTGCGAATAGATAACGGGTAGCACTAGCGTATCATAACAAAATATTGGTGAAATGAACAAGTTTTGCGGCAGATAATGCGTTATTTAGAGGCTGCGTTTCGGTGCCCCATTCACTCCCATTATATGAATATACGTAGATCTAAATAGCTCCAGTAGGACTACAAATTTCACATATGGGTGAGTAAACGATCATATTTCCTGCCAGAAATAAGTGAGAGAAGTTAGCACTGGGATCAGTTTAAAATATTACAGGTAGAAATGAAGCGAGAAGGAGCAGCCACAGTGATCTGTTAGATGAGGAGCTGCAGACTACATCTCTGCTTGTTTGATGTTGAAATTTTGATTGTCTACATTTAGTTCATCCCTTTTTGTGCACATTAAGAGTAGCAAGCGCCACTGCGGCGCCCAGCGAGACATTTTTGGGGAATTACTGGAGATGACTTGATCCTAATTATAAGAAATAATAGAAAAGGACAATTATTTGATAAGAACATTGCTCGCTTTGGTGCATTTTTATTGTCACCAGCAAATACTAACAAACCCAGCGGTTCAAATCAACCAGTTTGGACAAAACGAGACACCTGCTCCATCCAGATTGTCTGAGGTGTCCTGAACACAATTTTCTAACCAAACTTCAGATTATCCACGATGTAAAACGGTAGCTGCAAACCACATCGCTTTCATTAGTGGAAAAACAAACTGTACACACAGTTGAAAAAAAAACTAAATATGTCTGTGTCCATTAAAAGAACGTAGTGCCATTAGCCATTACTTGATGTCTGCAATCCAAACACATGTACCAGCAGATGATTTAATGGATTTACCCATTAAATCATCTGCTGGTACATGAGAGTGAACATTTCACTCACAGGTACATCAATGCACTGCAGCTTTTTATTTCCAATACTGAGCCATTTTCTTTTCTAACCCACCAGTCTGCTGCTCTCACACAGAAGCCAATAACCTGCTGAGTCTCAAGCCTGCAGTAAATATCGTAGGGCGAACAAGGCGTCCACCGGGACCTGATTGCACAGTAATGAGCAGTTCTTTCTGTATGGGAAGGTTCCCAGTCATCCAGGTCGCGGTATAGCCCAAAAAACACAGCTCAAACAGGGACAGCGGGGCTTGTAGGGTTTCTCAAAGACAATTGTCCAAGTAGCTTCCTCAGTTCTATGACGAAAAATCAAAATAAATAGTTTTTTTGTTTGTTTGTTTGTTTTTTGGAACAATTAATTTATCTAACATCATCATTACTGTAGATAATCGGTACTTTCTGCTTCTAATTGTTTTTCCAGGATATTGTTTTGGGTAGCGATCCATCAGAGGGCTTTTTTTTTTTCGTATTACTTAATCCAAATTTCCAGATGCCCCCTTGTGAGGCAAGAAGATTAAAGGATTTAAATGAGAACTTGTTTCTTTGCGTTTGCATTTAAGTGTCACACTGTCATCTCATATGGATTAATGTGTGTTTTCCTAAAAGGGGAATTACCCTTTTTTTTACAACCTGGTCCTTATTTGTGACGTAAAATACGATTAATTACTGACCCATATAGAGTCGTTCGGACTATATTTACGGCCACATATAGTGGGAGTGAATGGGGCACCGAAACGCATCCTCACTAATAAATAATCTGCCAAGAAACTCGTTCATTTCACTAATATTTCAATGGGGATTAGCACTAGCATATCATAACAAAATATTGGTGAAATTAATGAGTTTTAATGTGTTATTTGGAGGCTGTGTTTCAGTATATCCACATAGTGGGAGTGAATGGGGCACCGAAACATAGCCTCTAAATAACACATTATCTGCCACGAAACTTGTTCATTTCACTAATATTTTGTTATGATACGCTAATGCTATATGGAGCTACCTGTTATCATCATCAAGGGTCTGTAGATTGACCTACTAACCTCTGACCTGGATGATGTCATTGCTTGTTTAGCTGTTATTTGCTGCATGCTAGTTTTTTGCACCAATATTTTTACCATTCTGAGGTCATGGACGACGACTTTGTTTATGATGGACGTCCTTACCGTTTTGAGCCAGAGTATACAGATGAGGAGATCGTTGAAAAGAGGATGTGGAGGCAGAGAGAGGAACAGCTGGACAAAGAACAACAAACCGCTGATAGTCCGCAAATAGACAACAGGTAACTCCAGACTCAACGGGGAATAGCACTAGCGTATCATAACAAAATACTGGTGAAATGAACGAGTTTCGCGGAAGATAATGTGTTATTTAGAGGCTGTGTTTCGGTGCCCCATTCACTCCCATTATATGGATATACACAACGCTCCACTGGATCTAAATATCGTCCAAACGACGAATGACGCGAAAGTTATATGGGTGAGTAAACTTTCATATTTTATGGCAGAAATAAGATCCAGGTTGTAAAAAAAATGATAATTCTCCTTCTAATAAAACATTCACTTAACTAATCTCAGTGGAGATGATATTAATATATGATTATGCATATATTAATAATAACATGAATGGAGATCCTACTTCTAAAAGCTTCAAAACAATTCTCAAATTCGTGTTTATGCTGGATGAGTCATCTCGCTGTTGCCCTGATATAAGATTTTATTGATGTCTCATTGGTTGCGGGTTAGCAGCAGAGCTAATCCCCACTTTCACCTCTTCGGTGAGGTTACAGGTAGATTTTATTTTTATTTGCTTATTTAGTGTGTTTTGTTTACCTAAAGTGCAGCTTTGGCCGCAGACACGGCTCGCTGTGATGAATCCAGGACCGCCTTAGTGCAATTGCTCTTTTTCTCTCTGTGGACCGTTGGAAGCAGATGCTAGACGGTGCAGAATTTCTGCGAGGCTGCAGATTGGTCACACTGAGATCTCAATTGAGCTCTTGCGGTGAGCCCTTGCAGAACAACACGTCCCAAAGAGAGCCGGGGCCGGCTGCGGTGGATTTCCTCCGTTTGTTTCATGGGTCTTGTTGCCGTTTCTCGCCTTCTGAGGCTCGACCTCTGATATCTGGCTTGATTGGGACACATTTAACTCTGCTGGGCGAACAAGAAACCTTTAGCCCGAACGTAAATATCCAAATGTCAAGACAATGATTGTTTTACATGACTCCAATTACCGCCCTTCATAAAAGTCAATATCCTAAAGGTTAGCATGCAGCCTTAATAGACGTCTTTAAATCAAACTAAATATGTAAAAAGCATATAAGATATTTGTTCTTTTACTTTAATTTTTTTTAGTTTTTCTACAAGTTTTTCTACAAGGACATTGACGCAGAAATCGAAGTCCTACCTAATGTACCATTACGATCCTCACAACTACAAACACACAGCCGTGTTTGGTGCGACTCGGCTCAGGTTATATTTATCCTTTCCCCACTCGTTCCCAACAGAAAATTGGCAGCTAAAGAGCCGGCGGTTCCCTGACTGAGAGAGATACGAGTGCCCAAACAATGTCACAAAGTAATGAACATCTGAGACACTCATCTCCGAGGCGTCGAGATTAGAATCGGGCTGAATCCCGTCTTGAGGAGCGCTTTGTTTTGTTTCCCTGTCAGAGCGAAAATGTGCTTCACTTCAAAAGACAGAAAGAGCATTCACCCTCTTCATTAATGCTGATTAGATGTTCCCTTTAGGAAGATCAGAGGTTGTCTGACTTGATTACTGAAGTGAGCCAAAAGTGAGAACATCTGACACGTATAAAAGACGCTGAATAGGATGTTCTGAAAAACTATTTTATCCTGGACATAAGGAAACTTAATATAAGACGGGAGCCAGTGTTGCTTGTTGTTTTATCTCTTTGAAGCCTTGATGTGAAAAGTTGAAATAAAATTAGGGGAATTTTATCATTTTAAGAAGCATACGAGAAGCTAGAAATTGAATATTTGCTTCATTAAAGTTGTTTTAATTATGTTTTGGCCACTTAGGGAGCCGCAAACAAGGTGGTTTTTGTCGACTGGTCGATTGCATATTCATCTAGCTTCATAAGCGTTTGTGATTGAGAATTTGTTCCCCTAATAAACTTTAAAAAATTGGATTCGAAACCTGTTTTAAAAAGTAGAAAAGTAACGCAAAATTGTGAGATATTCTTCAACAGCATCCCCTCTTAGCTGTGGCGTTCCTCAAGGCTCTATCTTGAGACCCGTACTTTTTTTAGTTGTACCTGCTGCTGTTGGGGTCCGTTTTTAAAAAGTCTAACATCGCGTTTCATTGTTTTGCAGCCACGCCTCAATTCAGGCTTTGCTGACTTGTCTGAAGGATGTGTTATGGATGGGGGCATCTTAACAGTGCACACAAGTCATGGTTCGGTACAACGGGGAAAAGCAACAAAAACTCACACATGTATAAGACAAGCTTTTTCATTTAGTTTGAACAGACACTGTTTGACTGAAAAAAATAAAAATCATCTCCTGTTATCAAAGTAAAAATGGAATAAAACCAAAGTGTCACACACTACTTTTCTTATTATTATTATTCTGTAGGCTAATGACGCTAGCTGGCAGCTTTTAGGCTACCTCCACATGGATTGAAGTGAAGACAAGACTTTTCTAGTCTAAAAAAGAAAAGTCTAAGTAAACTAATCTACTTAGACTTTTCTTTTTTACACCAGTTAGACTTTTTAGGCTAGTCTAATTAGATTAGTCTCATAAGTCTAAGTAGACTAGTCTCGGGCTGGACCAATCATCAATATTGTCGCCTGCAGACTGCCCAGAATGCAACAGCAACAGCCTTTTATGTTGGAAAAAAAAAAATGACGAGACCACACTGTATCGCTACTGGCATCACTACGTTGGCTTCCAGACCATTTTAGGATTCATTTTAAACGTTTATTACTATATAATTTTACTACTTCGTTGTTGCCTCACTCCCTAGATGCACCAAACCTAACTCGCTATCAAAGGTGTTTTATTTAATGATTTATTGTCTAGTTTAGCTCATATTTATTTGTTTTTATATTAATGGGGATAGCGCTTTGGTTTTTAAATGTGCTTTAGAAATAAACTTTGACACACCAAATCGTTTCACTCCAAAGACGTTTGAGCAAAGAGAAACTGACAGAGACAGAAATAATAAACAGAGTCAGCGGCTGTTTGATCTAATTTCTTAGTTTAGTCAAAACATTAGAGCATCTGACACCTGACTGTAGAAATAAACAGTGGTTGAGAAGGATCTGAAGTTAAAAATATTATCCTGGACATAAGGAGAAAATTAAAATGTTAAAAAATCTTTAATCTTCTGTGGTTATGTTGGGGCACAAAACAAAAATTTGTTTAATTAAAGCTGTTTCAATTCATGTTTGGCCACCGGGGGGCAGCAAAACGGACTGTTCATATAATATTGACATATCATCAGCAATACAGTTAACAGTTAAAGTCGCTATTTGAATTTAAAGCCTCCTATAAATAATTATTTTGTTTTGTTCCCAAAAAATGCGTCAGTAAAGTATTAAAAATAAAAAACCCTGCGCGAGAAGAAGTTACAGAAAATGAATGAATGGCTCCCTTTCCTTTCAGTGCTGATGTTGTCCTGTGTCTGCTGGATGTGTGCACAGGAAATAGTTTGGAGACACTGAACTCTGCTCGCCCCCGAGTCATGAAAAAAGAAAACAAAGTCAACAAATGAATAAAAACTGCTGCAGCCCGAACTTGCGGAAGACAATTTTTTTAATTAAATGTTCTACTACGTTTACTCTGTTTAAACCGAATCGGATATATACACAAAAATAAATCGCATGCGTGACATTTAATTCCACAGAAGTGCTCAGAGTGAAGGCATCGCAGAGCCACACCGCTGCGCTTTAACCGACTCGCTCGCTCACAGTGTCCATGGCAACGGGAGCCTTGGAGACCCGCGCCGGGGGTAGAGGAGGGTCAGGCGCTGCAAGAGACGCTGCTGATTCACCCCCATCACCACCACCAGCTGACTGACGGTCCTGATGAGAGCGGGGACGCGTAGTAAAAGAGCAGCACCCCTCCCATTTCTTTACACAGATTCAGTCGTGAGGCCATGACCCCTCTCTCTGGGCTGGGGGCTGCATGTAAACACATCTACCCTACACCATCCACATAATCAATACGTACCAGGAAGATTTGCAAAGTTGCAGCTTGTGCAGGGAAATCGTATTATTAATAATATTATACATAATTATATTGACTTAATTTAAGCAGCGTTTTATACATTATGGTAAAAATCAAACCTGCATTTGATTGAGGCAATGGGAATTTACATCAGTGGTCTTTTTTTGCCACTTTTCCCTAATTTAGTTTTACAGATTATTTAAAATATTATCTTAAAATGTGCATTCATTTTCCCATATTAATGATTTTTTTTTATTTATTTATTTATTTAATTATTTTTAGATGCACATGTGTGTGATTTTTCATGTAGCCAAATGTTGAGTAGAGTTAAATCTCATTTTAATTTTTTTATTTTTTTTTTATTTTTACTGATTTTATATTTTTATATACTCATTCTGAGAAGAAAAGTAAATTAAAAAATATAAAAAAGTAAATAAAAAAATACAAAAAATACAGTTATGTTTGAAATGTTAAAAATAAAATTAATTTATTTTATAATTTTCATTATTATTATCATTTAAAGGTCCTATAAGCACTTTTTAAAATAAATAAATGAATAAATAAAATTTTCTGATTTTATTTTTACCGATTTTATACTTTTATATACTAATTCTGAGAAGAAAAGCAAATTTAAAAAATGTAAAAACGGTCGAATTTTTTTTTATTATTGTCATTTCAAGGTCTTATAAGCACTTTTTAAAAAAAAAAAAAATGTTAATAAAATTTCCTGACTAGTGTTTCACGTGTCAGGTCTGAACCTATTTCGAGGTCGAGCCCTTTAAAGCGTATTATCCGCCTTCTGTACTCTCCCTGGACTCGAGACGTCACCCACTGTAAGACGCACACCATCTGCTCTGGCAGAAAAGTGTGCGAGCGTACTAAAAAATGTGTGTGTGTGTTGCTTTGAGCGCCGCCGTCCTCTCCCTATCGTCACTCCTCATGTAGCTGTAAACCAACCGGGTGTCACTGCTGACACAACAGTCACATAAACACACGTGTGGAGGGCTATTATTTCCACTGAACCGTGCTCGTCTTCATTTCATTTTATGGGCCGTGAACGAAAAGACGTCGTAATGTGGCGATAACAGAATAAGTCCTTTCACTTCCGCGGCAGCACTGGCTTTATGTTATATTTAGTTTTAAACGGAGGTGTCCGCCGGAGGGAAGACGGCCCCGTCCTCCCTGTAGAGGTGACAACGGAAACCAAGAACCAACTCATGTCGAAGCACTTTTATGATTTCAGTTTAGTTTCTAGACAGAAATGTGGACGAAGCACGGTGGACGAAGCTGGTACGTGTGTCCTACCACAGAGCAATCAGGCCGTCACCGTCGTTGACATTTTATTTGACGAGAAGTTCTCAGCACTAATGACTGTGATTAACCTTGTTGATGTTTAACCACATTTCTCCTTGACGTCTTTCACTCACATTTGTTCGTTTTTCATTTGAATACAGGTGAATGGGAAACATTATGCAAAGCCGGTCGCGGTGATAATTGGGACGGGTCTAAACACAGGGAGGATGAATGGTTTTATTTGAGTATTTATGTGTTTCACATTGTAAAATCAAAATTAGAAAACACCTGCCTAGTCTGCTCTAACATATACCAAAATAATATTAATTATGATCTACACCGATCAGGCATAACATTACGACCACTGAGAATAGAAGCAAATAACACTTGACCATCTGACCACCTTCCTAATATTGTGTAGGTCGCCCTTGTGCGTCCAAAACAGTTGTGACTCGTCAGAGAATGGACATGGGTCTTCTGAGGGTGTCCTGTGGTGGGGCTTTTGAGGGGAGGGGCCTCTGTGGATCAATCATCCCACAGATACTTGATCAGTTTGGGATCTAGTGAATCTGGAGGCCAGGTCAACACCTTGTGCTGTTCTTCATGTTTTTTTAGTTGTTCCTAAAACGTTTTTGTGGTTGCATCCTGTTGGGGATGGTTTCTGCCATCAAGGAGAGTCTTTGCTATGCACCTGGTCCAAATATTTCCCAGCAAAACATTGGATTGTCAATGGTATTTACTTCTCCTCTCAATGTTCTGCTCTAAAACCTGGCCTCCAAATTCATTAGATCCCAAACTGATCAAGTGTCTGTGGGATGATCCACAGAGGCCCCTCCCCTCAAAAGCCCCCCAATAATGACATCCTGTTGCCAGACACCAGAGGACACCCTCAGAAGGTCCATGTCCATTCTCTGATGAGTCCCAACTGTTTCTCAGGAAACAACTGCGACCTACACAATATTAGAAAGGTGGTCATAATGTTACGCCTGATTGGTGTATCTGTAATTATCTTGACTGGCTCAGGATAATTACTGGCAACTATATTGTCAAGGGTTTTAATTTTCCAAGCTCCAGTGTGTATTTCCACTTTGTCTGTGTTATCATGAGTATAGATGACGTTTAACAGTGTTTGCATTGTTGTGTTATTACCAAGTCATTTGTTGCTGCCGCTCTGCTTTGTTCTCTAAAGAGCAGCAGCAATATAACCATCTCCAGCTGAAACCTGCTATAAAACAATGTATTTTGATTGTTTACTCCAATTTTGATTTAATTTTTTAAAAAAACACGACAAGCTGTCAAACCTGCCTCCTTCTCGTCCAGCGACAAAATGATCACGTCAAGGAGGTAACCGTTATTTTCATGTCGACGCGGTAAAAGTAACAACGCCGCCATAAAACAACACACGCGGGATAATTACACACGTGTCCACTCCAGCCTTTCCATCGTAGCTGATTAGAAGCGGAAAAAAGGTCCTAATTGGCGCCTTAACAACGTTAAAACAACAATTATAATAACCTCGGCACAATCAATAACTTTTAATGGTTGACCGAACAATAGGAAGATCGTAAAAAAACGCTCCTGTTTCTGCGACACCAAGAAGTTCACGAACAAATCAGCAGGAGTGTTACATTTTATTTGGTCTCGTCTCTTTTTTGAGCTTTTTTTTTTTTTTAATTATTTCCACAGGTTAAAACCCATTATAATAGTCAAGAGAAATAAAAACATTGTTTTTTTTTCACATACTGTATACAGAAATAATCCTCTCAACGTACAATAAAAACAGTTGATTAGGCCCAGCCCAGTGCGAGATTTCACAAAAAATGCAACACTTAACGAATTTCCAAAAACAAAAAAACAAAAAAAGCCAGAGGACTGCAATAACCTCCAACTCGCATGAGCGCAGACAGCTCTGAGAGAGATGTCAAAACGGCTGCCGGAGGCGGGGGAAGGGGAGGCGATAACGCCGCAGTTGGCGTTGTAAGGGGGAAAAAAAAACGAATCTGGAACAATTACAATAAAAAGCAAATAGATACAGAGACGGGAGAGGAGGACCTTGTCGGCTGCCTTAAAGGTAGTCAACAAACACCTCCGTCTCCGGTTGAGCAGTTTTATGCACATAAAATTTCAGTATGGGTGCCCCGAGGGGACATTTTAAGGCTACGGTTTGAGAGGTTTGCGGGATTTGCCGCAACAACCGCGCAGAGCCGGATACCGAGCTCTACGGTGAAAACTCAAATACAAGGTCGGGCTTGCAATTTATTTGGAAACTGAAAATTTCATCTTCCTCGTGTGAAGCACCCATACAGGCATCTTAAATACTCCAGTGAAAACCTTAAAAACAATAAAAACAAAAACATGCTTTGTTCACGTGAAGCAATCAATCCATCATCCTAAAGTAGACTGCGTCCATGGCCATCTCCAAATGAAAAACAGTCTTTTAATCCAGTGTGTAGAACAAAAAGATGGCCATTTATAAATATCCACTATCCCCCGCCCCTCCCCCCCCATTTTTCTGTACGTCCTTAACCGGCTGGCAGGAAGCCGTCAGAAAGAAAAGGCCTTTACAGTACTGAGATGCTGTGAGTGGAAGAGATTTGGTCACCGAGCTGTGGATTTGTACCATCCAAACCGTTTCAAATTGCCTCTGTAGATCATTTAGAGTTCAGTCACTTAAGCCCAGCCATGAGCACCTGAAAGCGACAACCTACTGTTAAACCCCCACACCCACAAATTGTATCTGCTAGAAGACGGTGGCCGAGTCGCTCGCTCAGGCGTTTTGGAAAATTTGATAACACTGATTTGAAGTAGGACACCTGCTGTTGGCTAAGTGCGCTAAGTGATCCGTTGCAGCTTTCACATTCATTTTTTATTTATTTTTTGCCCGTCTCCTTTTTTAGCCCTGTGAGTTTTCAGCAGCTTCCTTACTTGCCGAGTTTCGTCAACGCCTACGAGAGAACAATTTGTTTTATTAGAATCGGACGCTTGACATAATAACGTTCCAGTTGTACGGCGGACACAAAAGGTCACATTTGATCATTAAGGCCACAACAACGGTAGGTAGGTTTGTTCATATTCTGTCTCTGACAGTAAGATTCAAGGCGCTACTTAAGACTATAACACAGCATGAGGTTTAATCCGAAGTAATTTGGCTAAAATCGGACCGCTAGCTAGCACCAAAAACTTACGTCAGACGTAGCATTTAGCCATTTCTTCGGATTTCTACATCGGATACGAACGCAATCTATGCACTTTTGACTAATTCAAATTATTTTATTCTTTGCAGATCTATAACGTATGTATCTATATACGGATAATACGGATAGCTAGCTTTGTTTTCGGGGGCTAGCTAACACGGCAACTGTATTTTTGACTCCTAAATAATGCCAATACATTATGCTTTTTGTTAAATGTAGTGTTAATAGTTTAGCATTATTGAGAATAGGAACAAATGGTTTTGGGCTAAGTTTGAGTCGAGTTGAGTTTGAGTTAGCTGTACTGAAGATTAACCGGAGCAGCTGTAAATGTTTAAAAAAAGCTTAAAAAGTCCCTCCCTCACCAAACCTGATGGTCCCAAAGTAAGATTAAGGCTTCATACTGTACGTAGATCTAGCTTATGGACCCTGATTCGTAGTAAGACATCATGTGGTTAAAAAAAAAATGCATCAGCTACTTTTGTTATCAGCAAACACTGTTTAGCAGACGAACAACAAATCGTTTTCCTGTTTCTGTGTTTGAGGCGCTGTTTATGAAACCAATTGGCGTGCAGCATCACCACTCGACACTCCGCAAACAGAAATATATAGAGTGAACGGGCTTCTATTGGAGGAAGATCACAAGGTAATTGAGTGTCAATAGCCAGACAGAGCAGTAATCACAATCACGGGGCTGTTGTACGCCGTTGAGTGCGGGGAGGGGATGAGTATGTGGGCCTTGGACTTAATAACCTCGCAGATAAAATCCATGTTTATTTTCTAAACGGGAGCGCCAGCTTTCTGCGAGAGCCATCGCTGTGGTCTTGGAAGCGAATCGGTCCTCCTTTCACGGCTGCTATTCATTCGGTTTTTTGTTGTTGCCGGGGAGAGAGAGAGAAAAAAAAAAGAAAAGGACAGCAGATGGTGACCTTGGATGCACAGACTGAAAAGAATTAGGAATAATATTCACAGTTTCGGAGGCTGAGCGTTAGTTTGGGCACCTGGCGCCGTCTCTTACGGACATGGCTTTTGTCCGCATCCCTACTGGGACGTGCAATTCCTCTACGGACGACAAAAGGTCATATTTGATCAGTCGGTCTCGGCCTATTAAGGCCAAACAAAGGCCCGGGCAGGTGTTGCGGTTTAATATAAGCCAGGACGAGCAATAATGTGTCTCTGGCGCGGTCAAGCTTGCTGTGAGACAACTGAAACGAGGCTGAAAAACCAGGTACATTTGTAACATCCACTTAATTGAACACAAGCGAGCGGAGGCAGCAAAGGTAAATGGGGTGAGAGCCACTGAAATGCCAGGCCATCTATTTTGTGGTTTTCAGAATTTACTCTTCACTGACCCGCCAAGGTAAAAAATTTCATCAATAAAGTAAATACGACACATGTTCAGCCTGGGTTTTTTCATCCATCCTTATTGAATCGCTTCCTAATTTTCTAAATAACCATGAAGGACAAAATAAAAAACTCTGAGGCGTACCGTCAACTGACCAGACTTGGTGATTTTCAAGCTGATGTTTAGAGGCAAAAAGCTACAGCTACTTCGAGGAGCCGGGTTTCATTCAGGCGTTCGGGACGATGTAATGGGCAGCCAAGGTTCAAATGTTTTGATTCCAGAGCTCGGTTAATTTACCCAGAAGGCTGTTGCTGAAATAAGATTTTGTCTAGGCATGATTTTGTCGCTTAATTTTGTGTCATTTCCCCCGTGTAGCCGTTCTGACACATTTCTAAAAGGGAATCAAATCAGACTGATGTATCTGCCAGAAACTAAAAGACTGAAAATAAGTCAAACTGGACGACAAGATTGGACATTCTACTGTGAAGCTATGAAACTTTAAAGGACGAATAAAGCTTGGTTTAGTTTAACACCAAAGGTTGGCCTCGGTAGCTAACGTTAGATTAATATAAGGATAGCTAACTGCTTTAACGCCCAAGCTAGCTAGCTAGCTAGTCACATAGCCGCTTCCTGAAGAAATAATTATTTGCTTCATTAATTTTTAAAACCAACTTGAGGTGCAGGAAAGTCAAACTGGCCGATAAGATGGGACATTTCTGCAATGAAACCCTGAAACTAGTGAAAATATGACTAAATATACTAATAAACAATAATGTCGACAGGTAATTTATTTTAAATGGAACTTAAAAGGAAATGGATTTAGTTTAAGGCCAAAGGTTGGTTTTGGTAGCTAACGTTAGCTTAAATCGCTGCTACTCAGTGTCTTTAAGGTAGCATCACGGATAGCTAGCTGCTTTAACGCTCAAGCTAGCTAGCTAGCTAGTCACGCAGCCAAAAAACTAGCTTTTGAATGAAAGAATTTTTTTGCTAAAACCAAGTCTCCACTTGTTTGTACAGGAAACAAACAGAGCTGTTTTCAGTTAACCCTGACCCTTTTTTTTTACCCCTGTCGGGCTTTTGACTTCACAGCCACTTAAACTAATGTGAATCAGTTTGGTTTGTTTGTACGGTCGAGAATTATCAAGGCACGGTTCACTTCCAACACTGGGCGGTTGCACTAATTTTAATTACAGATGTGGAAGGTCTCTAAGGTCCCACTGTTATTATTTAAAAAAAAAGAATTACAGGTAAGTGAATGTCTCTAAACAGAATTAGTCCCATTCACGACTTTATATGATTACAGCTACAAATCAATGGCTTAATCAAGCTAAATCAAGTAATAGGTGTGCATGTAAACATATTCTCTGTTCACGGCCAGATTGAGCTTTCACTGCGAGTGTACCCCGTGGTTGGACTTTCCACTGTTACTCTTTCAAAAAGCCAACAAATAACTAACTTTTTTTTTTATTATTATTATTCAAGATAATGGCTCGTATTTTTCACCTCTACAATTTTAAGACACAAGTAGCCTCTCGGCCTGATGAGGGTCAGGACCTCGGGTTTTCTCCATTGTGCCGTCTGATTAGATTTCATTCATGTAACGTATCGACCATTTGCCAGTCGTTGATTAGGGGCAACGGTCGGCGCTAGAGCTCTGAATTAAGATCATCAAATCAAGTCCGCTCCCCGGCGGAGGTGGATTGCCAGGGGCCAGATATCAGCCCTCGCCCGCGGTGGATTTCCATTCTCCCTGTCAAGTTTGCACTCGGGACGGTGATTTGCGGTGACGGATGGGGCGCTGCCTGGAAGAGCGGAGCGTCGCAAACAACTCATCAGGACTTTCTTATTGGAGTGCCGGCTGTCAGCTTGGGGAGACAAGTGGCAGCTATTGTTCCTGAAGCTGACAGGCAAAAGCCGAGGATCGGACGTCCCTGTCCTCAAAAGTCTTCCCGAAATGTGCAATGTTTATCCCGCCCGCTAACAAACTGTATTTGTCTGATTCATGCGACGCCTCAAAGGCTGCAGGTCGCGACGGTTTCTCGCCGCCTCAAATGAACCTCCTCCACTCTCGACTACGTGTGATAACGTGGCGATAATTTGTGAAAAGCCCACCGACTCCCGTCACAGCAAGTAATATTTAGAGTAGTCAATTCCTAAATGCGCTTTTCTGCATCAACCGTCCGAAGGGGGAGGGAGGGATTAAACCCCAGCTCTGAGAGGACGCACTGACGAGACGTGAGTGGCAGGTTGAAGAGGATACTTGACGCGCACGCAGAAATTTGTGACAGAAATAATCTGCCGGGCGTTTCAATCATCTCAATTCCCTTCGTGTGTTTTTCTTCTTCTGCTCGCGGAGCTCTGTTGACAGTAACAGCCACCCGAGCGTAATGTCTATCAGAGGGTGGCTCTCGTGGCTCGGCGTGTTGACGCGAAGAGACAAGCCAATAACTCATCACTTTGTCATGTCGGTAAAATGTTGGCGGTGAGGTAGGGGACGCGGCGTGAGAGGCAGAAACGCTAGATTAGACTTCTCAGGGCTCGCCCCGCCATGAAGAATTATCAACGCGGCGATTACGCTCGGGTCACGGCTGGCGAGTAGTTCAATTTGACCAGACGTCAAGCTTCAGGCGAGCAGAACTGTCGATTCTTGTCCTTGGGATCATGGGATGCACTTTTTTAGGCTCATGCCGAGGCAGTAACATGAAATACAGCAATCCCAGAGCAGCTGCTTGTCTGTTTGTTAAAATCAAGAGCAGGTTTAAGCTTCCCAACTCCCGAACTCTGACATTTGGTCGTTTCGCGGAGGTGTGACGGCAGGGAGCGTCAGGGCGCCCATTTTTCATTCTTGACACGTCAATACATTTTCAAACTGCAACTCACCGCAAGCGCCATCGAGGAGAGTCAGAATGTGCTAAAACGCTTCTCTAAAATTTGTCAAGCTGTCTCAAACGACGCCGGTTCACCTCACGTTGAACTCAGAACAGGTCCAAAAATACACGTATACCGATCAGTCACAACATTGAAACCAACGTCAGGAGAAGTGAGCAACGTCGAGTCTCTTGTGACAATAAAATGTCCTTTTCAAACTTTTGGACCTAGCATTCATGCGGTGGACGCTACTTGTAGACGTGGACAAGCCACAAGGTGTTGACCTGGCCTCCAAATTCACCAGATCCTAAACTGATCTGTGGGATGATCCCTCAACCCTTAGGACCCAAAGGCCCCCACTAGACACCACAGCAAACCCTCAGAAGGCCTATGTCCATTCCCTGATGAGTCCCAACTGTTTTGGAGGTATCAATGTTAGGAAGGAGGTGTTAATATTCGGTGTACGTACGTAGGAAGGACGTATTACTGTTGAATATTGCTTTGACTTGGACCGACGCGTAAAAAGCTCCCGTTTCAATTCCAAACTAAATTGCCTCGGTGAAAACGAGCCCTCCTCCCGTAAATGGACTGCCTCCCAGAACAAACGCCATTTCTTTCTCTCTAAACTCCCTCCCTGCTGACGCCGAAACCCAATGCTCGACGGTGTCAGGACAGAACTGCCCTCAAGAAAAACTTTTACAGAGTGTGAGGTACGGCAAAAAAAACAAAAAACTGGAAGGACTATCTCCTACATCACCCGCGGGGTAAGGATTCAGGAAAAGATGAGCCTCGACGATGAAGATGAAGAAGGAGTCGGTAGCGGTAGCCAGTGGCAACAGAGACATAGAAAAGGGGGGAAAGACAGGCTGTCTTTGAAAGTTTATGCATGAGACGGGGCTTTAAATCGAGACGAAAATTAGCCAAGTGTGTGTGTAACGTCTGGGCAAATTAATTAAGCCAAAATATCTGAACCCTTTGTGTTAATGCTCCCTGCTCTTATCAAGAGGCTAATTATCACTATCAGCCTCCTCTGTTCCTCAGTAGGATTATTAGGCTAATCTAAAGCTTTCCCCCCCTTCGGAGACGACGTCTTCGCTCCTCGTCGGAACAAAGACGCCGTTGTCTTCCAATGACACGGTGTCAGTGGCGAAGCCCGATCAGTATTTCGCGCTCTGTGACGTTCGGGATTCGTGCTACTCGCTTTGGGACCTGCTGACTGCCATTAATAAAAGTCTGAGGATTGTTTTGTCCGCGAGTTTGTCTGTGACGTGATCCCAGGATGATTTTAATAGAAGAAGAAGAAGAAGAAGAAGAAGAAGAAGAAGAAGAAGAAGAAGAAGAAGCCTGAGAAAGTGTCGGGCCTGTTATATTTAGCGCGTCGACTGATCGGTGTTAATTGTCGAGTTTCTCGGGTCTGAAAATCTTCTGTTCCGGAAAATATCTCAACATCACAGGATCTCCACAGGAACCCACCAGATCTTTCTATCAAGCAAAACAAAACTGCTACTACTTATGTCTTGCAAGGCCTTAAACATCTGCTAAATCAGCAGATTATTGAGATTTTACTGAATTGAACGTTTTGGGTCCTTTCCTTTCACGGTTCAGATGAGAACGCAAACGTAAGAGTACGGGCAAAGATGAGGCCAATTAGCTTAGCGCCCACAGACATATATACATAGACGCCTCATTGAGCGCTGTCGTCTAGTGGAGCGGCGTGCCTACAGGGCGGCCATCTTGGAACAGGGCCACTCGCTCCTACAGAGCATTACATCTATGGAGGAATGGTGTTTCTACACAATAAAAGTCATCATACATCGCTCAGTTGAAGTCCGGCATCTTTACAATCCTCTCTGCTGATAACATTAAGTAAAATTTGTATTTGGGTAATAAAACCATATTTTTATCGTAGCTACATGTGTGACGTTGATTAACAGATCAATGCGTTTGGAAATCGGTCCAAAATCCAGCGAATAATTCTACTTTGAGATTGAGGAGTACCTCTTTCCTTCGTATGTTCATGCACCGCTGCCTCTGCTAGCCCTGTACCAAGATGGCGGCGCTTTAGGCACGTCCCTCCACAGTCAATGCGGCGTCTACGTATATATGTCTATGTTAGCGCTCACCAGCAACTCTACAAGCAAAGAAGCAACACGTCACGACTTCGTAGTTTAACAACGTACGGAAAAATTTCTCGGCCAGAGACTTCGGAGAGTTAGTTTCGTCTAGTTGCCTAGCAACCTTGAGGCGACGCCCATGGCTGACCAGAAGTGACTGCTGATTAAATAAAACGGATGATGAGTGAGTCAGTGGGTGACCTTCGGAGATGCGTGTACTGATTTTCCTTTCGGTTTCCGATTACTTTAAGCTAAGCTAAGCTATGCTATGCTAAGCTAACTCTCTCCTGATTATAGCTCCTGTCTGTGACGTATACAAATTTGAGTTCACTCATGGCAAGAAGGCTTTTTTTTTTTGTCTTAAATACTAAATCCGATGCCACTGTTCAGGAGGAAATAAATAAAACACAACAATAGTGATAGTGTGACGACGACGACGAAAGTGGTGAACGCTTGGTCAATCAGTTTTCATTTCTGAGAACTGCGGGCTAGCTTTGCGAGACACCAGTGGTGGGTATGTAAAACGGAAGCTTCCATGTCTGGGTACTGTAGTTTTTGAAAAACACATAACTGGCTGAACCTTGGTGAAGGATGGCGGTACGAGTGTACGAGCTCAGCGAAAGCGTATTTACGTTTAAAGGCTATCTGTGACTGTTTCATTTATCTCTGTGCAGTGCTGTGTGCAAACCCCCCTACCCCGGGCCTTCCTTCTTCCTCCGACCCCGTCTAGAGCTTTAAAATCAACTTATTTGCAAACAGCCCGGCCCTCGCACCGTCACAGCGGCATTCTTTGGCATATGAAGGGGAATGCAGAGGGGTCCCCCCCCCCCCCCTCCCGTCTTGTTTCCTGTGCCGCTGTGCCGCCTGCCTGCCTGCCTGCCAGCCCCGGCGAATCTGTCCAATCCCTGGCATTTCCCGGGGAATGTGACTGGAATGTTATCTGCTTGGAAGTGGAATGCCTGGGTCACGCTTTCGCCTCGGACTGCGGGGCCTAGCGGGTGCTTTTCTCCCATAATGCAACAGGCGGACGCAGTCAAAGTAAAAAAAAAAACATAAAAACAACAACAAACAAAACGTAAGCTTTCCTTGAACAATGAGTCTAGACGTACACGACATTTTCTCACACAGCAGTGCTAAGCCGATTCTGCGAATTTAAGCCAAATTCATAGCGTCTTCCCTATTCCGCACCAGATTAACCATTCAAGGAAAAGATATATTAAAAAAAAAAACACTTCACGAAATAAGGCACTCCAATTTTTTTTTTTTTTTTTTTTTTCATCCATTGTCCCGAATGCTTTCAGTCTGCAGAGAGGTAGAGGCAGATGAAGCTGTGCAAGTCGCCTTATCCACCTCTGCATTGTCACAATGCTTCAAAGGTAGGGGTGGGTGGAGGAGGAGGAGGAGGAGGGGGGGCAGATGAAAGCAGGTAATACGAGCAGTCTGATAGAATCTCAAGATGGGACTAGTGATCTGTATTCTGCTCCTTCAAAGGGAGAAAGAAACAGAGATAGAGAGGAAGAGTGAAATGGGCACCAGCTATTGGTTCACAGGCATCTATCCCACAATTCAATGTACCACCTTTCACTGGCTTTCACTGGCTTTCTGGTTTCCAAAGCAGCAGGGCGGCATATAAATAAGACCTGCGACGACTATTGGTGCTCCCACGATGGAGACCGCCCCCAAATCCAAATGGGTTGTGGGATGAGTGTGCGTTTTGTTTTGTTTTGTTTTTTTAAATCCTCGTTACGACGCACATAGATAAAGTAGTGGAGAAAAAAAGGGCGTCCTGGACCGTGTTCCTGCCGTAGAAACCCGCAGTCCTAAACATCCCGGCCACGCGGCACAGGCGAGGCTGGATTTAGAACCTGTCGTCTCTGAGTTGCGTCGGGGATTTGAAGGGCTTGAGCCCCAGTGTCCTGCGCGGGTGAGCCCTCTCTTTGGCGCCGTCCAGGCTGGGCTTGCTGCAGGCCGCCCAGCCCAGGTCGATGAGGGGCGAGTCGGCCGCGTTGATGGGCGCTATGCGGAACGAGGGCAGCGTCGGGGAGCCGTTGGTGGAGCACGGGGCGGAGCGGGAGGTGGGGAAGGGAGCGGAGAAGGGGTCGAAGGGGGAGGCCGCGTCCGAACTGTTCGAGGGGTCGGCCTTGAGGGCGAAGGGGTCGCAGTCCGGGGAGGGGAAAGGGTCGCAGTTGGTGAAGGGGTTGGTGGGCGAGGGTTGGTAGCCGAGGATGCTGCCGTCCGAGCGGTGAGGGCTGCGGCCGCCGGCCGAGTTCCCGCCGCCGGCTGAGATGAAGCTCCAGGGGTCGATGCGAGGGCGGATGGGCGACGGGCGGGGCCTGGGAATGACGCTGACCTCCAGGCGGCGGGTTTTGGGGCTCCAGAGGGCGGGGTTGGGGTGGAGAGCGTAGGGCACTGAAGGCTTATCCTCAGAGTCCTGGGTGTCTTGGCACAAGGGCAGATCCAAAACTGGAGAGGACGCAGAAAGAAAAACAAAGATCAGTGGCGCTCTAGCAACTCAGCGTTATACGTCTATAAGGCCGAGGAGCTTACGAGGAAAAGGCAAACAGAATCAGAATCAAAGACGATGAGATATCCTGACTTTTACTCCCAAGTATGAGCATGAAAAATGCAAGGCCCATTTTTAGAAGACTGGTTTTCTGTCAAGTATCTGAAGCCTCGAGTCTTTAAACAGCATCAGAGTTATTTTCTAGGACTTCTAAAAGCGGCGGCTCGCAGAACACAGCAGCAGTTTTCACAGCTTTGTTCCACTCCCTCCCCCCTCGTGAGAAGTTAACTTCATCTGTAAAATCATTCCTTTCAAAACGGAGAAAGGCCGAAATGTTGCTCTGGTGCGCCGTAACGCACCGCCGGCCAGTCGCAGCTCTGCGCTCGCTTAATATCCCGCAGAACACGCGAACCTGTGTGAGTCGGAAGCTTTGCCAAAAGGAATGGAACAATTACGAGCCCAGAACGCAGACGCAATTAGTCTAAATTACGCTTAACGCAGCACCGCGTAACTAGCTGACAGGGCTGCGACAGCGGCAAACAGAAAGTGTAAATTAGCGCCGACAAGAACATTAAACTCGGAATAAATCAGCCCGAGTGAACATTTGCCGTCTCCGAGTGTGACGCGTCTGCCAAATGGCATTATTTACATCAACAGCAACTCTCCGAAGGCTGCGAAGCGATTCGGCTGACGGAGAAAGAGCAACCGGGAGTCACATGAGAGAAGAAGAAGAAGAAGAAGAAGAAGCCAGGAAGGAAGGAATCCTCTTCATCGCCAGCCAGCAACCTTGTGACAGTCTGTCTATGCGTCTGAGTCATTACAGTCAATAATCGCAATAAGAGGTTTAAGCCGAAAACACTGGCTGCTTAATTATGTGTGGCTCTTTGCCTCCCGTGCGTCTGATGTAACGAGCACATGCGTTTCTTTTTAGATTACGGGCTGAACATGCCCGCTCGCTACCTGGGGGTTGAGCTGCGAGAACCTCTCTCCGTGGAGAATCCGCCGCTTTGTGCGTCAATCGCGGGCAGATATGACATGTCACCGGAGGGAGCGCTGTTAAAGCCCTCTGAAAAGCCCACTCGCTTTTGAAGCAGCCGACACTCACGCCTCCGCCACCGCGGCTGTGAACGGCGCCAGTGCTTCTAAGAAATGTATATTAGGGTTTGGACAAAAGAAACATGCGAAAGTGCTGAACGCGAAGGCGCCTGGATTAAAAACGCATTGTTATGAGGGGAAATCAAAGCTAATCTCTTTTGAGTGTGATGTTTTACGGTGTGCGCCTTACAAACCGCGTCACATGCACAAGCAAACATGTACATCCTCAAACCTGAGGCCGCTGAGGCTCATCTAACTCCCGGAAAGATGCCGTCAAGAACGTATTATTAGCATGCTAGGTCTGCTTAGCGAGCATTAGCAGAGAGGCTAAAGGAAGGGGCCCGGACGTCAAATCGGCTATTTGAGATACGCAAATAGCCGGAAAGATGCCGTCAAGAACGTATTATTAGCAGCTTTGAATCCGGATCTTCTGCGTTCATCTTGCACTAAAAGTAAACACGAAGATCGCATGCTAGGTCTGCTTAGCGAGCGTTAGCAGAGAGGCTAAAGGATGGGGAGCCGGCCGTCAAATCAGATACGCAAATAGCCCGAAGAATATATTTGATGTAAATGAAAAAGGCTCGAGCCGCGTTCCTCCCTCGTGCCAGACAGATCTGGTGAAAATAAATATATAAAAGGCACGATAATAAATTCTGCAAGAACCGTGAGAGGAGGCTGTCATGCTGAGGAGGTACATTATTCGAGCTCCATCCGAATTCTTCCGCCGTAGAGAGCCTCCCTCCCCAAAACAGTTCTTGAGGAAACGCAGATAAATTAAAAACCAAATCATCGACCCGATCTTGGGAAGAGGCTGTACTTTTTAAAAGAGCACTGCAGTGATTTAGTTTTGCGCTTTCATTAAACGGGGAGACACGCATGAAATACATGTTTTAAAGGAGCCAGATCAAACCAGCAGAGGCAGAGATATTCTAAACTCCTACACTTGCTGGAATATTTTCCTCTGCTCTTTTGAAAGCGCCCAGGCCAGGTTCATAACACAGATTTTCTTTGAAAGATGTTTATGTTCCTCTAGTGAGAGGTTAACCGGCTCCGACTTGTAAAGCCGGCCTTTTAAGGTGAGAAGCAGATTCAGACTGACCTAGCTGAGAGGCGTTCAGACCCTGGCTGCACCTCCTCCTCCTCTCGGCCCTGTGCTCCCAGGCCTCGCAGCTCATCTCCCCGTTGCTGGAGTTGGAGCTGGACGTCCATTCACCATGCGCGTGCTGCGACGGCGTCCTGGGGCTCTGGGGGCTGTGCGGCGTCTGCGGGGTCCGGTGGCCGCTCCGCTCGCGGGGATTGGGCGGCGGCGGCGTCAGCGGCAGGGGCTTTAGTTCTTGATACTGCAGGGCTAAATCCCAAAGCGGTTTGGGGATTGGCTCAGAGGTGGAGAAGGTAATGAGATCATCCACTACTGGGGGGTCTGAAATGAGGGGCCTGGGGAGGGAGATCTCAAGTTCGCAGTGGGTGCAGTCTTCTAGAGAAGAAGGGTTAGTTCGAGGTGGCACCCTGGGGGGAGCATCCAGGCAGCGGCCTAGTCCTATGGAGGCTAGGAGGGAGCCACTGCCCAGCAGGGCCCGGTGGGTGCTTTTAATCAGGCCACCGAGAGAACCCCTCTCAGGCCTGGGGGAGCCAGCGGGAGAGGAACCCCCTTCCTCGCTGCCAGAGTCTCCCTGAGGAATAGGAAGCCGAAGGCTGTCCTTCACCGAGGAGCCTGCAGAGATAGAGAGAGAGAGAAGGAGTATCGTAAAAAAGACAGAAAAGGAACACTTAAGATATTTATTATTCATCCAGCTTCTATTCATAATTCACACTGGTGCCAATGTGAATTACAACGGCGGCTAATGGACGACGCGAGGCTGCTGGTTAGGGCTGGTGATGGAGGGCGTTTGGGATACCGTTGAGAGCAGGGGGATGGTTGGGCGTGGAGGGTCGGTACTCCTCGAAGTCGTCCTTGGACTCCCCGTTCTCGTTGCTGTCCGAGTCCAGGAGCTTGGCTCTCATCGACAGACTGAAACGAAAAACAAGGGTGAAGGTTCATCCAGGTCATGGTGTAGCCAAAACAGGGACTTGTGGAGTTGAGGAGACGTTTGGGCGTCAGAACATCAGAAACGCATGTAGCCGAAACAAGTGAGTTTCTGACGGGTTATACCCACAGGTGTTCCCATTCATACCGCATTTATTTCCATCAGTCCCTTAAAACTGAAGAAGCTACTCAAATGAGCGGCGAAATGTCTTCTCGGCTCCACAAGTCCAGTTGATTTTGTTTTGTCCAGTTTAAGAACAGTAATGAATTAAAGGGAAACTACTGTTTTTTTTACAACCTGGACCATATTTCTGGCATAAAATACGTAGTCGCTCAGGAGATATTTAGATCTGTGTATATCCATATAGTGGGAGTGAATGGGGCACCGAGACGCAGGCTCTAAATAACGATGTCATCTCTGAGCGCCGCGCAAACCCGTGGCAATCGGCTCGTTCACCTGTAATTTGCTACTGCTATGGTTCGTCCGCAGCCTCAAAATCAAAAAATGTTCATGTTGCAAAAAAACTAGCCGTAGCAAATTACAGGTAAACAGAGACGACATCATCCAGGTCAGAAGACAACATCTGGGGTCTGTAGGTCGATCTACAGATGGCCAGATGTTGATAACAGGTAACTCCAGACTTAATGGGGAATAGAACAAGCGTATCATGACAAAATATTGGTGAAATGAACCGTTTTGTGGCAGATAATGTGTTATTTAGAGGCTGCGTTTCGGTGCCCCATTCACTCCCATTATATGGACACAGATCTAAATATTTCTTGAAGAATACAAACATTATATGCGATTGTATTTTATGCCAGAAGTAAAGTCCAAATTTATATAAAAAAACAAAACAAAATTTGGCTGTACCTGCTTTCCTGGGGACTAAGACGCAGGACTTTGGGACTTTTTGGACTTTTCGGGCTCTGGGGCCTCCAATGGGAGCTCAACCTCAAGTCTCCATTCGCTTGTTTAAGAGAAGGCGCGTCCAGGGGCCGGACTGGACTCAGACCAAACGTCCTGCTGTTGTCACTGGGACTGACTGCAGAGGGAAGGAGTGGAAAAAAAAAAAAATGAAATTAATATTTTTGCATATCATTAGTATGCACACTGCCTAGCTGTACTCTAGTGAGGTGAGTATTTTAAAAGTCAGGTTTCACCAACAAATCAATGCAGCCCTGCAATCATCTGCAACACGGCGACCTTTAAAACGACTCCTGCTGCAGCTGCAATTCACGAAACTTCCAATTTGCCTTTTTTTTTTTATTTCCCCGACTCATATTTATGCAAAGTTTATGTTCCAATTAAAACTAAAAACGGATCATGCGAACGTAGCAGTTCACAGGACGGAGACGTGTGAGAGGGAGAAGCAGCCAAAGTCACCTGGGAGAAGATGAAGGGGAAATGAAGAGCTTTAATAAAAGTTTGCACCTGCCAGGCTCTGGCAACACGTCTGATCGCAGCACTCTCCTCGCCAAGCTGCTCGGGCTGCTGACGCAAAAAAAAAAAAGCGTGCGAACGGCGCGTAAGCGTTCAGCCCGCGAGCGCTGGGCTTCCTGTCGTCACACCTTGCAACTTATAGCACAGCCTGTGGGAATCGTTCTCTGCATAGCACCCAGCACGGCAGTGTGAGGAGATCAGACCGGAACGAGCGCCGTTGTAATGTACTAAAGTATCTAGGAGGAAACTGTAAGTTCTACGAGTTCTGGTGCTTCTTATTTTTTGGCAACTCCAACATTCGTTCAGCTTCAGAAATGGGTGAAAGTAAACTTGCCGTCTAAACGGACACGTTGCATCAGTTTCTCGGGCCTCTACAGAGATGACTGGAGGTGACAGGCGTCAACGCTGCAGTTTCATTAAACTCCAATCTGGAAAATACACTAATCAGGCATAACATTATGACCACCTTCCTTCTCTATATTGTGTAGGTCTCCTTTGTTGCCTCCAAAACAGTTGGGACTCATCAGAGAATGGACTTTGTGAGGGCGTCCTGTGGTGTCTGGCAATACAGTGCTGTTAGAAGGGGGGCCTTTGGGTCCTATGGTGAGGGGAGGGAGCCTATAGATGTTTGATCAGTTTGGGATCTAGTAAATTTGGAGGCCAGGTCAACACCTTGTGCTGTTCTTCACGTTTTCTTGAGTTGTTCCTGAACCGTTTTTGGCTGTCTATGTGGTAGGGGGTGCCTGGTCTGGTCTAGGTGGGTGCTACATGTCTAAGTAACATCCACACCAATGAATGAATGCTGGGTCCACAAGATGTCCAATATGTTTTTTAGGAAACCTTTTTGGACATACCATGTCCTGGATGACTGAGGACCTTCACAGATGGTCCACAAGATGGTCAATGCTATTTTATGATAAAAATATGATTTTACTACCCAAATACTAATTCTACTTAATGTTATCAGCAGACTAGCTTCTGACAGAAGATTATAAAGAAAAGATGACTTCAACTGAGCGATTTATGATGACTTTTACTATGTAGAAACACCATTCCTCCATAGATGTAAAGCTCTGAAGGAGCGAGTGGCCCTGTTCCAAGATGGCCGCCCAGTAGGCACGCCGCTCCAGTAGACGACAGCGCTCAATGTGTCTATGGGCTCGTTTACCTGTAATTTGCGTCACAGATGGTGGTTTTAATGTTGTGGCTGATTGGTGTAAGGCAGACGCTCCTGTCGCTGGTCACCATCTTAGTTTAGCATGCTAGCATTTGCTAATTATTCGCTAAACAGGGCGCTACCGACGCTGACGGGGAGCTCATTAGTTTCTGGTGATAAATCAAACGCAAACAATCCTTTTACTCAAATCGATGAAGCTGAACTTTAACCTGGAGGGTTTGAGTCGATACGGTTCATCTAATGAGGAATCAGGTCGTTAGCTAGGCCGTTAGCATCGCTGTCAGAGATCACATTCAGTTCATTCTACATATTTAGATTTCTCGACGAGGAATACACCAGAAGAACCCAATCCAACCCTGCCCCCACAGACAGAAAAAACAAACGTTGGCGCCGTCACCCACAAGCTGCCAACGTCCCGCTAAAAACGCTACATCTACGGCGCCCAGCTTCAAAAAAGTCCCTAAAAATACGCTCAAAAACCGCCTCGACGTCCCGATTTTGGCGGAATTGCGGCTGAACGGGACGTGGACTGATGCAAATCAATTCGGCACTCCTCCGGACAAACACGTTTTGGAGATAAATCAGCGCTCCCACTGAGAGGGGCGAGCGTAAATGCGCACTAAACACATTTTAATGACAGGCACACTCACGGCTTAGTGGCTGCCATTAAGGCGAGTCATTAGGAAGTAAAGAAAATCAGCCTCACTAGTTTATGAACAAATGAAGCCAGCAGATGTTTTTGGATTTACTAACCACAGCAGACGTGTGCTTTCATGTCAACCGCTAGTGGTAATTGTTTAGTGAAAATCCATTTCATTGCCTGTCGCTGCAGCAATAATTTCCTTTTGGGTTTTGTCGAGACGCCCCCGTGACCCCGCCGGCTCGGAGATTCCCTTCCTCCGAAGGATCTCGGGCCGTTTGGCTGAGAGCCTGACGAGTAGAGGAGCGCAGTAAATCGCCGCCGTTACCGTCACTGCTGCTGCTGCTGCTGCTGCTGCAAGCCTTCTCAGAGCCCTGAATTCCTCCCTGCTTATTTTTAATTCAGCAAACCGCACTGTAGCCACTACATGCATATAAAACTGTGGACTGTTCTGGGCTGGAAAGAATAGCTGAATGGCTCCCCCTACTGCAGCACTGAGGGAACTGCAGGCAGGTTGTGGGGAAGCAAGAGGAGGAGGAGGGCTGCAGTGGAAAAAAAAAAATAGAAAGAAAAAAATGCTGCTGAGAAGTGCTGAGCTGCTCAGAGGAAGTCAGATAATATTTGGACTGGAACAGACTATTGAAAAGGGAAAAGGGAAAAGGGTGTGTGTGAGAGAGAGAGAGAGAGAGAGAGAGAGAGAGAGAGAGAGAGAGAGAGAGAGAGACAGGGCCCACAGGGAAACAGGGCAAGACAAAAAGACGAGTGGGTGGTTGAGAGCGCGTGCATGCCAGGCCGGTTTTCATACAGCACGTGCACCTGCGCGGACACAGCAGAGGACTCACGTTGGATCGCTCGGAAGCGAGGGCCGAAGGACGGCGAGGAGCCCGAGCCCAGGTCGGGAGAGTTCCTCCTCTTCTCCAGGCCGGGGGACGCCTGCACCGTGATTTTGTGGATGAAATCTGAAAGAGGACAAACAAACAGAGAGAGAGAGAGAGGACGAGATGTCAGACGGTTGCGACACTTTTTTTTTTTTTTTTTTTTGCTTCCTTATTTTTCTGAAATAGCCTGGTTTCACATTTGGGGATTTTTTTTTAAACTTTTTATTTAGATATTTTTATTTTCCCAACATTCATCGGACCCTATTAGTTAAGATACTAGTAAATAGAAAGCAATAGAAAGGAAAATAGATGTTAGTGCCAAACTCAATAATAAACCAGCCAGTTGAACCTAACCAGCATGTCTCTGGATAGTGGGAGGAACCTGGAGAACCTGGAGAGAACCCACACAGACACAGGGAGAACATGCAGGTCCGTGGGTTAGAACCCAGAACCTTCTTACTGTGATGTGTCATTTAATACTTTCAATGTTTTGTAGGTCGTCATTTACGTATGCCAGACATTTGGTTTCTTAATTCATTTCTTTCCTTCTGTTATGACAAAGAATACCATATAGACTTGGAGATACTTGGTTACCTGCCAAAACATTAGGTACACTAGTGAAAACGGTGCTGAGGTGAATTCTGAGCCTTTCTAGCCATTCGTCCGTCCGTCTGTCCGTCCATCATCCATCCATCTATCATCTATCCATCCATCCATCCATCCATCCATCCATCTATCATCTATCCATCCATCCATCCATCCATCCATCCATCCATCCATCCATCCATCTATCCATCCATCCATCCATCCATCTGTTCATCCATCCATCCATCCATCCATCCATCCATCTGTTCATCCATCCATCCATCCATCCATCCATCCATCTATCTAGGACTAATCATATAATCATGTTGTGCTGGTAATAGATAGACTGGTATGTGTCATTAGCGACATGTTTCATTTACATTTTGTTTCCCTATTTACTAATGTTCATTCAGGTCCTACTTTGTTTTTATTTCCTTAAATGTACTGTTGCATTAATAAGTCAGACTATCAAATGTCTTATTTGAGCATTAAATCATCAGTTTTATGGGTTAAATGATCTGTTAGCTGGGAAAATAAAATATGATCTAACACTGTGTTGCTAGCTGCTATATGTTCATGTCGGCTTCGACGTCGCCGAGCTAAACTACAGCAGCTAGCCGCGCCGTTAGCCAGAGGAGCTAATGTCGTGCTGCAGGAGCTCAGAAGTGGAAACTAAGGAGGCTACAGATAAAAAGGCACGTTTGCTTGTCTGCGCATTTAGCCACACGGCAAAACCGTCACGGAGCCGCACTCGTTACTCGCAAAGTCACGATCTTTGTGTCATATCACGTCGGCGCACGTGACGAGTAAATCCTGAGAGTTAGAGGGAGTTAGTGTTGGGTTTAAAGACGTGCAGAAGCAACACAGGATGAAGAAGAAAGATAATAATACTACTGGTGGAAAGAGGAAGGGGAGGGGAAGGAAAAAAAAGGAAGGGTTTCAGGAAGATAGGGTTAAAAGGAGAATGAAAACACTGACTTGGGAGCGAGAGAGAGGAAAAGAGCGAGAGAGAGAGAGAGAGAAGGCATGCCTTAAAAAAAGAGAGAGAGAGAAAGTGAGAGAGGCCAGCCAGCAGTGTATCCACGGACAGGAAGTGTCGAGGCGTGGTTGGCTCACTCTCCCCTCTCATCAACCCCCCCCACCACATCACCGCCCTGCTGCTGCTGGGAAAGGCCTGACCACAACACACACACACACACACACACACACACACACACACACACTCAGACACACACGGTGCATTTACGCATGCTTGCTCAGCCCAAAATACACTCGCGCACACATGCGTACATACGTGCACCGCGACACTGGATGTGAACTCCTACAGGCTACCGTGTGACGGGGGAAAGACACCTTTAGGCAGGTGAGGGCCGGTCAGTGAACGCACCACGCAGCCAGAGCTCTGATCTGCCGTATATATATATATATATATATATATATGACGTGGGAACATTTAGAGGAGCCGTCTGCTGTTTTGTGTATTTTTAAAAGCTTGTTGCGTGTCGGCAGAAAGCAGCACCTGCCTCTTCACAACGCCAGCCTTTGAACTCCTCACGAGCACCTCCCTGATAGGAACGTTCAGCGAGGCCGAGCTATAAAAACACACCACACGCTCCCTCACATCCACTGCTCTCTTGTGTTTTTTTTTCTTTCATATTGTTGCTGCTGCTTCTTGAGACTGAGCCCGTAATGGCCCTTGAAATGGGATTTCTCTGCTTGTCTCTGAAGCCCTAGACGCACCTTGGGGCAGGCTGATCTTCTCGCCGTTCTTGCTCTTGAGCTTGTGCTTCTTGAAGGTGCCCTTCCTCTTCTTGACGTTGGGCTTCTCCTGGTTCTGGTTCAGGTGGAGGATGAGGAGGCTGAGCTCGCGCTCGAACACGTCCTGCTCCCACTGGGCCAGCTGCTGCTCGCGCTGCCGCAGGAACTCTTCGTGGGACTTCTGCTCCAGGGCCGCTCGCTTCAGCTCCTCCTCGCGGCATCGGAGCTCCTGATGGAGGTGGAGGAGGAGGAGAAGGTGTCAGGTAAAAGCAATGCCAGCAGGGGCGACTGAGGTTAAACAGGTTTACAGTCTTATAAGGAAGTTGGTTGTAGTTAAACCTCTATACAGGCCGTTTCACATCTTCTCCAGAGAGAAGGTTTTTTACAACCTGGACCTTATTTCTGGCATAAAATACGGTCGTTCACTCATCCATATAACTTTGGTGTCATTTGGAGTCGTTCTAAAGATTTAGATTCAACGGCGCGCTGCGTATATTCATATAGTGGGAGTGAATGGGGCACCGACATGCAACCAAAGTTATATGGGTGAGTAAACGATCATGTTTTATGACAGAAATAAGATAAAAAAAAACTGTAATTCCCTTTTAATGTAGGTAATAAAAAGACAGAATAAAATTATAGACTTATTATAAAATTATGAAAGATGCATGACTAAATTACAGTATATTAGCTTCAGATTCATATTCCTTCAGGAGATAATTAGATCTGCGTATATCCATATAATGGGAGTGAATGGGGCACCGAGACACAGCCTCTAAATAACGCATTATCTGCCACGAAACTCGTTCATTTCGCCAATATTTTGTTATCGTACACTAGTGCTAATCCCTGTTGAGTCTGAAGTTACCTGTTATCATCATTCTGAGTCTGTAGATTGACCTACAGACCCCGAATGATGAAATTTGCTACTGCTGTGGTTCGTCCACAACCTCAGAATCAGAAAAAATATTCAGCCATGTTGCAAAAAAACTAGCAATAACAAATTACAGGTAAACAAGCCGACCGTCGCTCAGAGATGACATCATCCATCCGTTAAATACTTTATAAGAAAAGTTTGTGGAAATAACAAGACAACCCTACGACCTTTGACCCCAAAGAACAGTCGCTAGCTCGGCTAAAACCAAGTTTTTGTGACTTTAGTAATTTCACATTTCCCTCCCAACTAGCAGGTTTGCTAACAGCGTGAATGCTAAAAACATTGTTTATAAGCACCGCCCCTTTCCCCATCTATGCACCAATATCTATCTATCTATCTATCTATCTATCATCTGTACAAGAAGTGCTACGGAGGACTAATCATATAAACATGTTGTGCTAAAGTGGTAATAGATAGACTAGCATGTTTCATTAGCAACATGCTTCATTTACATTTTTTTCCCTCCCAATTAGCAGGTTTGCTAACAGTGTGAACGCTAAAAACATTGTTTCTAAGCACCGCCCCTTTTCCCGTCTATGCACCAATCAGCTCCACATTCATTCCTCCTGCTAATCTCAAAATTGCTCACGCAACGTGATATTACATCGATTGATGTGTCAGATCAGGGAGTGTTGAACGCACCGCCTAATGTGCTCTCTCAAAAGATGCTAAACAAGGTTAGGTATATGTGGAGAGAGTTTTGAGATCATTCTGAGCGGTATACAGTGCTATGCTAGCTGAGGTTAGCCTCAAGAGCTAGCACGTTTGCTAAACAGCCCTTCTAGGTTAACTTCTCTCATCGGTTATTGCGAAAGCACCGACACAATCATTCAGATTTTGAAACCTAAACATCAAATATGTTTGATTTTACTCAAGCAGTGTGTGTAAACATCTCACATTTCCAGATAATCTTCCTCCTCTGATTGGTCGAGAAGCTTGAATAGGGGGATAAATCGACCCAAAAATCATGTAGTCTGAGCTCAGTTTAAGCAGGAGTCGTACTTTGAACTTTCAAAGATGTGTCTGGAGCCGTGGCGGGCCGTCAGGGCTGACTGCTGGCTTTAACTTTATCAAAATCACTGACTTACATTTTAATGTTTTCCCATTAATCTTAGTAAATTATTCCCAGTAGTCTAACTTTTCATTTTATGGCTCGCCTGTCTCTCAGCTGCAGTGCTTCTGGCAGCGTGTCTTTGCACTCAAGCTTTTATCCAATCGTATTTCATTTCATGTGTTGCCAGAGTCAAAGAAATCTGCCTTCACAATTAAAACTGCAGGCGGCTGAAGCTTGAAACACGTCGCTGTTCCTTTAATCACATTTCAGGTTTGTATTCTTAGACCATCTCTGTGGCCTAGACTGTGTCTGTCAGGTCATCAACTATGAGCGCTACCTTCAGCTGACTGGCTCAGTTGAGGACTCTGAACATTTTACTCAACTTCTAGTGAGTAAAATGTATTGATATTTTATTGGATTTTTCAGCTGCAGTGAGCTTTAGTTTCTATCTGAGATATCCGTCTACGATGCAACTTCCTGTTTTGTTGCGTGTTTGCACGATTTTGCAGTGGCGCCATAACAATCGTATTAAAGGGGAATTACTGTTTTTTACAACAGGGACCTTATTTCTGGCACAAAATATGATCGCTTACTTGCACATATAACTTTGGTGTCATTTGGAGTCGTTCGAATGATATTTAGATCCATGTATATCCACATAATGGGAGTGAATGGGGCACCGAAATGTAGCCTCTAAATAACGCATTATCTGCCACAAAACTCATTCATTTCACCAATATTTTGTTATGATACGCTAGTGCTATTCCCCGTTGAGTCTGGAGTTACATGTTATCATCATCCAGGGTTTGTAGATCGACCTACTAACCTCTGACCTGGATGATGTCATCTCTGAGCGACGGTTAGCTTGTTTACCTGTAATTTGCTACTGCTATTTTTTTGCAACATGGCTGAATATTTTTCCGATTCTGAGGTTGTGGACGACGACTTTGTTTATGATGGACGTCCTTACTGTTTTGAGCCAGAGTATATGGATGAGGAGCTTGTTGAGAGGAGGATGTGGAGGCAGAGAGAGGAACAGCTAGCTAAAGAACAACAAACTGCTTCACGTCCACAAATAGATAACTCCAGACTCAACGGGGAGTAGCACTAGCGTATCTTAAAAAAATATTGGTGAAATGAACGAGTTTTGCGAAAGATAATGTGTTATTTTGAGGCTACATTTCGGTGCCCCATTCACTTCCACTATATGGATATACAAGGATCTAAATATCGTCAGAATGACTCTAAATGACACAAAAGTTACATGGGTGAGTAAACGATCGTATTTTATGCCAGAAATAAGGTCCAGGTTGTAAAAAAAACAACAGTAATTCCCCTTTAAGATGTGTTTTGAATATGGCTGGAGGGCATTGAAGGCCTAGGTGTAAAATGCATGGACTACCACTGCTGTGGAGGATGTACAGCAGCAACACTTACTAATAATGTGGTTTGTGCTGTATTTATTACATGGCCAACGCCTCTAACCGAACCCTCACCTTCTCTTTAGCCCTGAGTTCATCGAACATGTCCTGGATCTCCAGTTTCCAGTCCTCCTGCAGCGAGTGGAAGGAGTCCTGCGGCATTTCTTCCTTCACCTGCTGCTCCAGGGCCGTCAGCTGGTCCAGGATGGAGCAGAAGTTGGGTCTGCGGTGGGGGTCCTGGTCCCAGCACTCTGTTCAAACACACAGCGGACACGTCGGGGTCATCGCAAGTACAACTCTGACCAAAAAAGAAACATACATCAGTGGGATTTATTTATTTTTTTTCTCCTCTCTGTAAAATGAGAGACAAACATCTGACTGATTCATTTGCTTCCAGCACGGTTTCACTTCTTTTTAGACGTTTTTTTTTTTTGTTTGTTTGAATCGAGGGCTCTGAAAGAAGGAAGTCAGCCGCTCATGAGCCATAATCTTCACACACACACACACAGATACACTCTGCACACATTATGCGCAATGGTGAATGGGTACCCTGCGACGTCTGTAATTATTATTTACTGTTTCAGGCACTTGTACGAGCACGATCCAGAATCAAGCTGATCACTTATTCAAAGTGTTACGCTTAATTATCACGCTGCGGGGAGTTTTGCATAATTTGCCGTTAAACTCTGGGCATTACAAGCAGATCAAAAACCAATCTGATAATTAATTAATCCTCTGAGGTGGCTACTGCCGCACTGATTTTTAAATACAACCTCAAAAATAGCGTCAAGGGAAGGGGTGTGAGCTGTCTGCCTTTTTTACGTCAAGGAGTGCTACACGGGGCACTTTGTTTTAACTTGAAACTGAACAGGAAATCGACATAAATGCGTGAAAATACATTGCACAAGGAGGCTGCTGCAGCGCAAAAACACTTCCTCTCTACTGCCACGTTATTAGCGCTACATAGGAATTGGTTTTCTCAATTTCATTGCAATTTTGGGGAAATGGAAAGAGCTCGTGCTCAGGGTACGAATTCGATCTCACGCAAAAAAACAAACAAACACCGAACTGAAAGTCATCGTGTTTCCAAAACAGAGTAAGTCTCACCTGACATGAGCTGAGCGAAGGGTTCGGGGCAGGTGGAAGGGATGGGCAGCGTGAGCTTGTTGACGGCGACCCCGTAGGCGACGGCGAGTCCATCGATCCCCCTGTAGGGCGCCTCTCCCGTTAGCAGCTCCCAGAGCAGGACACCGTAGCTGAAAAAGGAGAAAGCGTGAGGCGGCGCGGTCGGGCTAATGTTAGACACAGGATGTGTCCTGGAAAATGCTTCGTGACACAATATTTATGCAACACATGCCGTTATAGCTATCACGGATTGGCAGAGTTAGCACAGAAGGCTAATTTTATGTTTTCCAGCGAATAGTTCCACATGTCCCATATTTATACTTATTTAAACTGGTATTAGCTTATTAGCAGATAATAATAATAATTGTTCGGTGGTAACACCAATTTCATGTTGAGGATTGAAACTAACAAAATCAAAACTAGCAAAGCAGAAATTCAGTAAAAATTTTATAGAGCATAGGTGCTGTACAGAAGAAATAAATAAATAAATATCTACTAAAGTCTCAGTTTATAAATGAATTATAACTTATATTTATTTTTAATGATATTTTTATTGTATTTATGACATCGTTTTTGACCGTTCTGGTCCTCCATAGATAATGAACTTTAATATTTTTTCTACTTTCTGCTCTGTTTTGGTCTCCACCGTAGACTGTATATAAATATGGACAATGCATCGCCACTTCCTGGCCAAACTGATGCTATTTTACCAGGGATACAGGCGGAGTTTGACGCCAGATGGACACTACTGCACCTTACGCCTTACCCTGTATATATAATTTATATTCTTCCTTCTCTATTTCTTGCACATTTGTCCATATGCTAATATGCTAATTTGTACATTTTTGCTTATACTATTTTTTATTTTATTTTACTAGGTTTTATTTCACTTATTTTTATTTAATTTAATCTTTTTTATGTGTTTTTATGTACAACTAAGCTAATGTGACCAAGTAGTTTCCCTTGTGGATCAATAAAGTTTATCTAAGTCTAATTAGTTAGCATAGCAACTGGTAGTCGACATCATGTCACATCCTGTTTCTATAACGAAACTAATCCAAACAAAATTGACACTTCAACATGCATCAACTTTATATTAACAGCCTAAAATGAGAGAAAAAATATATATTTTTAGTATTTTAGTTCGGTCCAAGCCCCGCCCACTAACACGGAGGAGGCGGAGCTTATGACATATACTGCAGCCAGCCACCAGGGGGAGCTCTACTTGCTTTGGCTTCACTTTAAAGCTGCACGGTCTATGGTCTAACCAGTGCCCGACTTTGGGTGCCCGCTATTTGGTGAAATTATCAGAGCTTCTGTGGTGAATAACTTCTTCCTTTTGTGGCTGATAAGAAGACCCAACTACAGTCGAAAAAAAACTGGTGTAAGTTTCCAAATCAAGTCATGCCTGCTTCCAGACTATTTAATAACACTAAAGCTCTTTCAGTTGTGATCTTACATACGAGATGACATTTTTACACCCTGGTCTGTGTTTACACTCAGATGAACCAGATGACTTTCTAGCCGGTGTTAGCTGTGACTGCCTCTCTTGCTTTGCACTGCAGATCACACTCAGGCAGAATGCATTTGCCTTGTGAAACTCGAAGAGTCGACGTGAACTCATGCGTGCAAAATTTGTGCAAACACACAAACACGCACCCACACGAGACACATGGGACTTTTGAGCCCACACAATGGGAGCAGCCCTGTGTCCCTAAGAAGATGAAGCGTGGCGCAGGACTTGGATCTCCCACACTGTCAATTAGCCCTCGCCCGGACCTGACTGAGCGCGCTGTGGAGGCTCCCTAAGTGGAGAGCGCAGGCCGCAGCCTTTTTTTATTTAGTTCTTTAATTACAACTTCCACACACTGTGACTGAGCAGAAAGCGCCGCTCGCCGGCTCGCCCCGAGGCGGCCGCCGTCTCAGCGTGGCGGCTTTGGAGACGAGCGGCCCGTGGACAGATGAGAAAGAATACTAGAACAAAGATTACCCTTCATTTTCAGAGCAGGCCTGCTTGCCTGCTCGCCTGCTACTCGCTCATTTTGTTGTTTTCCAGATTGCGCTGCGATTACCGCGAAAACGTGCACGCGTGGGTTTGTTGTCGATAGACGCCGCCGCGTTCGAGATAGCGAGATGGCACTGGCGGGAACGTTGGGGCGGCAAAAGCTCACCAGAAATGTCCTCGCGCCGCATCTAAATCCTTTCTGATGATTTCAAGGACGCCTTCAAAAAGTTCTCTGTAGCAACGCGCTCAATTTGGTTTCACGCAGCCTCTAAACGCACTCACGGGCGGATGAAATGGTCCAAGTCTTCAGGATTAAAATCAAACCGTAGCTCATGAGCGCTAACTGCTGTAAACACAAGTTGTGAACGTGTTATCGTATTAATAATTTACTTTTTTTACTCCCCTTACTGCCGAGTACAAACATCCTTCTTTATTCCATATGCAAATTACTATACAAGCCCCTCTCGTCAAATCACACAGCTGTTAAAGTCATTAAACCATAATCAAGGGAGTCTTCTCTTTCTGTGTAGATGTGGCCAAACAGATATCTGAGACGAACGCGCACACACACAAAGAGCTAGTCCCAGATAAAGGGCTGTGGTTAGGTCTGGTGTGTGGCCTCCTTCTCTGTCTATACTGGAGACAATGGGACAGTGTGCAGCACATATGTCCCACAACAAAGCACAGAGCAGCTCTTTGAAGGGAACGCCATCACATGGTCGACGCGGCCTTGCCGCAATCCATCACTCCGGCCCTCAATCTCTTCATCGGCCCGACGCTCCCACCGTCACCTCTCTGCACTTTCACCCTTTTCCCCCTTTATTTCTATCACGGACTTGTTCCGCGAGGACGAGCGGCGTGCAGTCGTCGCTCCCTGCGCTCGGTACTAGAAATGCTACGAGCGACCTTTGACCTTTAGTCACAGGATGGTATTGATCATCAGTGCTGAAAGTCATGTATGTTTTTCACGAGATTAAACTTTTCACTTCAAGCTTTAACTGAGACTTTTGAGACTTTTTAGAAAGTCTGTGCTCACACTCCGAGTAGTGTAAATAAAAAAAACCCAGAAGCATCAAATGTAAATGAAATAAAATGCTAAAGGTTACGTCTGTGATGATTCTCAGTCAGCCAGGTCACGGTATGCCCAAAAAAAGTCTTCAGGGATGAGGGCAACTTGACTTTTCACAAATTCATCCAAGACTTTTGTGTCATTCGTTTTCCTTCAGGAGCAACTTAGATCCGCGTATATACATATAATGGAAGTGAATGGGAGCCTCGAAACTCGTTCATTTCACCAATATTTTGTTATGATACACTAGTGCTATTCCCCATTGGTTGGCTTGTTTACCTGTAATTTTCCACTGCTATGGTTCGTCCACAACCTCAGAATCGGAAAAATATTCAGCCACGTTGCAAAAAACTAGCATTTTATACGCAGATCTAAATATCTCCAAAAGGACTACAAATTACACAAATGTTATATGGGTGAGTAAACGATCCTATTTTATGCTAGAAATAACGTCCAGGTTGTAAAAAACAGTAGTTCCCCTTTAACAAACCCTAGTCATGTGATTTTCACACAAAAACAGTTTAGGAACAACTCAAAAAATAAAAAAACTAACACAAAGAACATCACAAGGTGTTGACCTGGCCTCCAAATTCACTAGATCCCAAACTGATCAAATATCTGCAGGAAGATCCACAGAGGACCCTCCCCTCAACCCATAGGACCAAAAGGCCCCCCATAGAAGGTTTTGGAGGCACAAGGGAGACCAAGACAATATTTGGAAGGTGGTCATAATGTTATGCCTGATCAACATATGTGGTGAAGGAGGAACACACTTCCCAATGTTTGTGTGAACTGTTATAACTGTTATCCGTGTATTTTTGCGAGGACACGGTGACCTTGACCGCACCGGTGTTTCACATCACACCATCCAACATGAACGACTGTGCCAAAGATGAAGAAATTCCTCAGGTGTCGCCGCAGCGTTATAGCACCGCAGCTATAAACTCCTTTCAGTCTGTACGACTTTAACATCTGAAACACTAAGCACCAGCTTTAAGGTGGACTGGATTAGCCGTCAGTTTCGACTCCAAAACGTGCATATTCCTTTAAATTTCATTAGTTAGCGTTTCACGGCACTAATATTAGTCATTTAGCAGCTCTGAGTGACTAATATTAGTCATCATCACTCATTATAGCTCCGTTCTGGCCCCGCTGACGGTATTTTTATTAAACTGCAGTCCTTGGATTCATCTCCTGATGTGCAGGGAAAACTCTACAGCACTACATTCACCAACAATCACCAGTATTCACTATTTGCTGAGGCCCAGATGACGAGACTGACTGTTATGCTATTAAGCCTTTATGCTAAGCTAGGCTAATAGCATGCAGGTTCCAGCTTTATATTTATTATGCAGATATTAGATTTGTGTCAGTCATTTTTTATCTAATAGTTTGCAAGAATGCAACAATTCAAATATGTTTAAATATACACTGATCGCCCATAACATTATGACCACCTTCCTAATTTTATGTAGGTCTCTCTTGTGCCTCCAAAACAGTTGTGGCTCATCAGAGAGTGGACATAGACCTTCTAAGGGTGTCCTGGCAACAGGATGTTGTTAGTGGGGGGACATTTGGGTCCCATGGGTTAAGGGGAGGGTCCTCTGTGGATCAACCCACAGATACTTGATCAGTTTGGGATCTAGTGAATTTGGAGGCCAGGTCAACACCTTGTCCCATCTGAGGTGTTCTTGCTGGGGATGGCTGCCATCAAGGAGTATCATTACTATGGGGTGGGTGGTCTAGTCTGGTCTAGGTGGGTGCTACATGTCTAGGTAACATCCACACCAATGATGAATGAATGCCAGGTCCAAAAGTTTCCCCAACAGAATTGAATGAATTGTCACAAGATGGTCAATGATATTTACTTCACCTGTCAGTGGTTTTAATGTTGTGGCTGACTGCTATATATTCCATTAAGGTCGTATGTATGAATCGATCCATATCACCTGTTCTTATACATGTGCACATAGTACAGATCCTGGATTTGGTTCAGCTAAAATCACATCGTGAACACATAAGCACTGACCTCCAGACATCGCTGCCCTTGGAGAAGGTGGAGGACTTGATGACCTCCGGGGCCATCCAGGCGTAGGTGCCCGCCGTGCTCATCTTCGTGGTCTTGTGCCACTCTCTGGCCAGGCCGAAGTCGGTGATCTTCAGCGTCAGCCCCTCCATACATTCGTTCTCTATGGGCTGAGCCAGAAGGACTTCAGGTAGGAAGGAAAAAGGGGGAGAGAGAAAGGCAGAAATACTTGTTAGGCTCGTAAACAGTTAAATTATTGTGACTAATTTTGCAAGGAGGAAAAAAAAAGTGGCAGACTGAGTTTCGTCTCCCGTACACACATTCATGCATTCTCAGTTTCTTTCTCACTTCCTCTTCCTCTTGTTTTTCAGGCCACTACAATCCAAACTGACAGCGACAAAACACATTTCCACATTCCACTTCGATTCATTGATGCACGTACATAAATCTCTGCCTCTTTCAATTATGAGCGGTGGGTGGCTGGCGACTACGAGACGCAGGAAATACGTCTAGATATGCGTCTAGGATGTTTTTGGCGTGTGCAGCATGTTGAGGCGAGCATGTGCGTGATCGGGACCGGGGTCAGTTACTGTGAGGTCTAACCCCAAATGAACTGAAGCTGTGTGTCGTCAGCGGACTGGCTCAACGCGCCGGTCACATGGGGGAATATAGAGGAAACAGCGTTTTTTTTTTAAAAAAATTGATATTCAGAACTTCTGCTGCTGTGTTACAAGAACGTGAACCAAAAAAAAGTCAGAAGTCTTTGACCGAGAGACAGCAAAGGCACCAAAGAGAGTATTAGTCAAATAAAAGACACTGCAACAACAAATAAAAAGCATAATTATTATTTAAAATGAACCATGAAGGTAAGAAATACTGAAAAAAACATGATATAAGTAAACTAGACTAGCTAGAATGATATTAATGCTACATTACCTAACTAGAGGCTAATGTACTGTTTTAATCATAGACACAAGCTAATGCTAAGTCTTATGGTTGGATAACTAGCTAGGGTGACTTTACCCTGCCACAAGGTGAACAGCCAGTGTTAGCATTGCTAGCTAGCAGCTTGTCTGTCTTTATTTGAGGATAATCAGAAGTAACCAGACAAAGTTAGCAGCTAATTTGGGATTTAACCAGCTAATGTTAGCTACTAATGTTAGTTGCTACTTAAGGGTGATGCTAATTTATAAAATACCTCCAGCTAGCTAGGTAGGTAGCTACTATGTGCAGTTTTTTATTATCATTATAAGTAAAACACTCCTGTCTTTTTTTAACCTATAAATAAACTCAGTAACTACTACCACACTAGTCTTAGTATTGTTCCATCTAACAATAGCTGGATAAGTAGCTAGGCCAGCTTAAGCCTTTATTATTACCCTGCCACAAGGTGAAGAGTCAGTGTTAGCATTGCTAGCTAGCAGCTTGAATGTCTTTATCTGAGGATACTCTAATTTAACAAGCTAATGTTTGCCGCTAATGTTAGCTGCTACTTAAGGTTGATGCTAATTTATAAAAATACCTCAAACCCAAATTTAGGTAGTTAGCCAGCTAAGTAGGTAGCTACTATTGCTCTAGCTAATAAGTGATATGTCGCCAAAGGAAAATAAATATTACACGTTCTTCAGTGATGCTTTTATTTCATATTTCATTTATGTGCAGTTTATTATTATTATTATTATTATTATTATTATTATTATCTTTATTAGTAAAACACTTCTGTCTCTCTTAACCCATAAATAAACTCAGAAACTACTACCAGGCTTAGCCTTAGTTTGTTGTGACATAACATTAGTATTGTTTTAGCTAACAAGAGCTGGATAACTACCAAGGCTAGTTTAAGCCTTGATTATTACCCTACCACAAGGTGAAGAGCCAGTTTTAGCATTGCTAGTTAGCAGCTTGTCCGTCTTTATCTGAGGATACTCAGAATTAACCAAGCTACTGTTATCAGCTAGTTAGTAGCTAGTTAGCCAGCTAAGTAGGTAGCTACTGTTGCTCCAGCTAATAGATGATATGTTGCTTAATGACAATAAATACAATATCTTCTCCAATGATGCTTTTATTTCATCTGTACCAGTGACACACTCTTGTCTTTCTTAACCTGTAAGTAAACTCAACAACTAAAACCACACTTAGCAAACTCTTGTTAGCTAGAACAATACTAACGCTACGTTAACAAACTTGAGGCTAACTCAGCTTTGCTAGCTAGCAGCTTTTCTGTCTTTATCTGAGGATAATCAGAATTAACCAGACAATGTTAGCAGCTAATGTTAGCTCCAACTTCAAGATGATGCTAATTTATGAAAAAAAACTCCCAAATTAGCTAGTTAGCCAGCTAAGCAGGTAGCTACTGCTGTTCTAGCTGACAGGCGACTAGTTGCTTTCTGTAAATCTGTAATCTGTTCTGTAGTCACTATTTTATATTCAAACGAAGGTCACAATCTGAAAACATTTCACTTTTCAACGATATATGGTCTAAACATTAAATTTAAAGCTTCTCCTTCATGATTGTACTTGACTTTAGTATATTTTTAGTTTGTCTGATACAGCATGGTACATATTTACAGCTTGATTGACCAGCAAAATAAGAGATCAAGTTGTTTTTTTTGTTTTTTTTTGTTTAACTGTATTCAACATGTGGTGGAGGTCTTCTATCCTGCTGCCCTGTTAAATGGAAACCCACCCACACTCTTCCTCTGATCACAACTACTCGTGCATATCCCAAAATGTATATTAGCCATTCAGTGTTGAAACACAACAGAGTCACAAATCTGTCGGTCAAACTACAACAAACTGGCCGACAACCTAATGGCCCATTATTTCTTCAAAGCGAACTGATACTCATCTTTCCTGTATCTTATCTCGGGCCTGCAGACCACCACCACGAGGCCGCCGAGCTACATGCCACGCTCAGAGCTACAGCAGAAACCACGGCGGTGGCTTAGATCAACGGGCGTCCTGCGGAGTTTCTGTTCTGCTACACCAACTGACGGATGATGATGATGATGATGATAATGATGATGATGTGGCAAGCCTCGCTCGGCTCATGCTTTCTGCGGTTTCATGTCTTCCCCTTATTCTGCATCCGCTTGTATTATCTCACATTTCATATTCTAAGCTTCCCTTCCTAAGCTCTTGTTTACTTTAAATTCATGCATATGTGGCGTGTTTTAATAATACAAGTAAAATAAAAATGCACGTGCCTGCTAAATTATCAGGCAAAGAGACGTGGACTTCCTCAGGAAGAAGGGATTAGCTATCCGTTCGGCCCTGCGTGAAAATTCAAGTATCAGTTGGTTTCATGCAGGGAGGAAGGTGCTCTGACGGGACAAAGCATTTCCTGGAGCGTATTTGATGTCACCAAATCCCCTCCCTCTCCTCGCCCGTAGTCATAACTTTAGCCGGGACACAGGCTTGCTCACTCAGAGGCCAGGCAGAACGGGCGACATGTGCACGGCGAGATAAAGGACGTTGCTGCTGCAAAAAAAAATATATATATAGAAGATGAGCCGGTTAAAAATAGGTTCCATGGCGTGTGAAATGTGGTTTAATTGGGACATCTAAACAAAAAAAAAAAAAGGAGAAACAACCTTCAAGTAAACACACTTTGATAAGCGTATAGCTGTTGTGCAATCTCGCGGCGGTGGAAGTCTTGCCGAGCGAGTTTCTGTGAAAATAGACTCTCAACGCTGAGGATGTCGGTTGCTGCGGTGTGACTCTGTATCACATGTCTCAGTATGAACGGCAGTCGTGCCTCCCTCCCTCCCTCCCTCTCCCTCCATCTTCCCCTTTGCTTGGCAGGCTGGGCATCGCTCAGGGCAAGGCTGGCCGTCAAAGGCAAGGGAGGAGAGGCAGCGAAGAATTTGACTTATTATAGGGAAGTGAGCCTCCTGCTATTTGCAGTCACTTTCCGACTTTTCCGAGCTCCGCCGACTCTTTCCCTTCATTTTTTTCCACCTCTCTCTTCTTCTCTCTTTTCTTTGACCGCACAAATATGAGTTTCAGCTTTCTCTCTTTTTTGTTTTTTGTTTTTCGGCACACACACACACACACACACACACACATATATATATATAAACGATTCCCTTCTCTTGCCTCTCTTTGTCTTTGTCTCTCTTGTTCAGACATCCTGTGCTGTGCCTCGCAGCCCAGAGGCAGCGGCGGGTTTGACGTCACAAAGGAATGCATCACAAGAGGTTGTGTTGTCTGCTGCTGTGCTGCTCTGTGTGTGTGTGTGTGTGTGTGTGTGTGAGGACGTCGGAGGGCGATGGGAGGCTCGCTCCTTTTCATGATGCACTCGCGCGACAAAACTCTGCCGCCCGGCTTCTGCTAAACCCATCAACGCGCTTCGACCACCCCGTCTCCGATTCTCTGGCGGCAGGTGCATCACTTCCCGTTCTCAAGAGCCTTTTTTTTTTGTTTGTTTGTTTTTGTTCCGTCTAAAAGCCGGGCGGCCCCTTAAAGGAGAAGAAAACACACTACGCGGCACGTCCATCACAGACTTTCATATCGACTTTTTGGTTGTTTTTTTTCCGAAAGAAGATGCAAACAATGAAACGGCGAAAGCAGCCAATGGCCAAAACAAAAACAACCTGCACAGCGGCTGCTCGTTTAACCTTTCTGCAGAAAATCAATTTCTGTCCGTTCTACGTCTGAGTCATTGTTTCTGTCGGTTCAACGGGCCCTCAGGGAAAAGAAGCGAGAGGCGTTGGTGTTGGGAGTGGATTTACTGCAACAGGCCCTGATCTCTTGCTCTACTTCTTTTGTCCTCCTACCGGTCAGCGTCTGGTAAAAACAAGCCCCGGTCAGTCACCCCTGTTTCCAGCCGGATGCTCGCTAGTTCGGGCCTGCGACCGCGCTTCCAGGAAGTGACGCCTGCCGTCGTCGGCAAGCCGTCCTCTGGCGAGTTCGGGCCTTGCCTTTTTATAAAACAAACTAAAAAAAAATTAATCTTTTAATGGTTGATTCTTTAAAATAGACCATTACGAGCGTAGTGAAAAGCGGCAAGCTATTTTTAGGAAAGCGAGGTTAAGAGGGGTCACGTGGCTCCTGATACTGACATGCGACACTGGCGGGGGGGAAGTGGAGGTATCATGGCAGAGGTGACACACACAGAAACAGAGAGAAACAGAGAGAGAGAGAGAGAGGTGGTGAATGCTGATTGTTATCATATGATGGAGTGAGACAGGGCTCAGTTAAAAGCGGCTCCGGGCCTAGAAAGCAGAGTTATAGATAACGGTGAGCACGCACACAAAGCGCTTATTCCACAGCAAACAAATGCGTGCACGTCCACTTGGATTTAATTTAACGTTTGTGTTTAATTAAAAAAAAGCAAATGTGAGAAATCTCTGCTCAGGTGAAGCCGAATAAACGCTCACGGTTACACACCACCCCCCTACTTCACACACACAAAAACCGTGGCTAAGTCCCACGGGTGCATGGGTGTGCTGTGACAACTGAACTGTAAACACTAAAAACTTGACTTGACGCTTGACTCATACAGTAGGTACGGATTATGAAACGTGGGTCAAAAATGTGGGAGAATTTCATGTAGTTTAAATGAGTAAGATGTTTTGTTTTGTTTTTTCCTCACTGGTTATTGCGTTCCTGATGACAGAACATGAGTCCTTTATCTAAATAAATGATGACACGTGGTGACACAATAGGCTGATGACAGATTTCCAGAATTGTAAACTAGGTATTCATCGCTGTGGAAGAATTATTCTCACCGGTCTAGCGCAACACGTTTTTTTTTTTGTTTTTTTTAAACTTTCACAACCAGGTCATTAACACTAAATGTCATGTAGCTACTTTTACAATGACCAAGTCAAAGTGATCTACACATATATATATATCCTAAGTCTGTGTTTTTCAACCTTTCTTCAGCAAAGGTACATTTTTTTTCATTGAAAAAATTATAAGGCACACCACCAACCAAAAACGTTAAAAAAAATAAACTAAAGTTGCCTGTATTAACAATATAAAGTCATTCTTGTCAAATTGTCTTGAAAAGAAATCAAATAAGCGCAAAGAAAACTACTACACTCGTCAGGGGTCGCGTTAACCGAATATTTTCCGTCATTGACTGTTTTTTTTTTAAATGTGACGGAAAAATCTTAAGGCCATCCGTCATTTTGACAGATTGCAATTCACACCCTGACCACTTGGTGGCGAGTGACCTTATTAATTGGCTCTTGTCTCTCATCGCAGTTTGCGTTCCAAACATCGCGGAACTTTTGGCGGTGCACGATTTCCTGGTACACCGATTATAGTGACGTACACGTCAGAGCTAAGCTAACCATATGTTTACGTCTAGTACATACAGTCAATGGTCTATGTCTATGCAGCTAACGGCTAACAAAATGGAGTTACTGAAGCACTTCAACACTACGGTACCGTCTAAGAGCCGTTTACGCTAGCAGCTGCTGCCACCGTAACGTCAACCAGTCATTACTTGTGAACGTTAGATTTGTTTTAAATTCACTGTTTGATTCTATGCTACATTCACAGCATTGCTGAATAACAGTGACAACTTTCTGATGTTCATCAAGAGGCCGGTGTTGGAAATTAGCTTCGGGTTACTAGATCCAGATTTTATTAAAATATGAGTCTGGTAACACGGCATTTGGGATTTCTTTGATAATCCATTAACCAATCAGAGGCCTAATGATATTTACCAGAGCGTAATCAGTTCCCAACAGAGAGACTCAACTTTGGGGCAGTTTCTCTGGCTTCCAGACTACTACATTAGAGGATAAGGTAGCCTAGCTTAGCATATAGATTGAAAGCAAACGGGGTAAACGAGATAGCCAGGCTCTGTCGGTGTAGTTGCGTGACTCAACAATAACTTCATCAGTTTGGTGAAGCATAGACTGTATATAAATATGGACGACACGTCGCCACTTCCTGTCACTGGCCAAACTGACACCACTGCGAGTTTAGAGTCTGTGCAGTACTTTTACTTTTTAATAAACACTGTACTTATTTTTACAAATCTCACAGTGACCCTTATACAGAGTGGTTGGCATGGAAACCGGCGGTCGCCATTACTTCGCATCATGTTTCTATAGTGTCCAATAATCTACTAACTAAAACACTTGAACATGCATCAACATTATATTAACTACCTAAAATTACATAAACCATCCTTGAAATAAAAGAATAATTTGACGTGTATTTTATTGTTTTAGTTTGGCCCAAGCCCGGCCCACTAACATGGAGGGGGTGGAGCTTATGACCTATACTGTAGCCAGACACCAGGGGGAGCTCTACTTGCTTTGGCTTCACCTGACAAACTGCACATAAAAACTTTTGTGGTTGGTTATTTATCAAGAAATTTAAGCAACACATGTGCATGAGCCCACCATACACACATGCACAGATAGATTTACTGCATTAAACGCGTGTTTGATAACATAACACAACAAACACACGTAACCCGCGCTATATACATGCATCCGCACTTACAGGACGGCACAGAGGCACGCGCATGAAATCATTTTAGCAGTCTCAGCACACATACACGCCACATTCTTCTTCCACTTCCTGCGCTGAGGCAGAGTGCATCTACAGTTCAGAGCGAGCGCTCAGGCTTCCTCCTCTCGCCGCCGCCATCACACTGACTGACGGCAACCGCGGCATTAGTCAGCTGCTTACGGGACGGGCATGTGGCAATGCGCGCTGTGTCCAAATCAGCCGCTGACCCACATTACATTAAGTCTGCTGCTGACATCTTCAAAGCGGCGGAGGGAGGGGGGGAAATAAAGTCCAAAGCTGTGGACTTAGGCCGGGACGGGGTAGCTCCAGGCCACAACAGGAGACCGACCATGGGAAAAAAACACTGGCGTCCTTGATGACCTGTATGCCGCATGTGAAGCTACAGAGGGAATATCAACACAAATAGCCTCGAGTCTGTGACGAGTGTGTGTCAGGACTTCAAAGAATGACTTGTCTCGAGCTAATACGTCGAGGATTAGGGCGTCCTCTTTGTCTGCATTCTCTGTTATCTCTGAGGTGCGTTAAACCAAAGTGCCGCGCAGTCGGGAAATCCACATCTCCTTCAGAGGATAACGGCGAGCAATCTGGACTAGATCAGTCTTGCCCAGACAGAGCGTCTTCCTGATTGAGAGGCGAAACCAACAATGTCGCCACAAAAACACCGTGACAGGTCTCCACGGCAACGGGACTCTGTTTGTCACTGTTTGTTGTGCAGAAACAAGAGTGTGTGTCAGCTGCAGACATGACTCCTGCCAACGGCGGCCTAGATATGAGTTTGGTGCCGGGACTGACTCAGCCCCTGCAACTTAGCGAGAATCCCAGAGTCAGGGATTTTATTATGCTTTCCTCTTTCTCCGGCGCTGATTTACTACCCCGACTGATAAAGTAACGGCATGCATCCCAGGGCAAATATGAGCTATTTACGTTCCCCACATTCCTCGAGTCATTTTGGTCCGTTTTAATTTCATGCCCGCTGAAAAAGATGCAGCGGAGCGTGCAAAATCAGATCAAACTCTTGGAAAAGAAAAAAACATCCAAGTGACGCCCTGGCATCATCACATATCCATAATCAGTTGGTTGGCAATGCCTTTAAACTATTAAACCAACCATTTGTGGAAGGCTGGTTTTTTAAAGCTTCTGCAAAACAACAAATTAAAAGTTACAGCTGTTAGCATGTACGGCTAATTAGCTTACATCTTTGTAGTTCGGAGGCCAAGGAGCTCGTCGTTAACTTACGCCGCCTCCAAATGGAACTTGCGAGCCCGTGGTTACGACACGGAAATTGTTTTATACAAAGCGATTGGTATTATCAGTCGTAGGCAATTAATGGATCCATCTAGAAGCTAATGAGGCTAACCGCTAAGCTAAACTATAGCTATAACAGCCAAATGCTTAATGTAGGAAATAAGCAGTAAAAGACACATATAGTTATTAGAAACACTTAATATTTCTAAATCAAAATATAATGATTAACCAGCCACATCTTCAAATTTATGAAATTGAAGATGTGAACATGCAAACTATGAGGTTGTAAATACCGCAAGCGGGTGTTAAACACATGAAAGGACTGTTACAAGATTGAGAAATTAATTTTTAGAAGAAAAAAACTAATTGCCATGACCAGCACATCTGCTAGTCTCGATCTTTAGGCCAATGTTAGCAATAAACTTGACCGGTTAGCTTTAGCGCAACGTCACAAACAAGTTGACGCCTTCAAATGTGTCGTATTCACGAGTAAACTTTCATATGAACGCGCCTCTCTCGTGTTATTCACAAGCTCACAACTGGAACTTTTAAAAGATGTCCTTGTTCACAAGTTGTGACATGCTAGCAGAAATGGCTAAAGTTAATGTTAAGCTAATATACTGTAATTTAGTCACGCATCTTTCATAATTAATTAAAAGTCTAAGGCTAACCTATCATTATTCTGTCTTTTTATTACCTACCTACAACACGATCGTTTACTCACCCATATAACTTTGGTTGCGTGTCGGTGCCCCATTCACTCCCACTATATGAATATACGTGGCGCACCGTTGAATCTAAATCTGTTCAGAACGACTCCAAATGACACCCAAAGTTATATGGGTGAGTAAACAATCGTATTTTATGCCAGAAATAAGGTCCAGTTTGTAAAAAAACAGTAAGCTACCTGGTAGTTAGCATGCTAAACTGTTAGCCTCCGTTAGCCTCGTCAGTTCTCACGCCTCACAGCAAATGTCACCACTTGAACACGAAGTGTTTTAACCACGAGCTAGCAAGCTGCATTGGAAGGTTACAGGCTAAATCTCAACGCTTGCGCAACATCATTTAGGAAAACTTCTTTCAAATGGACTTTTGTTTACAAAGTTTACTTAAAATACTTTTTCAGAAATGGCTGAAGTCATGCAAATTAATTTTTCATCTAATTTTTTTCAACATTTTGATGAAAAATGTCGATACCTTTGCATTTCCTACTTTAAGCTACATTGTAGTTAGCTTGCTAACTGTTAGCCTTGGTGACTTGCAGCCGCGTTCTGCCGTCAAATTACAGCTGATATTGCTACGTGGCTATTGTTCACAACTTCCCATGTCGTAACCACATGCTCCTTTCGCTTCGCCGCCGTTTTAATTAACCAGCAAGCAAGACCTGCTAATCTCCTCAGCGCTTTTAGCCTCAGAGTCGACAGATGTTCGTCAGAAATGGGAAGTCTGCAGACGTCCTGTTCGTCTGAATTCAAGGAATCCGTTGTGTCAGAGATGCCCAGAAACGTCGTGTTTTTAAATCAACCACTGCTGCCGTACTACAGTGACACTGCATCGTGTGCAGTGTGGGAACCAAAAACCGTTGCATGCATAAAAGCTATAAATACCATCAATTACATCTACGGCACCTGACACACAACGAAGGGTAAAAAGGTTCAATGCCGTACTCAAGGACGTTTTAGAAAGCATGTGGCCGCGATAGGCAGACTCCTCACTCTGCACCTCGTTTAATTATCTTTCCCCTTTAATTCCACGCTGGAGCTGCATCTCCATCTCTCACCGCATTTTCTTTTTTTAATGCACGCTATCATTCATCACCCCATCCAGCCTGTGGCCAGGTCGCACTGTTATCCTTTAACCAATGCATCTGGGGGATACCAACTTAAAAACCATGCAGTATTTGGTTTTTATTTTTGTTTTAATGACGAGACAAAGAAATCGTGCAGAAAAAAACAATGTGTTTTCATGTTTTTTCATTTAAAAAGCTCCTACTATCAGCTTGCTTCAACTTGCTTTTCAAATGCCCACATTGGGTTAATCCGAGCCTCGTCAATGCTCTCTCTACCTTCCTCCCTTTTCCCTGCGCTCTGCCCTGCACCCGTAGGCGAGGGGAGAATTCCGGCAGGGTGGGGGCTTTCCCAGGAAGAACGGGAGCTTTGTCCCCCGAGGGACGAGGCCATAGGCTGACAGACAGTCTGGCAACCTCTGACCAGGCAGAGAGCGAGGGAGAGGCGAGGGAGGGAGGGAGGGAGAGAGAGAGAGATAGGGCATAATCATAGCGCAGAAGATGTCAACTCACGGTAAAAACTAGCGCTCGCTCCTCTGGGGGTTTCACCTAAACTCAAGAGGACATGCAGTCAAATCTCGCTTGCATACCAGGCTGTAAAGCGACTGATAGCTATGATTAGAAGACTCGGCAGTCAGTGTGAGGTGGCACTACTTCCGCATTTGATAAGTGCAAAGATAAAGCTGTGATTCAAGTTCGACTGCACTTACCGGTCGCCCTCTACGCCACTTTTAGTTATTAGCTAAATCCGAAATCCCCACTTAGAATAAAGTTATTATCCCGGCCGGCGTGGAATGTGGCAACGCATTAACTTCCCGTAAGACACCTGTTGTGAAATATCAGTTTGCCAGGTCACACCTGCTGACAGCGCTGCCAAAAGTCATTGCTTGCAAAGAAAGAAAGTCGTGACTAATCAGCACCTTTTTTTATTATCATTGTTATGTGTTTTAAATGAAGCGGACGGCTCGCTTACAACCTTAAATAGCCGACTTCAGCTACAACCTGCACGGGACGGGTCACGTGACCGACAAGCACGGAGGTGTGCCGGTAATCAGTTGTATAAGCTAAGCGAGGTTTTATTTGGCAGCGGCGTGTTTCTCTTTTGCAATCGGCGCGTTCGCAGCTATTCGTGTTTGCAGGTGGCCGTCACGTGAGAGAAAACGTTGATCTTTATGTTGGGTTTCATAAATAAAGCGACTGATTCTGGTTTCGCCCTCTTTGCAGTGACTCACATTAACAAAACAATCAAATAAAAGTTCAGTTGGGCACAGCAGACAAAGCACAAGGTGAAACCAGTTTCCATCTGTGCCAAAATACTACAGTTAATAGCTACTTATCAAGCCTACGAGTGTAACGGCGCTTTATTGCGCGCAAACCCCTGCAATTACTTCAAATGAAACCACTTCAACCTTTGCAGATTCCCTCCAAGTCTGCTACTTCTTAATTTAATATTCAGGTTATGCACACAAACTTAGTTATCTTTCGTAACCAAAGATTTTTTTGAGTCTTAGAGTTGCTGTTGCTCTTGGGTTTATCCATCCCTGAGTGCACAATCCTGAGGCCGCTCGGTCCGAAGCTGTAGTTTATAAAAACCGCACAACCAGAGCGAGCCAACATTTTTATCCAGCTGACATTGAAGGAGCCAGTGCCGCCTGCAGCTTAGAGGGTTGGACGCCGTAACCTACGTACGTAGCCTACGTGACGCTGCGAGCCATTTATACTTTTGCTCTGGAAAAAAACAACACCCAAACGCTAATCTGTGCCTTCTTTGCCAGTCTGGTTGATTTTTGTTTGTACTTCCTGCTTCACTTTCAGCAATGGCGACTGAAACTTTTGCCGAAATTTCGCAGAAGACGAGTCCGACAATTGTTTGTATCTCCGAACTTCCTCAGTTAACCTTTTCCCCGATGTGTTCTAGGGTTGGGCGGTGTGACGGTACTATACCGTGTGATGGTATAAAAGTGTCTACCGGTAGAGATTTAGCAATACCGTTCATACTGGAGAAAGAGCAGATGTCTGCGGCATCTCTCTGAGTCGCTGTAATTACACCTCCTCGACACACGGGGCACTGCAGGCGTTGCAGCAGACTGCTTGGCGTGGTTGCACGAGCACGACGAAGAAGAAACAGCTTTACCTGAGCGATAGCAATCATGGCGGAGGCGGAGAGTGAACGTCACGAGGAAACGGAGGCAGCCCGACCCACCCATGACGAAGAGGAGGAGGAACTCGTTCCGAAAAAGGGGCGCTACGTCTGTCGCGCGGGACTTTTTCAGATTTAGAAAATCCGACGACGAACAAAAAGCGATACTCTGCGAAGAGTGTCGCGCGACTGTTGCTACTGGAGGTGGAAACACCGGTAACCTCTTCCACCACTTAACGTTAATATATACGATATATACCGTTACCGTGATATAAGATTTTGCTCATACCGCCCAACCCTAATGTGTTCCATCTTTATCGATCCAAAACAATCAATTCAAAAACTACAAAGATGGCGACGCGGCCGGAAATAGTAAAGCGGAAACTAGCTACTACCAAGCGGACCAATCACAATTGCTCTTGCGGTCTGTGTCGCCGTCTGGGGTAGGTGAACGTTAGCTTACAATATGCAACCAATGCCCTGTTTTGTATAAGGAACAACCTCAAAGAGCCGTAATCATTGTCACCCAATGTGACGCCAAAGGTCCAGGTATCAGGAAACCAGGTAGTTGTAGAAAAGATGAAATAAAATCTTTAAAACTGTGCAAGCAACAGGTAATTAGGAAGTATTATGGTTCAAAAACAGAAGCAAACCTGCTGGTGTCGAGCATTTATTCGACATAAAAGCTACAAGAGTCCAAACAGACACACACAAAAGGAGGTATTCTGTTTCTGGGCAACCGCATTAGCACTGTCAGAGGGGGGTTATAAATGATTCCCTGTGCAAAGTATCCTGTGCCAGGTAAAAGGCTTGCACGCTTCTGCAAGCGGTCACTCATTAACGAGCCTCCGGAGCCCATGCGTTGAAATTTAACCTTCATTAGTGGCATGCTCTTAGAAACGCAGACAGGGCGTCACTGCTGGCTTGACCCCAGAAGCTCAGGGGTCAAGGCAGCAGTGGGAAGCGGGGGCAAATATGATTAGTCAAACACGGGGAAGGCACAAAAGAAAATGCGCCCGCATTGTGTGAAGCGGTTGAATAAGTCGTTACAAAGCCGCACTTTGACCGCACAGATTGAGTTTCTGTGGCGCTTGCCGCAGTAAACCCGTCTTTCTCTACTGTAAAAAGCTTTACGGAAATTTAGACGCAGTTCTGGTTCCTGAGTTCTAGAAATTATGCAACTTATAATAAACCGGTAGTACAACTAATCTGTTTCTGTGCGTTTATGATACCTTTTACCATAAATATTTAATTTGTTGATACATTTTTTTATACTCCACTTTATGGTAATGACTGATTTATTCATTATTCTTTTGCTGACGACGTCTGTTCTCGTCTGTATTTTTTTTTTTATATATACAGCCCTCGTAAATGATTTGTTTCCTCTTCCACAAACAGATACGCAGGTTTTCGCTCGTTTCGCATGGGAGCTGTCTTGTGATCCGTGTGGTGAGGAAGAGGCAGAGAATGAGGTTTCAGATAGAGGAGGAAAAAAAACAAAACAACAGATTTCACTCCGGCTGAGATTTGGAAACCTCTTTGCTTCCTGTGAGCTCTGACCCTCTGGTGTCTGCTTTTATTTTATTTTTTTTTCTCCCCCTCCTCCTCTTCCTCCTCCTCTTCCTCCCCTGCAGTTCTGTTGTTCAGCCCCCCCCCTCACTCATCCTGCTTCGTCCATACAAATCCAGACATATGCTGCAGCTTTCGTGACAAGGCGTGGACGTGCGGCCATTGTGTGTGGGCACATCTCACTTTACACTCACAGTATGCAGTCTATACAGCACGCTAGGAGGCAGGTTACACCACCGCACGGCGCAGATGTTATTTGATTCTTTCCATGGACGCAGTGACTGATTTTTGCTTGTTGAAAATGTCCAGAATCTGCACTTGTTAAAGCCTCATACATGAAACAAATCAAACTGCAGTCAAAAAACGATCGGCGGCAAAAGAATGAAGCTGTGGCGTAAGAGCGCGCTTTGGTTTGGGCGAAAGTGCCGAGAGAAACTGACGCTTCGGCTCAGCTGACGCGTAATGAACGGCGCCGGCGTCTGAACGTGCACGGAGTGAAAGCTGACGTCATTCGTTGGCTAAAGTTGTAATCCCTCAAGAGGGAGCGGAACGTAAACAACAGCGAGCACGTGAGCTAATCACAAACTGACCGTGTCGTTCCAGTTCAGCAGGAAAAATGAGATGTGGTTAGCCTAGCTTAGCATAACTGAAGGCTCTCTTAAACTGGATATGTTGGTGGGTGTGGTTTCTCACCTTTGACAGACTCGGGCTAGGTGTTTTCCCTCACCTTACAGGCTTTAATCTAATGCTAAGCTAGTCACGTCATGGCTAAAGTTCAGGAGCTGGTTACCTAGCCGAGCCTAGCTACCTAGCCTAGCTTCTTCTTCATCCACTACTCCCTGATCTGACACGCCTTTACAAAATAACCATGTCTTGTTTTGTTTTGATGAACGCATTTTTTAATAAACAATAGCTGCACATGCTAAGCTAACTAAGCAATGCTAGCTAATGCTAATACTTTGATGGCTGCATTTGGCCTGTTAAAATATTTGGTTTGCATTTTCTTCAGTGGGACACTAATCATTGTGTTCTTAACTAGTGTTATAGATTGCTACACATCCATCAGCCACAACATTATGACCACCAACAAGAGAAGTAAATATCATTGACCATCTTGTGACAATTCAACGTTCTGCTGGGAAACTTTTAGACCTGGCATTCATTCATTCATTGGTGTGGATGTTACTTAGACATGTAGCACCCACCTAGACCAGACTAGGCACCCCCACCTCACCCCAATGACACCCCTTCATGGCAGCAAACATCCCAAGCAGGACACAAAAGCGGTTCAGGAACATCTCAAAAAAACATGAAGAACATCTCAAGGTGTTGACCTGGCCTCCAAATTTACTAGATCCCAAACTGGTCAAGTATCTGTGGGATGATTGATCCACAGAGGCTCCTCCCGTCACCATAGGACTCCCTACTAACAACATCCTGTTGCCAGACAGCACAGGACACCCTCAGAAGGCCCAAGTCCATCCTCTGATGAGTCACAAGGGAGACCTACACAATATTAGGAAGGTGGTCATAATGTTATGCCTGGTCGGTGTATGTATTTATTTGGAAATGGTCAAGATTCCCACTTTAATGGCAAAAGTTTAACATTAATCTTCTCAAATCAGACAACTGAAGCTCAAAGACATACATATACCATAAATCTGATATCGTCATCGGTATCGACTCTGAGAAAACCCACATCTGACATCTGTTTGAACCTGTATGAACTTTTAAAACTTCTACATCCACCCAGCTCTCCAGCATAAGCCCAGGATAGCGGCCCGGCCGTCTTTTTCCGAATTACAAAACACAAAATAAGGGCTGCAGGAAACCAAAGCAGCCAGGCGGCTCGCCAAGCTGCACGCCGAGCTGGGTTTGCAAACTCCCCTCTGCCTTATCGCCCGCTGACACACGCTGCAGAGCCAGGAGCAACACAGCTGAGCCTTACCCCAGGTGAACCCATCTCTTCTCGACTCCCCCCCGCCGCCACCGCCAGGACACCCAAGGCAGCCCTCGGATGTGCCAGTCAGCAGAGTCTGAGGTGTTTATGGATGGGCTGCTTCCTGACAATGCAGTTTCAGGTAGACTTCAGGGGCTAATGCTGAATAAAAAGACGTGGCGCTCGGGTAAATTTGCTCTTCTTGGTGCGGACGATTTAAAGAAGTTGAGAAGTAGTTCACCGAAATTATGATTCTGAATTTCAGCATCACCGTCAATCCACAAGTTCTTCATTTTTATTTATAACTTTAGCAGCTTAGGTTGACTGTTCAAAGTTCACGTATTTCCCAGAGATCTCTTCAGAAACGCCTCCTTTCTTGCATTCAGCGTCGTGTCAAACCACTTTCCACGTGTAGATAAAAGCTTTTCTCCCTTCTTCCGTCACAGTAAGTTTTAATTTTCATGCTAAATGATGTTTTTTAATTAGCAGTTTGTTATGCATGGCCTAAAGCTTTGGCAGTGGAGGCAGATTTGAAGTGGGGCTGACTTGACTGTTGCCTTGCTTTGCCAAGCACTTCAGTTTTAATTTGCTTTGCGTCACGTAAAGTATATACACTCCGACTTTTTTTTTTTTTTTCGGAGATAAATCTGAGACCCAAACACCTCGAGGTCCACCAGCGGCAAGACACGGATAGAAAGAAAAAGCGCAGGCATTTCTGGTGAGATGGAAACTGCGAACCTAAAAAAGAAGCTACTACTTTACTCGCAGCGTGCTATTTGGAGAGGATGGTACAGTAGCCGGGGCCCGTTTCATAAAAAAGGCAACATGCAAAACGTAAAAGCTGCTACTCGCAATATAAAATCCTCTCTTATCGTTGATTTGGGCAATTTTGTCCATGCACTAGGACGGGAAATGACTGCAGACACTGCCATCCTTTGCAGTCTGCATGCAAATAAGAGTCTGCTTTGGTGAAACGGGTCCCTGCTCTGTAACGGACTTCCAGGACCTCGAGCATTTTTCGGAGAAGATTTCCAGACCTGAAAGCGGTCAAGCCAAGTGGGAATTCATCTTTTTTTTTTACTAAAATGGAACAGAGCAGCATGACCTGAAAGGAGGAAGCAGGTATGAGCTCACCAAACAGAGTGCAAAATGTGAACTAGAAATATTGTCTTGCATCTTTGCAAAGCAGCTGCTGACCAGGGGTCGCGTTAAACGTTTTCCGTCATTTTTGTTTAAATGTGACGTAAAAATCTGAAGGCCATCTGTCATTTTGAAAGCTTGCAATTCACACCCCGACCACTTGGTGGCGAGTGACCTTATTAACTGGCTCTTGTCTCTCATTGCAGTTTGCGTTTCAAACATCGTGGAACTTTTATCAGTTCACGATTTCCTGGTACACCGATTATATTGATGCACACGTCAGAGCTCGGCTAAGCTAACCATATGGCTACGTCTAGTATATAGTCAATGGTCTAAGTCTAAGCAGCTAACGGCTAACAAAATGAAGTTAGCATACCATCAAAGCACTATGGTACCGTCTAAGAGCTGTTTACGCTAGCAGTCCTGTTCCGAGTACGGACAAGACGTGTCGGCAGCCCAAATTTTTGTTGTTGTTTTTGTTACCATTTAAAGTAAGTACTGTTCTGAAAAAAAATACTTAAAGTTAATTAAACTTTAATGGAAATTAAATATGTATTTATTATCAATTTAAAAAATTAAAGTGACGGGTAAAAATAAGATTATGACGGGATTTTTATGACCCTGTCAGTCAAAATGAAGTCTAGTGCAACCCCTGCTGCTGACCAAAACAAACAAAACAAAAGCCACTGGACATGTACGGCGTAAAAGGCTCCTGTCTTTTACAGATGCTTGACACCATGTGTAGCTCAGCTGAGTTGTGTGTGACCAAGCGGTGACAGCGAGGCAGAGGCGGATAACATCAAGGAGTGTGACCTTTTAAACTGAAGCGTTTGGGTGTTAAGATGACCGTGACCTGCAGGGTTTCAACACAGGTCGATGTCATAGCCACATCTGCTGCTAACAATACTTTTCGTTCAGATGATCTGTTGATGACTTGACTGAGTGATTAAAAAACATTGCTAATCATATATCATATATTTACAAAGCCTCCCCTTTTTAATAATAATTATGAGTCACGTTATGTTTACATGACATTGTACGACAATGAAACTAGCTACTGTTCCCAGCTAACCTGATGGAGCGAGAGTCAGCTCTTATCAGAGTGATACGAGTCCATTAACGCACCATTTGTATTTCATTTTTAGCTGCTTCAGAACGTAAACAATAGCAAGCATGTGAGTTAATCGCAAACTAGCCGCGGCAATCAAGTTTAGCAGGAGAAAAAAAAATATCTGATTAGCCTAGCTTAGCATAACTGAGGCTTTTTTCTCAAACTGGATATGTTGGTAGGTGTGATTTCTCATCTTTGACAGACTCAGGCTAGGTGTTTCCCTCTCGTTTCAGGCTTTACTCTTATGCTAAGCTAGCCACGTCATGGCTTGAGTTACCTAGCTGAGCCTAGCTACCTAGCCTAGCTTCTTCTTCATCCACTACTCTCCGATCTGACGCGCCTTTACAAAATGACCATGTCTTGTTTTGATGAATGTATTTTTAATAAACAATAGCTGCACATGCTAAGCTCACTAACCTGTGTTTGCTAATGCTAATACTGCAATGACTGGCCAGTTCAAATGTTTGGTTTGCAATTTCTTTAGTGGTACATACGTAGGCTCACTAATCATCATGTTCTTATCGATCGATTAGGATTGCAATTAGACAGTCCTAAAACCAATCAGAGCAATTTTGTTGTGAACAAATTCAACTCCACGGCGCTCAGATGCCGTGTATGACTCCGTTGCTGTTACGTCTCTGTACATCACCATCATACCGCTTTGTCTCAAGCGATCTGATTGGCCCGGCAGATGGTTGCCAGAGCATAATCAGTTCTCAACGGAGGGGCTCCAGACCAGCCACACAAAAATGGACGGGCGGGATTGGTCTGTCTCAAATCAGAGACAGGAAGTAAACATAAATCTACCTGGATCATAAATTCAATGCTTTAATTTCTCGTGCTATGAAAATGTCTTCAGTTTTTACACAGCTGCCTTATGACACGAGGATTTGAGGGTGTGATGACATCCATTTAAGGATAATGGAGGCATACAGCAGGTGCTTCAGACTCTACAACAATAAAAGCACGTCCCATGCGGTATTGCACACAGACTGCTGCGACTGTGTATTCTGCATAGCTGCAATCTGACGCAAGGCCCCGGCGTCGTGAGGAAACGCTGCCTTTTTCCTCAAAACCACAATTCCCTTTGTTCCACAGCTCGTCTTGACAGCGACTCCCAAAAGTGGTCTATTAAAGAGACTATTAGAGCTTATCAAGGGACAGGTTTCATGGTCCGTTTGCTCCGACCGACAGATGCGCTGGGCTCGGCGCGACTGGATGTAGCCCAGTCGCTCCACTTTCATCAAATCACGGGGAAGTCGCAAAATGTGCAGAACGCAAGCAACAAAAAGGGGTTTTAGCTGTGCGGCTCAAGCCCGACGTCTTTGGGAGTAACAGAAATGCCTCTGTGTTATTGAAATGTAATAGAAGTACACGGCGGCAATCAATTAATTATTTGACTGGGAATAAAATCAAGTTCAATCAAGTTAAAGTGCTTTTATAATTTCTCTCTACGGGTCAGCTCCACCCCGCCTCACGGCCTTATCACCCAAACTAAACATTAGTTTGGGTGATAAGGCATTAAACAGCTGCTTTAACAAAACGCAGATCAAAAAAAATAAATCTGTAGAATCAAAAAACTGGCCAAAAAAAAAAAAAAAGAGGCCAACGTGCCCTTATTATCCCTGCTGCTGCTTAAAAGAGGCAACAGTGATGTGTGGGTGCAGTTCACCACACACATGCAAAGATCACACATTCAGCCGCCCGTACACTCAGACAACACACACACACACACACACACACACACACACACACACACAGGGGATGTTATGAGTGCGCTGCAGTGTGGGGCACTAGGGGCCCTGAATGAAAACATGCTGGTAGAGACATGTATCAGATGTTTGTCCACTCGTGGAAAAAAAAAAAAAATCAAAAAAATCAAAAAAAGACATGTTGATCCAAGATCTAACTGTGGCTTCTTCCTGAAAAAAAAAAAAGGTGGGGGGGCCTGTGAGCTCCAGCCCGGCATGTGCTTAGCTTGGCACTTTCCCCACCAGTTCTAACTAAAGCCTGTGCAGAGTTTTATGGCGTGCGGTGATGCCTATAGCCGTTTTTGGGTCTATGAAGGGTTTGTGCCGGGGGAAGCTGCGAGGACGACGGCGATTCCTGCAGGTTCATTAGGCGATGGTAGGGTTTTTACGTTCGCTCGCTGCAACGCAACGATTAGAGCCGACAGGGGATTTAAAGCGAGGAATACCGTCTCCACGGAGAGTTTTGGCATCTTTCAGCGCATTGTTTTGGATTAAAGGGCCCGCAACCGCACAATTCCGGTCGAGGGCTGCGACACAACAAGCCGAAGGTCGCCCGTTTGCCGGATTGGACCAACGGAGAGCGTCTACGGGCCTAGTTTTTTGGGGTGTGCCCCGAACCTTTTGGCGCAGTTAGAGAACCGGTTAAAAACAAAACGTCAAACTTGAAACAAAACGCTCAAGTAGACGAAAGTTTTCAAGATCTTCTACAACGATTGGCATGACTCAGCAGAGGCCAGCTCTGTCCAACACTTCACAGCTTTTTTTAGGTTCCTAGCTTCCAAGCTAATAGCAGCTCTTCGGGTTTCCGGTCTCGGAGCATATGAGCTCGCTCGCTGGTCGCTAAAACTCTTTGCTGTGTGTTCAAGTGGAAATTCTGACATGAGGCGACATGAAAGCTTCGGTTCTTTGAAACTAGCTTGGTGTGTCCGCTACCTTAAGTCTCACCGCTCTCATGAGCCTCATTTCCCACTGCAAAGGCTCAGCTGGCAGATGTTTTCCGGTAAATATTCCCTGATAATCCCACTGCATATTCAGTACCAGACAGCTGAACGCATTGGGGTAATTAGGAGCTAAAGAGCGAGCTACTTTTCTGGAGCAGCGGTCCAAACAGTGGCCTTACATTCCCTCGATGCCGAAGCGCATAGCTCAAAATAAACGCTAAGTGCACAGTGCGTCACTTTTGTTCTTCTTCTGGTCTTCTAGTTGTTAAAACAAACAAAAAAAAAAAACATCAGTTGCTGCTAAAGCTTTAAATCTGATGTAAATCCCAAGAGGCATCCAGTTGAAGCTTTTTTAGAGAGGTTGGGATTGTGTGTTTTAGCAGTGACAGAACAAATCACTGAATGAATGAATCATCATCGCTGGTTATTATTCAGTCAATGATGGTTGACGGGGAATTACCGCGTTTTGCAACCTGGACCTTTTTTTCTGGCATCAAACACGATCGTTTACTAACTTTGGTGTCATTCAGAGTCGTTATTTAGATCCAGTCGAGCGTCACGTATTATCCATATAGTGGGAGTGAATGGGGCACCGACACGCAGCCTCTAAATAACACATTATCTGCCATGAAACTCGTTCATTTCACCAATATTTTGTTATGATACACTAGTGCTATTCCCCGTTGAGTCCAGAGTTACCTGTTATCATCATCCGGTGTCTGTAGATTGACCTACTAACCTCTGACCTGGATGATGTCATCTCTAAGCGCCCCGGACACCCACAATGGTTGGCTTGTTTACTATTTTTTTGCAATATGGTAGAATATTTTTTCAATAAGAGTGTTTTTTTTTTATGTACAACTAAGCTATTGTGACCAAGCAATTCCCCTTTGTGGATCAATAAAGTCTTAGTCTACTTGTTACTATCGTCTGAGGTATGTAGATTGACCTACTAGGTAACTCTGGACTCAACAGGGACTAGCACTAGCGTATCATAACAAAATATTGGTGAAATGAACGAGTTTCGTGGCAGATAATGCGTTACTTAGAGGTTGCGTTTCGGTGCCCCATTCACTCCCACTATATGGGTATATACGGCACTCCACTGGATGTGAATTTCACCCGAACGACTCCAAATCACGCCAAAGTTATATTGGTGAGTAAACGATTGTATTTTATGCCAGAAATAAAATCCAGGTTGTAAAAGAAAACGGTAATTCCCCATTACAGGGTTCAGTGTTTATCTTTCATGCAAAGCCCTGAAGCTCCAATTAGACGAAGTGAAACACCTCATCTGATCAAAGCAGAGAGCAAGAGTTCGCAGAAGGTGCGAAAAGTCCCCCGTCGCCCTGCAGCAGACACAACAGTAAAACAGTCTTTACTCCACCGCTCTCTCGTTGTGTACTTGTGTCGGGAGGAATTCCAGTCAGGGCCGCTGGCTACGACCCAGGACCTCCGCATTGCACTTTTTATTCCCTCCACCCGACACTCCTGTTTAATCAGCATCTTCTGCTGGTCATTAGCTACAACAGCAACTCTTGTCCGTGGTTTACAAGACCTTCAGGGATAATGACTACTCGCCTTAATCCATCACTATAACAGATGGTGCTAATTATGAGAAGTAATCTTCCTTTTTTAATCTAAGCTATGCCCTGGCGGTTGCTCTCTTCACCTGGCCTTTTGATTGTGATATGCATTACATAATCTAATCGTCACACAAAGAGTTACTGTCTCCTCACTTCCCCCCCCCCCCCCCATACCTGGATGACCCGCTGCGCTACGGTCCGCTTACTCCTGCCTCCTCTGTGACAGGATTCCTTCCCCCCGTGCGACGGCTGAGCGGCCGGCGCAAAATGGCAGCTCAAGAAAGAAGAACTTGCACCATTATTCTGAGGAAGTGACACCATAATCTGAGGTTTACTACTGAGGCGCAAGTACATTTTGTCCTGTCCAAGTCGCCGCGGTTTTTTAACCTTTTTGGGGCGGCCACCCCGTGCTGAGATGCTCCTGCACCTGCGCGTTAAACCTGTCAACGCCCCACTGCCTTTGCGGCACATTGCAGTCTTAACTGACAAGAGTGTCTTTTTGAAAGACCACCCCCCCTCCACCACCACCACCACCACCACCACCACCTCCCTTCCTCCTCCTCCTCCTCCTCCTTCGTCTTCCACCACCACAGGATATTGCTCAGTGGCACAACAGGGTTATGGAGACGTGTAGAGGCAGGCCAGGGACAAAGACTCGGAGAAGAATTAAAAAACAAGAGGCAGGCGAGCGATACGATCTCCCGGCGTGCACAGTGAGGGGACTGTGTTCCCCTTGGCATGCCTCATATACAAACACTATATTAGCATAACTCCTCTTTCTTTTGTGCTACAGGAGATGCGTTTCCAGCTGGGAAAGAACCTGACACAGGGGTGAAGATAAGCGAGGGGTGAGATGGAGTGTGAGCCGGCACCGAAGGGAAAAAATGTGGAGGGAGAGTTGATAGTGGACGACTGACGGAAACAAAAGTCTTACGTGTCCCTAGGATGACTTGAATGTGGGTCATCTGCTCTAAGCGAACCTTGAATCAAGGGAGTCAACCTTCTAGCGCTCCGCGGCCAAAACCAGACGTTTAAAACCTGCTGCACTTTTCTTTGACGCGTCAAGTCGCCCCGTCAAACGAGGAGGAATCGTTTTCTATTTCTGGGCGTACTCTGGCGATCGGGGATCTGCGGCTAAAGGCGGGATGAGCCGGGGAAGGTTTTCTGGGCCCGCCGCCGCCGCCGCGAGGGATGCAGCACAGGAATGATAATAACAGAGAGGACGTCGCTGTAAAGATTCAGGTGGCTCTGTGTTTAGAGACAAAAAAAGGCTTTATCAGCAGCACGTCTCCCTGGAGTGTGGCTTTAATGATAAGGTCCAATGCGTACGTGTCGGCCGCGAGGGCCCGTTAGCACTGACGCAAGGCCTTTCCTGCTGCCCCCGGACTGCATCAAAGTCCAAAGTGTGAGTTGTTGCGGGGCCCCGGGATGGAAAGCATCCTCCTGAATTCCTAACCTTCAGCTCGGTATTTTCTACCCAATCAGCAGCACACGTTTGAAGGCCTTTCCGTGCGTGTAGCCTTGGCCTGCGAGTCACATGACCGCGCTGCCAAAAAGATCTGTTGTCATACCTCTAATCTTATTCCTAAGTGCTTTTATATGGTCTTGGACTCTAGTCCAGATAAAGCTTGTAAATACGGTACAGATTATGGTCGCGAGATGATTCGATTTCCCAGACTACTGGCGTGAGTCGTGTCTTTGTTTCGGACGTGGCCTTGTGAACAATGAGCTTTAAATACCGACAGACAGACTGGATTGGCTTTTACTGACAAAGACTTACTGTTGTTCGACTTGAGATCTCGGTGGATGACGGGGACGATGGCCTCGCTGTGCAGGTACAACATCCCTCTGGCTATCTGCACGGCCCAGTTGACCAGGACGTGTGGCGGGATGCGACGCCCCGCCAGCGCCCGGCTCAGCGGCCCGCCCGAGGCGTACTCCATGATCAGGCACAGGTTGGGCTCCTGCAGGCAGACGCCCTTCAGGGCGATGATGTTCGGGTGGGTGAGCATGGCGAACAGACGCGCCTCCTGCATCACGTTCTGCGCCGTCACGCTGATGTCCTCGTCCGGGTCCTGGCGGGCGGCCTTCACCGCCACCAGCCCGCCCCTCCAAGTGCCGCGGTACACTTTCCCGAAGCCGCCGACCCCGATGACCTCCTCGAGGCTGAGCTCCCGGAAATCCACCTCCTCGGGCTCGAAGTCGCCCACCACGGCCGGGCTGAGCTCGCCGACCACGGCGCTGCCCGGGAGTTTGGCGTATCCGCTTGGCTTGAAGGAGCCATAGTTGGACGGGAAGATACCCACCTTGTTGTTGACCTTTCCCGCCCACCAGCCCTCGTCCCCTGATATCTCAGAGTCCAGAGAGAGGACTTCCACCAGGTCACCTTTGCGCAAGGTGAGCTCATCCTTGCAGGACGCCTCATAGTCGAACAAGGCCGTCCACACGGGGTTGGTGAAGTTCCCTTTTTGCGATTGATCCAAATTCTTCCAGTTGGACAGTGGGCCGCGGCTGAATATGTTCTTCAGCGGCTCCATGGAGCCTCAAGCAGATGTTTTGACTGGATCTGACTTTGCACCCCAAGGGTTTGAAAATAAAGTACAAAGGAGTACTTTATTGCGCCTCGCTCCCTTTCCTGTCTTTCTTGTTGGCTCATCAGGGACCAATGAAATGTGTTCAAAAGCCGGACCCAAACAAGTGAGGACTCAAAGACGAGCGAGGTGTCTTTCATTCGCCTCGACGAGAGAATTCAAACCTCTCCATTCGGGGGGGGATTTCAGTCGAGAGACGTTTGATTGAGGCTAAGAGATTGGAAGGCTCAGATAGACGCTGAATTTCTCTCCGCTCAAGTGATGTGGTGTGTGGTTTGCCAACACATGGTTTGAGCACAATATCATCTCACCGGCCTGTATTTAAGAGGCTCTCCAATCACCTCATTACGGCCAAACTAGCTCTTCAGCCCCCTTCATTCAAAAGCTGCCACCTGCTCTGATTTTAAGGGACAAGAATGAAGGCGAAACGAAAACAATAAGTTGCTGCAAATGCAACTCTTTTATAAAAATAAAAAAATAAAAAACAGGTTCCCACACGCTTTAGCTGTCCATTTTCAGGTTTTATGTATTTTTAGCCATTAAGTGCAGTGGCCACCACAAGCAGGAAGCGCCGAGCAGCGGAGAAGAATAGCAGGAAAGGAGCATTCAGTCCAGCCAACCAGTGTTTTACGACAAGTTTCGGCGCTGGCCAGTTCGCATTATTAAGCCCGAATCCCCGATAACCGCGTCTGACCGCAGCACTGCGGCGCTCCCGCAGGAAATCCCGCATCCCGCCGCGCCGGCGTATCCATGCTCGCGAGCTTAACAGGCGCACGCAACGGTCCGAACTTTTACCATTTAAAGTTGATTAAAAAAAAAAAACAATTAAGAAAAGTTGTGGAAGCGCCGCAGAGCAACAGGAAGAGCGCTCCAGATAGGGGAACACGGACTAAAAAAAATAATAATAATAATAATAAAAAAAGAAAACAACAAAATCCCGTTAGAGTTTGGTAGTTAGTTCCTGGTCGCGGGTTCAGCGCGTGGCCTGGTCCAGCTCGGAGCAACGGTCGGTGCCGTTGGTGTCCAAACGGCGCAACAACTCCATCATCAACTTCTCGGCTACGCTCCTCTTCCTCGGTCGCCGTTCACTCGTCAGGTCCTCGAACCACTTCTACGTCCGTGCCTACAGTCAGCGCAGAGGGTGGGGTTTCAAAACTTTTTTTTTTTTTTTCTGCTCCCAACAGGAAAAAGAGTCAGATGACAGGCGGAGCGCGGCGGCGGCGGCGGTCAAGGCGCGCGAGCTTGAGAGCGAACCGCGCTTCCGGGTCGCTTGGTTGTCAAAATAAAAGCGCCGCAAACAAGACGTTTGGACTTTGGGAAGCGAAACGTCAGTGTAAGCGTTATTAGACAAGTTAGCTCTGGTGTCTTAGCAGATTCGATTTACTTTAAATGAAACCTAGTTTTATGGCCTCCCGCTTTAGTAGAAATATATAGTTTCAAAAGCCCGAAAAGCAGAATCAGAATAATATTATACAAGTAAGCATTTTATTAGAAAAAGTACAAAATCATTGCCCCATCTGCAAATAAGAGACTTGTCCACAGCCATATTATATATATGTACTTTGTATTAAGTACTTTTTGTTTGTATAGTGCTTTTATACACTTTTGTATATTCTTGTATACTTCATTCGTACTTTTTATACATTATACCTCACTTTTATTTTATTTTTGACCCCTTTTTCTGACTGTAATTCCTCCCTTCTCTGTGTAATGACGCCACTAAACACCGTATTCCCCACAGTTAATGCAGCGTCTTATCAATTTCCATACACCAGACTTTTATTTTGTCACACGTTTCCGGTAGTTCCGCGGCTACATCCGTGCTAACTTGACCCTACCGTCGGGCCACACAGCCACTGCAGTTCGCCAAGCTAGCGGAAACGACCCATTAAAAACAACAACGTACAGGAAGTGTCCGCCTTCACAATAAAATAATAAACAGCAGTAAAACAATAAATAAAGTAAGCTATTGTTGTGTTGAAGAAGTAAGAATATTCAGTTCACACCTCCATTTTCGTTTTACGTTATTTTGGGAAGAAAAGCGAAACTTTTGATACGTGACTCAGGTTCAGTTTTACGACTCTTTTTAATCGAGCTTTTATTTTGAAAGTCACTCGTATTTCTCACATGACTGTGGTAACAGGTGGAAAACGAACCTGTGACGGAGAAAACATACCAAAGCGGAGTCTTTATAAAGTATTTTAATATTACAAACACAACTTTTTATTGATAATTTTGAGAAAATAACCACATTAAGTTCTTGAGTGATGTTATATTCCACACATGACAAATATTCGGCATTTAATGAACTATATGCTCATTTTAAATACATCTGTTGCTCTTATCTGCTATTAAACGCAACATTAAATTGTCTTCCTGTTGAGTTATTGACACACTCTGTCCAAATACTCCATAATGATGGTCAGAAGTTCACAGTAAGTGTCCCAACAGCCAAACACAGCCAATGGGGATGAGATAAAAGTCCTGCTGTTTCCTTGCTTTTGCTCTAGACAAAAAGAAGGCAACACATTTAAAAGTCCGCAGCTTTTGCCTGGATTCATGCGGTGGATATACTCGGCCGTCTGGGGTGAAGGAGCTGCCAGTGGTCAGATTTAGTGATTTTCTGTTTGACTTAAAGCGAAGCCAAAGGAGGTAATTTAAAACTTTTATCCCGAGGGGAGCTCTCCTCACTATCCTCTTCCTATTGTAGAGGCACTGCGGCTCAGGTAAGTGGTTCAGCAGACCCTCTTAATTAAAAACAGTTCCTTTAACAGCATGAGATGGAGTTTCTTCTAAAGTGGACTGAATTGACACACTAAAAACAAAAAGCCTTCTGCATGCTGAACAAAAACCGACAAAAACAAATCTCTTTATGAAATTCATTGCCTATATACACTCACCGGCCACTTTATTAGGTACACCATGCTAGTAACGGGTTGGACCCCCTTTTGCCTTCAGAACTGCCTCAATTCTTCGTGGCATAGATTCAACAAGGTGCTGGAAGCATTCCTCAGAGAGTTTGGTCCATATTGACATGATGGCATCACACAGTTGGCGCAGATTTGTCGGCTGCACATCCATGATGCGAATCTCCCGTTCCACCACATCCCAAAGATGCTCTATTGGATTGAGATCTGGTGACTGTGGAGGCCATTTGAGTACAGTGAACTCATTGTCATGTTCAGTCTGAGATGATTCCAGCTTTATGACATGGCGCATTATCCTGCTGAAAGTAGCCATCAGAAGTTGGGTACATTGTGGTCATAAAGGGATGGACATGGTCAGCAACAATACTCAGGTAGGCTGTGGCGTTGCAACGATGCTCAATTGGTACCAAGGGGCCCAAAGAGTACCAAGAAAATATTCCCCACACCATTACACCACCACCACCAGCCTGAACCGTTGATACAAGGCAGTATGGATCCAGACTCATCAGACCAGGCAACGTTTTTCCAATCTTCTATTGTCCAATTTCGATGAGCTTGTGCAAATTGTAGCCTCAGTTTCCTGTTCTTAGCTGAAAGGAGTGGCACCCGGCGTGGTCTTCTGCTGCTGTAGCCCATCTGCCTCAAAGTTCGACGTACTGTGCGTTCAGAGATGCTCTTCTGCCTACCTTGGTTGTAACGGGTGGTTATTTGAGTCACTGTTGCCTTTCTATCAGCTCGACCAGTCTGGCCATTCTCCTCTGACCTCTGGCATCAACAAGGCATACAAAACTGCCGCTCACTGGATATTTTTTCTTTTTCGGACCATTCTCTGTAAACCCTAGAGATGGTTGTGCATGAAAATCCCAGTAGATCAGCAGTTTCTGAAATACTCAGACCAGCCCTTCTGGCACCAACAACCATGCCACGTTCAAAGTCACTCAAATCACCTTTCTTCCCCATACTGATGCTCGGTTTGAACTGCAGGAGATTGTCTTGACCATGTCTACATGCCTAAATGCACTGAGTTGCCGCCATGTGATTGGTGATTAGAAATTAAGTGTTAACGAGCAGTTGGACAGGTGTACCTAATAAAGTGGCCGGTGAGTGTATACGGTTATACAGTTTCTATTTCCACCATATGTATTTTTATTAAACATATTTGTCATTTTTCTGCGAATACAAAGCTTATTCTGGACTTGCTGCCACCACCGTGCTCCATGGTGGAGATGTGCAGCGTCTGGCTAATACATAAAGTTGAATGCAAATCTTATGCTTATGTTTTATTTTTGACGACTGGGGCCTTTGCATGTTCTCTCTGTCTGCGTGGGTTCTCTCCAGGTTCTCCAGCTTCCTCCCGCCGTCCAAAGACATGCTGGTTAGGTTCATTGGTGATTCTAAGTTGGCCGTAGGTGTGAGTGTGAATGGTTGTCTTACAGACTATGTACGTAGGTTACGGTGTCTAGTCCCCCAGTACTTTAAATGAGCCTTTAAGGAACATAACTCCATTTGGTACTTCAAAGTTATCTTAAGGTGATAATAACTTTCTTCCACGGATACTAATCACTATGTAGATTCCAGAGACTAATCTACAACCACGTTAACCATCTCCATGAAAATCTGTGTCAAATTAAAAGGTATTTCTTTAACTCTTGTGTAACCATTGGGGATGAAATCAGCCACTTGGGAGTCACTATTTGCTCTTAATAACTTTCACTCTGTTGCAGAAAATGAACTGATTTTTGAAATGTAGAAAATATCTCAAAATTTTCAGTAGTCCAATAATACACTGTGGGCAAATTCACTACCCTTTCCATGCAAACATTATCAAAACACAAAATGTATCTCTTACAAGCAGGCCAGCTGACAGTCATGCCTGGGCCCGGGATGAGATAATCTTTTACGTTACAATGCTGGTAAACGTTGGCTGCGCTGTTTCTACTGTATGTTCACTTTACTCATCCCAGCTTCACTGTCACAAACTTTTTTTTAAAAAATTTTAAGGCATCTATTTTTCTTCTTCTCTTTTATTTCCTTTTCTAAGTATCGGACTTCTGCTGACCGGACATTTTGAGCGTACGGAGCTTCCAATCAAACAGCAACATAAAATTTTTAACCACTATTTCAAGGACAATTAGGAAGAAAACAAATAAAAAGCTTTTGTGTAACTCAAATATTCCATTTTTTCCCACACAAATAGGCCTATTTTATTTATTTCTTTTTTTTAATTATTGCATAATGTAATGAGGGCACAGTTCTGGGCCCCGCCTCTATCCTGGGCCCGAAAGCAGACGCATTTGCCCCCCCTCCCCCCATCGGCGGCCGTGCTTTCAAGCACACACCTACTAATCGTTGATTTTGTGTGTAATTTTCCCCGTATCAGTGACTTTATTTTCTACATTGGCATTAAAAGAGTTACAATTTAAATTTATTTTTCAATATTTAGTAGTTTTGATCAGGGCTGAAGCTGATTAACAGATTTAAGCAAAAAAAAAGTTGAAAAAAATATTTATCTGATATATATTTACAACAGTCAAAGTTAGTGGTTGTTTTCAGCCACTTCAAAAGTCTTAAAAGTGGCTGTTGTCAGTGCAGTATGACAGGGTAGTGTTTTCTAACAGTACATAAGTGTTAAATACAGCTTGAAGCTAATTTCCATATGTAGTCCGTTGCTGGGAGGACACAACTAATGTGCAGGTTATAGAGATATAAAACTTTAGTTGGTGATATATAGATAGAAGTGGCTGATGATACAGGTGCATTATGGGACAAAATATCCATCACACCACCTGTAGAGGAGACTCTGAAAGTCTTTATAAAAATCCTGCAGCGCAGAATTGAGAGTTTATCACTGAGCCGGCACCCGGAGCGTCCTCTGATCGAGGCCTGAAACACAAGGTGCATTTTAAACATGTGCTCTTCAAGTAGCTCCAGCGATGAAAAAGGCTTTTATTCTTTATTTAAATAAAAAAAAGAAAAAGAACAAAGGTCAGGGGGTGGGGTGGGGTGGGGGGGTTACTTATGCGGTGCATTTTCCCATGTTTCCAAAAGTCTTAAAAGTCCGCTGCCTCATGGGAGGGGATGGGAATCAGAGGGCCACCTTTGACCCCCGCCGGCTGCTGTGTGGAAACAGTGCGCTTCCTCCTGTTGGCCTTTTGATGGCTCCCCTCCCTCCCCCTCCTTCCCCACGGCTTGTTTGGACGGCAGCCTCCTAAAATCAACCACACACACACACACACACACCGAAACCCCACCCGCCTCACAGTCCGCTGAGTCAACGCTTGCGCAGGAAGGATGCAGTTGTTTTTGCGGCCCCGGATCCGAGCTGCTTGGTCAGTCGGGAGGCGTGGGCGTGAAGCCGGGGAGGGGAGGTAGAAAAGGCGACAAACCGTTCAAAAAATAAAGGAGGCAGGAGGAAGAGGAAAGGGGCTGGGACGAGTGTGCGGCGGCCACTCGCGAGGACGAAGGCGACGCAACAATCGCCTCCCTGTGAACGCCTTTCCACACAACCTGTGCCGTCTTGCGCTTATCTGATCCAAATACCAGGAGAGGGCTGCAGATAAACAGCAGCTCTTGTCTTTCAGGTTTGCGTGAGTCACTGGCGAATCAACACACACTGAATCCATGGGAACATTTTATACTTCTGGAAATAAATTAAAAAAAACATAAAAGGGAGGAAACCAGAAGTGCAAGAGAAGAAGGAGGAGGAGGGCGAGAAGAAGAACAAGAAGGGCGAGAAGAAGAACAAGGAGGGCGAGAAGGAGAAGAAGGAGGGCGAGAAGAAGGAGGGCAACAAGAAGGAGGGTAAGAAGAAGAAGAAGGAGAGCGAGAAGGAGAAGAAGGAGGGTAAGAAGAAGAAGGAGAGCGAGAAGAAGAACAAGAAGGGTGAGAAGAAGAACAAGAAGGGCGAGAAGAAGAAGAACAAGGAGGGCGAGAAGAAGAAGAAGGAGGGCGAGAAGAAGGAGGGCAACAAGAAGGAGGGTAAGAAGGAGGAGGAGGGCGAGAAGAAGAACAAGAAGGGCGAGAAGAAGAAGAACAAGGAGGGCGAGAAGAAGGAGGGCAACAAGAAGGAGGGTAAGAAGAAGGAGGAGGAGGGCGAGAAGAAGGAGGAGGAGGGCGAGAAGAAGAAGAACGAGGAGGGCGAGAAGAAGAGGAACGAGGAGGGCGAGAAGAAGAAGAACAAGGAGGGCGAGAAGAAGAAGAACAAGGAGGGCGAGAAGAAGGAGAAGAACAAGAAGGGCGAGAAGAAGAACAAGAAGGGTGAGAAGAAGGAGGGCGAGAAGAAGGAGGGCAACAAGGGTGAGAAGAAGAAGAACAAGGAGGGCGAGAAGGAGAAGAACAAGAAGGAGGGTAAGAAGGAGGAGGAGGGCGAGAAGAAGAACAAGAAGGGCGAGAAGAAGAAGAACAAGGAGGGCGAGAAGAAGGAGGGCAACAAGAAGGAGGGTAAGAAGAAGGAGGAGGAGGGCGAGAAGAAGAAGGAGGAGGAGGGCGAGAAGAAGAAGAACGAGGAGGGCGAGAAGAAGAAGAACGAGGAGGGCGAGAAGAAGAAGAACGAGGAGGGCGAGAAGAAGAAGAACAAGGAGGGCGAGAAGAAGGAGAAGAAGGGTGAGAAGAAGGAGGGCGAGAAGAAGGAGGGCAACAAGAAGGAGGGTAAGAAGAAGGAGGAGGAGGGCGAGAAGAAGAACAAGAAGGGCGAGAAGAAGAAGAACAAGGAGGGCGAGAAGGAGAAGAACAAGAAGGAGGGTAAGAAGGTGCAGGGCGAGAAGGAGAAGGAAGAGGAGAAGAACAAGAAGAAGCCATACTTTGAGAGACCCAAAGAGCTTGCGGCAGATTCGCCCTCAGCTTTTCATCTTCAGCGTGGAGAGAAGAAACCGACACAACGGTCGCTGCCGTTTTATCACCGCACATTTTTTTGTTTTGTTTTTCTCATTTGAAATATGAACTTTATTTCACCCATACAAAATAAAAAGAATGCTAAAAGTTTACAATACAGAGTCGACTGCCTGCTCGCAACCATTTAATACCGAGACACGTGAATGGGAGCCCCACGTCTGCATTTGTAAGGAATACATTTAAAACAATCTAAAATAGGGAGGGGAGGAAAAAAAAATATATATATGTATTTATAATAATAATATTGTTGGAGCTACAAAATTGGAGGTGGAGGCCAGAATAGAAAACCAGAGGACAAAAGTGAGGAGGACATTTTGTTGTTTTGTTTTTTTTTAAAAGCAAAATTATGATGGGGCAAATTCAAAAGGGGTAATTTAATGGTCATATAAAATAATATACAAGCTCACGACGCCACTGCCGCCACAGCAGCAGCAGCAGCTAACCCCCCCCATGACGTCGTCCAAAAAACAAAACAAAAAAACAAATCAAAAACAATGGAAATCATCAACCTGCTGATATGGATCCGTGGAGGTTTTACAGTTCTCTTGATAAAAACGCGACTTAAAAATAGAAACGGACTCGATAAAGCATCGGCAATGGCGGCGGCTATCGCTAACCTACAGTAAAAATACACCTGCTTCCTTGTTTACGTTACAGCCTGGCGGTTGGTCTGAAGGGGGCGGGGGAGCTCGCATCCCAGCGGCGGCGTTTTTTATATTTCATATCTCAAAATTTTTAAATTTCGCAGCCGATCGATGACGAACCGCCGCCCTGAACTCGCTCGTCTCAGCCGTACATCAGGCTTCGTCTACGCCGAGGACCTGAGTGACGGCCCATACGTCCACTGATCTACTACTACAAAAAGAAAAAGCGCCAAAAGAAAGAAAATAAGCTAAGAGGCAAACCACACCTATCCTATCTTGCGGAGGGCAACATCGCGTGAGGTTGGGGGGGCGGGGCAATTACTTCTGACGAGTGACTCGTTAAAAAACCTTTTTGTTTTTTGGATTCTCCTCTACGATAAAATAAAACCTTTGTGTTTTCTAAAAAGAAAAAGAAAATTAAAACATGTACAAGAAAGGTTTCCGTCTCTTTCTTGCGATGGCGGTCGGCCGTCTGGGGGGGGGGGCTTTTGCGTCGGCGGGCTGTGACGAAGAGTCTTTCCCTCCTCTCCTTGGAGCAGCCGCCGGAATTCAGGAAAACCAAAAAAAAAAAACATTGAGAGAGTGTTTGTGTGTGAAAGAGAGAGAGAGAGAGAGAGAAGGTGGGGAGGGAGGCGGAGCTAAGAGTCATAGTCTTCGTCGTCGTCCTCGTTTTTGTGCGGCGCGGGCGCTGGGGGAGGAGGGACCGCGCTCATCATGGAGGGGTGGGGGGCGAAGGCCATGCCGCCGCCGGGGGGCTGCGCCGGAGCCATGGCGCCCATTGAGACCATGTTGCCCGTGTGCATGAACTGAGGGGGCGCGTTTGAGCTGTTGGGGTGGAAAACCAGGCGTTAGTCAGTGGACCAGGCTTAAACAACAGAAACACAAACCAAAATAATCCTCCAGATGAAATATTACCACCTTTCTGACAGATTCAAGTTGTATTGCTTTCGTTTTCACCGGTGTACCTAATGAATTGGCAGCTGAGTGCAGTCACAAAGGAAAAATACACCTGCAATGAATAACAGTGTAGGGCACAAGTGACAAACATACGGCCAGCGGGCCGATATTTGTTCTGTAGGCTTCAGCATTTCCGAGTCTGCATGAACGCAGCATGGGACGTTAACAGGCGCGTGCTTGATGACGTATAACAACAACAACACTCTAGTCTCGTAGGTCGCTAACCGTGGCTAACAAGCTAGCTCGCCCGGTGTATGAGATGTCTGTGGTTTTGAAGTATTTCCAAGTGTCACCTACTAACAGTAAATATGCGATTTGCAATGACTGCAAAGCAAAGGTGGTTATGAGAGGAGGAGACAAGGCGTCTTCCTTTAATACATCAAATTTGATCACCCACCTCAATCATGTGGAGTTATACGCTACATTTGTCTTCCTTGTTTTGATATTGTCTGTAGTGTTGTTTGAGGCAAAAAAGTCTCTCTAAAAACAGTTTTTTTCAGTAACTTATTTTGCACAGACAGTGTTTACATTTGAAAAGCCATGCTGCATTTATGTTTGCATCCAGTGGGATATCACAATAAAATTAGTCATAATGTGTTAATTCCATAATAGGTGATATGTCGTGTTGTTACCTGATAATTTTGGTGTAAAAAGACTGAATGTCCTGCTTGAGGTCAAACTGGGCTCTGTGTGGCACCTCGACATGAGTTTGAATCTGAGACTTTGACACTAGTGGAAAAACAGTGCCCTCTTCCTGATTTTAGCTGCAAAGTCATCCAGTCTGAACAGGTGGCACACTGTTTTTATTTATTTATTTATTTATTAGTAGAAAGGGACATACGTTATTGGCTGTTAAAGTAACTTAAGGAGGAGAAACGGGTCATTCCTCTTATTTCTGACACTGCAACACAAATTAAAACTACAGTAAAGGGAAGCGTGACGGTTTATTTTAACGCAGTGGGACCTTTGTGGACACTAGAATATAAAGAGAGAGCTGCAGCAGCTTTTTCTGGAGATGCATGGTGGTGCATAGCTATTATAATCAAGTAATTTCATCTAAAAAGAAGCAAAACTGTGCAGAAACACTCTGATATTATCAGCACTTGCCTCTGATTTCACAGTCTGGAAGGTTTACTACAGATAAACTGCGCTGTCTGGGTCGGGTTTCATACCTGTGGAACCGGGATGCAGCCTGCAGGTTTGTGCTCGACTGCGAGCCGTCCTCCTCGTCCCCGTCTGTCTCGCTGTCCTCGGAGTCATCCTGTTTCCACCACAAAGAACGACATAGTGAGTATTGTTTTGTGCTAAATCAACCGGCGTTAATGAATCCTTCCTTGCGTCAGGCCTCGCTGTGCAAATCCTCCCCCACCTCTTGCTCCGACTCTGTCCCGGACAGCTTCTTGTCCTTCCCTTTGGAGCCAGCCCCTCCATTCTTACGACCAGACCCTGGTTTTCGACCCCTGAGGAAGAAAGAGAGAAAAAGAAACGACTCCAGACGTAACGTGAACTAGCTTAACTTTATATGCGCTGGCTAGCAAAGTTAGATTAAAAGTCGACTGTTAGTATAAAGTAGGTTTATTTGCCGATACTTTTTTTAATCTTTTATTTAATCTTTGTCCATAGGACGCTGCGTCTCAACAGCTTACGTTTGGTATTCCTGCATGTGAACTGACGAACTCGGCACGTCCACATCACATGACCAGTTTAAGACGACGTAGCAGCAAGACGAAGTCTCACTGAGCCTTCATTTCAACTTGGGTAGAAAGTGCTAACTTTAAACTATATATCAGTTTTTAAATTGTGTTGATAGGCCAAGTAAATCTGGACTCATTAAAACTAATATATGGCATGCCTTTTCCTGAATATTTCATCGTGTTTGGTGGAAAAGCTAGCAAGCGGAGATCGCTAGCCGGTTTCAGATGCTCGAAAACAAAAAAAAACATGACAACTGCTTTCCTATTGGTGGAAAAATGCTTTACATCAGCCAATCAGAAAATGATATGGTAATGGTTACTAGATCGTCATTGATCCGTGATCTGTTGAGATCAATATCTTCGGTTCGGCACACACGTGATCCGCGGATTGATTTATGAAAAAAAAAAAGTTGTGCGCATGTTCAGGCCACACACAGCGTGGTCATGGCGAGTGAAGGAACGGAGGAGCTTGAACGCCCTGCATCATTTAAATCCCCTGTATGGGAGCATTTTGGCTTCCCTGTCAAATATAACGATGAAGGAAAGAGGTTAGTGGATAAAACTGTGACGGTGCGTAGGCACTGCGGCACAAGATGCCATGTGACAGCGGAAACACAACAAGCATGGCCACGCATTTGAAGCGACATCACCTCTGTGTTTCACTGACAGGAGTGAAAATGAGATAAGCCTTTTTATTTTGCACTTTAAGTTGATTTTATATATTTTAATTTAATAATTTAAAATTGTTAATAAACAAAAAGATGATCCAATCCATGGATCAAGAAAACATGAGTTTTTTGATCCTATGGAATAACGAAAGTGAAAGAGAGCAGCGACTTTTGAGACATTTGTGACCTTACATATTTACTTACCTTACTTATTAGACATGACTTATTAGACATGACTTATTAGACATGACTTATTAGACATGGCTTTTAAAACTTATTAGACATGATTTATAAGACTAATTAGACATGACTTATTAGACATGACTTATTAGACTAATTAGACATGACTTAGACATGACTTATTAGACATGACTTTTAAAACTTATTAGACATGATTTATAAGACTAATTAGACATGACTTATTAGACATGACTTTTAAAACTTATTAGACATGACTTATTAGACATGACTTATTAGACATGACTTTTAAAACTTATTACACATGACTTATAAGACTAATTAGACACGACTTATTAGACATGACTTTTAAAACTTATTAGACATGACTTATTAGACATGACTTATAAGACTAATTAGACATGACTTATTAGACATGACTTATTAGACATGACTTATTAGACATGACTTATTAGACATGACTTTTAAAACTTATTAGACATGACTTATAAGACTAATTAGACATGACTTATAAAACTAATTAGACATGACATATTAGACTTATTAGACATTACTTATAGTGACGCCTGAGTTTTGCAAACGGTTGTAAATAGTTGCAAAAAACGCCTGATGCATTTCATTGTAAATAGTTGTAAATAACTTTGTTGTTTGCTAAATTTTTATATAAGCTTTTGGAATTTACAGTTTAGATTTGCATTCTAAGTTATAAAAATGTTTCGTTAAATATGTCTGTGGTTTTCACAGTGAAAAATCTACTCTGATTTTATGTTTTTAGTGTGGTTTTAGGTCCACTGTGTTAATACAATATGTCAGAATGAAAAATAACTGTAAAATCACACATGTGAGGTTGTGCTGAAAAGAATGATACCCAGCAAGGCAAGGGAAACTGTTTTTAAGATGAAATATAAAGGTAAAATCAAAAGTAGTCAAAAACAGCCAATTATACTGTAGACCTCAGAGGGTTAAAGATAGACTGATTTCAAACACTGCATACAGAGTACTCTCATAAGCTTTGGCTTCACATGCCTCACACTCACAGCAGACTCTAAATTATGTTAGGAAACGGCAACAACTTTAAACCGAATCTGAACTGAGTCAGCCAAGGACTCCGGTGAAAACAAGACCTCTCAGGCGTTTAATTTAAGCGTAATTCTCTGTAAAGCTTTCTGCTACAAATCAGCGGCGGCGCCAGCGTCAATACTGCTTTCTCTTCTCTGCTGTTACCAGATAATTAGTTCTCACTCTTTGAAGCTGGGCTAAAAAAAAAAAAAATACTTTTCTGCAGCTAATCTATAACAGCGAAATAAAATCGGGTTATGACGCGACACTGCATTGACAACAGAGGCTCCTTTTGTAGCAGGGCGTTATTTCCAGAGGATGCGAGTCAAATATACCGGCACACAGCACACTTCACATTAGCCTGGACCATTTTAATCGCGTTATGGCGCCACGTTAACGTGTCTGAGTGTGCGTTTTTTTTTTTTTTACCTGCGTGGGACTTTTTCTCCTCCCTCCATGTGGTTCTCTTCCCCTTCGCCCTGCATGTCAGGCACCGTCGCCACCAGGTCTTTTAAGAAATCAAACTGTTGCTCCAGCTCGATACACTGCTTTCTGGAAACACACACAAACACACATCTTAATTTAAACAGAAATCCACTCAGGGATATAAGGCTATGTAACACTAGCAAAATCAAATTACAATTTTAAATAAGATTTCCTGTTTCGGCCCGAGTTCACATCTGCGCTTTGTCAGTCAAATCGAACAGAGCAGAAGGTGGCTCAGTGTGAAATGCAGAGTGATACACCGGCCAGTTCATTAGGTACACCAGTGCATTCCCATGTGGCACTGAATCTTAGCTTTGCAGAGATTTATCGAATCAGCGCAGAGAGCTGCTGATTCAGTTGTGTTTCCATTGTGGAGGCTGTGGTTTGTAGCGGCACAGCATGTTCTCCCTGCGTCTGCGTGGGTTCTCTCCGGGTACTCTGGCTTCCTCCCACCATCCAAAGACACTCTAGTTTAGCGGTGATTCTAAATTGTAGGTGTGAGTGTGAATGGCTGTCTGTCTCTTTGTGTTAGCCCTGAGAAAGACTGGAGACCTGATGAAATGTACCGACACGTGTTTCTATTATTCTGACAACCCCGTTTCAGTCTCTTCCAACCGATCTACTGCACATTTCGACTTCGTCTACTTACAGATGTGACGTGGTCATCGTCTTTGCGTTCCGAGACTGGGTGACTTGACAGGCCTTTGTCAGCAAAGACTCCAAAAAAAGCTCCAGTGCTCTCGCTGGCGTCTCGGGTTAGGGAAACTATGGCGTTGCAGTTTTTTTTTTAAACAAATCGAAATGGCCAAACTCATTCTGTAACTGGACAACGTCTCAAAACATTATGAAAGCTATAAACATGGACAGCCCGCGCGCGCTCAACACACACCTGGAATAAGCACCGCTGTCCACAACCTGACATGACCTGGCCCTTTGTTTCAGTTCAGAACATTTGCATGCATGAGGATGTGCACAGATCCTCCAACATTTAAAGGATACAAATGATAACCGGCACTGCTGCAGCCACTTTGCCTATTTCTTCATCGGTCTGCATAATCTTCTTAATCCTCGCCTGAAAAAAGAAAATATTCAACACTTTTGTTATGAAAACAAAACAAAAACAAACCTGCTTCAAAATAGATCTGTGTGTACCACGTGTCTGCAACCCGTTTAAATTGAAGTGCAACGCATCATTAAATGGTCACAGCTACCCATTCATGCTACGTTGATGACATTTAAAGCAGCGTGTCCACTAAATATCTCCAGCTATAGCTCATTGTGCAGCTACATATAGCAGATGCGCTAATGCCGAGGACATTCTGTTCAGCTTAGCATCAAATGCTAAAAACAACGTTAATTTAACGGACTTGCAAGCTAGCTCGAGAGGCACCTCTGATTTGTATGCTAGCAACCGCTGAGTAAGTTAGCCAACAAATGCGGTGAAGCAAGCGACGTCTCACTAATGCATGTTCCTCTTCCTTTTTTTAATGTATGATAAATAGCTTGCATTTTGTAGTTAAGTTTGTTAGCCCACTAGTCAACAAAAGAGGCCGAATCCGGCTGCGGCTAGCTAAACAAGTTAGCTCGCTCACAGTTAGCTAACGCTAGCTAGCTGCGACGCCGGTTTGAGAAAAGTTTAACCTTACCGGAGGGAATCTGGCGTTGTATTTCTTCTTTTTGCTGGGCATACTTAAACTACCTGGAGGGCTAAACAAAAATAAAACGCAACAAATTCTGGATTATAAACCTATCTCATATATTAATTCGCCTCCGCCGCCGTGTATCCACACACCGGATAGCGGTAGCTACCCGGCTAACCCGTTAGCACGTCGTCGTCGTCACTGGTTCCTTGTTGCCTGGCAGGGTCGGTTTGGTTCCGCGGGGTCACAGCGCCGTCGGGTTTGCTAAACGCTACGGTCCCGCAACTTGTACAGAAATAAAGTAATAAAATAATAAAAAATAAAAATATAAAATTGTTAAAAATTGTTTTTAAAAAAATAAAGAAAGTTTAGCTAGCGTAACTGCGAATATACATCACCCAAAGATCATGTTTAAAAAAAAAAAAAAAAAAAAATACACATTAACTTTCACTTAAAAATAACAATTATATTTTTCTCATTATTTTTTAGGATTGACAATTTAAATTTATTTTACTACTTGTGCGACGAACTTGTAAAAAATAAATTAATACAAAAATAAATAGGCGTTAATGGCTCGAGCGTTGCACTCAGTCTCGTTTCTCTTTGACAGACGGGGGAGCAAAGCTAGCAGCTGCTCTTGTTGGCAACATAAACACTGGACGACAGAGCTTCGACAAGGTAAATTAAGCCTCAAGTTTACGACGACTCCCCTTAAATTAAATTATTCGCGTTATAACGGCCGTCGTGTTCAACCACTTCCTGTTAATGGCTTATATTTATTTCCAGTTGCGCTAGGAACGATAATTAGCTAGGCTAGCTAGTCGGCTAGTCATAACGAAACTGAACCCTCTTCCGGTTTATTATTAGTTGTTGTTTTTTTGTGGTTACATGTCAGGGGTAGACGGAACAAACGCGAGAGACGGCAAGTTGTTTTATTTTAAAGAATCTGCGGTGGAGAAAAGTCTGTCGAATAAGTGTTGCTAATGTAGCCAGCTAGCTAACTAGCTAGCTAGCTTCAGTATAAAGCACAGTGCTCCCCGTTAAAGAGCTCGTCTGCGCTTTAAGCTAACACCAAGCTTTAAGCTGTGATGATTTCATATTTATTTCTTCTTCCAGGACTTGGTGTTGTAGTCCAGAACTGACAGCATCATGGAGGAGGAAGAGACCCCCGACGAAGGCGATGTGGAGACCCCCTACCCGTCAGAATCCTACGCAGCTGAGGCCATGGCTGCGGACATGGACCCCTGGATTGAGTTTGACTCGAGAAGAACTCCCAGATGCGAGTTTGATGACTGGCTGGAGAGCAACAGGCCCTCTCAAGTGCGGAGGTACGGCGACGAGGAGGGTAAAAAAGGCCCCGTGGGGTGGATTTGTGTGCGGAGCCCGAACTACTGCCCCGACACTGGGGACGTTGACGGTCTCCAGGAGAGCTGGGAGAACCTCTTGGCCAGTTCCCGGCCGGTCAGCTTCCAGACAATCAAGGAGCTGGCCCTGAACCACAGGGTGCTCGCAGGCAAGTGGCTGATGTGGCTGGACACTGGGTTCAAGCTGGACCGAGCGTGGGAGTGCGTGGCCAGAGCGACCCAAGAAGGAAAGATCTTCACCACTAAAGTCAGTCCATTCGACCCGACGGACAACGGGGGAAGGCAGGTCATCTGTGTCTACAACACAAACTTCACGGACGAGTGTGAAGTTGTGGAGCTGGATTCTATCATTCGTGCCACGGGGGTCAAATGCCCCCTTTACTACAAGCCGGACGTGTACACTTACCTGGGGATCTACCGAAAGAACCGCTGGAATCTTTGCCCCACCATATACGAGAGCAAATTTGACCTGGAGCGCGTACCCAGGCGTTCCCACATCATCAACAAAGTCACCAATCTTGAAGTGACATAAGCCAGAACGAACAAGTGTACTTTTTTTGCAGTACAGCCACCGCTACACGGAAAGCTCCGTGGTGGACATTTGATCTGAAGTTCTTCCTTTTTGCAAAAAAAACTCATTTTGTCTCCTCGTGCTGTAATATCACCTGAAATACAGCCACATCTTGAATGTATTGTATTCATAAGTTTGGCATTAAAGTGGTTCTGTTTACCTGACACTAACACTTACCTTGAGTGGCAGCAGGGAAGCCAACATTTTGATTTGTACGCACACTTTCAGAGGATAATAATTTTATCCCATTGAAGCATTTCTTTTTGACAATACATTTACGTCCTCTGCTTTATTTTCTTGCTTTGTACTCAATCACAAACAGTTGCCAAATAAAATGTACTTTTGACGACTGTCCGTACACGGTGTGGCTTTTTATTTTGAATAAAAGTGTTCTGGATGTGGACAGAGTTAGTTATTCATGACAGCAAAAATACATAATCTCCAAAAAATCTGCTTACGTCTTAAAAAAAATCTCAATAAAGCATCTTCTACTACAGCGACGACCTACAGGTCTAAAGCCCTGTTGAGTTCTACTGCAGCTATTGTTCATAAAATATATCTCTTTTATAATCCGTATTAATATTGCTTGTTTGATGGTTATTTACATGTAGCCCTTCATATGATTCTTCGCACATTCAGAAGGTTACTGCCAAACATTTCAAGCGCATACAAACACATATTTATATTCCAAAGGGATATGTATGTATTTTAAAAGAACAGTGGACATAACTTGCGTAGACTTGCCTCTGGATCTGATTACAGTCTCGAGGAATACAAGGTCCTTTGATTTAAGTCAAAAAAACTAGAGATGCATCAAAAAATTTTGTCCGAAAATGCTCTTTTGGGCCATTTTTGGCCAAAACATTGCTGCGGTTGTTGCTTGCATCATCACAACGTCCTGTTTCGGCCGTGTTGTTTCGGCGATAAATTTCCGGCCTGAAGTGCTTTTTCCGGTTTTCGGCCAAAATTTTTTGGTGCATCCCAAAAAAAAAAAAAAAACAGATCACACCTGAAAAAGACAAAGCCTGACACGTTCAACCAAAAAAAGCATCCGATCTAAATATTTTTGTTTTTTCTCCAACATTGAGTCGACAGACTGTAAAAGCTAGCGGCTGACGCTACATGTGGGATGAAATCTGAATCTGCTTTGCATCATTTGTTAGAGAAACAGCATGTGAAAAAGGGCAAGATCCGTTTTCACCACGATAAGTCTTTGCTGGCTTTTGGTTTTGTCAGTAATAACAAGGGAGCTTAAGTTCTGAAGGCTAAAGGGGGGAGATACAAGTGGTTTTTGTAAAAATGTCTTTTAAAAAAATATATATATCACAGGGACAACCTTTAAGTCTGGTGCCCTAAGACAAACCTAGCTTGGCTTACGCTTTTGAACATGGAAATGAAACGATCTTCATGTGCGGACATCAGCCTGTGATTGTTGTTGGCCGCGATGTCAATCATGCCCTCAGCCTGGAACAGGTTGACGATGCTTTTGCTGGCGATAAATGTCAATAAATAAAAAAAAAACGGGTGTTAACGGCTCGAACATTGGACTCAGTCCTATCTCTCTTTGACAGACAGAGGAGCAAAGGTAGCAGCTGCTCTTGTGGGCAACATCAACACTGGACGACAGAACTTCAACACGGTAAATTAAGCATCAAGTTTACAACGACTTTCTTTAAATGAAATTATTCGTGTTTTAATGGCAGTTGTGTTTAGCCACTTCCTGTAAATGGCTTTTATTTATTTCCAATTGAGCTAGGAACATTAATTAGCTAGGCTAGCTAGTCGGCTAGTCATAACAGAACTGAACCCTCTTCCGGTTTATTTATTAATTGTTTTTTGTGGTTACATGTCAGAGGTAGACAAAAGATAAAAGCAACAGATGGCAACTTGTTTTACTTTAAAGAATCTGCGGTGGAGAAAAGTCTGAGGCTGTCAAATAAGTGCTGCTAATGCAGAGCTGTTTCTTGCTATAGGTGAACCAGGCGAATGCGGCCCCCAAGCCACCAGGGGGCGCCACACTCCATGTTCATCCTCATCTAAGGAGAATTAAAATGTCCTGTCTTTGTCTGTAGCTATCTCGGGTGTTTGCTACGTTATATGCTTAAAAATAAACGTAGGATATAAATAAACTGCAATGATAAGCAGTGGCTGGCGTTTTCATGGCATTATTGCATCATATTTGTTGGACCCTAGTTTAAACAGTCAGTCTATGCCATGGCCTATGCAGTCAATGGTTGGACCGCACTGTCACACAGTGAGTGACGTTGTGGGCCGTAGACAGGTATGATGGACATGATTGACAGCAACCCATCATTCCTGTTAGCGAGAATATTAAATAAAACAACCACAGTAATGGCATCAAAAAGAAGTAATCTCAGTGGCGCGAAAAAACAAACAAAAAAAATGGAAGAAAAACGGTCAAAAGATAAGAGATAAGGCAATTGTTAGTGACGTGGGCTGGATAGGTGGAGGTGAAATGCCGTTTTTTAGCAGGTTTGTTTATTTGTCCTGCTAGCCAGCTAGTTAGCCCTGGATAAATGTTAACTGGCCAGCTAGCTAGCCCTGGATAAATGTTAGCTAGCTGGCTAGCTAGCCCTGGATAAATGTTAGCTAGCTAGCTGGCTAGCTAGCCCTGTTAAATGTTAGCTAGCTGGCTAGCTAGTCCTAGATAAACGTTAGTTAGTTGGCTAGCTAGCCCTGTTAAATGTTAGCTAGCTGGCTAGCATTTGTTTGTCATAAACTCAGCTTTAGTTTGTTTGCTTCATGAAATTTGGCTAATATAAAATGAATATGTCTCATGTGAATGGACATGGACATGATACTGCAACATCACTGCAGTCATAGGAATACGCGCCATGATCTATTTTGCTAAGGAGCTTTGTCTTTGCAGGAGAAATTCAACTTAAGATGTTTCATTTTAACTCTAGCCTGTTTTGCTCATGAAGTGTAATAGACTGTGGCATGAGTTAGGAATCTCTAGGGGGTCCCCAAACAGCATCTTGCTTAGGCCCGCACAAAGCTAGACACGGCCCTGTGCTAATGTAGCCGGCTAGCTAACTAGCTTCAGTATAAATCGCTGTGTTCCCCGTTAAAGAACTTGTCTGCGCTTTAAGCTAACACCAAGCTTGAAGCTGTGACGATTTCAGATTTATTTCTCGTTCCAGGACTTGGTGTTGTAGTCCTGAACTGACAGCATCATGGAGGAAGAAGAGACCCTCTACCCGTCAGATTCCTACGCCGCTGAGGCCCTGGCTGCGGACATGGACCCCTGGATTAAGTTTGACTCGAGAAGAACTCCCAGATACAAGTTTGACGACTGGCTGGAGAGCAACAGGCCCTCTCAAGTGCAGAGGTACGGCGACGAGGAGGGTAGAAAAGGCCCCGTGGGGTGGATTTGTGTGCGGAGCCCGAACTACTGCCCTGACTCTAAGGATGTTGCGGGTCTCCAGGAGAGCTGGGAGAACCTCTTGGCCAGGTCCCGGCCAGTCAGCTTCCAGACAATCAAGGAGCTGGCCCTGAACCACCGAGTGCTCGCAGGCAAGTGGCTGATATGGCTGGACACTGGGTTCAAGGTGGACCAAGCGTGGGAGTGCGTGGCCAGAGCGACCCAAGAAGGAAAGATCTTCGCCACTAAAGTCAGTCCATTCGACCCGACAGACAGTGAGGGGAGGCACGTCATCTGTGTCTACAACCCAAACTTCACGGATGAGCGCGAAGTTGTGGAGCTGGATTCTATCATTCGTGCCACGGGGGTCAAATGCCCCCTTTACTACAAGCCGGACGTGTACACTTACCTGGGGATCTACCGAAAGAACCGCTGGAATCTTTGCCCCACCATATACGAGAGCAAATTTGACCTGGAGCGCGTACCCAGGCGTTCCCACATCATCAACAAAGTCACCAATCTTGAAGTGACATAGGGGGCTGGGCGATACGGCTGAAAAACATATCACGATGTAGGCGTTTCATATCAGTCGATATTGCTTTGATGTTTTGTCGTATGACACTGCTGCCGTGTACCTCATGATCAGAGGTTGCACTAGACTTTTTCGTTATCTGTCACTTTGACTGACAGGGTCGTAAAAATCCTGTCATAATCTATTTTTACACGTCACTTTAATTTCTTTAAAATGATAACAATGACATATCAATAGCATTTAATTTTCATGCACTTTTAATTAATAGAAGCGGTGGAAAAAAAGATTCGGCTCATTGAACCGGCCATCAAAGACGACTCAAGAATCACAAATCTAGAGTCTATTTAACCGGCTCAGTTGAGTCCAACCACGTTTGGTTGAATAAACGGCAACATTTTAGATCTCACTCGGCAGAGAAACAAAACGTACTACCTGACTTGACCACGAGCAAACTAAGATACTCAGACACTCACTGACTTACGCACAATACGCAGAGGAACGAAACTTAACCGACTCATAACCGCTGCTCGTGGATCCCTGATTAACCGAGTCAGTAGCCACTCACTCATCTACAATTTCCTCTCGCGCTGTTGCTCTCATATTCTCCTTTCACTCCGCGCCGTTCTTTTTTTTTTTGTTGTTGATGCCACCAACTTGGCTTAGCTGTGCCGTGACAGGTCCAGAGGCAAAAGCCCTTCCTCTGCCTACATCCCCCAGAATGACTTGCAGTCGTGGCTTGAGGTTTTCTTCCTATTTTTCTCTGAGTTCAAGTGATATTATCGAACATTGTCTCAAACGTATTTTCTATTAATATCGACCACGTGTCTGTCGTGATATATATCGTTATCGTTTTATCGCCTAAAGTGACATAAGCCAGAACGAATAAGTGTACTTTTTTTGCAGTACAGCTGCGGCTATACAGAAAGCTCTGTGGTGGACGTTTGATCTGAAGTTCTTCCTTTTTGCAAAAAAAAAACCTCAAACTAACTCTCATTTTGTCTCCTCGTGCTGTAATATCACCTGAAATACAACCACATCTTGAATATATTGTATTCATAAGTTTGGCATTAAAGTGGTTCTGTTTACCTGACACTAACACTTACCTTGAGTGGCAGCAGGGAAGCCAAAATTTTTGATTAGCCAATAATTTTATCCCATTGAAGCATTTCTTTTTGACAATATGTTTACGTCCTCTGCTTTATTTTCTTGCTTTGTACTCAATCACAAACAGTTGCCAAATAAAATGTACTTTTGACGACTGTCCGTACACAGTGTGGCTTTTTATTTTGAATAAAAGTGTTCTGGATGTGGACAGAGTTAGTTATTCATGACAGCAAAAATACATAATCATACTAAAAAAAACAAAAAAATCTTCTTACGTCATAAAAAAAAAAATCTCAATAAAGCATCTTTTACTACAGCGACGACCTACAGGTCTAAAGCCCCGTTGAGCTCTACTGCAGCTATTGTTCATAAAATGTGAATAAACTGTAGAAAAAACCATTAGAGAGTAAACGAAATTACATCAACAGGCAAAGACAAATATATCTCTTTTATAATTGGTATTAATATTGCTTGTTTGATGGTTATTTACATGTAGCCCTTCATATGGTTCTTCGCACATTCAGACAGTTACTGCCCAACATTTCAAGCACATACAAACACATATGTATATTCCAAAGATACATATATATATATATATATATATATTTTTCTATGTATTTTTTTTAAAAGAACAGTGGGCATAACTTGCGTAGACTTGCCTCTGGATCTGATTACAGTCCCGAGGAATACAAGGTCCTTTGATTTAAGTCAAAAAAACTAGAGATGCACCAAAACTTTTTGTCTGAAAATGCACTTTTGGGACATTTTTGGCCAAAACATTGCTGCGGTTGTTGCTTGCATCATCACAACGTCCTGTTTCGGCCGTGTTGTTTCGGCGTTAAGTTTTTGGCCTGAAGTGCTTTTTTTTGGTTTTTGGCCAAAAATTGTTGGTGCATCCCAAAAAAACAAAACAAAACAAAACAGAAAGATCACACCTGAACACGTCTGTGACCATAACTGACAAACAATGACAAAAAGACAAAGCTTGACACGTTCCACCCAAAAAAAAAAAAAAACAACCGATCTAAATATTTCTGTTTTTATTTCCCAACACTGAGTCGACACAGACTGAAAAAGCTAGCGGCTGACGCTACATGTGGGATGATATTTGAATCTGCTTTGCATCATTCGTTAGAGAAACAGGATGTGAAATAGGGTAAGATCCGTTTTCCGGACACCAGGACAAGTCTTTGCTGGCTGCGTTTTACGTCCACAGTGAGGTTTGCTACATTCTGTGTCCTCCAGCTCTTCATGTCCACTTTCCATTTTTGTCAGTAATAACAAGGCAGCTTAAGTTCTGAAGGCTAAAGGGGGGAGATACAAGTGGTTTTTGTAAAAATGTCTTTAAAAAAAAAAATATATATATATAACACAGGGACAACCTTTAAGTCTGGTGTCCTGAGACAAACCCAGCTTGGCTTCCGCTGTTGAAAATGGAAATGAGACGGTCCTCATCGGCGGACATCAACTCGTCAAACTCATCCAGCATTGCGGGCCTGTGGTTGTTGTTGGCGGCGATGTCAATCATGCCCTCGGCCTGGAGCAGGTTGACGATGCTGTTGGGATAATTCATCCAGGTGCTTCCTGGGTTGCTGGAGGGGTCGGACGAGTTCTGGGGTGGGGCGCTGTTCTGGGCAGCGGCGGAGGTGCTGGACGGGGCAGCCGGTGGGCAGGAAGTTTGAGCCAACATTGACGCGCCGTTGCCACCCTCGTTCATGAGCCGGGGGTTGAGGAGGTCCTCAAAGTCATCCATGTTTAGGCTGTCCAGGGTGACCTGGAACTCTGGGATATCCTCATCGATGGGTGGATCCACTCTGAACTGGGAGCCCTGGAGGGTGAAGGAGCTGCCGCTGGACTGAGAGGGGGCCGTGTTTCCTTGAGGAGCTGCCGGCGGCTCCTGGGTCATGGCCGAGGAAATGTTGGGGAAGAATTCATGCAGGTCTGACAGGTTGACTGTTGAGAAGTCCTGGTTGGTTGCGGAGGTGGTGTTGGAAGAGGAGGCGGATGAAGGTGCAGCTCCCTGGCTCATTGTGAAGGAGGCCACTGGGTTGGGTTTGGGCTTGGGGCCGAGGTTCAGAGTCTCCATGATCTTCCATGATTGGTTTGTAGTCGCTGCGGACATGGAAGAGGCGGTCTCCACCTTGGGCTGGGCTGAGAAGAGCTGGCCTGGCTGAGCGTAGGAGTAGGCGGGCTGGGGTTTGGGTCCTCCACTGGCACCATGGGGTAAAATACCTACTGGAAACAGAAACAAAAGATTTTGAGTCCCACTTCTGAAAATCCTTACAGTACAACACAATCTTCATACAGATGCTACTAATAATGATCAGTTTAAAGGGGAACTACTGTTTTTTAACAACCTGGACCTTATTTCTGGAATAAAATACGATTGTTTACTCACTCGTGTGTCATTTAGACTCATTTGGACCAAATTTAGGTCTGTGTATGTACATATAATGGGAGTGAATGGGGCACCGAAAACGCAGCCTCTAAATAACACATTATCTGCTGTAAACCTCATTCATTTCACCAATATTTTGTTATGATACGCTAGTGCTATCCCCCGTTGAGTCCAGAGTTACCCGTTATTGTCATCCGTGCTCTGTAGGTCAATCTACAGAATATTTTTCCGATTCTGAGGTTGTGGACGAACCGTTGCAGTAGCAAATTACTGTAGGTCAATCTACAGACCCCGGATGATGATAACAGGTAACACCAGACTCAACGGGGAATAGCTCTAGTGTATCATAACAAAATATTGGTGAAATGAATGAGTTTTATGGCAGATAATGTGTTATTTAGAGGCTGTGTTTCGGTGCCCCATTCACTCCCATTATATGGATATACACAGATCTAAATTTGGTCCGAATGAGTCTAAATGACACATGAGTGAGTAAACGATCGTATTTTAATCCAGAAATAAGGTCCAGGTTGTTAAAACACAGTAGTAGCTAGCATAAACAGCTCTTAGACGGTACTGTAGTGTTGAAGTGCTTCGGTGGTACGCTAACTCCATTTTGGTAGCCGTTAGCTGCATAGACATAGACCACTGACTGTGTAAACTAGATGTAGCCATGTGGTTAGCTTAGCTGAGCTCTGACGTGTGCATCAGTATAATCGGTGTACCAGGAAATTGTGCACCGACAAAAGTTCCGCGATGTTTATTGGAACACAAACTGCGATGAGAGACAAGAGCCAATTAATAAGGTCACTCGCCACCAAGTGGTCAGGGTGTGAATTACAATCTGTCAAAATGACGGATGGCCTTCAGATTTTTACGTAAATTAAAAAAAAACAAAAAACGGTCAATGACGGAAAATATTCGGTTAACGTGACCCCTGTTGTGTATATATATATATATATTTCTTTGCTTTTATTTGATTTCTTTTTGAGACAATTTGACAAGAATGACTTTATATTGTTAATACAGGCTACAGAGTTACATTTTCTTTAACGTTTTCAGTTGGTGGTGTGCCTTGTGATTTTTTCAATGAAAAAAAAATGTAGCTAGGCTCAAGAAAGATTGAAAAACACTGGTCTAAATAACAAAAGGTCCAAGGAGTTAATACCTTGTCTCTCCAACAGGCTAATATGTCCTAAAGCTTCAGTTTGAAATGGTAAAGACAGTCTCAGCAGACGTGACGCGAATAAATCGAACCGACTCACCGCCTTGTGAGCTGATTGACGGAGGCTTGGCTGGCATTGTCCTCCTTGCGGGGCTTATGAGCCGTCTATCTTGTGGAATGGACACTGAAATACCAACACACATTGTTAGCACTGCACCGTAACGACAATAAAAGTACGTTGAAAAACTAAAAAACTACAAAAAAAACAAAAAAAAACGTACCACTTGATAGTATGGGACTCAGCTTCATGCTCTGGAACATGTCTCCTGTACGCTTTCTCTTCTCACTCAGCCTGTATTCATCTGCATTTTTAAAAAAAAATAAAAAATTTGATCAACAAATGGATCCCGGGATGAGAGTACGAGGAAGCGTGGCAACGTTGCCTCTTACCTAGCTCGGCTGGCAGGTACTGGAAGTCCACTGGCTCGCTGACCTCTCGGTCCGAGGGCCGCCGGAGCTGCATCTTGACTCTGATGGGCTCGGTGAGGTTAGTGTCGCGGTACGGCGGCGTGCGGAAGACGATGGCCACCTGCCTGTGCACGTCGGCCTGGGAGAAAGTGCCCTTCCCCTCCCAGGAGTCCTGGAAGAACCGCACTTCGATGTCCTCTACCGGGGGAAACACGGAAAAAAAAACACGGACTCGTCACTTTAAAGGAGAACAAACGTCACCGGCCTCACGGAGGGTGATTAGCGGACAGAAAGACCCCAAAGGAGTGTTGCGTCACATTTGCCGCTGCACAACACAAACCCTTCAGATGTACGACTTCAAACAAAAGGGAGGGAGACTCCAAAACCGGCCCTCTCCGGAATACATCGGGACCAAGAGTGTAATAAATTAGCCCAAGCTTTTTTACACTGATGTAATCCTTACACCATGAAGTACTTTGGGGGATTTTCTCACGACTCTCATGTTCAGCGTGATCTTTGATAAGCGTATTTTTGCTTCGTGCGAGTGTTAACTAGGAAGAGCGAACACAAAAGAATGGAAACGGAGGAAGAGATAAAGCAGCAGGAGCAGGAAATCTCAAGGGTTAAAGATTTTGGCCTGGTAATCAACCCACACAGGAAACCGTCGTCTACATGTGAGCCTCACGCCACGCTACAGAAAGTTTTTAACTCGTGTTTTGAATAAAGCAGAAGGCTTTTCTTTTCTCCAGTGTCAGCAAAAAAAAAAAAACACACTGGAAAATTGAGAAGTGGAGATCTGACAAAAGGAAGAAAAACCACGAGTAGAGATAACGAGACGCTTTGCATCGACAACGAAACCTCACACGTGCAGTGAAGTCGTGTTTTCTGAAACCAAAGGCTGTTGCTGCAGTTACTTATTTTTTTTTTTTGGAAACTTGACAAATATGTTTTATTTAGTTTCCAATTCTCTACTTTACTCATCAGCAGGTTCATTCTTTCACCGAAAACTACTACCGTTATTTAAATGAATCAACTAACAAATGGGATCATTTGATACTACAGATATACACCAATCAGGCATAACATTATGACCACCTTCCTAATATCGTGTAGGTCTCCCTTGTCGCCTCCAGAACGGTTGTGACTCATCAGAGAATGTACGTGGACCTCCTGAGGGTGTCCTGTGGTGTCTGGGAACAGGATGTTGTTAAAGAGGGGGCCCTTTTGAGGGGAGGGGATCGTCCCACAGATACTTGATCAGTTTGGGATCGAGTGAATTTGGAGGCCAGGTCAAAAACTTTTTTGAGTTTTTTTCCTAAATCGTCTTTGTGTGTGTGGTTGCCATCAAGGAGTGTCGTTGCTATGGGGTGGGGGTGTCTGGTCTGGTCCAGGTGGGTGCTACATGTCTATGAATGAATGAATGAATGCCAGGTCCAAAAGTGTCCCAGCAGAACAATGAACTATCACAAGATGGTCAATGACGTTTACATGGTCTTTAGTTTCTCAGTTTTGATCGGGTTTTTGAAGTACCTCGTTTTTATGTTTGTGCATGTAAACACCGTATCCTGATATTCAGAAACCGTGTTATGCCCATTTCCCCATTCTAAGGGGGATACTGGAGCATGTATACACCTCATCCTGATTTCTGACGGCTGCCCACTGTCTGCGCAGGCGTGAGTGACGGCCAAGCTACGCACTAGAAATACAAACAACATGGCGGCAATGAGAACATCTCACTTTTGGAGCGACGCAGAGACTGAATTTTCCCTTAAAGTAATGAAAGAACTAAACATAACGACGTGTTTAGATGGAAGAAAACACAGGAAAAGCTACGTGACGCTGATTTTCCACGGAGCAATCTGTTGTAAAGTAAAAGACGTAAAACACGCATCAGAAAACGGGTTACTGGTATTTATCATGTATACAGGGATAAGAATAACCGGGTTTCTCTGTGTTACATGTAAACACCATATCCTGGATATCCTCAAAGCTGATATACTAAAGATCCATGTAAACGCAGTCGTTATTCACTTCTCCCGTCAGTGGTCATAATGTTATGGCTGATCGGTGTATATACATATATGCCTCACCTACTTTTAGACGTACTATAAACAGTGTTAAATCATCATCGTCACTGAGTGCACTGCATGTGGTAGAGCTATGGTTAAATGGTTGTAACGTACATATTGTACACTGACAGTAGTCGTGTATCAGCCACGTACCGTTAACACCTTCACGCCTCAGCATTTCCTACACACATTTCCATTTGTTTTCATTTTTTTGAAGAAGGAAACAGGATTTGGAAAGAGAGCTGCTGGTGCAATTCACGTCTTATTTCGTCACCCACACTGCGAAACCCGCCGAGAGTCAGGCCTCTATATTAAGCTCACTTACTCAAAATGAGCCAGCATGTTCGCCTTGAGTGTACGACAGCCCCCCCCCCCGATCTCATGTGGGCGGGAGGGGTTCACTCCTTTTCTGAATTTAGGTTCAGCGCTGCGAGCTTTACATCTGCTTAGTCAGACCCTGGATCTATTTATAGACGGAGCAAATAGAAAGCACAGAGTTTGGGGGGGGCGTTTGGCGACGGCGTAATGTAAAGTCTAACCTTTTTGCACTTTGTCACACAGCAGGAAGATTTCATCGCCCCCTTTGCAGCTGCCGGAGTTGCGGTTGACTCTGCAGATCTTCAGCTCTGCGGTGTTTGGGGCCCCTAGAAATAAAAACAAAACAAAAACATTAGATTGACACCACACACGTAGTTACTGCAGAGGAATGTGGGCTGTGGCCAACAACGCTTTATCTTCTACCGCAATTGAGACTACCGCCGCTCATTTTTGAGTTTTCAATCGATTGTTCTGTCAATTTGAAGCGATTTCATGCGCAAGTAGTCAATTCCCAAGTGGCCTGCATCCAGGTCGCAAATGCAAACCCCAGTGGGAACGTACAGGAAGTTCGATCGCCGTGTTTTTGAGAAGAAAAAGTAATATGTAAAGTGAACTGTCACCACTGAGCAGTGAAAGAAACGGACCGCAGCTGAATGCCGACCAGAAAAAAAAAACACAAAGGTTGAATTTCTTGTAAATACCTTCGGGCTTACAAGAAAAGAGGAACAAAGAGTGTCTGAGGGAATTGAAGGTTTGTGGGATGGGTGTTAACACTTCTACACTCACTGTTGTCGTAGATGGGCTGTGACACCACAGGCTCCAGAGGAAACAGCTCCCCCGTGGGCAGAGTAATGGAGGCCTGGAAGCACAGCCGGACCGAGTTCAGGTCAAATTCCTCTTCCCACACCTTTGCATCAGGAACTGTAGCCGGGAAAGAGAAGGGAAAGGGTGGGGTGCACATTCAGGCAACAAAGCAGTCTGCAAAAGCACAGCGACACGTTAGCTCAAAGTGCAAATAAGTGGGTCACCGTTTCTCTGTTACTTTTCATGCTAACAAGACAGTTTGGTAGTTTGGAAGAGTGCAACTAGCTTAAAGAGGATTTTTTTTACAACATGGACCTTATTTCTGGCATAAAATATGATCATTTACTCACCCATATAACTTTGGAGTCATTTGGACCCGTTTAGATCATTTAGATCCATGTATATCCATATAATGGAAGTGAATGGGGCACCCAACATAGCCTCTAAATAACACATCATCTGCCACGAAACTCGTTCATTTCACCAATATTTTGTTATGATACACGAGTGCTATTCCCCGTTGAGTCCAGAGTTACCGGTTATCATCTATCTGGGGTCTATAGATTGACCTACTAACCTCTGACCCAGATGATGTCACCTCAGAGCGCCCTGCACATCAACAACGATCTGCTTTTTTCGCCTGTATTTGGTAACTGCTAGTTTTTTTGCAACATGGCTGAATATTTTTCAGATTCTGAGGTTGTGGGTGAGGACTTTATGATGGACGTCCTTATATGCTTTGAGCCAGAGTATACGGATGAGGAGCTCGTTGAAAGGAGGATGCGGAGGAAAAAAGGGGAACAGCTAGCTAAAGAACAACAAACCACTGCTAGTCCGCGAATACCATATTTTTTGAACTATAAGTCCGGTATGGTAGATAACAGGTAACTCTGGACTCAACAGGGAATAGCGCTAGTGTATCATAACAAAATATTGAAATTGAACGAGTTTCGTGGCAGATAATGTGTTATTTAGAGGCTGTGTTTCGGTGCCCCATTCACTCCCATTATATGGATATACACTGATCTAAATATGGTCCAAATGACTCCAAATGACACCAAAGTTATATGGGTGAGTAAACAATCATATTTTATGTCAATGTTGTAAATAGATATTAATTTCCAGAATTTGCATTCTTCCATGTGTATCCTTTAAAGTAGCTAGCTTAACGTTAGCTAAAAAGCGCCTATCCGCCAACAGTACTTGACCGTAGACGGTCTGTCACCCAATTCAGGCTAAGCTAAAAAAAACACAGTACAATTAACGCAGCTTTCAAATGGAGCTTGTGAACTTGTGGTTAGGACTTTGGACGCCGTCGTCGTCGTGTACACAAACCGCTTGCAGCTCAGCTTGTTAGTCACGAGCTGCGATAAGACCACTGCTGGCGTCTACAAGCCACCAAGGCCAACAAGTTAGCAAGGAAACGTCGAACTGTTTCTGACATTTCTTCTTATTAAGTAAAATTTGTCATTCTGCCTTTGCATTTTTTAACAACACGAGTTCCACTTGACGTTTAGCGATGGCTGTTTTTAAAGCCACTAAATTCTACATCTATCAGACAAACACTCATCTATTTGAGTAAAACTCCAGCAAGATAACATTCTTTAGATATGAGTGGGACAATCTCTCTGCACACAGAACAATCCCCTCTTTTTTTCTTCTTCTTCTTCCCCAGAAATGCCAATGACACAGGAAGGGCTTTGTGTCCGGAGTACTTACTGTTGAAGGGGTTATTACTGGTCTGCAGTCTACAAGTGATGGCCTCATTCACATCCTTCTTCTTCACACACTGTATGCCCAGGTTTTGGAAACTGCACAACAAAAAAAAAAAAAAAAAGCGCAACAGGCCATGAAGCGTACGTACGCTCAGATTTGATCAGCTCCTAAGAAAAGCCACACATCAGTTTATATGAATGCGTGTTGATGACCGCACTGGTGGGAGGAGAGGATCGCTTAAGACACTTTTTGTTGCACTGATTCACCCGCCTTTAACCCTTGTGTATCATTGGGGATGAAAACAGCCATTTGGAGTAAATTTTTTGCTCTTAATTTGACCATAACTTTTACTCTGTTGCAGCAAATGGACTGATTTTGCTGAGGAACCTCAATTTTACATCAACTTTGAAAATATGATTTCAAAATGTTCAGTTGGCCCATAATACACTGTGGGCAAATTTACTACCCTTTCATATCGTTAGTGGTTTAAAACAGCCACTTACTTTGACTGCTGTAGAAATATATCAGATAAATACTTTTTTCAATTTTTTTTTACTTAAATCTGTTAATCGGCTTCAGCCCTGTTCAAAACTACTAAAATTTTAACCCTTTTAATGCCAATTTCGAAAATAAAGTCACTGATATGAGGGACATTCCACACTAAATGACCTATTTTCAACATAAAAAAAGAGCGGAAACAGATCTTTTACCTATTATCAGTTTTAGATACGTCAAAGATTAGTAACATCGTTGACTCTGAAGCATATTTAATTTTTGTGCAGCATCTGATTTTCATTAAAACTTCCTTTCATACCATTAGTGGCTGTTTTTGCCCCATTGACTCCCATTGTAACCATATTTGAATACACAGACATGGCACTAAATAACAATGCATTTTACAATCTTGGTGATTCCCCTTGTTTAGGACTCAAATTTAGCTGATTTATGCAAAAAAGTGGGAAAAAAAAATATTCATCTGATATGTTTTTACAGCAGTTAAAAGTTAGTGGCTGTTTTCAGCCACTAATGGTATGAAAGGGTAGTGTTTTCCAACAGTACACAAGGGTTAACCTAGTCTGCATTTCTGCTAATAAACTCATATCTCAAGAATCTGCTGATCTCATACCCCCCCCCCCCCCCGAGTATTAATCCGCATCCACACGCCTCCTTCTCATAAAATGTAGTCGTCTCTCTCGCTTAAAAAGACCTCACATGTGTTATTTAGACTCCTATCTTCCTGCAAGTTGGCATAAGCTGCCCAATAGCTTTATCGCAGACGTGTCTTTAATAACCTAGAGCTAAATATAAACCCTTGAATGTGAAAACAAATGACTAATATAGTCTGTCTGCGTCACACCGCTGGTTATTGTGTGCTGTACAAGCTGTTTGTTTGATTTGGACCTCCGTCGCGCGATAAAAGGCGCAGATAAACCACGGCCAGGTCAACTGGTTCAACGGACGCAGACCTGGGTTTGAACATAACGTTACGTAACGTGGACGTGTCCCGTCATTTACCGGAGCCACCCAGGACTTCTTCGCTTTCAGCTTTTGCAAGTTTGCCACCGAAACTAAAAGGAAGCAAGAGCCTCTCACGCAGGCGAACTCCCTCCCGTTAATGTTTCACTCGGCTCCACACCCAAGAAACGTCCGGCGACTAGTTTCACCACAGCGTGTAATTCCCCCCCTCCCTGAAATCTGATGATTTCCTTATCTGGGTCACTCTCTAAAATGAAACACGGCATCTTGAGTTATAGTGAAACTGCTGCAGTTTTTCCTGGAGGCTGCTCGAGCGTCAGCCTACCTGTGTATCCGTCTCTCCTGCAGGTCGGCCTCGTAGTAGCCGTGCTTGCAGTCCTTGCCGACCAGTTCGTGGGGGTGGGGCTTGTGCGGCGCGTTCTTCGTCACCAGCGAGATGCGGACGCGCAGGGGCCCGCTGTAGTTGTGCACCTGTCCGGGGGAAAACGGGGAGAAGATGGAGGTTTAGGGACGAATGCAAAGTGCTACGTGCTATTCAAACTGCAGGGACGACTCTCATTTAGTCGGTTTAGACGCTGCCTGCGCCTCTTCTTTTAACAAGCTGCAGCAAAAGCTTTTAGCTAGTTTGACCTTTTGCGGTTTCCCTTTGCTGGCTGATTTATTGCCTGGAAATAGGGCGCAACAGCTAGCCTCGCTCTGTGCAAAAGGGAAGCAAAGCCACAAACATTACCGTTTAACAAGCTTTTTTTTTTTTTACTATTTACTACTTCCTGCTCGCCTTTGTCTGACTTGCATCTGCTCATGCTGTGGTTTTTCTGCTGATTTGTACAGATTAAGGTCCAATTTATTTGCAGATCCAGGCTAGCCGCTCTCCTCGACGCTAGGCTGCATCCAACTCGCCGTCGCCACTGCACGTCTCAGATTTGACCCATTACTACCTTGACCTTCCGTGTGTTGTTGCTGCCCCGTGTTTACGAGCGGTTTATTGACTTGTGATTGCCACCGACACGCTGGCAAACACGACGCAAGAATAAACAGCAGTTTCACAACCACTTGTTTTTTTCCATAGCCCAAAAAGATATTGGTGTTGAGAACGCTTTACCCGCAGGTTTTTAAGAGCGTCGAGTAACTTCTAAACCGAGTACTACAACTGCCACATGTTGCACCCTAGCTTAGCAGACAAACTTGCCCTCGCACACAAAATATCTGCAGTAGAAAGTTAGGGCCCTGTCCACACGGAGACGCTTTTTGGTGTAAACGCAGATGTTTTGGCCGATCGTCCACACGAATTTGGTTTCTTCTAAAGCTAATTTGTAAACAGCACTCCTCTCCGTTTTTTTGTGAATTTCTGAAACTGTTACAGCGCCACCTATAGGCCTGGAGTATGAAGTAGCTCTTTGAGTCGTGTTGAGACAGATCCATGTGGACGCAGATATTCTTGAAACGAGGGAAAACGGAGGAAGGGGAAAAGATCGTTTTGGTACGTGTGGACAAGGAATTAGTCTGGAGTCTCTCCGTTGAAATATGGACACCACTTCCTTTTGCAACTTTGGAGACGGAGTCTGGGCAGAATGCGACATCGATGCCCCGCCCAAGGTTTTTACAACTATCACCTTCCCGCAGATGCTTTACGTAGCGGTTGGCATGGCAACTAGCGGGCGCCATTATGTCACATCCTGTTTCTGTAGCTGAAACTTCATCATTCATCGACATTTATATTCACCCCCTAAAATGACAGAAACCATCCTTGTAAGAACATGTATGTGACGTGTATTTTAGTGTTTTAGTTTGGCCCAAGTCCCGCCGACTAACATAGAAGGGGGCGGAGCTTATGAGCTATACTGCAGCCAGCCACCAGGGGGAGCTCTACTTGCTTTGGCTTCACTTTAGAGAAGCAGCATTTGTATCGTCTGGTGGATGGGCACATATATGAGTTTCATCTATTTAGGGCACATCTATCTAAAGTACGCACAGTGGTTTTTATAATTTATTTTTTTAAACTATAGCCGTTGCACAAGTGTATTTTGGTCTCATGTTCCTGTAGCAATCATTTGTCTGATGTACTTTCAACTGCATATACAGCGCGTGACAAGTTCTCTCTTCTGTCTGTGTGTATATATAGTTATGCTGTGCAAAACCTGAAGCTCTTCATCTGCTAGTAGATGCGTTGACACTCACACGCGACACGTGTTCTCATTTTTTTTTTCACCTGCTTCTTTGATCTTTATCATTAGGTTCATTCACTTTCCTTCGCTCTTGCTTGCAGAAACACCCTCACACACATCTACGCCTGGCGATCGCACCTGATTACGCAGAACCGGCTTATCTGTCAACACACTCTGAGGTGTTTTTCTCTTCCCCACAATTCTTACCGTACTCGTGTCTGTCATCACGTACTGTCAAGTCGGCGGCAATTACACAAAGAAAAAAAATGTTCCAGTCGGAGCGGAGAGATTAATCGGTCTCGACCTGCCCCGGTGTGCTCGCATGAACTAAGTACACAATAACTGTGTAAATATTAGGCGCTGTTGATCCAGATCAGGCGTAACATTATGACCAGCTTCCTAATATTGTGCAAGTCTTCCTCGTGGCGCCAAAGCGGCTGTGACTCATCGGAGAATGGACATGAGTCTTCTGAGGATGTCCTGTGGTGTCTGGCAACTAAATGTTATTAGTGGGGTGGGGGGGTGTTGGCTTTGGGTCCTATGGGTGGAGGGGAGGGGCCTCTGTGAGATGATCATCCCACAGATACATGATCAGTTTGGGATCTAGTGAATTTGGAGGCCAGGTCAACGCCTTGTGATGTTCTTCGTGTTTTTTTTTGTTTTTGTTTGACTTGTTTGCCTAAATCATCTTTGTGTGGGATGGCTGCTGCCATCAAGGAGTGTCACTGCTATGTGCCTGGTCTGGTCTAGGTGGGTGCTACATGTCTAAGTAACATCTACACCAATGAATGAATGAATGCCAGGTCCAGAAGTTTCCCAGCAGAACATTAAACTGTCACAAGAAGGTTGATGGTATTTACTTCTCCCGTCTGTGGTCATAATGTTGCGGCTGTTGGGTGTATGTGATACTTAGAATACAGTCTTTGTAGAGACCATGTCCAGTTAGTAATCTTGTGCATTAATGCTATAAGTTTCTATTTTTTTTTTGCTTTTTTTAATCTTAGAGGTGCTTCGAAAATGTGCAAGTTCTCAACAAGTTTCCAAAACTTGGGCAGGTGTGGCTAGTAATTGCATTACTTGGGGAGTGGGGGTGTCTGGTCTGGTCTAGGTGGGTGCTACTTGTCTAAGTAACATCCACACCAATGAATGAATGAACGCCAGGTCCAAAAGTTTCCCAGCAGAACACTGAATTGTCACAAGATGGTCAACAATATTCACTTCTCCCGTTGTTAGTCATAATGTTGTGGCTGATGGGTGTATGTGATACTTAGAATACAGTCTTTGTAAAGACCATGTCCAGTTAGTAATCTTGTCTCAGTTTCTTTTTTCTTTTGTCGTATCCTTTGGTTCATTTGCTTCTTTTATCTTAGAGACGCTTCGATGGGAAAATGTGCACGTTCTCAACAAGTTTCCAAAACTTGTGCAGACTTGTGGCTTTTATTGGGGGAGGGGGAGGGGTCTGGGGTCTGGTCTAGGTGGGTGCTACATGTCTAAGTAACATCCACACCAATCAATGAATGAACGCAAGGTCCAGAAGTTTCCCAGCAGAACATTGGATTGTAGAGTTTAGTTGCTTGGATGGGAAAATGCGCATGTTCTCAACAAGTTTCCAAAACTTGGGTAGGGGTTGGCTTTTATTGGGGGTGGGGTGGGGGGTGGAGGTGCCTGGTGTGGTCTAGGTGGGTCTAAGTAACGTCTACACCAATGAATGAACGCCAGGTCCAAACGTTTCCCAGCAGAACATTGGACTGTCTCAAGATGTTTGATGTCACTTCACTGGTCATAATGTTATGGCTGATCAGTGTAGGATATCACTGTAGGTTGACGTACACCTTTTTTTTTTCCTTTCCTAGCAGCCACAAAACACACAAGTCCTCACCTTGATGGCCGGGTGCGTCTTGGTGGTGTCGTTGCTCTTCTCTCCGGGGATGCTGCCGGCCGAACGCCCTTCACACTTGTACCTGAACCTCATGCCCCGCTGCTTCGGCTGCTCGATGATCTCTATGAAGGGAGTCGCCGCTGGGACTGAGGGAAAAGAACGGACAGAGACGATGACGCCGCGGCACAGGCGACGTTTGCTCGCGAAATCTGTGTCATGAAGCCAAACTCAAACAAAGCGACGGTTTGTGAGCAGGAAACGTGTTTTGTGTTTGTGTTTACCTTGGTTGATTGGAGCCAGGTTCCATCCATACACACCTAGACAGAAACAAGGAAGAGAAGAAGAAAAATAATGCAACCGCTTGTTAGTCAGAGTCTCCCAGCGAGCTGTGGTTCAGCCTCTACAGTTACAGGACGCAGTTACGCAGCGGCAGCGGCACATGACAAAACCCAGAAGCCGGCTTCCAGCACATATTTGTGGTTTTTGTACGAGTTTGTCATTTGTGGCGTGGCCCGGGATGGAAATCTACCAGACGGTGCAGCGAGGTCAAAGGACGCCGAGGCTTCCCGGGCTAAATAGAAGCGCCGCTCGTGAACTTGCCACGGCCCCGAGAGGGAAAAAAAAGAAGTGTGTGAAGAGGAGAAAAAAAGAAAGAAGAAGAAAGCAAACAAAGACAGAGCAGGCAGGGTGTAATGTCGGTGTCAGATTACCCGCCCGGATGCTAGGCGGCTCAGGCGGCGGCGCTCTGGTTTCATGGTGCTCGGGGAGTGAAATGTGACAAAAGATCAGGTGGTCAAAGCTCCACCCTTCGGCTAGCAGAACTAGTTCATGAGCAGGATCCAGGCTGCGACATGCCCGCGCTCCAAGAACACACACCGAGGGACGAAGTCAGTCACTCAGCGTGAGACTGAGGCGAAACGAACGCAGGCAGATACAAATGGAAAGGCCTGCAGGTTTGACTGTTGTGTAAAAAGGCACAGTTAGGCCGGAAAGTGAAAGTATGTGAAAGTACCACGCCGCCACCACCACTCATAAATCACTGAATGTACTAATATCATAACACAGCTGAAGCTACCCAGTGAGTCACTTTCGCTCTGGTTAGCCTGAACCAACGCTTCATTAGGCAGTTTATTATGACTGTCAAACACATTGTTTGTTTCCGTCTCCTTCGTTTCCACATGAGAATACACGCTTAGCAACGGTTCCAACAGTTTTTTTTTGTACCTACGTTCAAAACTCCATTGTAAAATCGCGCTATTTAATGTGTTTAAAGTTAAAATACACATTAAATGTGACATTAAATCCCATCTTTGTAAAATGTTATCTTTACAACATATTCTTAACATCTGCTAGTATATACAGTCACATAAGCAGCGCGCGTCTTACAACAATGCGTTTTTTTCTTGCTATTTAAATGATTTCCGTCTATTAAAATTGAGGTGGGCGGTTGCGAACAGCGAGGACCAATTACAAGATTAATTGATAGTAAAGCTACCTGACGGGTTAAATGTAACCCCGAATAAGAGAAAATGTATCGGCAATAACCGTGCGGAGTTTAAATTTGTCGTTAAGCGGGTTGTAGTTGCTCAAATTCCTAGAAAACTTTAAATTTATTGGTTTGTGAATGGCGTTCGGCGTGTCCGGCGGCTAGAGGCGAATCCATGAGGTGGAAGGACGCGGCGGGCCTCCTGGCAGCGCGAGACACACCGTGCCAGGTGTGTCGAACGCGCACAGGAAGAGGGGGGCTTAATTAAAGCAAGGGTTGAGTTTAGCTCGTTATTTGTTGTCATTATAAAGAATAAAGTCAAACGTGTTTCTGTTCGTTAGCTCACTCTCCGGGAAGAGACTCCTCCTGTTAGCGCAAAACTCAAAACGATAGCGGGGCTTTCCCCCTGTGCGCAAAAACAACTCCCTGTACAGTTTCACCTCCAGACTCCGGGACTGAGTAAACAGGGCCGGGTGAAATAAAAGCGGCTCCGCTTACCATCCATGGCTGTGTCCGGGTCCGGCCTCACGTTTCTCCGCGCGCGCCGCTGGTTCTCCGCACTTTGTTTGTTTGTTGCTTTTGCAAAAAAACACGACCGAGGACTCCTGAAAAACTTCTTGACAGAGCCGCCGCTCGGTCTCCTTTCGCTCCACCCACAGCTGAGGCGAGATAGTAAAGCCGCCGGGATGCTCTGCTGACACGGTGGCGCGTTTTCCGGTAAGAGCGTCGTCGTCGTCGTCTGTTTGGGGAACAGAGAGTTGCAGCTTTTTTTTTTTGTTTTTTCGTAATGCGCTGTTGTCATAGTAAACATTTGGCCTTGGTTTGTGCAGCGACCGTGCAGCTCGCTCACCCTTGCGCCCCCCCCATGACATTATCTTAGTCACACTCATGGTGGTTTATTTATTTCTCGCTTTCATTCATCTGATTTGTTTAAAAACTTCGCACCTGCCACACCTGCAGTGTAGATAAAATTACAGAAACGAAAATAAAATAACAATCTGGACAGTATGAAATCACAGCAACAGTGACAAAAATAAATGACTTAAAATCAAATGACATAAAATAGAATAAAATAAAAACGATGAATAAAATTAAATAATATAAAATGCCAGCAACATTGCCAAAAGTAGAATGATATAAAATAAAATAAAATAAAGTAAAATGTAATAAATGAAATACAATAATGAATCAAATAAAATAAAAATGTCAGTCAGTCATTTTTTTTTTTACCCGTTTAGTCCTGTTAGGGGTCACGGGGTAAAATGAAAATGTAATAAAATAAAATACAGTGATAGATAAAAAAATAAATAAAATAAGGTAAAATGTAATAAATAATTTACAATAATGAATAAAATAAAATACAATGATAAATGAAATGATATAAAATAAATAATAAAATAAAGCAATAAATAAAACAATAAATAAAATTAAATAATACAAAATGCCAGCAACATTGCTAAAAATATAATGATATAAAATAAAATAATAAGTAAAATAAAATAAAGTAAAACTGTAATAAGATAAAATACAATAATAAATAAAATTATATAAAACGATAACTAAAATAAAACAATAAATAAAATAATAAATAAAATAAAATGACAAAAAATAATTAAATTAAATAAAATCAGTCTACTGTGCATATTTTAAAACATAAATATTTAAAAAGGAACATTTTGGCAAATAAATAATGCGGAATCTAAAAACTTTTTGGGTTTTCGGGATTTGCAAAACAAATCAGAATATAACTAAATAATAGATGTAAACATATCTTGGGTGCATTTTTATTTTTATTTTCTTTGTCTCACTTTTACAGTTTTGGAAAAAACATTAGCTTGTATGATAATATTAGTTAATAGCATGTATTATTATTATTATTCGTTCTTTAATGTTATTATTACAGCCGCAGTGACTGCATACAGACATTATTGCTGCATAATTCATCTAAAGCCGAGATTTTGCTGCATGCTCTTATTTTGAAGGGACAGTGCGTGTGCTTCCGGCCTTCACCCTCGGTCAGCTTGATTCGGCTGCACCTCTTTTTCCTCTGCAGCGCAATTTGCCTCCTCCCACTCAAAACAGTGCGGAAATACCCAGATGACGCACTAGAAAAGGAACAGAAAGAAATAGGCTGTGAGTGGGAGAGGCAAAAACAGAATTTAGTCATAACCTGGAAGCGGCTTTAACACTGTATCCAGCTCAATCTGTTGTCAGGGATTTATGTAGATAGTTTGGTTTCAGTAGTTTCACCAGGGTTTTTTACTGGACTGGTGCCTCAAAGCAGCCAATTCACACACTGACCTAAATTACATACAAATTTAAATTTCACTGACAAAAAAAAAAGATATATGTACCTTTTAACTCTGTATACACACAAAAAGAAACTCCACACTCTCTTTATGAGATGCTATTTACTAGCTATTTCCATTGTTCTTCAGGAAATAAGGTTAATCTTTAATTTTAATCACTTCTTAAATCAAAAAAACCTGAAGTCGTAAAAACGTTGACACATCCTGACCAGGAGGGGGCGCTGTCGGTAAATAAATCAGAATCTGATCAAACTGTGTTTTATTAAGTCTATTAAGTTTATATATATATCCCTGAGTGTATATATATATATATAAAACGCGCACACACACACACACACACATATATTAATTATCTTTTGAAAACACTGATAAATTATAGGCTTAACTCTTTTTTTCTGTTGCCTTTTCATTATAATAATGGCATTATAGCATTATTGATAGTAGTAGTAGTACTAATATTGTTGTAATTTGCAGTATTAGTGTTTTTTTACATTTACATTTACGTTTACATTTTACAGCAACTTGTTGCAAATACTCATCCATGGTTATACTTTAAGAGGCGTTTCAGTGCTGTCGGAAATCGCCAGCTCAACTAAAGAAAAAGCATGCATTGAACTAACATCGGGTGTCAGTGTTGTCCACCTCTTTCCATAGCTATTATATCCTACTACCGTCTAAATAAGCTCCAGATCAGCTTGTAATTTTACTTATTTTATCTGTTTAGTTGCCATTAACACTGACCACAATGGTTCGGGTTAGCCCTTGTATCACTTTGTACTCAAAAACAGCTATATTAGTAAAGAAACAAGAAATTATTTAGTGGATATACACAGGAAGTTGTGTAAAATATACTTTTAGCTTGTATCCTAAAAGTTCAACTGTAAATATTATGTTTTTTTAGGTGTTTTTGTTAAAAGTAGACGATCAAAACTGTGTTCTGTTAGCCGTTGGTGAGGGAAACTAGAATTTCCGAGGAGCCCGCCAACGCGGCGCAACGCTCCTAAATGGGAGGCCCGTTGACGGGAGGAGGGCCGGAGGTGCGTTTGTGTGCAGCGGCGAGCGAGGCGGTGCCTGCTCCTCCAGACTGCGGCGGGCGGGCAGAGCTGTTCGTTTTCAGAAATGGCGGAGGGGGAGTTGGACGTCGACTCGCTGATTTCCAGGCTTTTAGAGGGTGAGTTCGCGGTCGCATTTTAATCGGTACACCGTCGTGTGTTAATTCGCGGGCATTTACGTGGGGGTTTGGTTAAAGATTTGACCGCGAGTTGAGAAAAGAGGAAAAAGAAAAAGAAAAGGCCCCGCTTCTTTACTTGCTAGCGTAGCCCGGTGTTGGGAGCCAACAGGACCGGTCCCGTCTGTCGGTAGTCGGGGGGCACACCTTCACTTAGCCTCTTGTGTCGTAAAGTTACAACTAATTCACGCTAAAAGACAGTTAAGTGTTGTTAAACATGGCGTTTTCAAACAGTAGCTTGACTGTGAAGTGGTGAGAAAAGTTGTAGCCAGAGGACTGTTTGTGTCCAGCGTCGTCTTAAAACTACAGCAGTTACCTCTTGCCTTTATTAATAGTGCAATAATACTCATATTACGCACATAAAATACTTCCTAAATGTCTATTAATAGCTGAAAAAAACATTAATCTTAATAGCTGCTATTATCTACACGAGCTCTTAAGAAAACACAACGGTGGGCGGTAGCTCCTGGGTGCACGTCTTCACCAAAAGTTGTTAATCTTTCTTAAAAAAGACAAAAAATAAAAGTGCAGCTTGTTGAGTAAAGTGAGCCGAAATGTTCAACAAAGTCCCCTCACCTCCGAGGAGATCAAAAATGTCTGTTTTATTTTGTAAATACAAGGTCTGGCTGCGATATTAGGCAAAAAATGGCATATTTTCAATGGGGATTTGGCGCGAGGGGGGGGTTATGTTATGCATCTTCTGTGATCATTGCTAAATGTTTACACAGGCCTCAAATATTGATGATATTTCCACTTTTTAGTAAACCTGCACAGTTTGTACCCTGACTGAATTTCAAAGCGTAACTTTTGTTAACCTTAACCTGTGTGTTTGTGGGTTTTGAAATGAGTTTTGTAATGTTTTGACTCAACCCGTGCCCTAATTCACCTTTTAACTTTTTGTGTCACCTGGATTTGATCATAAAGATAATACGCGGCTTTCTTGGTTCAAGAGGTGATGAGGATCATTCATAACTTTCCCTGTGATGTATATTTGTGTACATTTGCACGCTTGGCTGTAATGTGGGTTGTTTCCTTTCATACCCCGTTCCATTATTTTGGGTCCGTTACCGCGCAAAAGTCAGCTGTTTCTAAGAAAGGACTGTTCCTGCTCCTCCGTCGTTGTTATGTGTTGGGTACCAACAGTGGGTGACTTTCTTGGCAGTGCCAAATAAGGGATCCTGACTTAACCGGGCTCATCTTTTCTTTTTTTACTCTCTGGAGAAGACGCAGGAGAAGTGTTCAAACGATCGATCGCCTCACGAGCGCTTGGATTTGACGTGCTAGGAGTCAAACGCACTCCGTTTTGGCAGCTAATGAATTGATTATAGCATAATCGTGTGGATTGATTGGAGGAGGCGACGTAATACTGCTTCTTTAGTGCTTCTTTTGTGTACCGTAGCTGGTTAGCTGCTTATTTTTTAATGCAGCAAATGGGAAACCTCAGTGGAGGAAGCTGGAGGGCCCTAAAGGCTTCCAGATGTTAGCTCTGAATCTATCCATCTCCCTATTTGTCACTTTCTCCTGCTTTTCTATTTTTCTTATTCCCCTTTCTTGTAAGTTTAAGATTTATCCGAGCGGGGAGTCTGATGTCAGCAGTTTGCTGTGCGTGCCCCGGCCTGCGAATGTTTTCCTGCAAGAGCTCAAAAAAAAAAGCTAGTCCAAACACAAGCCATAAAAGAGCATAGTTAGGTGATGTAAGTTTTAGATTTAGTTTCTGGAGCTGCTTCTGAAGAAAGCAGCGCTGCCAGGAAATCCCAAATCTGCACTGTACATCCAAATGGCATTCCCAAACCTGAAGGTGTTCAACTTCCTAATATAGAAAGTGTTATTGAGGTTTACAGGTCTAAATGTGCATGAAGAAACCGCTTACGACTAGCTAGTGGCACCGTTAGCATCTGTCCTGGGGAGGTCTCATCTGAAACACAACAGATAAAGACACGACAGCGACGCCCGAGCCGACCATCGGACAAAACTTTGTGTATTAGTCAAAATCCTGGAGCTGCTTTCTCGTTGTTTTGGCGTTGGGATGTCTCAGGCCGTGGCAGTTTTATTTAAACGGAGTCAGAGTTCAGAATCGTCTCGTGTTGTTGCAGAGCTTATAAAAAGTTTAAAGTTTTAAAAAGTTAGTTAGCCAGAGGTTAGTCATCAGAGTCCGGTAACTTGTTATTTGTATTTCATCATGGGGCGTGTTTCAACAAAGAAAATAAAAACATCTTTACACGCAAACTAATAGTCCTACAACCAATCGGCGCCATTTTTTTTTATAAACAAATGATTTGATTGGCCCGACAGATCTACACTGGAGCACAATCAGCTCCCGACAGAGAGAAGTTTGTCTTGCTTCCAAGCCCAGTAGTTAGTCATAGTTTCTCCAAATAAAACCTTCCAGGGTGGATAGAGCTCACCAGCCGGGGTTATCTCTCCAGTAAAAAGACGACTCAGTGGCTTTACTCAAACACCAAGAGACAGATTTGGGCCAGCCACCAGCGGAAATACAAGTCCAAGCTCTCAGTTTGTCTCTGGCGTATCAGCGTGTCTCCGTAAGGGCCGCCTTTTTATTTTAAGACTTGACCTTTCAACACAAAGACCTCTCACAGCCTTCTCCTTGGTGTTGAAATCTTGGTATTTTGGTTTACTTAACCAGATTGCATCTACAGCTCGCGCTCTTTTAGGCGTTTACTATTAGTAACAATCTGCGGCTTTTTCCTGGTCGTCGCACGAGGAAGCTCGCTTACTACACCGCCTGCCACGCTGCATGTTTTTTTTTTTTTTTCTTCTTCTCCGCGTAAATAAATAAAAATCACATTTTTCCCCAACGTCGGTGGCGATTTCCTCACCCACCAGTTGATGCTCCTTTTTTCCAGTGAGCGCTGGGTTCCAGACATACTCTCATAGCACTGTCTGATCTCCTATTAAATGTCAACATGCACAGCTGTCCCTGGTAGAAATGAACCTACCCTTTTGGTGACACAAACACAGCGGGAGGGGTGAAGCGTAATGACGCTACAGTAATACAGTAGGCTTGTTGTGTTCTGCTTTGAATATCCCTCAAATTGGTGCAATTAAACCCTTTAAAAACACCATATACATTGAGCGTTGTATGGGTTTGTTGTATTTACGTGCTGTGCCGTGGAAGAGCTTTCTAAAGCGGGACATATACGGCGTAACCTACCTACGTAGCTACGCCGGTGCGAGCCAGTCTGGCTGCTACAACTAGTTGCTTCACTTTCAACCAAAGTTTTTGGTAAAATTTTGGCCAAATTTTACAAAAATTTGGGAGGACACAAGTCATACAAATGTCTCAAACATCTCCAAACCTCCTCGGTTAACCTTACCGATGCTTTATTGATCCAAAACAAGCCAGAGGTGCTAAACCGGAAACGTTGGGGCCTCCATAGGTGTCTGCGCTCGTCGCCGTAGCCTCTGCGCCGACTTAATGCCGAAGCATAAACCGCCTGTGAGGATTTGTGCGCTGCTTCGTGTTTGTTTTGGCATGTCGACGCTGCCCTTTGCTGGACAACGCCAAAACAAAACACACCTCTTAAGATAAGGGATGGGGGGAATCCCAGGGTTGGGTTTGCTCTTGATTTTTAATGATTTTAATTCAGAGTTGATTCTTAATTGAAGACGCAGAAAACGAGGCAATGCCAAAATCAACTTTTGGGAGATGTGAGTTTACAGCTGCACAGTTTTCTTGCTATTTTACGTGAAATACTCAATAATCATCCTTATTTCATGCGATAGAGTAAATTATTTTTGTAGCTGGTGAACGCCCTGCACTCATGATTAATGAATTAGTATAATAAAGTGTATTGACAGATTTATTCTTATAAATTTGGCCTCTAAAGCTGCCTGTTTGCTTCAAAATAGTACCTAGTTGTTATCAGTCAGTCATGGCACAGTCGATGCTTAAACAGGACATCAATATAATAATGTGTACCTTAAACAGAGAGAGGTCGGCCAGAAATTTGACTTTTGTGTCAATATAAACACAAACATGACCCTACGCCTTATCTGTGCAATCACACTTTATTCTTATTTTCTCCTCACCTAACCCCTGTGTTTGTGGATTTATCCCAAAAATAAGTTGTGTAAAAGCAGCTTGTCAAATGCATCAACCCTAATCTGTGGACGTGCAAGCATACAGCGCGCATGTCCTTCGGTGGTTGACAGGAGGAGTTGACAGGCGTCGTCTAGCCGACAGGCTAAACCTGATCGACCGACAACATGGTTTACAATCACTGAGGCCTCCTCAGCAGCCTGGCCTCTCTGGTTTCATTTGTCACCGTGAATACATCGGCCTGTCGTTCGCTGTCCTGTGACCAAGCTTGTGAGTCACATTTGAAAGTTATGCAACAAAGTGGTGTATAGTTTACTTACCGGACCTATTTAAATGTAATAAACTGGTGTTGAGGCGTGCGTGTCGGACGGGCGGCCTGCTTCACGACGTACACAAACGTCACTCCTGTCATTGATGAGTGATAGGCAGGCACGGAAACATGCGGTTGTACCACAGCATAGATGTGGCATTGTGGATCAGATCATAATAATGATAATAACATATATATAACAACTGCATGCGTGCCCTCTGATATCAGGTATTCATTCATCCTGAACTCACAGGCTTTAATTTATGGATGGATGTCTAAACACACAGGTGTAATGTGCTATCGCTGCGGTGAGAACAGATCAATACCATCACAACCACATTACACCGCAGGACACCGTTGGAAATCAATCAGCCATCTGTTGTTTTGGTGCGACTCTCCGTAGCAGATTGCTCAGCCAAATCTCTGCAGCACATATTGAGCATATGAGCTGACGTCGCATTTTTCCACAGAGAGAAACGCTTCGGTCGACTCCGCGCTAGCGAGCGGCGGCGGTAAAAGCGAGGCTCAGCAGCAGTGTTTGTGTGTACAGTTTACAGAACCAGAAGCCTTGTGTTTTTCTGTTTGTCTGGATCCCTCAGCTCCTCCTCCTTCTCCTCATTAGTTTTTACGAGTGCTGTACTGTGTGTGTGTGTGTTTTTGCATGTGCTGCGATCCAGTAAGCTGTTACAGTCCTCAGCTTTTCCAGCGTGCCCGTCGCTAAGCCCACGCTGGCCCAAGCTTTGGTGACAACGGCCCCTCTGTTTGGGCCGCCGGCACAGGTGGCACCGTCGACGCCACGGCCCCCAATCATTGACCAGTGAGAGCAGGGGCTGGCTGGAAACGGAAAGTTAGATTATTTATTTATTTATTTTGTGTTTTTGAGTTGTAGTAAAATGTACCAGCTCTGTCGTAACCCAGTATTCGTTCACAAAATCTCTTAAAAACAAAAAAAAAAGCTTTTGTTCAATGACTGAAAGCATGTAAGCCCCAAAGGCCACTGAGGCTTAAATGTAGAAATGTCAAGAATGGCCAGTAAGTATCGCTAAAGGCGACACTTTACACTTTTGTACAAGAATATTTGTTCTTAAACATAAATGCCATTTATAATTAGCTTAAAGCTCTCAGCTGTTTTTTTTATGCATTGCTAAGCTTTCTTCTGGCATTACGCGTAAAATTTGTTTAAAATATTTTATTACATCAACTAAATTCAGTCAGTTAGCTTAGCTTTCACCTAGCTAGCCTGGGGTCAATGAATCAATGACTCATTATGGGCTGGATAAGTTGTAAAATCTTGTTGTAAGTCTCTTGGTTTGGAACAAATTCAACTCGCTGGCGTTCAGATGACGCGGCTGACTACGCCGCTGTCCGTCAGCGCCCAGAGAATTTGATTTGCAGGAGGCTAATCAACTCTCAACGGAGCAACTCCAGATCACAAACCGTCTTGTGGGCGGGGCAAGTTTGAGCTGGACTCCAGGCGTAACGCTTCCATCGTTCGGTAGTTCTCGCAGCTCGTTCTCGACACGTCAACCGACTACTTTTTTTCTCTCATGTGGTGTCCGGTTTCTGTTCTATGATTGGTCAGAAATTGGGTGCTCGTTGAACGGCTTGATCCGACATCCGAAAATAATAAGAACTCCCCCGTATGCTGCAGTTGGAGGGGCCTAACGAGGACTTCCCCGGAGTTCGGCGCTTGAGTTTCTCGTGAAATATAAATGACCTGTGGCCAAAACGCACTTTGTTCTTGTTCTTGCAGCCCTAGGAGAGAGAATAAATTTCTTGCTTCTTGTGGAGTAGGTTTTTTTAGTAAGTGCTAACTTCATAGCAAACCAGATGCTGCAGTGAATGTGCTTATATTTTATTGCTGAGGAACGTGCTCTCACTTTTAAAAAGTCGCGTAGTCTTTAAAGCTTTTTCAAGCCTTTCTGTAAATTTTAATCGAGCTGCTTGTGTTGCTCTCGAGCCTAAAGGACCCGAACTCGTCTTGGTTTCTCGACTTTTTCTTATTCTGCACCTCCCCTGTGCGTTTCACGTCGGCGTCACCCTGCTTGTTTTCGTCGGATGCCGAGGCCTGCTGCTGTGTTGCACGGCGTTCAGGCTGCTGGCGTGGCACTCCGTTATGGAAACAACAATGGTGGAGCCTGTGTGACGAGGGGGGGGGCAGCAGGCAGGGGGGGCGGTCACCCCCTGGCACCAAACGTGGCACGGAGAGCTCACCCAGGCTTTTCAGCTGCCCCAATAAACCCTCCCTTCTATTCACCCCCTCGCCTGCTGTCTCGGGCTTCAGTTTCGTTCTGCCTGCTCTCTCTTTATTTTTCTACTCCTCGCCATCTCTCCCACTTTCTAAGTCTATAGCCTCCTGTTTATTTCTCCTCCTCCCCCCCCGGTCTCTCCTCTCGGTTTCATTCTTTCTCTCGCCCCACAAAGACACCCATTCACTCGTGGCACTTGAAGGCGAACAAAACGTCCTCTGAAAAATGCCCGCAACACAAAATGCCATCGCAGTCGGGGATTTCGGCCTCGAGAGTCGCTCCGAGTTAACTGTGCGCTTCTTGTTCACTGAGGGGGGGGTCACTGTTTTCCATCGGCCCATGCGTGGGAGAGGGTTAGACCGGGAAGGGGGGGGGGAGTGGAGGGGAGCCGCTGGCCTCGCGCCCAGTCGGAGAGAATGGCGGTGGTTAGCTAAAAAGGTCTGACGGGGCATCTTTATTGGTGCTGCGAGGCGCTGCGCTGCTGACTAAAACATGCACAGTCATACCTGCTTAAAATTCATGAAGTCTGCTTGACCCATTAGACGTCGCTTTGAATGTCTTTTGCTCGGAAAACTAGAGGAAATGAAAAATGGGGCTTTTGCTGATCTCGCCCAAAAAAAATGACTTCACCGATCAATATATTTATATGAGCCGAGGAAAAAAAAACTGACCGCAGCCGCTGCAGTTCACCTCAGCCTTACAGAGCACCGAGTTTAGCATTTTGATCTGGTCTCAAAAACTTTGTTTCCAGGTGTTCTGCAAAAAAAAAAAAGCTGTTGTCTAAATAGAAACTTCAGTAAAATTTTCTATTTGATTCCCAGAGAACACATGAAGGAGATCATGGGAGTTATGTGGCTCACACCGTTTGTTTCTCTTTCTTAATATCAGGTGTGAGAGATAAGTAACATTTTTGTGGTTGGGTCCAAAGCAAATTGCACAACATTAAAGAATTTTTTTTTAAGCCACACCTCGATGAGTTTTGGGAACATTTGGGCTTGTTGCAGCGTAACGGACTTGCTCATTTGCCTTTAAAGCACATCTGAGATGTAACTAGATACTCTCTCATACACCAATCCGGCATAACATTATGACCACTGCGAGATAAGTGAATAATATTGACAATCTTGTGATAAGTCAACGTTCTGCTGGGAAACATTTGGACCTGGCTTTCGTTTGGATGTTACTCAGACATGTAGCACCCACCTAGACCAGACCAGGCACCCCCCCACCCATAGCAATGACACTCCACGCTTTAAGAACAACTCAAACGGATCGAGTATCTGTATGATGATCACGGGACTCCCTCAGAAGGCCCATGTCCGTTCTCTGATGAGTCACATCTGCTTTGGGTGGTCATAATCTTACGCCTGGCCGGTTTACTGTAGTTTCCTTTTGTCGGTGCCGTTGACAGACTTTACATTGGTCTGGTTCTCTTCGCGTCCCGTCCCGCCGTGGAGCCTTCAAGCTCTCGGCCCTGATTGACTACTTCCTCCTCCTTGCGTTACAGCTGTGCCCATATATGGCAATGCCTTCCAGACGCAATCTGACTTATCTCCCTCCCTCTCTCTCTCTTAAACACACTGTCAAACTGAACTGTGAATGGAAAAATAGTTGACCCCCGTGACCTCTCAGTGAGCGTTTTACATCGCGTGAAGCAAAGGAAACGATGACCGACAGCTCAGCTCGCTCTTTTGTGCAGCCGCCCGTGCACTCCTTAAAAAAAAAAAAAACACCGTCTTTATTTTCCTAATCATTAAGTAATCTCTCATTGGCCAACGTCACACTGCTGGTCATTTTCAGAAACGCGGAGCTTAAAGATTAAACTCATGGCCTTTTTGTAAGTCTGCAGTTGTGTCTAGAAAACCGATCAGACGGGCCCGTCCCTGCCATTAACGCTGGTTTCGCCTTCAGGTTAATTTCACCCTGTCACAGCTGAGGTGTGTGCTCACTCCCACACACACACACTTGTCACCTTTTTGTTGTTGTTGTTGTTGTTGTGTGTCGTAACGTTTCTGTGGCGTGGCTCGACGCGCAGCACAATAGTGGGCCGGTCCTTTCGCCGATCGAGATCCTCCCAAATATTTAGTCAGTGATCTTGGAAGGTTTCCAGGCTGCTATTATTCTGAGAACACTGGACTCGTTTGTGGAAAAAGATCAAGCGGCGTTAACGGAGCTTAGTGAGCTGAAATAAGAATATAATGCACAAATGGTTGATCGTCAGGAACGAAAATATCATTATAGCCCGTCTTTTAATCCTACCAGCTGTCCAAATATAGGACTTTAAACTATTTTAAGCTCATATAAGATGAAGAAGAGCAGGAAATACTCGTTCTCGGTGTCGTTTTCTCAAGCGAAATGACTTAATCTCTTGTCATGTTATCGTAAACTAAGCGTCTCTGGGTTCTGGACGATGGGTTTTGACGTAACGAGACATGTGGAGACAACAGCTTCACATGTCTCTTTCAGCCAAGAACGCTCATTAAGCGCTGCCTTCAGTTGTCGGCACAGGTTTGTATCCATTCACATGTTGTGGTTTCCTCGAGCATGCTTCTTCAGTGACGTGCCACGTTAGTCACTTTTTTATTTATTTTTTTGTATTTCCTTATTTGGATTCATCCAGTGACATGTGCATTTGCTGCTGGTGCTTTTGTGCAGCGCTTCTGTCGTCACATCGGCTTTCAGGCCTGATGCTTTTCTCAAAGTTGTCGCTTCTGGCGTGTTTTGGATCGCCCCCCGCCCTGTCACGCGTAGACCTAATCTTTTTTGCTTGATCTCGCAAAACCAGTCACGCAAACGCGGCCTCGCTTGATGCAAGAAGCGGCGGGGGTATATGAGGCGGCAGGAAAGCCAGGGACGAGCAGAGCTGTTTGGGTCTGGAGGGTTTGGGAGCTGCCTAAAATACAGAGAGTCCTCTGGGAGGAGGAACGGGGGGGGGGGGGGGGGGGGGGGGGGGTTTCAAGGCAGAGCCGGCCTCTGACGTAAGCACAGTTCACTGGCAAGGCAGCGACCCAGGAATTCAGCCGCAGACAGGAATGCAACTTTAAGATAAATAGATAGAGGGAAGAGGTGAAGCCGGGGAGGGGTCTGGGAACGGGACGAAAATAACACAATGGCGGCGCGGATTTGAAGGCGCAGAGCGTTCAGCCGTGATGGGTCAGAGAGACGTACACCTGACCAAATTAGGAGACGTGAACCGGAGCGCGGGGGGTTTCTCAAAGACGAGGTTTTCGCTTATCTTTCACAGAGAGCCAGATGGGAAACGCTCGGTTCCCGGCTCGCACCGAGGAACGCAGCCGCATCTGTTTAGGTCGTCTGTCACGGCGAGAGCGTCTTTGAGCTCCTGTGTACATTGTTGTGATTGTTAGTTTACCTTAACGTGCTAAATTTAGAAGCCCTTCTCAGAAACCCGCCAATAAATTCAACTAGTGAACCGGTTCATCTTAGTTGCAGGAAAAAAAATAGCATTTTGCCACGGGGGCTTTTGTTGCATGACATGCTCTTAGTTCCTCTCCCTGTCTCTCTCTCTTTACTGTCGCCTGTCAGCTACAGGCAAAATGCCAGAACATTTTTTTGTTTTTGTTTTTGTAGGGACACAAACGAGAGACTCCTGCACCACCCTGAAATGTTGGCAGGAGTCCTAAACTGAACCAACATCTAAGAAAGATCAGAGATGCAGGTGTAACGGCTTTAATATTGAGATATGCACCGAACCAGGATCAATGGTCCAATCAGTTTCCTGAGATGGGACCAGAGGTTGTGCTAGACTTCTTCGTTGTCGGTCATTTTGACTGAAAAATCCCGTCATAATCTATTTTTACCCATCACTTTATATTTAAAAAAAAAGACATATTTAATAGCATTTCATTTCCACTAACGTTTAATTAACTTAAGTATTTTTTCAGAACAGTATTGACTTTAAATGGTAACAAAAACAACAACGTCTTGTCCGTACTCGGAACAGGACTGCTAGCATAAACGGCTCTTAAACGGTACCGTAGTGTTGGTACGCTAACTCCATTTTGTTAGCCGTTAGCTGCGTAGACATAGACCATTGACTGTATATATTAGACGTAGCCATATGGTTAGCCGAGCTCTGACGTGTGCATCACTATAATCGGTGTACCAGGAAATCGTACACCGACAAAAGTTTTGCGATGTTTGGAACGCAAACTGTGATGAGAGCGACGAAGAGACTGAATTTTCCCTTAAAGTAATGAAAGAACTAAACATAACGACGTGTTTAAATGACAGAAAACACCGGAAAAGCTACGTGACGCTGGTTTTCCACCTCTTTATCTGACGTAAAAGATGTAACGCATGCGCAGATGGGATGCAATGATCGGAAAACGGGTTACTGTTATTTATCATGTATACGGGGATATGAATAACCGGGTTTCTCTGTGTTACACGTAAACACCATATCCTGGATATCCTCAAAATCGGGATACTGAAGATCATGTAAACGCAGTCAATGACGGAAAATATTCGGTTAACGCGACCCCTGACTGGGACGTTTGTTTTTCTGATCAAGGAGCTTGAGCGACACTTTTGTAGCACTTGCACGTCCACGACACACGCATGCTAAACTATAAAAACATCAACATTTGCTTAAAAGTGTTGTGAAGGCTGCAAAAAGTCCAACACTAACTGAACGCACATTTAAAAACCCTTGTAAATGTGCGGCCCCGGAGATAACCCGAAGCATTTCATACTGTTTTCGTTGTGTTGTTTTACAACTCCGCGTGACATCTGACTTGAATCACACGTGGTGAAGCTGACGGAGAACTTTTATGACAAACGATGACATAATAAATGCAAACTTGCTTCTCTCGTGCGATGGGAGTCAAAAAAAAAACAAACATCGAGCCAGAAAACAAAACAAAACATTTTACGTTTAGTCAGACGCTACCTGTCGCTACCACACCTCCTTCCACGTGTTTGTGTGTGGAGCTACACGTGGGATGAACGGCTGAAATCATCCGTGCGCGTCGTGTTAGTGGATTGTTTTGGTGAATCATAGCAAACGCATCATAGATTATAATCTTCAGGTAATGTGCTTCGGTGTTTCAGTGTTTTGTTGAACATTTGAGCAGAACCGTGAGCTTTAGAGATACTTATTTAAATATATACGTGTGTGTGTGTGTGTGCACGTCTGCTGTGGGAGTCTGGTGTTAGTATGCAGGGCGTGGGCCGGCGAAAGGTGCCGCTTTATCTGCAAATCGGCTCCTTTCCCTCCTCGGTGATGCAGCAGCAGCCGCCACTCCGCTCGCCCAAACACCTTGCAGGCTGGAAATTGGTCTTGCTGGGTTGCCATGGTGATCAGATGTGGAGGTGGGGTTGGGGTAACCTCCCGTTCTTTCTCTCTCTCTCTCTGTCTCTGCTTTTTCTTTCTGTTTACTGGTGAAGCTGCAGTGCAGTGGTGACGGACGAGCTAAAAGGATGCTGGGAAAACCACCCCACGAGCCCGGAGTGGTACGATCTGAAGTCAAGGTCACCGGATCACGTTGTGTGTGTGTTCCCTTTGCCTTAACTTCACCATCCGATTGAAAGGGGATACTCCCAGGCTGTCAGTCCTATATCAGGCCTAGCTGAGCCAGCACAGTCGTGCAAACGTGTCATCGCGGATTTTGAAAAGGAGAGGGGTGTGAAATCACTTCCCGACGGCCCGCCGCACGCAGACGCTCCTCGCCTGTCTGTCGCTGTAATCTCTGAGGGATAGCTGGCCGCGCAAACATACAGTCCCACCTTTTCGGACGGTCTAAATATAGCCCGTCTCAGGTGGGACGTGCGTGAACGCAGCGTTTAAGGTCCCCGGGCAGAAATAGCAAGGTCACGCTGCCGCTGCTGGACACACACACACACACACACACACACCCAAACAAACAAACACACACATGCACAGTGTTGTCCTTTTAGAGGTGGACGTCACAAACTGTCAGAGCTGCAGGGATTCACCTCAACTTCTCTCACAAACTTAAGCGTGTCTCTTTTTCCAAACCACGTCTTGTTTGAGCTACACGCTAGCTGGCGTTTGATTTCCATCATGTTGCCGCGGTGTCATCTGTCAAGCGGCCGCCTTAGTCAGCTCTGACCCACTTCTCTAGGTTTACGACCAGAGAAGGAGGAAGAGCGGCGGCGGCGGCGGTGGTGGAAATGCAGCAGGGAAAGTTGAAAAGTCAAATCGGGGAGAGACGCGTGTGGTTGTCGCAGGTTTTGCATGACGCATTATCTCGTTTGCATTTAAACACGAGGCTTCCAGAGACTGTTTGGCACCGGCGAGCAAAAAGCGGCGTTAATTAGTGTTGTAAAGTGTTGTAAAATGTTGTTAAATGTGTCGGCCATGCAGACTGGAAGATAAATGGAATGTAATGGTGCAATTTGGAGATTAAGGTTTAGTTTTGTAGGTCGATATGTGTGTAAACAAGCACAACAAGCGGCCGTACCAGACGTCTGTGGCGAGCTCAGTCAGGACACAATGAAGCTCCAGGATGTTTTCTTGTTCAGCCCTGCTGTGGAGGGTCCATTCGTTTTAACAAATCGCCCATTTCTAGGTCTCTGTTTAAAGAAGTCACACTTTGGCAGCTGGTTTTGAGCTTTTTATATACTGTAATTTCCGGACTATAAGCCACACCAGATAAATTTAGATTGTTCCATCTATAAGCTGCACCTCATTATAAGCCGCTGGTGTTTTAATGTTTAATTACCATATATAAGGGTTTCTTCTACCACGGAGGGGATTGTTGGGACAGAAATGACTGTTTGGAAACGCAAAGCGTCCCATTTATTTACATTTGAGAAACGCAATAAATCTTTCAATCGATTAAACTTTCACATCTTCAACAGTGCGCTCCTAGCTAGCGTACTTCCTGCAGTCATAGTACCGTAGTAGTTGCAGTAAAACAAAAAACAAAGCTTACAACGCTTGACGAGGCAACAACGTTAAATGGCTAAATTTAATTAGTTTTTAAAAGGTTGGTTGGTTTGTTTTGCGCCAACTGTCTGCCTCGCTCTTGCGCTTCCATGATAGTGCGCCCCCTGGTGACCGTTAGCTGTAAAAATAAGCCGCAGGGTCCACAGCAAGTGACAAAAGTAGCGGCTTATACTCTGGAAATTACGGTAGTTGGGGACGAACATTGCGATGCGTTGTATGTAACCGGCTAACTAATCATCCAGAATTCAGAGACAGTCAGTTTACTTTGCGGTAGGAATGTGCGATATTTCATCGTTTACGATATATCGTCAAAAACATTCCCGGTGGTAAGAATGTCGTCTCGCGATTAAAAACAATTAACTCCCATTGTTGTTTATTTATCATCATTTTTATCGTGATAACATTTTTTGTCCATATCTTCCATCCCTAGCTTGTGTATGTGAAACAAAGAAAACCAGCAAATCTTGTTGGTGAGAGCAGAAATGAACAATTCTTGACAGTTTTTACTTTGCATCTCCCCAGAAATGTAGCTTCGCGTTGTGGCGACGCAGACCGCAAGAGCTATAATTGGTCCGCTTGGTAATAGTTTCCTCTTTAGTATTTCCGACTGCTTCTCCATCTCAGCAAAACACATCCAGAAACGATTGACTCAAAAGTTTCAGCGATGCAAACATTAGTACAACTTTACTAAATTTCGGCGATAGCTTCAGTTGCCAGTGTGGAAAGTGAAGCAGGAAGTAGAAACAAAAACTAAACAGACTAGCATTTGGGTGGTGTTTTTACAGAGCGAGCCAGACTGAAATAAATGGCTCGGTCTTGGCGTAGGCTACGTACGTAGGCAGGTTACGCCGTCTAAACTACGCTGTAGTTAACTTGTCATGGTTTTAAAGTTGGCATCAGGTATCTAGTCACAGTTTGTTTACTTCTTATTTGCATACTTCCTCTTTTGTTTTTTCAGACATTCAGATAAACACCAAGGGCTAAGCTCTTCACTGGCCCCTTCCTAAAACCCTCCCAGTCGATACTACGGCTCCCTCCCTCCTCCCTCCCTCTCTTCTCTTTTCCTCCGTGTTACACAACAGGAAGTGCCTCCAAAAACACTCCCGACACATCAACAATACCCACACAGGCTATTTCTATCCTCCGTATGTTGCCTAAACCTTTCCTCCCGTATTTAGTTTGACTTAAAAACTCATCCCGACGGGGGCGGTGTGACGAACAGCCGGGGTCATAACCCGGTGCACGATGCAGGGAAAAGTTTTAGGTCTTTAACCTCACTCTTAATTTCTTTTTTTTTTTTCCAGTGCGAGGATGCCGGCCGGGGAAGATCGTGCAGATGTCGGAGGCGGAGGTGCGCGGCCTCTGCATCAAGTCCCGGGAGATCTTCCTCAGCCAGCCCATCCTCCTGGAGCTGGAGGCTCCGCTCAAAATATGCGGTCGGTACCAACCGCCTCCTCTTTGCTCGGCCTTCTTTGCTCAACCTTAAAAGTTGCCAGCCCAACTCTTAACCTCTCTTATCTTGCGTCCTCCATCCCAGGCGACATCCACGGACAGTACACAGACCTGCTGAGGCTCTTTGAGTACGGCGGCTTCCCTCCAGAGGCCAACTACCTGTTCCTGGGAGACTACGTGGACAGAGGGAAGCAGTCCCTGGAGACCATCTGCCTGCTGCTGGCCTACAAGATCAAATACCCCGAGAACTTCTTCCTGCTCAGGGGCAACCACGAGTGCGCCTCCATCAACCGCATCTACGGCTTCTACGACGAGTGTGAGTGTGACGAATCCCCCGGTAAAAACACCAATGAGCGACTTTCAGGGCCCGCTGACACTCTGCTCTGTTCGTCTCGCAGGTAAACGCAGATTCAACATCAAGCTGTGGAAGACGTTCACCGACTGCTTCAACTGCCTGCCCATCGCCGCCATAGTGGACGAGAAGATCTTCTGCTGTCACGGAGGTACGTTTCTGTTTCGTCCCTGACCTGCATAAGCTTCCGGTGTCATTTGATTCGCTAATCTGACGTGAAGCAAAGTGGGTCAGAGCGAGTGTTTACTGATATGTTTTAATACCTGGAGGGGAGATTGAAGAGATTTAAGTGTTTTTTTTTTTTGTTTCTGTGTTACTCACAGGCTTGTCTCCTGACCTGCAGTCCATGGAACAGATCAGACGCATCATGAGACCCACAGACGTTCCTGACACAGGTGTGTTTCATAAATGATGCGAGCAGAGGTGGACAGAGTACACACCTTCACTACTTGAGTAAAAGTACAGATACTCCTTGTCAAATATTACTCCAATACAAGTACACTGCAAAAAAACTAAATCTTACCAAGTATATTTGTCTCATTTCTAGTCAAAATGTCTCATTACACTTAATATAAGACCCAATTGCCTGAAGAGGACCATTTCAGCAAGACACAGGGACTTGTTTTAAGACGGTACATCTTTATACAAGCTGATTTTCACTAGTTCCATCGTAAGATTTTTTTTTTGCCTATTTCAAGCAAAAATTGCTTCGAAAATTTGCTTCAAAGCAAAAAAATTCATGAAAACCAAAAATAGCTTGAAACGATTTCTTGAAAACCAAGAATTGCGTGAAAAGTAAAAATTGCTTTGAAAATTTACTTCAAAGCAAAAAATGCTTGAGAAGCAAAAGATTACTTGAAAGCAAAAAAATTCTTGAAAAGCAAAAATTGCTTGAAACGATTTCTTGAAAAGCAAAAATTGCTTCGAAAATTTACATCAAAGCAAAAATTGCTTGAAAAAGCGCAAATTGCTTGAAAAGCCCTGCAATGGCTCTGCGCCCCCCTTAGGGGTCGCGCCCCCCACTTTAGGAACCACTGCAGTAAGCTAACTGGCTAGGTGTCTGCTACTATTAGCGTAAACAGAGAGTTAACTTACTACTATCTCATATAGATGTAAACGTTAAAAGTTTAGTGAACTATCATCTTAATTGTCTTTATTTGTAGTTGTCCCCTGTCCCCTGTCCCCTGTGTGGGTGCTCTGTCTTCCTCCCACCGTCCAAAGACTTGCTTGTTATGTTAACTGATGATTATAGGCGTGGACGTGGTGAATGTCAATGGTTGTCTGTGTCTCTGTGTGATAGCGCTGTGATACACCAATCAGCCACAACATTAAAACCACTTACAGAAGAAGCTGATAACGCCGAACCATTGATGTTCTGTTGGGAAAACGTTTGCACCTTGCCGCTGTGAGACATTTATACTTGTGCGCTGACGCCAGATAGTCATTTTTATTTTTTCAGCAGTCGGGTTCATTTTAGTTTCTACTTCCTGCTTCACTTTCGCCGATATTTCACCGAAGATGAGTCGTGCAAATGTCTCCAAACCTCCTCAGTTAACCTTAGCTCCATGTTTTCCATCTTTCTCGATCCAAAAGAATCAGTTCAAAAATTCAAAAATTCAAAAAAATTGCAGAGCAGCCGGACGTACTAAAGCAGAAACACGCTGCAGGCGGACCAATCGCAGCTTTGCGTCAGCTCAACACGTAGCTACATTTCTGGGGAGGTTGCTGTCGCCTTAGATACGGCATCGGACCGACGCAGAAGCCTGGCGCTCCTCTTAGACGTGTAGCAGACGCCCTCGCCCCACAGCAGTGACGCTCCACCAGCAGGATGCGCAATAAAATATCATAACCTGTAGTTAGTGAGTCTCAGAGCAGTGATCCTCCTCCGCTGAAGGTCAGGACACAGATCTCCTGTCCTCCAACAATAATAAGAAGTTTTATCTAGAGAGGGAGGCAGACGTGAAGCCCCCCCCGCCCCCCTCCCCTCCTCCTCTCTTCATTAAACCTGCTTGTTCTTGTCCTTATAAGGCAGCCAGTGTTCAGACCCTGGCAGACGCTGTCTCAGATCCTCTTATGGACTTTCAGTGTGACTGTGTGTGGACGAGGAGAATGTGTGTGTGTCTGCTTTTACGATAAACTAACTGTAACATAAAGGTGTCTTCCCGTTAGAGTCTGATCCACTCAGAGACGTCTTATTGTCGAGCTTTAGTTCACGTGTTTTTGTTTTCTCCTCGTCCAGGTCTCCTGTGTGACCTGCTGTGGTCCGACCCAGACAAGGACGTCCAGGGCTGGGGGGAGAACGACCGCGGCGTCTCGTTCACCTTCGGGGCCGACGTGGTCAGCAAGTTCCTCAACCGCCACGACCTGGACCTCATCTGTAGAGCCCACCAGGTAGCGAACGCTGATTCACACACAGGACGCAGTGCTTCCCTCAGCTTCCTAGAAACACGCATCCATTTGTGGTGTTATCATAAACTTTACATATCTGCGTGGAGCGCTGAGAGAAGTCAGTGTCAAGCAGTGACGTTTCTGTGTGTGTGTGTGTGTGTGTGTGTGTGTGTGGCGCCCCCAGGTGGTAGAAGATGGCTATGAGTTCTTTGCGAAGCGGCAGCTGGTGACTCTGTTCTCGGCTCCAAACTACTGCGGAGAGTTCGACAACGCAGGCGGCATGATGAGCGTGGATGAAACCCTGATGTGCTCCTTCCAGGTATTACACTGAGTAGTAGGAGTAGACCGATCAGCCACAACATTATAACCACTGACAGGAGAAGGGAATGACGTTGAACCATCTTCTGACTATTGATTGTTCTCCTGGGAAACGTTTGGACGTTTCATTCATGTGGATGTTACCTAGACATGTAGCACCCTCCTAGACCAGCCTAGACCAGACCGGACCCCCCATTAGCAACTGGGCAGAAAAGTTTAGGACCAACCCAAAAAAAACATGAAGAACATCTCAAGGTGTTGACCTGGCCTCCAAATTCACTGGATCCCAAACTGATCAAGTATCTGTGGGATGATCCACAGAGGCCCCTCCCCTCAAAGATCACGTCACCAGTTTGACAATATTTTGGTGATTTTAAGTCAGATAAGAGTCAGACCGATGTTGTCTGCAAACTTGGTGGCCAGTGAGCATAGTAACTGTCTCTTGTCTCTTCATTAGTAGCATAAGAGTCGGTTAAGTTTTGTTTCTCTGCCGAATGAGACGTAAGATCAAACGTGGTTGGACTCAACTGAGCCGGTTTAATAGACTCCACCGATACTGAATTAATTAAAAATGAATGAAATTTAAATGCTATTCAATATGTAATTATCATTTTTTTCAGTCAAAGTGACAAACAACAGTCATAAGTCTAGCGCACTGCAGCAGAGCCACACGACAAGACATCAGCGATATAAAGAAATATCAGCACAGTTGAGACGTCAGAGTAGAAAAGGTTAAAACAATTGATCAATAATTATCAAAACACTTATATCGTGATACATTTTTCAGCCTGATCGCCTGAGGACACTCAATGATCTGTTTAGTAGCTGCTAAATGAAGACAAGTGACTTCTTCACAATAAAAGTCATTAAGTTAGTTTAAGTGGTAGCTACTGGTTTATTTGGATTAGCATCAGTCTCTGGTGTCATCTGACGTCATAATGCACGTATATAAATACGACAACGACTCATCCTGCAGCTGCACATTTATTTAAATACGATGAAGTTTATACAAACAGCAGGACTAAAAATACATCCCGCTGAGACGAGCTAGCTGCTTCCTGTCTCTGCTTTAAATGTCCACTGTGTCTGATTTAGGGTCAGATCTGTAATATGGTATTAATACTTTACAGGGTCAGGGTCAGGTTTCTGTCTCGCTCTGCAAAACTAGTCACAGACATGTGGCGAGCAGGGATTTTTTTACTACGCAGCCCAGAGTCAGTTCATTCATTCATCTTCTGTCACCGCTTGTCCTGTAAAGGGACATTGGGGCGAGAGGCGGAGTCCTACACCCTGGACATGTCTCCATTCTTATCCGTTCTTGCTTTTAACGCCTTCCGCTGCCCGCTTTGTGTCCCAGATCCTGAAGCCCTCTGAGAAGAAAGCCAAGTACCAGTACGGAGGGATGAACTCCGGCCGGCCCGTCACTCCCCCCCGCACAGCCCAGCCTCCCAAGAAACGATGAAGGGGGGGACGGCGGGCGTCGGGAGAGGACGAGAAAGAGAACGAGAGAGAGCGGATTGTCGACGATTGTCTCCTGTTGGCTTTTCACGAAATGAAATAAAAGCAGCACACGCGCGGCAGAGGAGGAAGTCGGCTGTTTTAAAAAAAGACACGCCCCGTCCCCACCACCCCACCCTCAAAAAAAAGTCTTTCATTGAAACGTTTCTTATCTCCTGAACTGCTGTCACACCTTCTTCCTCCCCCCCTCAGCGCTTTCTCCCCCTACATCTGTGTAACATTTTTAAAAACGAGTGTTATATATATATATATATATATATATATATAAAAAAAGAAACGATACCAGGGTGTCATTCTGTCGCATATCGGAGTGTTTTTTTTGTCTTTGTCCTTTGCCTTTTTTCTTGACAACAGAATGACAGCTAATTTAGTTTACCACATCACCTTACTCCTCCTTACTCCCTCCCCTTCCCCCCCGCCTGTACAGATACAACAGGTATTAATGACAACTGCTGGGTTTTCAATAAATAATACAGGGAAAGAAATCCGCCTGGATGTTTGTGTGGTTTTTTCAGTTCAGTCTCCAGGTTAAAATAAAGAAATGAAGACTGGCAGGCTCAACAAGAGAAGAAGAAGAAGAACAGATAAAACCAACATTATGTTCAATAACGACTCTAAATTTAACATTTATATTTGAGATATTAACTTTTTTTTTACCATTTACTGCCTTGAATATCATTTATCCAAGTTTAAATGCACATCTTCAAGTCTGCTCTTAACACAGCGACATCGTGATTATCATCAGCGAGCTAAAGTTATTCAGACGTGGCCTAAGGAGGCTAACATAATCTGAATCATTTAAAAAGATCCTCTTAACTCATCGTCTGCTAAATCTGATGCAACTGGTCCCCCTTGGATGAAAATATCTTCAGTAACATTGAGCCTCTTGTTTTTTTTAATGAAAAATAAAAATGCGGGGGTTGTCGCCCCCTGGTGGCTACACGTGGTAATTGTATTTCCATCTTGAAAGATGAGATAAACCTGGAAAACTTGAAATGCGACCTGACAAAAGCAAGTGAATTTAAACCTGTTTTGCTTTTTTGTTTTTTTACAGCAAGACATTTCCAGTTAATATTTTAACATCCCATAATAATCAACTTCAGTCTGACACAGACGCACTCAAAAACGTTTTAGGAACAATATAAAAAAACATGAAGAACAGCACAAGGTGTTGTCCTGGGCCTGTATTCCTAGAGTCTTATCTCAAAGAGTTTCTTCGATTCATGATGTTTTCTAAGAATTTGCCATCTGAGTTAGAAGTAGATCCTAGTAAAGATAAAAGGTATTACTAAGGTGAGATCTGTTACGAGCAGGGAGGAGGACTTTTAGGAGGCGTAGGAATTTCTTAAGCAGGAGAGATATTCTCCAAACCCTGATTGACAGGGTTAGGGTTAAGGTTGGGTTTCCTACTTCATTTCGTCTCCATTTGCTGTTCGGGTTTGTGGAAGATTTGAACGCCAACCAACACGGCTTCTTCTAGGCCGGTTAGCAATCACAGAAACTGATGACAGCTGAGCAACTTCACCCCCGTTAATACCAGATGGATGAAAGACAATGAATGGAAGCAAATAAACAGAACTATCGGCATGTGAATGATGCGCAAGTGGGAGTTTTCACACATTTTGAAGGAAAATTATAGTAAAGTATAGCTTACTATTTATTTATGATATATTTTTATCTAGTTTTAGGATCAACCAGTCACACCTTTTGAAATCATGACACAATCATGACACATACCTAGCAATGGGGTCAACCACACCTCCTCACTAAGATAAGAGTTTCTGTCCATTCCTTGCTAAGACTTCTGAGAATTTTCTGGAATCACTCTTAAAATAAGACTCCTAGCTAGGAAGTTAGGAGCTCTCCGAGAATCTTTAGGAATAAATCCCAAACTGATTAAGTATCAGTTGATGGATCCTCCTCTCAAAGGCCCCCCCACTAACAAGATTTTGTTACCAGACACCACAGGACACCCTCAGACGGTCCAGGTCCGTTTTCTGATGAGTCACAACTGTTTTTGGAGGTTCAACGGAGATCTACACAATATATGGAAGGTGGTCATAATGTTATGCCTGACTCTGTATGTAGATAGTGTCCTGTCTGGGAACAAGTGACTAACTAGACGTCAACTAGTCTTCGTTGGCTTTTCCCGGGCACGCCAGGGGCCACCCCAGGGTTGCAAATGTGGCAACATCAGCTTGAATCGACCAACTCCTAAGAAGAATTTGCATTCAGTGGATATAAAAAGTTATCCCATGTGAGCCACCAATTTATGTTTTACGACCCCGGCTCAAGAACCACGAAAATAAATGAATAAAACACAGAAATAAGGGTTTAGTTCATTAAAAGAAAAAACAAAAACGCAACAGGTGAGATTTGTGGAGCTGCTGCAGCTGAGGAGGGGTCCTCTTCAACAGCGCCCTTTATTTATTCACATCTGCGCAGGTGTGGCTGGTTAAGGTAATTAAGCACCTCCTCCACAGCAAGGCCAGAGGGGGAAAGGGGGCGTGGCACGGTACACGTGACAGCCTGCAGTCACTAATGGGAACGTTTCAAACACGTCTACAGGCTCCAAAACAGCTCTCACCTGATTTAATTATGGACTCCTGAGGGTGTCCAGCGCCAGGATGTTGGGAGTTTCTGTCCACACCTTCAACTATTTTTTCTTTTGTCTTTTGTGGGGGTTGACTGTTCAGCAACGACGTTCACGTTTCGTGAAGTATAAATTACCTGGCGAACTTTTTTCTTGTTCTCGCAGCCCTAAGAAATTTCTCGCTTCTTGCTGAATACTCGAGGAAATCCTCACAGGCCCCTCCCACTGCAGCATACGTCACACGCGCTGAGCAATGTGGGAGAATGACATGAGAGACGCTTCTTTTGTGATTAGAGATTAGCGTCACACTGCTAATCTCCAAGAAAAATCCACTTTGCATTTAGATTATTGAAAATATTTCATTTTTTGTGTTGTTTTTTTTTTACGATAAATTTGTGATGCCATCACAAATACTGGCATATGAAGGGTTAAAATATTGAAAATAATCAAACTTTTGGTATTTATGATTAGGACGGAAGTAGATGAAAAGATTTATGTAAAAAAAAAAAACAGAAAAAAATATTAACATATGCCATTTTCATGGCATTTTAAAAGACGACACTTTTGTCCCTTAGTGGTAACAACGTAACTATTTTTGTAAATCTGACACTACAAAAAAACTAAAAATCCATCCAAATCAATCTTGCTACTGTTCATTGACATATCCAAGTCTCTAATAATCCCCCCAAGAAAACTCAACTTTGCATTTAGATTATTGAAAATATTAAATTTGTTGTGTTTTTTACGATAAATTTGTGATGCCATCACAAATACTGGCATATAAAGGGTTACAATATTGAAAATAGTCAATCATTTGGTATTTATGATTAGGACTGAAGTAGATGAAAAGATTTATGTAAAAAAAAAGCAGAAAAAAATATTAACATATGTAATTTTTATGGCATTTTAAAAGAGGACACTTTTGTCCCTTAGTGGTAACAACGTAACTATTTTAAAATCAGGTAGGTTAAGGAACGTCCACTAACCAAAACACACAACACTGCTGGTTGAAATCTTCCATTTATTTACACTCCATGTACAGACGCATTATGAAAGCACACCAGCATGAATTCCCTTTTGTGGTCACTCGTGTGCAGTGTTAAATGTGTTTGCCTGGATTGTGTTAGTATTGCGACTACAACCGTATCACAGAAAATGCAGCGAGATGAACCATAGACTGTAAATAAACATGGACAGCAGAAACAGCTCCTCAAAAGTGAAGCCAAAGCAAATAGAGCTCCCCCTGGTGGCAGGCTGCAGTATATGTCATAAGCTCCACCTCCTCCCATGTTAATGGGCGGGGCTTAGGCCAAACTAAAACACTAAAATAAACGTCAAATACATTTTTTTTCAAGGATGGTTTCTGTCATTTTAGTTCGTCGCCTGTATCCCTGGAAAATTAGTGTCAGTTTGGCCAATGCAAGGACGAGGTGACGCATTGTCCATATTTATATACAGTCTATGACGTGAATACAATGAAAAAACATTGATTGCTAATCAGTTACAATTGGCAACACAAGCACATTTTATTTTAAACTACTGTCAATATATTAGTTCATTTCAAACTAATACTAAATGTTGTATTAAATATGACAAATGACCCAACTGCAGCTGTTCTATTGATACATCTACGCGTCTCATTTTATATGTATTTATATAAAAAGTCCTTAAAGTACAAAACAAAGCATCAGTTAATTTTTCACTTGGTTCCTCGTAACTTACGGATTCAGATCCTGAAATTAACCCGCACGTCAAGTTTGAGTTCTTCACTTCAGTACCTGTAGCAATGGTAATCCCACTGGATATAAATCCAGCATAAACTGAGTCCCACTTTATTATTTCTGCTCCTGCAATCCTTGCTGAAACAAAATAAATAAATAAAAAAATAAAATAAAATAAAAAAAGTCAACAGATCTAGTGGAAGAAAACACTTTAGAAACTTAAATGTGTGTGCACTACAATCAGAAATAAAGTCATTTAAGTATGGCACATCCGTCAACAATGTCTACAAAATCCACTTAGTTACAGAGCTTGGTTGCCAAACAAAAATACGAATAATTGCTTTTACCCTCACATTGACATCATAGTAGACAGTCATACTCATGGCTCACAGTAGCAAAAGCGTCACTCTTACATGTAAGAGCACACTTCCATGTTTAAAGGAGACTTTACAAAGAGATGGATTGTGCTCTTTCCTAGAAGGACTTGTCCAGTAGGTGGCAGTAGTAGCCTTGATGCTGGTGCTGAGGGTTAGTACGGGGAAGTGGAAAATCACAACAAAGGCACGGATGGATTATGAGGGAACTGGCCACAGGGGACGTACTGTACATGTTAAAAGCCTCCCACCCGAGCTACATGGTAGCCAGTCGCTGAGAGAGAGCCTCAAGTAGAAACAGTGCAGCCAGTGAGCATCTATTTGAGGGTTGTTTTGAGTCTACTGCTCTTGTTTACAGACTCTGTACGGTCACAAGAGTCTTTAGAGTTGGTTTGAGTGTTTTTTGTGGGTACTCTAGAGTCTGTGTTTTGAGTTTCAGATATTTTTAGTCTACGTGGTAGTGTTTTTTTGCAGTCATTTTTGACTTTACTGACGTTTTCAGTGTCTTTGAGTCTAGTTTGAGTCTGTTATGTTGAGTCTTTGTTTTGAATGTCTTTGTAGTCATTTTTAAGTGTCTTTACTGTTGTCTTGAGTGTCCTTGTGGGTATTCTGAGTCTCTTTACAGTTGTTTTGAGTCTTCATGGTTGTTTTGAGTCTCTCTGTGGTTGTTTTGAGTCTCTTTGTGGTAGTTTTGAGTCCGTTTCAGGTCATTTTGAGTCTTTGTGGTTGATTGGAGTCTCTTTGTGGTTATTCTGAACCTCTTTGAGGTTGTTTTGAGACTCCTTGTGGTTGTTTTGAATGTCTTTGCAGTCATTTTTAAGTGTTTTTACTGTGTCCTTTTATTGTGTCCTTGTGGGTGAGTCTCTTTACAGTTGTTTTGAGTCTCCCTGTGGTTGTTTTGAGTCTCCCTGTGGTTGTTTTGAGTCTCCCTGTGGTTGTTTTGAGTCTCCCTGTGGTTGTTTTGAGTCTCTCTGTGGTTGATTTGACTCCGTTTCAGGTAATTTTGAGTCTTTGTGGTTGATTGGAGTCTCTTTGTGGTTATTCTGAACCTCTTTGAGGTTGTTTTGAGACTCCTTGTGTCTGTTTTGAGTCTCTCTGTGGTTGTTCTGAATGGCCTTGCAGTACTTTTGATTCTGTCAGCCAGAGAAGCTCGTGCAGTGACAGGCTGTCTCTGTCCTGCTCCATGGACAGGTTAAGGAGGTCGTTTGTCCCTCAGACCATACGACTCAACAATGATCTCCTTGTGAGGAACCAACTGGACTGTGGTCAATCAATGCTGATACTACTGTTTCTATGTGATTAAGGTACTGCAGTTTAGGATCTATTTATGTGACAGGGTAATTTCCCATACGTGAGATAATATATTATAGTTATGCACCTCTTTGTGCTCGATGGAACATGAAATGCCATGAGTCACTTCAAACAAGGTCTCAAACTCAGGACCTCCCCTTGTCCCCTTGTCCCTGACTCAGTTGGCTTGTTCAATAATCCATCCATGTCTCTGAGACCCAACTTCGCCATTACAAGTCCCGGTAATATTATAGGAACTTTTTTTTTTTTTGCATCTACCTCATTCAAACATTGACCTGTTTCATTAGAGAGAAAAATGAAATGATGCTAGCAAGAACGATAACTCAGAAGCTGTAGGTTAAACATATGCTAATGCCCTTCTATAGTGTCCCTTTATCTAAGTATGACTGGCACTACGCTAACTCTACTAGAAACAAATCTAGAGGGAAACATAAATTAACCTAAAAACAGTCGATATAAAAACTTTACACACAGGCAGTCTTTTCTAACCCGTTCGTCTACAGGTCAGCAGCAGGTAACATGCAGCATTTTGTTTTTGTTTTTTCTCTTCTTCCTACGTTTAAAGGAAATCGTGTCCGTCAGTTTGGACTCGGACTAGTTCTGAGTCAGTGCTTGTTAAACCTCCTGAGAGGAGTGGGTGAAAGAAAAACTATAACACAAGAAGGTCGCAGACTTATGGTAAAACCTTTCATCCTGTTTCTCCTTGTTTTGTGACTAGACTAGAGCCCGGAGGGGGAAGGACAGGGCGGCCCCTATGGACAGACCAAGGGCCAAGAAGAAGGTCATGAGGGCTCCTGCTGTTTCTGCGTCCTTGGGCTCCACTAACCTGATGAGACAAGTCAGAAATCTAGTTTAGTTTACAATATAACACACACTGATGGTTTCACATCCACGTTGCTGACAAGACTGATATGGATATCATGGCAGATATAACCCAAGCAGAAAACCAGACCAACCATCGCCATCTATAATTTTCTTTCCCAAAAACAGCGACTGGTCTGGTTAGTGATGTTGGACGGCTATTGATGAAAGCAAGATTGTTCTTTTTGGGTCTCTGGGCCGTCAGACGAAACCCAAACACTGAATTCAGGCTACAGTACACTGTGAAGCATGGTGGCGCCAGCATCATGATATGGGGTTCATGGATCAGTTTGAATACAGAGGTCATGCTGCCTTGTGCCAGAGGAAATGACCTTAAAATGGGTGTTTCATTTAGGCAACGACCCCAAACACAGCAGGAAGGGACTAGCATCTTGGTTCCAGACCAACAAGATAAATGTTATGGAGTGGCCAGCCAAATCCCCCCGGACCTTAATCCAGTAGAAAACCTGTGGGGTGACCAAAAATGCTGTTTCTGAGGCAAAACCAAGAAATGGAAATGAATTCCAAAGGTCCTGGGCTGGAATACGTGTTCACAGGAGCCAGAAGTCGGTCGACTCCACACAACACAGATCTCAAGTGGTTTTCAGAAATGGCGGTTACGCAACTAAATATTAGTTGAGTTATTTTCAGGAAAGCTAAACGTTTAAGCATTTTACAGTTTTTACTCACTTTTTATAAAAAAAATTGAGTACATTTTTTTATTATGAACACAATCGCAACAAAAACCTATCCTTTAATCTCTCGCAATGAGCACCTATCCTCTAATTTCTTTTCTCTCGCACTGAGCGCCTCTCCTCTAATTTCTGTTCTCTCGTAATGAGCACCTATCCTCTAATTACTTTTCTCAATGAGCACCTATCCTCTAATTTGTTTTCTCTTGCACTGAGTGCCCATCCTCTAATTTCTTTTCTCAATGAGCACCTATCCTCTAATTTCTTTTCTCTCGCAATGAGCACCTCTCTTCTAATTTCTTTTCTCTCGCACTGAGCGCCTATCCTCTAATTTCTTTTCTCTCGCACTGAGCACCTATCCTCTAATTTCTTTTCTCTCGCAATGAGCACCTATCCTCTAATTTCTTTTCTCTCGCACTGAGCACCTATCCTCTAATTTCTTTTCTCTCGCACTGAGCACCTATCCTCTAATTTGTTTTGTCTCACAATGAGCTCCTATCCTTATTTCTTTTCTCTCGCAATAAGCGCCCATTCGCTAATTTGTTTTCTCTTGCACTGAGCGCCTATCCTCTAATTTCTTATCTAATATCTTCTCTCTTACTATGCACTCATGCATTCGTCTGCTATTACTGTATAGCCTGTTATTAGCTTTGTGTCCCTCTCTCCGTCTCCCGTCCTGTCTTGAGACGATTTGTGTTATTATTGACGCTCTATATGAATATAACAGAATTTAACTGAATTTAACAGCAGCATTTCCTGGTCAGATTCATATCTCTTTGACATGGTGCCAGTGGTTTGGTTGGATGGAGACACACTGACAGCATCTAATGGAGCCAAATAGCTGCTCATCCTCTAACTGATTTTAATCTCGTTTCATTCTGCCCCACCTCATCAGTTTTTGAAGTATGCATTAGATGCAATATCCAGTATCCATCAGCCAACTATTGCTGTAATGTCCTTGAACATAATGTGGAGCCTGTGGTAGCTGCAATCAGTGGAAGGACCAAGGGCTAAAACTTAACATGTAGTTTATATGCTGATATATAGTGCAATGGTGCAATGACCACCTTCCTAATATTGTGTAGGTCTTCCTTGTGCCTCCAAAACAGTTGTGACTCGTCAGAGAGTGGACCTGGGTCTTCTGAGGGTGTCCTTTGGTGTCTGGCTACAGGATGTTGTTAGTGGGGGGTTGTTGGGTCCTATCAACTGAGGGGAGGGGCCTCTGTGGATCATCCAATCAATACTTGATCACTAGGCTCTCAAATGCCCTCATGGACAGGTGCTTTCAGGGTTAGTCCCCCTACAGAACCTCCTACATTCATAATACTTGTCTATAGTGCAGTGTTACTTACAGAAGATGCTTCTGATAATACAGGCCTACCTCACATTAAATAAATTATATAGGATGGTGTCTTATTATCAAAATGCTTCACCTCCTGCAGCTGGCCTGCTGGCAGTTTTTACCCAGCTCTGCAATGACGCATTTCTTTTAGCCGCCATGTTGAGGTCTTTCTTCTTAATCCATCTCTGTTGTGAAGGCATACTTAAGCACACAAAATTAACATTAGTGAGTCTATGTATAAATATAAAAAGTATGCCTACATTAACCAATTCATGTAGCATAGTGACTTTAAGCAAAATATGATTAAAAAGTTTTTTTTTTAAAAACAGTGTTGGTGAAGCTACTTTGAAAGTATAGCTTTCTACACACACTCATTAAATGAATGCACTCCTTAGCCCCTTACCCTAACCTTAACCATCACAAGTCAATGCCTAAACCCGACCCTGTGCTGCCTTGAAGGCTCCGTTGGGGGCACAAAATCCATTCAGGCTCCGCTCATGGGATATTATTAGCTTCATGCTAACGTTAAAGGTGTTTTATGTGCAGCTAAGCTACTGTGACTAGGGATGCACCAATGTTTTGGCCGAAAAAGATTTTGGCCAAAAATATGAAAATGGACTTTCGGGCCATTTCGGCCAAAAATGTATCGCCAAAACAGCACGGTCGAAACAGGATGTTGTGATAATGCAAGCGACAACTGCCGCGAATAGCCCAAAAGTGCATTTTTGTTTATTCGGCCAAAAAACAACATGTGTTAGCAACGAACTGGCCGAAAAAACTTTTTTGGTCGAAAATTTTCTACCTTTTATTGCCGAAATAACACGTGCAAGCAACAGACCACAGCAATTTTCGGACAAAAATGACCCAAAAGTGCATTTTTTGGTTTTCAGCTGATATTTTTCAGTGCATCCCTAACTGTGACCAAGCACACATATGCATACATATATATATATAGACTAAAGTTTATCTAAGTCTAAGTTAATAAAAGGCAATGTGGCGTGACGTGAGGCACATTATTCAAGGCTAGTTGGATAATTTTTTGTACTTTTTGAATTTGTGATCTCCATGACTGACAAACCACAGTGTTCATTGTGTCAGAAAGTCACATGACTCGGGGCAGAGGGCATCGGTGTTGTTTGCCAAGATAAAATAACTTTGTAAAAGTTTGAATTATATGGTGATATGGTTAATTTGTTTTAACAACGAGCAACAATAGCCCGTACCTGTGCATGTCCATGTAACCCAAGATGTCAAACACGATGGGTACCAGAGTAAAAACACTGGTAACAACACTTCATGCGTTTGCTGTACTCACTGTGGTGCGTAGGACATGGAAAGGCAAACAAAGTAGCCGCTGGACAGAGAGAAGAGAATCATGATGACTGTGAAAACACCGTCGTGGGAAAACAGCATGGGAAAGTTGTGGCGAGGCTGGACGTTACAGAACATCAGCAGAGGGATGAACACCACCCTGGAGACGACCAGTATCGGGAAGAGACGAGACTCTTTGCTAGGCTGCGGGGGGGGGAGAGAGAGGGGGGGAAGGGTGAGGCGGGTGAATACATGAAATAAAGATGTGGTTTCAGGGCTTTGAAGGGGACTGACTTAAAAACGAGAGCTAACACGTTGCACTTAGCTAATGATGGCGCTTACACAATCAGAATAGATGCTGTGGTTTTACACTTAGTGAAACGAGAAATGAGAGTGTTCGATACTGGGCCACGGTGGCGGTTTTTCATGAGAAAGCTGAAAATAGCAAGTTGTGTGGGAGGGAGGGACATCTGGCAAACGCAGCAGCAGCCAAAAAAAAAATGTTATCTGATTGTGATTCAGCAGAAACCTACCAAAGAGCAAATACAACTATCACTTCCTGCTTGAGTCAACGTGTGATATCACTATTAGTGTTCAAAGCGGAGGTTAAACGTGGTCACTTCCAGTCAGGAAAAAAGGTTTAGCGGTCAATCCTCCCGTCGTCATTTACTACATTTGCTTCTAGCAGCTGGGTCTCAGCCAGAATGGATTCTGAAAACACATTAGAGCTGGAAACATTTAGGTTTGTAAAAGCGTTCAAGTAACAGCAGATAACTTTTTTTTTTTTTTTTAAATGGTGGTGGAAACATGTGACGGAGGTTGCGGTGCAGTTACACTTCAGTGACAGTGCTGTAACAACAAGCAGTGCACACATCCAACATGAAAGCCTGAAATGACCTGTGTATTATAGACAGTATAAATATGGACGGCAAAAACTGATCCTTTAAAGTGAAGCCAAAGCAAGTAGAGCTCCCCCTGGTGGCTGGCTGCAGTATAGGTCACAAGCCACGCCTCCTCTGTGTTAGTGGGCGGGGCTTGAGCCATTTTTCATTTTCAAGGATAGTTTCTGTAATTTTAGGTAGCTCATACAACGTCGGCGAATGTTCAAGTGTAATTTTTGTTTTGAATAAATTTTGTTTTAGTTATTTGACGCTATAGAAACAGGATGTGACATAACGGCGTACTAATTAAAACGAAAACGAGTCTGGAGGAAGTGTGGGCGGGGCATCGATATCGCGGCTCCACCCTCGGGCCATACTGATCAGACTCCAAAGTCGCAAGACGGCGCTGCCCGTATGCGTCCGTTTATCCGACGCAAGAAAGCTTGGACGCGTTGTACATATTTATATACAGTCTATGCTATGCATCCACTCCCAGCAACTTGATTGACTTGTCTGGCAACGTGACATGAAGCGGCACAGTGGAACACAGCGTCAGGACAGACGATTAACCCAACAGCCCCTTGGGCGGGAGCAGGGACCTTATAGACGAGCTTATGACGAACGTCTCAAAGAATCCTGTGCGGGTGAATTCCACGCCGACGCAGATGGCAGGTGTATAACGCATTTAGAAAATCCAATCGTGTGTTGAATGACGGCCGGAAATTTTTCAGTTGTGGCTCCCTCTCTATTCATTTAGATACGAGCCTTGTGTTCTTAACCTGACTGGTCGCTGTAAGAGGTTCACTTAGTCAAGCATTAGTGATAAAAGTTTGGATAAATCAATCCCACACACCGACTGGCATCAGTCGATTAGTCCATCTAGTATCGTGTAAGTGAAATTATTCGCAACAGCAAGTTTGCACTTCAAAACAAACTTAGTTTTAGTGCCTAAAACATTGTATTATGCACCGTCGCTGCATGAATCATTTTAATTAATCAAATTAGGAGCTGCTTTGGGACACCGTGACAATTAGCCTGACTCGTTAACAGCCTTTTTCCCGCTGATTTAACAAGTCAAATAACTCAGAGAGTAAAATTCAAAGCTTAATGGGACACAGAAAAAACAGATCAATGATAGTCTAACGCAGTGGTTTACAAAGTGGGGGCAGCAGCCCCTTGGGGTGCCGCCAGGGGGTGTTGGGGGAGCCTCAGACAATTGGAGGGAAAATAAGAAAAAAAATAGAAAGAAAAAAAATACAATCAAATTATTTTTAACCATGATTATAATATAATCTAATTATTTTATTAATCATTATTATAATATATAATGTATTTTGTTTAAAATAATTATCATAAAACATAATTATTAATAATATATCATAATTAAATGTTATTTGCTCATCTTTCTGATTCCCTTCCAGTCAAAACATCATAATCTATAAAGACCTGGCGGTTTGAACCATTTATCAAGTTGCTTTGCTCCTCAAGCAAAAGTGGTACAAGTCATTCCTTGAGGATTGCACCAAAAGACAAGAGCTTCAGGTTAAAATTCGCAGCTTTACAGCGGACTGTTGCGAAAATGGCTTTGATCTGTTAAAGCTAATTAAGACTTAAATTGATGCATAAATAAAAGCGTGGCTGCTTCGAGTCACAGGCCGCTGTCGTAGTTAGCTAACCGCCACGTCGTAAGCCGCCCCAGATAGGTTTGAAATATTCCAGAGTAGCAAGAAGGAGCAACGGCATTGAGCTGCTAGATGAAGAGCTGCAGCTAAAAACGAATCCATCCATCACCGTGGGAGGAAGCCATGATGACTGGACACTCACCCAGTGTATCAGCGTGGTAATGGTCCGGCCGAGCCAGTCGTTAATGTTGAAAGTCAGGAAGCAGCAAACTGAGATGAAGAAGCGCTCTGAATAGCAGCAGGAGAAACAGGAGACAATCAGTGACACAGGATACGGAGACGAAACAAGACATCCCGTCAGTGTGTTGTAATGCGATCGCCCAGATGATTGGGTCATACCCCATTGTCCTGGATACGCCGTCTTGACGTCTACAGTGACGGCGGGGAACACGGACAGAGTGACTGTGAACACGAACGTCACGCAGAACGCCATCACCCGGATCTGAAATAATAAAATCAGAGACTTTTAAACATTTTTTATACGTTCCAGGGATGGGACAAAACTAAGGCCATGTTCAGACCTTATGATCACAAGTAGTAAAATACAGGTGTGCTAACCGGCCCACCTGCATTCCTGGGACGTGAACACAATGTGGGTGCGAGTTCCTCGTCTTTATTTCCCTTTATTACCAGAGACCATGGAGCACATGCAAACTTCAAGGGTTGTAAGCCGAGCTTTGTGCAGGTTTAACTAACGTCAATAAATATTAACTTGTGTGAAGCCAAAGTAACGACACGTACACACACAACACATCGCTGCACTGCAAAAAAAATGACACTTAACATAAGACACAATTGCCTAAAGAGTACCATTTCAGCAAGACACAGGGACTTGTTTTAAGACAATACATCTCAATACAGAGCCATTTTCACTAGTTCCATTGGCAGATTTTTTTTGCCTATTTTCAAGCAAAAATTGCTTGAAAATTTGCTTAAAAAATCAAAAATTGCTTGAAAACTTTCTTAAAAAGCAAAAATTGCTTGGAAATTTGCTTAAAAAAGCAAAAATTGCTTGAAAAAATTCTTAAAAAGCAAAAATCGCTTGAAAATTTGCTTAAAAAAGCAAAAATTGATTGAAAATTTGCTTAAAAAAGCAAAATTTGCTTGAAAGATTTCTTAAAAAGCAAAAATTGCTTGAAAATTTGCTTAAAAAAGCAAAAATAGCTTGAAAAATTTCTTAAAAAAGCAAAAATTGCTTGAAAATTTGCCTAAAAAGCAAAAATTGTTTGAAAAAATTCTTAAAACGCAAAAATTGCTTGAAAATAGGCAAGAAAATGGCAAAAAAAAAATCTGCCAATGGAACTAGTGAAAATGTCTCTGTATTAAGATGCATTGTCTTAAAACAAGTCCCTGTGTCTTGCTGAAATGGTCCCCCCACTTTGGGAACCACTGTGCTATTCGTCCACAACTTCAGAATCGGAAAAACATTCAGTCGTGTTGCAAAAAAAAAAAAAACTAGCAGTAGCAAATTACAGGTAAACCATCCGACTGTCACAGGGGGGGGCGCTCAGAGATGACATCATCAGAATGACATCAGAAGACTTCGTTTGATGATAACACGTAGGAATAGCAACGCGGAATAGCACTAGTGTATCATAACAAAATATTGGTGAAATAAACGAGTTTCTTGGCAGATAATGTGTTATTTAGTGTGTTTCGGTGCCCCATTCACTCCCACTATATGGATATACACAGATCTAAATATTTCCTGAAAGAAATGACACAAAAGTTATATGGGCGAGTAAACGGTCGTATTTTATGCCAGAAATAAGGTCCAGGATGTAAAAAAAAACATTATCTCCGTTTAATTCTGTGTTTGAGACGTGTACCTTTTTAAAGACCTCTAAGACCCCGGCCTTCTCTGGTTCTTGATCCGCCTGGTGCGGCGGCAGGAAGGCTTGCTTGGTCTCATCCGGACTGGGCTCCTCTTCTTCTTCGGCCTTGGTCGAGTTGCCGGTCACCGTCCCGTTAGCGTGGCCGTTCAGCTTGCCGTTCTCCACCAGGCTGGTCTCTGTAAACGAACGGATATGGGTGGATATAAATCAGTTTAGCTCTTTAGATGAAGGAAATGTTGTAGTAAATAATAAACTCGTCTAAGAGTGAGAGTCTAACAGGCTCCATCTTTGTCAGGGCCTAAGCAGAGGGTCAACTGACTTAACGAGATAATGCTCCAGTGAATTGATTCGACGCAGCCAGACTTTGAAGTGGAAAAGCAAACAGACGATTACTCACTTTCAGCCATAACATTATGACCAAGCTCTTAATATTGTGTAGGTCTCTTCAGAATCAGAATCAGAATCAGAGGCTTGTGACTCTTGTGACTAATGGGCCTTCTGAGGGCGTCCTGGCAACAAGACGTCGGTCTTTGGGTCCTATAGGTCGAGGGGAGGGGCTTGTGTGGATGGGATCTAGTGAATTTGGAGTGTCATTGCTATGGGGTGGGGGTGTCTGGTCTGGTCTAGGTGGGTGCTACATGTCTTTATCCACACACATGAATGCCAGGTCCAAAAGTGTCCCAGCAGATCACTGAACTGTCACAAGATGGTTATTCACTTCTCCTATCAGTGGTTTTAATGTTGTGGCTGTTGTGCAACTTGGACATAAATAACCGAATAGGGCGTCCCACCTTTCACGGGCTCTTCCGTGGTGACCGCCTCGTACTGGCCGCCGCTTTTTTTCAGGTAATACTGAGCGAACTCCTGCACGGTGACAAAAAAACAAAACAAATGTCAGTCCAGTTCTCTGCCGGCTCATAATCGGACGAGGCGGCGTTCTGATCTGAGGGCTCGCTGACCATGCGGGGCAGCAGCAGGTAGCTGACGAGCGTGACCAGCGTCCCGACGCACGGCGTGACGAAGTAACCCAAAGCTGCCGACTCAGAGTCTGCATCACCTGAGGGGGAAAAACAAAAAGACAGATGTGACTTCTGGTGGAGATTAAAACCCAAATCTGAGCTGTGTCCTTGAAGTGAAATGGAAAAATACTGCGCTGCGTGGCGTCACGCCGATTCAACTACATTCATTATCAGTGTCCCCTGTTACTAGGCAACCGGGGGGGGGGGGGATTAGGAAATCGTCTCACTGGCTATGGCGAGCAGCATGGCGACGGCAGCGAAGGTCCCGGCAAGGCCCTGTCCGCTCATGAAGACGGCGCTGTACTTCTGAGGCAGCAGGCCCACCAGGCCGAAGAGACTGCCCTGCAGCACGGCGCCGAACGCTGCGGGACGGGACGGGGGGAGGAAGAGGAGGAAGAGGAGGAGGAGGAGGAGGAGAGGTTGTTTATTTTAATGTCACATCACGCGCCCACACGCGCCCTCTCACAATCAGTCGCGCCGACTCACAGTTAATGAACCAGATAGTCGCCATGGTGACGGAGAAGAAGCGGTCCTCGCCCATGGGCACTTTGACCAGCGCTGCCGTGAGGATGAAGAGCAGCAGGATGAAGACGAGGCTGCCCGCGATGCGCACCGCCTCGGATATCCTGAGACAAGATTTACACGTTAAGTCGTCGCAGGAACTGATTAGAGTCGTGACTTTTACTGGACGGTTAAACACTGACCTCTGGTACAAGAAGGAGTTGAGCAGCGTGAAGAACAGCAGGGGCAGCTGGGACAGCAGCGTCATCCAGTTGTTGAAGTAGTATTCTTTGGAGGCCACCACCGTCCCGTTGCTCCATTCTGATGTGTTCAAGCGAGCTTGGAAGTACTAGGAAGCCACAGCAGGATAAAAAATAAAGTTTTAGTTCTTCAGCCTCTTAGCTATTGGCTTTGGAGTTTTTAGCCTCTAGACTTGTTGTGGTTCTTTAGCCATTTATCTTATTGTTTTGGTTTTTAGCCTCGTTGCTTGTTCTTTGGTTTCATATCCTCTTGGCTAAAACTTTTTAGCCTTGTTGTTTGTGGATTTTTCTCATTCTCCGACCTTGTTTTAAGTTTCATAGCCTCTTCGCACGTTTTGTAGACATTTTAACCTCTAGACTTGTTGTGGTTCTTTAGCCTTTTGGCTTATTGTTTTGGTTTTTAGTCTCTTTGCGTCCTAGCTTAAAAATTTTAGCCGTGCTGCTTTTGGATTTTGCTTTTTCGAGGTTTTTAGCCTCGTTACTCGTTTCCTAAGATTCATAGCCTCTTAGCTAATATTTTTTTTAGCCTTGTTGCGTGTGGAATTAGTTTTTCAGCCTGTTAGCTAATTCTTAGCCTCTTTACTTGTTATTGTGGTTCTTTAGCCTTTTAGCGCTTTGTTTTTGTCTTATTGTTTTGGTTTTCTGCCTAAAATTTCTAGCCTTGCTGCTTTTGGATTTTGCATTTTCCCACTCCTTCATAAGACTCTTGGCCTCTTAGCTTAGATTTTGTTAGCCTTGTTGCTTGTGGATTTTGCCCATTCTTTACCCTTGTTTTAAGTTTCATAGCCTTTTTGCACGTTTTTTTTTTTAAGCTTCTAGACTTGTTCTGGTTCTTTAGCCTTTTCCGCTTTTTGTTTTGGTTTTTAGCCTCTTTGCTTGTTCTTGAGACTCTTGAGACTTTTAGCCTTGTTGCTTGTGGATTTAGTTTTTCAGCCTGTTAGCTATTTGTTAGCCTCTTTGCTTGTTATTGTGGTTCTTTAGCGTTTCAGCGCTTTGTTTTGGTTTTTAGCCTCTTTGCTTCTTAGCTTAACATTTTTAGCCTCGCTGCTTTTGGATTTTGCTTTTTTCCACTCTTGTTTTAGATTTTTAGCCTTCTCACTCGTTTTATGAGATTCTTAGACTCTTAGCTAGTATTTTTTTAAGCCTTGTTGCTTGTGGACAAGGCAACGAGGCTTGTCCACAAGACACTGCTAGTTTTTCAGCCTGTTAGCTGTTTCTTAGCCTCTTTGCTTGCTATTGTGGTTCTTTAGCCTTTTAAGCGCTTTGTTTTGGTTTTTAGCCTCTTTGCACATTTTGTTTATTTTCTTTAGCCTCTGGACGTTGCTCGTTCTTTGGTTTCATAACCACTTAGCTAAAATCGTTTTAGCCTTGTTGCTTGTGGATTTTGCCCCTTTTCCACCCTTGTTTTAGGGTTTTAGCCTCTTTGCACATTTTGTTTATTTTCTTTAGCCTCTGGACTTGTTGTGGTTCTTCAGCCGTTGCTCGTTCTTTGGTTTCATAACCACTTAGCTAAAATCGTTTTAGCCTTGTTGCTTGTGGATTTTGCCCATTTTCCACCCTTGTTTTAGGGTTTTAGCCTCTTTGAACATTTTGTAGGCATTTTAGACTCTTGGATTTGATTTGATTTAGCCTCTAGACTTCTTGTAGTTCTTTAGCCTTTTGTCTTGTTGTTTTGTTTTTTTGCCTGGTTGCTCATTCTTTAGTTTCTTAGGATCTTAGCCTAGAGTTTTTACCCTTGTTGCTTGTGGATTTAAATTTTCAGCTATTTCTTAGCCTCTCTACTTGTTATTGTGGTTCTTTAGCCCCTTGTTTTGTTTTTTAGCCTCTCCATGTTTTATCAGCTTCTTAGCCTGTTAGCTTTTTGTTTGTTTTGCAATACTTATCCTTTTGTGTTTTAGTCTTGTTGCTTGTTCTTTGGTTTCTTAGCCTCTTAGCTCTTTGCTTTGATTTTTTTAGCCTACTTACTTGTATGTTTTGTTTGTTAGACTGTTAGCTATTTGTTTGCGTAATTTCCTGTTGTGGTTCTTAAGCTCCTTGTTTTGCCTCTTGGCTTATTGGTTTGGCTTTTAGGTTCGATGCACACTGTTTTAATTTAGATGGCCAACCTAAAAACTCTGCATGGGTTATATTAACGCACTGTTTGTTTGTTAAACCTTTTCCATCCGTTCCTTCTCTATATATTTTGTATGTTTTTTGTATTATTTGATTTCTCCCTGACCTATGTTTCTTGCAAACACATTCTGATCCTTAAAGGGCGTCTTTTATCAACATAAAAGCTAATTTTAACTGTCTGGATTAAATCGATCTAATGAAGTCACATAATAACACAGCTCTCATGTGGTTTGCTTGCTTGAGGCCTTCTTTCCAGTTGCTGGTAACCCTCACACAGAATCATCCTCAATCAGCACGCCGCTGAAAATAGCCAACTGTGAAGTGCCATTATTTATAGCAGGAATCAAAGTCAGACCCAAGAGATGAAGGAAGCACGTATGTGAAAAGACCCGTGAACACGCAAACATGTGCAAAGTAATTTGACAAGACTTTGGGGATTTATGGGTCCCCAGGGGTCCTGACATTTTAACACCCTAAACCCAATAACATGCATGACTTCAACGAATCACCTCAACCTCTATTAATCCGCCTAATCCAACGCACCACATTACACATACAATGCATACTCTGGATTTGGAGGCATTTTGTTGAGTCGGACCAACACCTTAAATGTCTGTAAGACACATTTAAATAGCAAACACCAGACAATGTTTTCATTTCTGTATTTTTTTTGCAGATAAAACTGAAGAGATCAGGCATAACATTATAACCACCTTCCTAATATTGTGTAGGTCTCCCTTGTAGCACCAAAACAGTTGTGACTTATCAGAGAATGGACAATGGGTCTTCTGAGGGTGTCCTGTGGTGTCTGGTAACACAATGTTGTTAGTGGGGGACTTTGAGGGGATATTGAGGGGAATTTGGAGGGCAGGTCAACACCTTGTGATGTTTTTTGTGTGTTTTTGAGTTGTTCCTAAAGCGGTTTTGTGTCATTGCTATGGGGTGGGGGTGCCTGGTCTGGTCTAGGTGGATGCTACATGTCTAAGTAACATCCACACCAATGAATGAATGAATGCCAGGTCCAAAAATTTCCCAGCAGAACAATGAACTGTCATAAGATGGTTATTTACTTCTCCTGTTATTGGTTTTAATGTTGTGGCTGATTGATGCGTACTTATGGGATTAATCAAGTCACGTTTTTACCAGTGAAGCCGTCATGAAGAAATTCCACGGCAGCAGCGTCCCCAGGCCGAGAATGAAGAAAATGATTCCCACCAACCAGCACCTGTAGATGAGAAGCAAACCAACGTGAGGAACTCATCGTAAACAGCTTGGGGCATTTGCGACTTCAAACAACGGTGGGACAACGAGAGCGTGACGTTTCCATCTGATGTGAACTCACCGGTCAGGAGGAGCGACCGGTCGTACCATCCTGATGTAGGAGGGTCAGGTGAAAACTGCAAAGCCAGAAGGGGAGAAAGGATAACAAATGAAATGATGTAGTTTGTTTGCAAGACGCGCCCTCTGGCAATACTTACTAATGCAGGAATGCTTTACACTGTGGCAAGAGGCTGTGAAGGGCCGCGCACATAAAACCGCCTCCAGAGAAGACATGTGGACAGTCGTTGATTTGTCTTTTTTAAACCTGTGCGCGACTATTAAAATGCCTTCACTTATCCAACAACGTGGGGTTTAATGTGCACAAGCCCCGAGGGGAAAGGCATTACTCGAGAGCGTACGTCGAATAAAAGCAACCCGACTGGGTTTAGCGATTTTCCATTTAAGGTTTTGGCGCCGGGACCAGCACCCCGAGGCTGGGAAACGCATTCAGTCGGCCTTTAATGTGTACACTGGTCGAGAATTTCTGAGCTCAAACCCTGATAGCACACAAGAGCATACAGTCACCGGACTATTGGGCCGCTAACCGGGAAACCTGTTTTCCCTCCAGTCACGGCGTTGCCACTGGCTACTCTTGCTTGTCTGCTCTTGTTGAAGGATTAGTGACGGACACACAACACAGCCTGACTCACTTTTGTCCCACGTTGAGAGTCGGCATTAGTTCCTCATAGGTGCGTCACACATCATTTCCTCTGTCTGCCGAGGAGGACGTGGCTCGAGTAGCTCTTTTTGAGTTTCTTTTTCCGTCGCCACTGCCCTCTGGTAATTCAGCATTTCCCTTCACTTCCCTAAACTTGCCAACCGACACCTCTGTTCTACCCCAACAAAAGCAGGTGTGGCGTCAGTAACCAGACACAAAGACAGCTGCGCCATTCTTTCCCGCTGTAAACCCGAGTCGTCGTACTCCACATGGCTGCCTCCGCCTCTGCCGACAGTCGCATGCCTCGTGGTGCGCGTTCTTAAATCAAAAGTCAACACGACGGTCCTGGGGTTCAACGCAGCTGTGCAGAACTAATTAGAAAGAGCTGGTAAATCATAGACGAGGCGATGAAGGTCACTTTTATTTCATCAAACATTTAATAAAAGACGGATAGGCAGTTTTAGTGCTTGGCTGCAGCTCAATTAAAACTGGACTTCCTGCTGCTGCCCCTCCTCCTAATAAAGCTTGGTTCCTTTGAATTAATATCAGACTGTTCTCTGAAGAGGGTTTGGCTTTCTGTGTGTCAGGGCGCAAGGCGAACATAACAGGGTTGGACGAGTTCACCACAGGTCGCCGTGCATCAGGAATGTCAGGCTGTGCCAATCCCACACATGTACACATGTATATAAGCCTCTTATACGCTACTTAAAGTATGTTTACGTCCAAACAGACGAGAAAAGCTACCAAACTACATTTCAGCCGCGTTCAGTCAATCTCTTACGACCTGTTCTGTTTTAGTACATTTATAAGTGAGAACGCTGAAGGATGAGGCGATGTTCTAGTGTCGAGTTGTCGGTTAGCGTCTTAAATAGCTCCCCACATGCATCAGTGAACCTTGGCAACCCATGATGGCGTCGCCGGTTCATGCCTTCAACTGGTCCTTGGTCAAGATCTGGATCCGCTGTGTGTTCTGAAACTTTTCCGGCAAGAACAAGCCTTAACTTTTCCAGCAATATGAGCTAGAGTAGAGGGCCAGCCTTAGATAGCTCCCCACATGACATGGCTCCACCAAGAACCACACCCAGTTTTGGTGCATTGTTCACACTATGATCAGTACAGAATGTACACTGAACGCCACAACATTGCAACCAACCGGCAAAGTGGATAACATTCAGGTTCTTCTGGAAAACCTGGATCCAGGCCACCTTCTTTTTCAACTGCTCCTTGGTCCAGTTCTGGATCCTCTGTGTGTTCTGACACTTTTCCGGCAAGAACAAGTATTAACCTTTGCAGCAGTAGAAGCTATAGAGTAGCGGGCCACCCTTCAATAGCTCCCCACATGCATCAGCGAGCCATGGCCACCCGTGACAGCGTCGCTGGTTCACACCTTTTCCTTCCTTGGACCAATTTAGATGGCCCCACCAAGAAGCACCCCCAGTTTTGGAGCATTCTTCACACTATGATCTTTGTAAAGTCAGTGAATTCCTTCCACTTTGCCATCCCACCTTGACTGTGAGGGACAAAATGTTCAAATGGTACCATGATAACCAAATAATCAGTCCCTTCAAGGAACAAGGACCAAAGGTCCTGAGACTGAGGAATGAATTACACATGCAGGAGTTGTGTGTCAGGAATTGGAGAGAGAGTTTAACATTCTAGTCTTCCTCGTCAGCCTCTTCATCACAGCAGCCTTTCCGCCCCCACTTTCAGCTACAAAATATACCGACTGGATGAGAGGCCTCTTTGTTTCGGGGCACCTCCTCCGACTTTGAGACCAACATGCAAACGTGAGGAGAGAAAAATGTCCCAAATGAAGACGGAGGAGGGATTTCACAAATGTACCGACCTCGGCAGGCAAACACACTGCTCCAATGTCAACTCCAGCAGCTGAGGACAATCACCGAGATCATATTAGACAATGAGGCTCTTGTCACCGCTCCTTCTGCAGACAATGATTGCTTTAGTCTGAGGGGTTTTTAAGAGGCAGCTGGGATAATAGTTGTTGAAGTGCTCCTACCAATACCAAAACACTATTTGTGCTTTTCATTAAGGAAAAACCCCTTCTTTTATCTCTGGATAGCCAATCTAATCTAATTTCCAATACCCTTGATTCAGCAATGTGCGCGCAGCCATATATTTTCCACTGACAGTACGTTTCTTAAAATGGGCTCTTATTTGCTGGGCGTTCCACTGAAAATTGTCAAACTGGTCCTTCTCCACTGACACGCAGGGAGGATGCAGAAAACAAACACCGTATCAACACACAAAACACACTTTATGACACCTTCCAGATACCAACTGGACAAGCAGTAACTTGTGAGCCAATGGCGAGCTCGTCAGGGTAATGGTCCGATTAAAAAGAATCCGACCTAAAAACAACAATGTCCAGCTGAGAGAAAGAGGGCGTGAAACTTCATCTATCAAAAAACAAGTTTTGCTTATGAAGAAATCCTAGATCAGGAAATTAAGACGTCTAAACTTTTGTTTTGGGAATCACTGGGTTAATCTTTCAGCCATCTGCCGCTTCTGTTAACAGGAACACTTCCTCACCTGCGACCCACACAGCTGTCCTTAAGCTCGCTCATTTCAAACACACAACACCAAGGTGCCAGAGTTTCAGCTTCAGTTTGAGTGTTCATTAGTATAGCGCCAAGTACAGCCCAGTGATAGCAAAAGTTACGGTTTCAAGTATTCAGATGGGCACATAAGAAATGACACTAAGTCGTTAAATTTTAACATTTTCTGAGAAACTGTTTGCACACAAACACCGCCTGAAGCCTTGGGTGTTTCAAGGCCTTCACTGTAGACACCTTTGCATCTGTCCTGATCCTGGGTGTCTCAATCTCCAGGCCCATCCAAGCTCAAAAGACAGCAGTCTGAATCGATTATTTTGATAGAGAACGATTCCTCTTTAGACATTTCTGGTAACTGTGACCCAGTTCACCAGGCTTTGAATTTCAGATCCTTCACATCTTCTCTCCATCCCTGACAAGAAACCATGTCCGCCTACATCCTGGCGAGCATTCATGCAGAGCAGTCGCAAAACAATTTTATTCTTCTGCGTGTAAATGGTTTCCATTTGCACTTTTTTTTCCAGAATGAAACCTAACAGGTTTTTGAGCACCATTATTATCTTCTCCCTACTTTTGATATAATCTGACAACTCCACTATGTAAACCTCTCAGTTAACTCTGCATCAGGCGTGAGGTTATCTGCTTCTCGACTAACACTCCTTAACCAAATATCCCTTTAGGTCTGAGCCGCTGCAATGTCACACTTGAAAGTATTACATACAGTTGTATTTAAACCAGATTTGTTGAAACCAAGTATAAACCAAGGCTAAAGCAATATGCCAGTTACAGAACAGACTCTACAGAGATGTCAGTCAACATAATACGAGGCTCTTCCGTCACTACTGACTCACGGGTATCACTCTTCAGTTATTCACTGGCTCATGTATGCCGTGAGTTCAGATGACACAGACCAGTGTAGCCATTCACACAATAGAAATAGAAATACAGCAGAATAAACACAATCCTGGTCAGATACCACACCGTTATGCTTGTTTCCTACTTTGCACTATGACGTACAGAGGAAAGAACCAATGCAACCATACCTGTTCCCTACTCTGTACAGTACAACATCTGTAACAGGTAATACTCTCTACATAAAAGGCCAGAGTAAGGAACATGCATAACCATGTTGATTCCCTATTCTGTACTGTAAAAGTAGAACAGGAAATGAAACTGTGCTGTCTTAGCTACATATGGGAGAAATATTTAGAAAGTACAGAGTACAGATAAATGCTCAAATTACATTCTTACTTTGATTCACTTCTCAGAACTATAAAGTACACAGTAGGGAACCGACGTAACCACACTGATTCCATAATCTGTACTGTACAATATACACACATCTATACATTTTTAACACAATATAAAATGCCAATTCATATTGTTACTTTGGTTCCCTGCTCAGAATGATAAAGAACAGAGTAGGGAGCTGACGTTCACCACGCTGGTTTTCCTAGTCTGTACTGTACAATATAAAAACATCAACACATAATATAAAAGGCAAATTCTCATTGTTGATTTTCGTTCCCTGCTCAATGCAAAGTAGGGAACGAACGTAGCCACGCTGCCTCAATACGATGTACTATACAGTGTACACTCATCTACACATTTATAACGTAACGTAAAAGGCAAATTCTCATCGTTGATTTGGTTCCCTGCTCAGAACTACAAAATGCGAAATAGGGAACGAACGTAGCCACGCTGCCTCAATACTCTGTACTGTACAGTATACACATATCTACACATTTATAACGTAACATAAAAGACACATGCTCATCGTTGCTTTGGTTCCCTGCAGAACTACAAAATGCGAAATAGGGAACGAACGTACCACGCAGCCTCGCTACTCTGTACTGTACAACACTGTAGTAACTGGAAAAGAGGAAATACTAAACACAAAAGGGCAATTCATATTTAACACCTGCTCCGTTTCTGCGAAGAAGGCACCGAAAATAAATCATAAACATCAAATAAAGCCAAATCAGGTATGTGTTTATAAAGCATTGTTGTAAAATACGTCTGTGATGCTGACACTCAGTGCTGTATATAATTATTAGTAGTAGTAACCACAAACAGCCGGGTGTATTTTTACGACCCAGTTGACGGTAAAATAGAGGAATAGTTCCCTCTTAAAACGATAATAATATTATAACAGTCGGTGTACCGGCTGCTGCACGTTGCTGTTAGCTAACATGTAGAAATGCGACATACTCACATTGGATGGGAGAAAAAGGAGCAGTTGGTCACTGTGTTTTCATAATGTTCCCACGGTTACTACAAGCACTTAAGCTGTCCAGACGGTCCTGAATCTGTTGTCCTTCGGGGGGGCTGATTGCTAGTTATATGTATATGTCGCCCATACACGTGGCGGGAATGTGCACCTATTCGCCATGTCTGCCGACAATGAGGCAGGTTCAATCGTTGTTGTGACGCACACCAATGAAAGAGCAGAAGGAGGAGGAAGAGGAAGCGGGTATCACCAGTAAATGAGTACATCAACTATGTCTTCATCCCATAAGCGCATGCTGAAAATCTGTGTTATCGCCGTGCTTAACATGTTTTGCGTAAAGAATGCTCCGATGTCGCGCTACCCGTGAACGCAACGAGCAACTCAGCGCTGTACGTAGTTTTTTTTTTTCGCAGTCATGAGCAGTTCGGCTCTTTTCTGAGAGCTGCCTCTTTAGCCACGGCTCCTACAGAAGAGCCGTTTCTTTCGGGTCCAGAGCGGTTCTATTTGTTGTCATTTATAGCCTAATATTTTAGCCGAGTACAGCAAATAGGTTGTGAGTTGATTTTGAGTCCCTTTTTGCATTCAGTGTTTTTATGAGAAGCCTAATAAAGCTGTTCTGATTCAAAAATGTTCTTTTTTTTATATATTTCAATAAAACTTTAATTGCATAAACAAATGGACAAAACACTGCAATCAAGTCCACACAACAAAAAACAGAACCAAACTCTGTACACAAACAGTATTAATGTCCTTAGTGAATATTTGCGAAAACTGAGAAAATTCATATACCTCAGCTTTGACGGGCAGATGCTGCTGTCTGCTGTCTGCTGTCTTTTACGGAAAAAATAGTGGGGAGTTGGCTCTCACTCACAATCTTAGGAATGTCTTCATCCTGAATGCATGTTGAAAAGCAGTGATTTTGCCATATTTACATATTTTGCAAAAGGAATGCTCCGATGTCGAACTTCCCGTGAACACACCAAGCAACTCAGTGCTGCAGCTAGTTTTTCCTAGTCATGGGAAGTCCAGCTCTTTTCTGAGAGCTGTCTCTTTTGCCACGGTTCCCAAAAAAGAGTCGTCTCTTTTGGCTCCAGAACGGCTCTTTATTTGTTGTCTTTATAGCCTAATATTTTAGCCCGAGCACAGTAAATACGTATGGTTTGTGAGATGATAAGCCCTTTTTTTTGCATTCAATGTTTTTATGAGAAACCTAATAATTGTCTCGTTTTGTGCCATTAATTATTCTGTTACGAAAGCATTCTTTGCTTGTTTAATATTTCAATAAAACTTTAACTGTGCTTTACTTAATTTCAATAAAACTTTAACAAATGAGCAAAACAAAACACTGCAATCAAATCCACACAAGCAAAAACATAACCAAACTCAGTACACAAACAGTATAAATGTCCTTAGTGATTATTTGCGAAAATTGATAAAATTGATAAAACTTTAATTAAATCAGACACCTCAGCTGACAAGGTGATGCAATTTCTTCCCTCCATATCTGCCCCGTTGACTGCCGTTTATTGTCTTACTCGGTCAGCCACAGTCCCCCTAACTGCATTCACGTAATTGTATGATCCTAAGTCGTCAAAGGCAAAAGGAAAAATAGTGGGGAGCCGGCTCTCGTTCGATGGGAGTCGTCTCTTCTCTTCTGATTCACTACCAAACATCGGCTCTTAGAGTTGGATCGTTCGAGCATGACACATCGCCGATACACCCCATGTGGAGGACATCAGCCATGTCTTCATCCTGAACACAAGGTGAAAAGCAGAGATATTTCCGTGTTTACATATTTTGTCCGATGCACCGTAGCACAGAGTACTGCAGTTAGTTTTTTGTGGGTTTTCTGAAATGTAGGGTTATAGGACAAATAAATTATAGAAACCAGATGCAGCTTGGAAATGCAACATGTCGTGGGTTTGAAGAAATTAAGCTTACATGAGTTCAGCATCTGTGTTGCTGTCAGTGCATCAAATCTGTGGCCTAATTTCAACAGTTCAGTTAAATCAGTCGTGTTATCTGGTGTTCAATAAAGTCTCCTCTGGATGTTGCAAAACCTTTTGTTTTTAACTTTGGGGATTTTTATTTTCATTTTTGCAATGTCCTGAAGGGAAGGAAGTGAGATGTAGATAATCTTTTTTGCTGTCCTCACCATTCTCTGAACCAAAGTGCAGCTGACAAATCCCTATGATGCTTCCTTCTTCAACTGGGACTGGTGGCAAAACATTATTCTGATAATTTATCAGCTTCATCCCAGCTTTGCTCAGAATACCCACCCGCTCCGTTGTGTGCAGGACATTGTCACGTGTGTTTCAACTTTACTCAGACGACCAGAAAGATAAACTTGTCTGTTAGTCTATTTGTATGAAGCGCTTTATGCAAGTTTGCAGGCATCTTGTCGGGTACTGCCGCAGTATTTGCATGAATGACTGCATTTGCTTGAATTTCGTCGTAGATGTTGCAATGCTGCTGTTTCCAAGAAAAAGGGAAGGGCACCCTAAAGAAATAAGGTCACACGTCTCCATTTCCTCTTATTGACGAACCAAAAGAGCAGCTGAATGTTTACCACTGCTATTTTATTTAGAAAGAAAGAAACATTTTATAAACTAAAAGTCATATATATTTTGTATAATTTTGCTTTGGAATCACAGAGGTTCATACTCATAACAACAACAAAACCTAACCCGAGGTCATATCTCCTGCTGGTGATGTCCGCTTTACACATTTACTGTACTTTCCTGCCCTCTGCTGGTTCAGTCTATTAATTGAACTTTGAGCATCAGTGTGAACTGCGTCAAATGGGGCGTTTCTAAAGACTGACAGTATTTTGCAGGATTTACGACGCCAGCTTTAGGGGGATTAGTCCTGTGTCTGTGTCGGACACGTTCCAGATAATGAAAATCAGCTGGCAAATCTGTAACTCTGTACAATAATAAGAGTTTACTGTTACCACTGGGCCCCTACACTGCAGCATATCAAAAAATGATAAATAAAACAGAGAAAACGCCTCCTGATCGGGTTGAATGTTTGCACCGTATCCCTGGAAAGAGCCAAGAACACAATAAACAGACAAATAAACGACTAGCTATATAAACGTATGTGCATTAAGCAACGTTTTAGAAGCAGTGGGCCGCAAGATGATGCTGAAAAAAAGGCTTAATTTTAAGTGTGACACGCACTGAAGCTACCAATCATCTTATGCACACACACACACACAACAAACAGCACTGTTCATGGTTATGAAACGACAGTAGGTGGCTGATATCGACCCAAATGATGTAGGTTGTAAGTTAATTGCACGTGGAGTGATCACAAGTGTGGAGATGCATTTTGAGTTGACTTAGAGCTGTCCCTTTGTGATCATATCTCACAGGATGCACGTTAATACCATCTATGTACGGGGCCACAGTGTCCTAATCTGTCCCTGTGATCTGCTGGCTTGTGTTTTTTCCACGCCGTGTTGTGGAGGCCTTTTCGAGTTTCCTGCTTGTTAGAGTGTTTAGATCTCTTGAAATACATTGTCAACCCCCATTTTTTTGCGATGACGAGGTCCACCTTTGGACCAGACGTTGGACATCCTCCTTGTAGTTATCTTCTCTTTGTCACTATCAGCAAAGTTCACTATAAGTCAATACAATCACAGGAGGAAGTTGTTCGGGGCTTTAGGAAACGTAATTGACACAGCATCATCTGTAGATCTGTACGCTAGGTTAGCAAACTCGCGCGTCATTGTAATCGCAGTTAAGCCCAATCTAGGCTACGGGATGAATTTGCAAAATTACATGTTTGAAGTTGTCATTGTGGGTTATTATGCTAGTAATATTGTGGCTAGCTACCACCGCTGCATCTCTGACCTAAAAGCAGACTGCTATGTTCACAACTCTTGCTAAAATAGACTCCACCCCCCCCCCCCCCCCCCCCAGTGGACAGCAGCAACTTTTATTGAAAAATTGCAGTGAATGTCTCCTATGTAATTTATTGAAATAGGTTAGATTATGCATTAAGTTTGTTAACACCAAAGTGCGCAAATAAAAATCATTGCTAGAACCATGGAGAGTTTCACATCTGCTGTAAACCCAACAGAACACACAGTTTGTTTATGACTGTGGTTATCAAATCTCGCTGCCAAATGTGTTTGTAGCTTCAACTCTTGTGGCGTATTAGCAACGCACAAATGTGTCAATACACATATTCTGACATTACGCTGCTTCCTTTACACGTGGTTTAATCTGAGGTGCGGTTAGGTGAGACATGCGGTTCTAGGTGCTTCAAAATGTGCAAGCGGAGCTGCTGCTTAGTTCAACTGTAAACCTGCACTGCTGGAAATGGTACGCAACAACCACTGGATGGCAGCAAAAGCTGGATTTCAATCATAATTCGAACCCATAGCCACATTAGACAGTTTAAAAACAAGGCCAATTTAGATTTCGAAAGAACCCTAAAAAAAATTGCTGAATTGTGTCCGCAATCTCTACTCTGGTTTCTCACTTTCGAAGCCATGTCAAATCTAAATCCAAATGAGGATTTGCCTCAAACTGGAAAGCAGAACTGCCTATGAGAACTTAAAGACAGATGCAAAATGGTATACTGTTTTTCTCCCCGCACTGCCAGCATGCAAGAAGCAACTTAAAGTAGCTGTAGTCTGAAAGAGCACAGGGTGGAAGTGGTAGGTGGAAGATCTGATAGCATTTACCTTGCTCTATGACTCACCGTCAAGAAAACGACTACTTGGGATTAACGGTGACTAATTTTAACCCTAATTAATGTTTCCTGACTGATATGTCCAAATGTCATGTTACGGTTTTATGAACTGATGTATCATGGACTGACGAGTAGTCTAGTATAGAAAAGACAAATTGATAAAGAAAAGAATTTTAGTAGACGTGTTTGTGGTGAGTTACAAGTTGGTCTTTTAAAATTCATGCAAATCAAATTATTTGTGAATATATGTATTTAAAGGGAGCTCAAAGTTCAGTTCATTAATATGCAACAGTGAACACTAAGAAAGATGAACCACAATTTTAATGTAATCAGGCACCCATTTGAAATTACAGTGGGAGTCAATGGGCTTTAGATAAACTGTAAAGTGTAATAATGATACTGAAAAGTGATCACTGTCACTGTACACCTCCTCCCACAAAGTTTTCGGGACTTTAACTTTTCCTTGCTGTGAACACTACGTCAAACACATGATTTAGCCAATATTTAGGCTCTTATTTTATTCGGATCTGGGGTACGTAATGTACGTGCTGGGACAAACTAAACCGTAGACGTCAATACATTATTATTTGCTGTGAACTCAGGCAAATTCAGTTGTTTTGCATACTTATATAGCCAGTTAAACTACATGATAGACTCTATGTGTACGTAACTACATGTTATCAATGTGCAGCATTAGTGCAATGTGCTTTCTCTACTGGAAATACACGCAAGGTTAAATTATGATGGGAGTAAATGGGCCAGCAAATTGTTATGTATTAAATTAGAAGATGAGAGTCTAGTAGTAATTTTGAATTTGGTTTCCATAGACTTCAATTCATTACATACTACAACTTATAGCGGCTCATTAACTGTACATCATCAATCATAGTGACATTCTGCAGCTTTAAGTATTTTAAAGTATGAATGGATTTTCTTTTCACTGCAAGCATGTGCCAAGTTATGTTCATAATGGAAGTTAACGGAAGTGCAGCGTGTTGTTAAATTCATATTAACACGCAAACTGTGTACACACCCATAGCTGCAGACAAACAGAAAACAGTTTGTGTCGTGGAATGTCTTCAAATGTCTTTTCAAATCTATTTCACTTGACTCAGTGTGAGTCATGATAATGGATTTCAATGGCAAAACCAACAACAACAAACAATTGCACACAAATTGACGTATGAATTGTTAAAACCACAGGATATGAATCAAGTCCAGATACAGATATAGGCAGATATGGATGTTTGTGTGGTTACGTGAGAATGCACGACAGCAGTATGATTACTGGTTCACAAATGCCACACTGACTGTGTTAGCTTAACTAATTACGTATGTTCAACAAGACCTTTAGTCTTAAATCAAAAGCTGTGTGGAGAATTCAAAGATAAGTGCGTGAATTAGCAGCTGTGCATGTTCATTTGTTTAGTTTAGTTTAGGCTTGGTAAAGGGCTATGTCAGTGTGAAGACTGAAGATTTAGTGGTCTGTGGTTGAGGGTCTTCCTGTTTTTGTACATCATGACGCTGACAGTCCAAAGCAGAGCACAAGGCCACTTCCGTTTGGCAGGCCTGAAAGAAGTGTAGGACATGATGCAGGGTGACTGTAGCCACTCCACAGGGCGTCTGTAGATAAAGTAGCCTGTATAATAGGCAATAAAAATACCTCGGCTCTTTGTTGTTTTTGTTAAAATTATGTCATAAATGGTTCATTGACACTAATAGTTCCCTACGCTGCTAAACAACCTCCCCTGAGACAGAATCTCACTGCCTTATTCATTTTTTGGCTTTACTATGAAGAAACACACACCAGTGGATCTAATAATTCTATTAAATGGTCACTTATTCTATGAAATCTGTTAAAAATGTATGGAAATACAGCAGCCTTTTATACTGTGCGTCTTTTTTAACCTATCTTAGCTAGCTGTGTTGGTATTATTAGCAGAGTGTACAATCTTTATGCTTATATATTTTTTTAACGGAAATGGAAAGACTATGTATTAAAATAAATGTATTACACAGTTACTGATTACATGTTGTGACTGAAACAATAAAACATTAATAAAGAGTCATTCAAGTCACCATGTGGTATGTAACATAAAAGGATGTCTGGGGATGGCTACCAGTTCTTGGAAGCCTTAGCCTCTCTTAGCTAGTTGTTTTCGGTTTTATTAGCATTTTATGCTTATAAAATTATAATTGCCTATCACACATTGAATTTGGAAGAAATAATTCACGTACCCCAGGGGTTTCCTTAGGTGAACCTGTGGAAGGATCATTAACATCTGGCACAATCAAGCATTACAAATTACTCTATTCTTCTTTTTTGTGGCAAAGAGTAACACTGCCGCAAAAAGTTTAAAGGTTCACTGTGACACATGTGTTTACAACAAACTAATTCTTTTACTTTTTGGCCATTTGCAGGCAGTGTTACCAGCTGTAAATACAATAAACGGTGCCTTTTTAGCCTGTCTTAGCTAGCTGTGTTGGTATTACTAACAGAGTTTTTATTTTTTGTTTTAAACAGAAATGGGAGATGAAATGGCAAAGATTATGTATTAAAAGAAATGTATTACTCAGTTACTGATTAAATGTTGTTACTGAAATAATAAAGCATGAATGAAGAGTCATTCAAGTCACCATGTGGTATGTAACATAAAAGGATCTCTGGGGATGGCTACCAGTTCTTGGAAACTTTAGCCTCTCTTAGCTAGTTGTTTCTATATAATGAGCACATTATGCTGGATTATAATTGCCAACCACACATTGAATTTGGAAGAAATAATGCACATAATCCAGCGGCTTTTGGAGGTGAACCTGCAGAAGGATCATTAACGATCTGGCGCAATTAAGCATTAAAAATTACTCCATTGTCCTTGTTTTTGTGGCAAACATTTACACTGCCTTCGTTGGTTTCCTTGTGAACATACAGTTCCAGTAGATTTTATTACACCTCCCTGAAGGGCCCCAACACATGACACAACTCTGCACACCATATCCAGTTACATGCCGCGTGCATGACTCATACAGGTAACAGAGTATGACAACAGTGCCCAACTCAGTTTTCCTTGCCCCTAGAGCCCCTAATAGGCTTTAAAGGGCGCCAGTCGACTTGCTTGTTAGTTTAGCTAGAAAGCTGAAAGAATGTAAATAAGCTAGAAGTTAAATATTAACACTTAATAACCAGTCAACTTAGATACTTTATGAAATACACAGGGTTATGTAGTGTTATCTAACTGACTCAAGAGCTAATAGCTTTATTTTGCTAATGCAATTGGTAGCGCTTGACCCTTTAGCTCAGGGGTGCCAAACATACAGCCCGAGAGCCAAAAACCGGCCCGCCAAAGTGTGACATATTAGGAGTTGTAATTATTAATGGGTATTATGCTAGTAACTTTTACGAAAACCGACTGCACCCCTGGTGGACACTTTAGGAATAGCAGCAACTTTTAGTGAAAAATTGCAATTTTTTTAAATGCCTCCTATGTTATTTTCTTACTTTACAGATTAATACCCAGAGTTTAGCCAACCTCTGTGCATTATTACCTTCTCCTCCAATATTGTTTGGAAACCTCAATCCAGTTATTATCTGTCAGTGCCCTAACTGCTGCTGTTAGCATGATTTCAGCTCCCGTCTCCAGCCGTGCTGCAGCCGTTACGTTCAACAGTAGCTGTGAACTTTGCCATAATGAGGTTTTTTTGCCTGATAACAAATGTAAAGATGCAAGCTGTAAAAATGAACAGAGCTGCGAGGTGCAGAAGGGATTCACTGTATTTTGGCTGACTGCTTGGCATGTCGGTACACAAAAGGCCATTTGGTGGGTACGCTGCTCGATTACACCTCCACCTCCTCTGGTCTGTGTGAAACTGAGCTTACATATTCAGCATTTCCCTCTGAGTGTGACTGTATCACTGTGTGATACTATCTGAACCGTAATTAGCACAGAGAGAGGTCTGGGGAGCCTCACTTCACGCATCCTGCTTGACAAGATCTCCATTGAACCACAGTAAACAAACAAACTTCCATCCTTAATCTTCTGATTTTAACTATCTGCATTTTAAGCATTCTCAAAAGAAACACCTCTTGCTGTAATACGTGGATTTGAAATTACAACGTCAAGCGTCACGCTAGACGAGGGGAGGACATAACTGAAGTGATGATTGAAGACAACCTGTATCTGCCCTCAGCTCATCTGGAGGGGAAGGAGCAGCAGCTGTGGTTTCATGCCTTTGTCTTCAAACATATTTTAAAAAAACAAAAAACTTAAACTGGCATCTAGGCTCCTGCTTTGTGCATGTCAGACGTGAGGACTATTAAAGTCGTATTCAACGGTGGTCTAAGACAGAATGAAGCGTCTCCTGAGCAGTTTCCTACTCGCATTCGCTTACTGTGCCGTCACATGTCGCAGTAAGTAAAATCATGTTCACCAATGTTTTTAATGATTTACAGATTGGAATTAATATCAGAAAGGACCATTATTAATCAAATGTTGAGTTTATGTCGTGATATTCAAAGTAATCTTGGAAAAAACTACGATGAAAACGATAAAACTACAGAAATTGTCAGCTGAGTTTGGGTTTCTTTGTCAATGTTCATACCGGAAGTTTGAACACTTGTTTTTTTTTTCTTTTTCTAAATAATAAATTATTAAAAATCATCATGCTGAAACAACAGCTTTGCAAAGGTTTTTCTTTTTTCTTCCTTCCTATTTTGTTTTGTACATAAAGTTTGTCTGCATTGTTTAAAAGAAGCTTCAAACATCAGTGAAGGCATGGTTAGCGACTAGCTGGAGGACGTGGTGGAGTTCAAACAGCTGAAAAGAGAGTGAATAGCTTTGATAACAGCATGCATTCACTGTAGCAAGAGCTTCTGCAATGTCACAAGATTTATTTCCATCCAGTGTTGCATTCATTTTTTGCCAAGATCTTGTATTGATGATGGAAGCGAGTCTGACCTCCAGCACATCAATGGGCTTGAAGGGGAATTACTGTTTTTACAACCTGGACCTTATTTCTAGCATAAAATACAATCGTTCACTCACTCATATAACTTTGGTGTCATTTGGAGTCGTTCGAATGATATTTAGATCTGCATATATCCATATAGTGGGAGCACTGAAATGTAGCCTCTAAATAATACATTATCTGCCACGAAACTTGTTCATTTCACAAATATTTTGTTATGATACGCTACATTATGACCACCTTCCTAATGTGTCCCTTGTTGTCACCAAAACAGTTGTGACTCATCAGAGAAGAGACGTGGGCCTTCTGAGGGTGTTAGTGGTGGGCCTTTGAGGTTAGGGGCCTCTGTGGATCAATTTGGGATCTAGTGAATTTGGAGGCCAGGTCAACACCTTTTTTTTTTTAGTTGCTCCTAAACTGTTTTTCTTTGTGTCATTGCTATGGGGTGGGGGTGTCTGGTCTGGTCTAGGTGGGTGCTACATGTCTAAGTAACATCCACATGAATGAATGCCAGGTCCTAAAGTTTCTTAGCAGAATTGTCAAAAGATGGTCAATGTTATTTACTTCTCCTGATCATAATGTTATGCCTGATCGATGTATGTCATATACAGTGAATGGTTACACTGTGAGTCTCTTTCCAGGTGCTTCATCAGACAAACTAGTTGTGACCCAGACTCCTGATGTTTCTGCTAAAGAGGGGGAGATGGTAGAGATCACCTGCTGTTGGACAGAGAACAGTGAAAGAGTTCGTGTGAGCTGGATGAAAAGTCAAACAGGAAACAAGGAAGATCTTAACATGAAGAATCAATCTGAAGTGTTTCAGAAAAAGGAGGAAAATAATTGTTCATCTTTGATCTTTCCAAATATCTCAAGAGAAGATGCAGGCACATACATCTGCAGGGTTACTATAGAGATACCAGTTTTAACTGTAGAGCTTATGGAAACGGTACAGTCATCACAGTTACATCCAAGGAGAAAACATCTGACAAGACAACTGGAGACAAAGTTAGAGACACATCTGGAGACAAAGCTAGAGAAACAGCTAGAGACAAAGCTAGAGAAACAGCTGGAGACACAGCGAGAGACAAAGCTAGAGAAACAGCTAGAGACGCAGCTAGAGACACAGCTGGAGACACAGCGAGAGACGCAGCTGGAGACACAGTAAGAGGTAAGTGATTAAAGATCCAAATATTGTTTGAACATAAGATCCCAAAACACAACCACCGTCCCTCTGAACATATGTCACAGGAAGATGCATCAGATCCATCTTTTTCTCAAGTCAAACTTTAATTCTGGCCAGTGCTTTGTTATTTTCATTCAGCTAATTCTTGTCAGACGTTTTGTTAAAACTGGTTCTGATGACCTTCCCTGTGTCCCTGATCAGATTTCTCCTCAGGTCCTCACCAGGATGAAGTGCTCATTCATCTCCTGAGGTCCCTGCCCATCCTCACCCTCATCCTGGCCTTCTTCATCCTCTACTATTTAGGGACTAAAGCTCAGAAACAAGCACTAGGTACAGTTCAAACCTATCTCCATTCAGATGTTGACCCATCCAGATCACAACCAGGCACTGATGTAATAAAAACTGCAAATAAGAGCATTAAAATGTTCAGTTAAGGTGAACTTCTTCTCCTCCTTCATCTCCTCTTCCTTTGCTAATTCATTAAACCTGGCGGCAGGCTGTTTTTGCCCCAAAGGCCACATGTTTGACCCCCCCGATCGAGAGTATCAGAGTATGTGCTCCACTCAAACAGGCCCATCTGATTGGTGTTATGTTTTCAGCTGCTCCAGGAAATGAACCAACTTCAGCCCAAAGACGAGAGGAAGACCAAGAGGAAGAAGAGGAGAGAGAAGAGAGAGTGACAGAAGCAGCAGACGAACCAGCTGAAGCACGTGAAGGAAACAATGAGACGATATAATCCAGACGAGGATACAGACTCTCATTAATTCCTTAATATCAATCAGGATTACTGCATTTTGAATACTTGTTGAAATATTTCTGATGAATAAAAATACGTCCTCATGGTCTGTCGGCTTTCTGTGTGTCTTGTTTTAAAGGAAATGGTGAATGCTGTAATAACACTTACCAAGTTTCGGTGTAGAACTCTCCAGGTTCACTCAAGTGCATCCAAAGCTGTTGAAGCATCTCCAAGACCGTAACCAAACACAACAACACCAAGAAACATCAAGGCAAGAGGAAAACCAGACTGGAATCTGAGGGTAGACTTAGGCAAGCGACTTAGAGAGAGTCCGGCACTCTCCGGAACAGGAGGCACGGGGGAGGCCGGCCTGGGAGTCGGAGCAGATCATTGGAGGTTGGCTGGCCGATGGTCAGCAGGCCGGGGGACCACCACCGCATGGCTGGACACAAGGTGAAACCAATGATCTAATCAACACAGAAACACAAGGAGTAAAAACAGGAAATCAGAAACCCAACAAAGTAAAACAGGGAGACTCGAAACATGAACAAAACTCCAAACGTGAACACAGAAAACCCAGGAACAGAACCATCACAGTACCCCCTCCTCAAGGGACGGATTCCAGACGTCCCAACAAAAAACACAAAAAAAATAAATCCGGAATCCAAACTCAACAGAGAGGGCGGAGGGGAGGTGGAAGGCGGCAACCAGAGAGGCCGGGAGGTCGAGCAGACATGGCCGAGAGTTCAGGGGACGGACCGGGAGGAAGAGTAGGAAGAGGAGCAGGAACAGGAGCCGTGGTCCGAGCCACCTCGAGAACCAGGGAAGAGGCGACCCTCGGAGTCGGGACACGAGCCAGAACAGGAGACAGAGCGGAGGCTGACCTGGGAACCGGAGCAGGAGCCAAGTGGGAGTCTGACCTGGGAGCAGGAGCAGGAGCCACGGGGGAGACCGGCCTGGGAGCCAGAACAGATCACTGGAGGTTGGCTAGAAGATGGTCAGGAGGCTGGGGAACCACCACCGCATGGCTGGCAGACCGTTGTAGCAGAGGCTGCCGGCCTGCAGACCTGCCTCCGTGGCGACCATGAGGACCTGACCTCCCTGTAGGGCCCTCATGGCCAAACGTGTGCCAGAAAATCATGGCAAAAACTCTGGGATGAGCCATGGTTTGTACTCCAGCTTTAGTTCAAAATAATAATGAAGTACTCGCCTTTTATCCTCCTCGTTGAAAGGGGTATAGTCCGCTGGGTGCATTGCTGGTCGCGTCACACAGAAACACAAGAAGCAAAACAGGAAATCAAAAACTCAACAAAGTAAAACAGGAAACAGGGAGACACGAAACATGAACAAAACTCAAAACGAGAACCCAGAAAACCCAGGAACAGAACCATCACAAGTGAACCACAATAAACAAAAGAAACTAAACCCATCCTTAATGTTCTGATTTTAACTATCTGCATTTTAAGCGTTCTCAAAAGAAACACCTCTTGCTGTAATACGTGGACTTGAAATCACGACGTCAAGCGTCACGCTAGACGAGGGGAGGACATAACTGAAGAGATTACTGAATACAACCTGTATCTGCCCTCAGCTCATCTGGAGGGGAAGGAGCAGCAGCTGTGGTTTCATGCCTTTGTCTTCAAACATATTTAAGAAAAAAACAAACTTAAACTGGCATCTAGGCTCCTGCTTTGTGCATGTCAGACGTGAGGACCATTAAAGTCGTATTCAACGGTCGGCTAAGACACAATGAAGCGTCTCCTGAGCAGTTTCCTACTCGCATTCGCTTACTGTGCCGTCACATGTCGCAGTAAGTAAAATCATGTTCACTGATGATTTTAATGATTTACAGATTGGAATTAATATCAAAAAGGATCATGATTAATCAAATGTTGACTTTATGTCGTGATATTCAAAGTAATCTTGGAGAAAACTACGATGAAAACGATAAAACTACAGAAATTGTCAGCTGAGTTTGGGTTTCTTTGTCAATGTTCATACCGGAAGTTTGCACAGTTGTTTTTTTGTTTTCTTTTTCTAAATAATAAATCATTAAAAATCATCTTGCTGAAACAACAGCTTTGCAAAGGTTTTTCTTTTTTCTTCCTTCCTATTTTGTTTTGTACGGAAAGTTTGTCTGCATTGTTTAAAAGAAGCTTCAAACATCAGTGAAGGCATGGTTAGCGACTAGCTGGAGGACGTGGTGGAGTTCAAACAGCTGAAAAGAGATTGAACAGACAGATCTAATTTCCAGACAAACACTTCCATTGGCAAAAAGACACTCTAATACTTCGTTGAACCGCCTTTAGCTTTGATTATAGGATGCATTCACTGTAGCATGAGCTTCTGCAATGTCACAAGATTTACTTCCATCTAGTGTTGCATAAAATGTTCACCAAGATCTTGTATTGATGGGAGAGTCTGACCTCTAGCACATCACCTGGACCTTATTTCTGGCATAAAATCCAATCGTTCACTCACTCATATAACTTTGGTGACATTTGGAGTTGTTCGAATCATATTTAGATCTGTGTATATCCATATAGTGGGAGAGAATGAGGCACCAAAACACAGCCTCTAAATAACATTATCTGCCATGAAACTCATTAATTTCACCAATATTTTGTTATGATACATTGGTGACATTAGCAGAACAATGAATTGTCACAAGATGATCAATGTTATTTAGTTCTCGTGGTCATAATGTCATGCCTGATCAGTGTTTGTGAATGGTAACACTGTGTGTCTCTTTCCAGGTGCTTCATCAGACAAACTAGTTGTGACCCAGACTCCTGATGTTTCTGCTAAAGAAGGGGAGATGGTAGAGATCACCTGCTGTTGGACAGAGAACAATGAAAGAGTTCGTGTGAACTGGATGAAAAGTCAAACAGGAAACAAAGAAGATCTCAACATGAAGAATCAATCTGAACTGTTTCAGAAAAAGGAGGAAAATAAATGTTCATCTCTGACCTTTCCAAATATCTCAAGAGAAGATGCAGGCACATACATCTGCAGGGTTACTATGGAGATACCAGTTTTAACTGTAGCTCATGGAAACGGTACAGTCATCACAGTTACATCCAAAAATGAAACATCTGACAAGACAACTGGAGACAAAGTTGGAGGTAAGTGATTAAACATTAAAATATTGTATGAACATAAGAAAAAACACTTTCCCTCTGAGTAAATCAATCTTTGTGTTCCTCAGGTCCTCACCAGGATGAAGTGCTCATTCATCTCCTGAGGTGCCTGCCCATCCTTACCCTCATCCTGATCTTCTTCATCCTCTACTATAAAGCCCACAGACAAGCACTAGGTACAGTTTAAACCTATCTCCATTCAGATGTTGACCCATCCAGATCACAACCAGGCACTGAAGTAATAAAAACAAACTTTAAGCGCAAATCAGAGCATTATGAAAAGCTTCAGTGAAGGTGAACTTCTTCTTCTCCTACCTCTGCTCCAGAAGTATGTGCTCCACTCAAACAGGCCCTGATCTGATTGGTGTTATGTTTTCAGCTGCTCCAGGAAATGAACCAACTTCAGCCCAAAGATGAGATGAAGAACAAGAGCAAGAAGAGGAGAGAGAAGAGAGAGTGACAGAAGAAGCAGATGAACCAGCTGAAGAACGTGAAGGAAACAATGAGACGATATAATCCAGACGAGGATACAGACTCTCATTGATTCCTTAATATCAATCAGGATTACTGCATTTTGAATACTTTTTGAAATACTTCTGATGAATAAAAATACGTCCTCATGGTCTGTCGGCTTTCTGTGTGTCTTGTTTCAAAGGAAATGGTGAATGCTGTAATAACACTTACCAAGTTTCAGTATAGAACTCTCCAGGTTCACTCAAGCGCATCCAAAGCTGTTGAAGCCATCTCCAAGACCGTAGCCAACCACAACAACACCAAGAAACATCAAGGCAAGAGGAAAATCAGACTGGGATCTGAGGGTAGACTTAGGCTCTTCAAGGTAAGTTCTACTCATAGACAGTTTCATGGGAAGTCCTCTTTGAGTAGGCGAAGGAGCGGGAGCGACCTAAGTACCAGGAGCTGGTGGAGCAATGTCAAGGAAGAGGCTGGAGGGCACGCTATGAGCCCACTGAAGTGGGGCGTAGAGGCTTTGCTGGCCGCTCATTGTGCAGAGTTTTGCTGCTGGGTCACCTGAAGGAGGACGTATGATGTTGAAAGACCCAAAACGTTTGATGGTCTCAGGCTCATCACTGATGATGTGTCCTAGAGCATCCTAAGATGAATCCTTCAGAAAGCTAAGGAAACCTTGGGTCCTTTGGTTGGCCATCTAAACATAGCTGCATTAGTTATGTTGATCAGTAGTTGTCGGGGTATTGTATCTGCTGGTTTGGTGCTGGGCCTTTAGCGTAATGTGAATTCGTCATAAGGATCACGGCACCAAAGAAGAAGAAGGATGTAAAAAGGTGAACTGTAAGGATGTCAGAAATGCTTCATTTCCTGTGGGCACTGACACACGTTGCTTTTTTGTGGCTACGGTGCTTGCTCACGCCTCTTCTTTTTTCTCAGCTAAACAGCGGTCGACCGACGTCACAATGAAGAAAACGCTTGCTACTTGGTCTACTTGTCACGCTAGATGAGGGGAGGACTTAACTGAAGCGATGATTGAAGAAAACCCGTAGCTGCCCTCGATTCATCTGGAGGGGAAGGAACAGCAGCTGTGGTTTTACGCCTTTGTCTTCAAACATAATTTAAGAAAAACAACAAAAACACTTAGACGATGCCCTGGCATCTAGGCTCCTGCTTTGTGCATGTCAGGCGTGAGCTCCATTAAAGTCGTATGCAGCAGTCGGCTGAGAGAGGATGAAGCGTCTCCCGAGTAGGCTGCTACTCGCATTCGCTTACTGTGTCGTCACATGTCGGAGTAAGTAAAATCGTGTTCACCAATGTATTTAACGATTTGTAGACTGGAATTAATATCAAAAAGGATCATTATTAATCAAATGTTGACTTTATGTAGTGATATTCAAAGTAACTTTAGCGAAAGCTAAGATGAAAATGATAAAAATACAGAAGAAATGTAACGTAAGCTGAGTTTGGATTTCTTTGTCAGTGTTTATACCAGAAATTTGCGTTTTTTTTTTTTTAGAAAAGAAATAAAAACTTATTAAAAACCACCATGCTGAGTATGAAACAGCAGCTTTGTACAGAAGATTCGTCTGCAATGGTCAATAAAAGGTTTAAAGATTAGTAAAGACGTGGTTAGCGACTAGCTGGAGGATGTGGCAGAGAAACAATTATTCATTTTGAAGATGACAATGTTACGTTCCAGACATACACTGCCACTGGCAGAGTATAACTATAACCATATAACTTTGGTATCATTTGGAGTTGTTTGGACGATATTTAGATCCACGTATATCCATACACTGTGAGTGAATGAGGCACTGAAACGCAGCCTCTAAATAACACATTATCTGCCACAAAACTTGTTAATTTCACCAATATTTTATTATGATACATTGGTGCTATTCCCCGTTGAGTCTGGAGTTATCTGTTTTCATCATCTGGGGTCTGCAGATAGACTAGATGATGTCATCTCTGAGCCCACAGATACTTGATTAGTTTGTTTGTTGTTACGCCGTGTGTCTCTTTCCAGGTGCCTCATCAGACAAACTAGTTGTGACCCAGACTCCTGATGTTTCTGCTAAAGAGGGGGAGATGGTAGAGGTCACCTGCTGTTGGACAGACAACATTGGAAGAGTTCATGTGAACTGGATGAAAAGTCAAACGGGAAACAAGGAAGATCTCAACATGAAGAATCAATCTGAAGTGTTTCAGAAAAAGGAAGAAAATAATTGTTCAAATTTGAAATTTCCAAATATCTCAAGAGAAGATGCAGGCACATACATCTGCAGGGTTACTATAGAGATACCAGTTTTAACTGTAGCTCATGGAAACGGTACAGTCATCACAGTTATATTCAAGGAGAAAACCTCTGACAAGACAACTGGAGACAAAGTTAGAGACACGTCTGGAGACAAAGCTAGAGAAACATCTAGAGACACAGCTGGAGACACAGCGAGAGACAAAGCTAGAGAAACAGCTAGAGACACAGCTGGAGACACAGCGAGAGACAAAGCTAGAGAAACAGCTAGAGACACAGCTAGAGACACAGCTGGAGACACAGCTGGAGACACAGTAAGAGGTAAGTGATTAAACATCCAAATATTATATGAACGTAAGATCCCAAAACACAACCACCGTCCCTCTGAACATATGTCACAGGAAGATGCATCAGATTCATCTTTTTCTCAAGTCAAACTTTAATTCTGACCAGTGCTTTGTTGTTTTCATTCAGCTAATTCTTGTCAGACGTTTTGTTAAAACAGGTTCTGATGACCTTCCCTGTGTCCCTGATTAAATTTCTCCTCAGGTCCTCACCAGGATGAAGTGCTCATTCATCTCCTGAGGTCCCTGCCCATCCTCACCCTCATCCTGGCCTTCTTCACCCTCTACTATTTAGGGACTAAAGCTCAGAAACAAGCACTAGGTACAGTTCAAACCTAACTCCATCTAGTTTAATGCAAATAAAAATAAAAAGCTTCAGTTAAGGTGAACTTCTTCTTCTCCTCCGTCTACTCTTCCTTGTTCTTCATCCCTTCTCTTCCTCTTCTTCCCTTTTTCTGATTTTCAATCCTCCTCCTTATCGTCTTCCTTCAACCCCCCTGATCGAGACCACACATTATCAGAGTATGTGCTCCACTCAAACAGGCCCTGATCTGATTGGTGTTATGTTTTCAGCTGCTCCGGGAAATAAACCAACTTTGGCCCAAAGACGAGAGAAAGACCAAGAGGAAGAAGAGGAGAGAGAAGAGAGAGTGACAGAAGCAGCAGATGAACCAGCTGAAGAACGTGAAGAAAACAATGAGACGATATAATCCAGACGAGGATACAGACTCTTATTACTACATTAATACCAATCCAATGGGATTACTGCATCTTTTTTAAAAGAAATATTGGAATGAAGTGAAACCATGAATCATCTATGAAGTTAAAGACCTGATGGTTTTGAATTCTCGTTGAAACACTTCTGATGAATAAAAATTGTGTGTGTCTTGTTTTAAAAGGAAAAGGTGAATGCTGTAATTATTCTTACCAGTTTCAGTACTGAACTCTCCAGCTGTGCTCCGGGACGGGATCTCCTGATGCTGAAAAGGACGGATGAGAGGAGTTACCTCTCCTACTTCATATGGACAAAATCTAGAAATCTTAATGTTATATTCCATAATGTTTTAAACCTGTGCTTCATTAACTCTACACACATGGAAACATGCCGGGCACGTTCTCACTCCCTCCCTCCCAGAGTGACCAGCGGAGAAAATGCAGATAAGGCTTGAACATTTTTTTACCTCCCTGAGCAAAATCCTTGTCTTTGCTTCTCTGTAAAAACCTGAGTTTGATGCTATGCTATTCTAAATCAGTGTGTGTTACAATCTCTCGTATGTTCTTATACTAACAATAGCTATTAGTTGAAACTCTTTCCTTAATTAGCAAAGTATCATCTATAGGTAAGAACCTGATGTTATTACTTTACTGATGCTTGTCAGTTATTTCGGTTTGGTCATTCAGGTATGTCATCTTGTAATGTTGAATGTTGCTGCATAGGCAAAAATGTTACTAGCGAACCACGGTGAATGGAGGAATGATTAAATGAGTTAATATAAAGTATGTTAATAAGATCCATATCAGATCCAAATGTCTAATTTGTATGGTCTTATATGTTAAAAGTGTAACATACTACATTAACCTGCACTTCTCACTGGACAGTTTTTGGAAGGAAACCTTGGGTCCTTTGGTTGGCCATCTAAACATAGCTGCATTAGTTATATTGATCAGTATGTCAGAATGAGTGTAGTGGGGACCCAGATGCAGGACTTGAGAGGGAGAGGCAGTAGAAGGCGAAAAAATGTCTTTAATAAACAAAAAAGCAAAACTCTAAATTATGACTTGGCATGGTAACACAAAGCATGGTCTACATGGAGTAACAAGTATGACGCGACAAAGAACACAGGGGAAAGCAGGGCTATATATACACACACGAGGAACAGAGTGACAAGACACAGTTGAAGCAAATCAACGAACAAGACCAGGTGAAACAATGAGCTAATCAAAAGGAACACACAGACATGACAAACGGGAAATCAAGAACCCATGACTATGAAAAACTGAGAACTCAAGATACAACAAAAACACGAGAAACTAAACCATGACAGAACTAAACAGTGAAAAAAGGCAAGACAAAAAAGACGAAAGACAAGACAGAAAACATGACAGAGAACATGACACAGTACCAAAGAAGAAGAAGTCTATATAAAGTGCACTGTGAGGGTGTCATGAATGCTTCATTTCCTGTGGACACTGACACATGTTGCTATTTTTTGGCTACGCTGCTTGATAACACCTCTTCTTTTTCTCAATTAAACTCAGTGAAGATGATGCCTGATACGTAGTCTACGTGTTTTATTTGTGTTGGTGAGATGCGTTGGTCTGTGAGAGAAGATGGATCGTGTCCTGATTAGTCTGCTGTTCGCATCTCTTTGTGTCATCTCATCTTGGAGTAAGTTAAGACATTGTCACATTTTACTAAATTTTACATTTTACCAAAGTCAAATTGACATTGTTGGTTGAATGAACAAAGGAGGTCTTTAGTGTCAAAAGTCATTTGAGGTCTATTGAGATCTATAGTAGATGGATAGATGTGTGTCTGTGTCAGGCTGCATCCTGCTAATAACTGCCGCCATCAAGGAGTGTCATTGCTATGGGGTGGGGGTAGCTTGTCACGTGCACACGGATGAATACCAGGTCCCAGCATTACATTGTATTGTCACAAGATGGTCAATGTTATTTACTTCTCCTGGTCATAATGTTATGCCTGATCGGTTTTTGTTATATACAGTGAATGGTTACGCTGTGTGTCTCTTTCCAGGTGCTTCATCAGACACACAAGTTGTGACCCAGACTCCTGATGTTTCTGCTAAAGAGGAGGAGATGGTAGAGATCAGCTGCTGTTGGACAGTGAACAGTGAAAGATTTCGCGTGAGCTGGATGAAAAATCAAACAGGAAACAAAGAAGGTTTCTACATGAAGGAGCAACTGTTTCAGAAAAAGGAGAAATACTACTGTTCATCTCTGATCTTTCCAAGTATCTCAAGAGAAGATGCAGGCACATACATCTGCAAGGTTTCTATAGAGATACCAGTTATGACTACAGCTTATGGAAATGGTACAGTCATCACAGTTACATTCAAAAATGAAACATCTGACAACACAACTGGAGACAAAGTTAGAGGTAAGTGATTAAAGATCCAGATATTGTATGAGAGGGTTTTAAAAGGAAGAGAGTTTATGTTACTTTATCACACTGGATGCAGCCTGACACAGGACTACACACAAAAACACTTTAGGAACAACTAAAAAAAACATTAAGAACAGCACACGGTGTTGACCTGGCCTCCAAATTCACTAGATCCCAAACTGATCAAGTATCTGGGGGATGATCCACAGAGGACACTCTCCTCAAAGGGCCCCACTAACAACATTGCGTTGCCAGACACCACAGGACACCCTCAGAAGGACCAGGTCCATTCTCTAATGAGTCACAACTGTTTTGGAAGTTCAAGGGAGACCTACACAATATTAGGAAGGTGGTCATAATGTTATGCCAGGTCTTCCATTTATCCAGAGAGCAGTTATGCTTCCAGCCTGTGAGTGTTGCAAGAGACTTCCAATGTTGTTTCATTTAGAAGAAATAGTTCTTGTCAGACGTTTTGTTGAAACATGTCTGGTGATGTTAGCTTGTTCATATCTGATCACCTGATCATCTTCCTCTGTGGATGAATTTCAGATGCTCCCCTGAAACCAGAGCTAATTTTTATCCTGAGGTGTCTGCCCATAGTTACCCTCATCTTGACCTTCTTCTGCTTCTACCATTTCGGGACTAGAGCTCAGAAACAGACATCAGGTACAATAGAAACCTCTACATAGACCTTATATAACCTTCACCTAGACCTTGGTTGAACTGACTGATGTCATGTTTTCAGCTGCTCCTGGAAAGGAACCGACTTGGGTCCAAAGATGAGAGGAAGATCAAGAAGAAGAGGAGAGAGATGATAGAGTGATAGAAGCAGCAGGAGAATGAGATGAAGAAGACAATAGGAATATATTTTCTAGATAAGGAAACAAACCTTTAATTTATTTTCTTGCTTTCCATCTGGACTAGTGCTTATGATATCTGTAAGAAGAGTTAAGTGTAAAGTGACATTTATGTGTTTGCATACTTCTCAGGAACATAAAAATAAAGTTATCACCTGGTATTCAGTCATTTCTCTGTGTGATGAGCTCAAGGACATGGTGGTTCATCGTCATTACATTAAAATGGTAAAGGTGGAGTTTAAACATCTTTTCAGGAAAATCCCATGAGGATCATCGCACCAGTCATCCCACTGAGGGAGGGCTGGGTCACCTGAGGGAGGACGTCTGATGTTGAAAGACCTGAAACGTTCGATGATCTCAGGCTCATCACTGATGATGTGTCCCAGAGCAGCCTAAAATGAATCAATAATAAAATCAACAGTCAGTCAGTCAGTCATTTTCTATACCCGTTTAGTCCTGTTAGGGGTCACGGGGGTCTGCTGGAGCCTATCCCAGCTGTCATCGGATGACAGGCAGGGGTACACCCTGGACAGGTCGCCAGTCCATCGCAGGGCCAACATTCACACTCACATGCACCTACAGGCAATTTAGAATCACCAATTAACCTAATGAGCATGTCTTTGGATGGTGGGAGGAAGCTGGAGTACCCGGAGAGAACCCACGCAGACACAGGGAGAACATACAAACTCCACACAGAAAGATTCGAACCGGTGACCTTCTTGCTGTGAGGCATCAGTGCTAACCACCTCACCACCGTGCCGCCCCAATAAAATAAACAAATAATTAAAAAAAATCCATAAAGAAAGATGAAAAAGGAGAAAAGATGAAAAATTCAATACATTTCAGCCAGCTAAGGAAATGGAAAAGTCCTTTTAGATACCAAGTGTTGTGACATGAACCTGGTGGTGAACTATGGAAGCTCAGCATGCATAACCAAGTCAACCTATCTATCTTTCCCTTGGAAACAAAGGGAAGGACTCGAAACCTCAAGTCACACAATCTTCCAGGTGTGAAAACTGACCCAGCAGTTCACTGGCTGACAGTGGCATGTGACCTCTGAGGTCATCAGGTCATATAAAATGCGCTGTTTAGCCTGTGTTTTCTCTCTTACTCTCTGACTCTCTCCCCCTCTACAACTACCACACCTCCACGTGGAGACCCCCAGGTGCTCGGCTGCAGCTGGTTGCCAGGCCTGTTCTCCTTACAGCAGCGAAGTGAGATCCTGCTGAGTAATCTGCACTAGCTCTTTTAGCCATCAAACAGAAGGTTTGCAGGCTAAACCCCCGAACAACAGGAGCCACAGCTCGTTAGACCCATCTGCTAACAAGCCACCTCAAAGGACTTTAATTAGCGGTCGGTTTCCCTCTAACGTCTGCCATCAGGAATACACAGCAAGGACTTCAACTTTTCCCAGCTCAGCCTTTCCATCGGGAACTGCCAGCTAAAGGAGCAACACATCAGAAATTGACTTTTCCACTAAATCTGGTAGTAATCTAGGCCTCATCCACATGTACGAAAACGATCTTTTTCCTATCCATTTTCGCTGGCACGGTTTCACAAATATCCGCGTCCAGACGGATCCGTCTTAACACGACTCAAAACGCTACTTCATATTCCAGGTCTATAGGCGGCGCTGTTTCAGTTTCAGAAATTCACCAAAAACAGAGAGGAAGAGGTGGCGCATGCGCATGAAGCTTGAGCGCTGTTTACAAATCGGCTTTCGAAGAAACCAAACTCAAGGAGAAAGTAGATTTTGCCCTGGTAACCATAATAGGCTCAATATCTTCTCCAGCAGGAACACGAGCATGTAGTCCGCCATTGTTGTTGATGTTGTTATGAGACGTTTCGCGGGATATAAGAGGTGGAAGGCTGCTCCAGGGGTGTGGCCATGGTGGCGATGACATCATCGTTTTCCAAAATCTCCGGTTTCAACTGTCCAGATGGATCCACAAGAAGTGCGTTTTGGGACCCAGTTTCAAAAAAGTGCATTTTAGGGCTATGCGTTTACGGGATTCGTCTGGACGATAGAACAAAACGATTAAAAACATCTGCGTTTATGCAAAAATGCGTTTTCGTGTGGATGGCCCCTTAGTCACAGCCGTGGTGGGCAGCTCACAAAGGGGTCTGTGGGGGTTGGGTGGGGTTCACTGTGTCAAATCTGTTGAAAAACAGGTTTAGTATGAACTGTCCACACCTCCCTCTACTCCACTGCCAGCTGGTTTGAAACCAGTGATGTTTCTTAAGCCTCTCCATGCCTCCCTCAAATTGTTCTGCTGGAGTGTCATCTCCAGCTTCCTCCTGTACGACTCCTTAGCCTCTCTGATCTTTACTTTCAGGTCCCTCTGGAAAACTTTCAACTCCTCACGGTTACTGGTTCTAAAATCCCTCTTCTTGACGTTCAGTATGTCTTTGAGGTCACTTGTTACCCATGACAAACAGCTGATCCCGACTGTAAACAATTTCTGCGGCCCGTTGTTGTCCGAATGCAGAATGCTCTCCAAACAATAGTCTGGTTGTGACCAGCAAAGTGAATAAAAGTCCTCTGAGAAGCACCTTTGTAAAACAAGGAAACTAACAAATATAATGTATATTTGTGTGCTAACGAAGCAAAAAGTTTCAAAAAAGTATTTACAAAAGTTGGAAACTCAGTCGGGAGCACCAACAGCAAGCAGCTGCTCGAGCCGGGCGCCTGCGCACAAGACCTCTTATGTGTATGCATACTTCTCAGGAACGTAAAAATAAAGGTAGCACCTGGTATTCATGCTTTTCTCTGCATGTGATGGGCTGAAGGACATGGTGGTTCATCGTCATTAAAGTGCTGGGCCTTCAGCGTAATGTGGATTCGTCACAAGGAAGAAGAAGGCTTCCTGTGGGCACACACACATATCACTATTTTGCAGCTACGCCTCTTGATCACACCTCTTGTTTTTCTCAGTTAAACAACGGTTGACTTACGTGACAGTGAAGATGTTGCCTGCTAAGTAGTCTACTTGTTTTGTGTGTGTTATGAGCTGAGAGACGATGATCTCTGACAGAGGATGGATCATTTTCTGATCAGTCTGCTGCTCACGTCTCTTTGTGTCGTCTCATCTTGGAGTAAGTAAAGACATATTATCTTTTTACTGAACTTTAAATTTTACCAAAGTCAAATTCAGAGGCGTCACTAGATTTTAAGGCCAAGGAAATGCACAGGATGTGAGCAAATTAAATTTCAGAACTAGCTAGCAAAGACTGAGAAATTAGTTATTATTAGTTATAAATATTAGTATTTATTATCAGTCGGTGGAGTTAGGGTTAAATTATTATAAATTATTAGATAGATAGATAGATAGATAGATAGATAGATAGATAGATAGATAGATAGATAGATAGATAGATAGATAGATAGATAGATAGATGTGTGTCTGTGTCAGTCAGGTTGCATGCTGCTGGGGATGGCTGCTGCCATCAAGGAGTGTCATTGCTATGGGGTGGGGGTGCCTGGTCTGGTCTAGGTGGGTGCTACATGTCTAAGTAACATCAACTTGAATGAATACCAGGTCCAAAAGTTTCCCGACATAACAATGAATGGTCACAAGATGGTCAATGATATTTATGTCACCTGTCAGTGGTTGTAATGTGACCCAGACTCCTGATGTTTCTTCTAAAGAGGGGGAGATGGTAACGATCACCTGCTGCTGGACACAGTTCACTGTAAGAGCTCGCGTTTTCTGGCTGAAAAGTGAAACAGGAAACAAGGAATATCCCTACATAAAGGATGAGGCTCGAGTGTTTCAGACAATGGAGGAATATTGCTGTTCATCTCTGACCTTTCCAAGTATCTCAAGAGAAGATGCAGGCACATACATCTGCAGGGTTACTATAGGGGTACCACATTTAAGTGTAGCTCATGGAAACGGTACAGTCATCACAGTTACATTCAAGGAGAAAACATCTGACAACACAACTAGAGACAAAGTTAGAGGTAAGTGATTAAACATCCCAAATATTGAATGAGAGTTTTTTTCAAAAGAAAGAGTTGATGTTACTTTATCACACTGGATGCAGCCTGACACAAGACCACACACAAAAACACTTTAGGAACAACATGTAGAACATCACAAGGTGTTGACCTGGCCTCCAAATTCACTAGATCCCAAACTGATCAAGTATCTATGGGATGATCTACAGAGGCCCCTAACCTCAAAGACCCTCTCCAAAAACATTGTATTACCAGACACCACAGGACACCCTCAGAAGGTCCACAGTCACAACTGTTTTGGAGGAACAAGGGAGACCTACGCAATATTAAGAAGGCGGTTTCTTGTGTTTTTGGGTGTGTTCCTGTCAGGCTGCATCCTGCTGGGGATGGATGGTGCCATCAAGAAGTGCCATTGCTATGGGGTGGGGGTGCCTGGTCTGGTCTAGGTGGGTGCTACATGTCTATGTAACATCCTCATGAATGAATACCAGGTCCAGAAGTGTCCCAACAGAACAATGAATTGTCAATGATATTTATGTCACCTGTCATTGGTTTTAATGTTGTGGCTGTGTTTCATTCCAGGTGCTTCATCAAACAAACTAGTTGTGAAGCAGACTCCTGATGTTTCTGCTAAAGAGGGGGAGATGGTAACGATCACCTGCTGTTGGACAGAGAACATTGAAAGAGTTCGTGTGAACTGGATGAAAAGTCAAACAGGAAACAAAGAAGATCTCAACATGAAGAATCAATTGTTTCAGAAAATGGACAGACATAAATGTTCATCTCTGACCTTTCCAAATATCTCAAGAGAAGATGCAGGCACATACATCTGCAAGGTTACTATGGAGATACCAGTTTTAACTATAGCTCATGGAAACGGTACAGTCATCACAGTTACATCCAAAAATGAAACATTTGACAACACAACTGAAGACAAAGTTAGAGGTAAGTGATTAAACATCCTAATATTGTATGAGAGTTTTTTTTTTTTAAAGGGAGAGAGTTTCTGTTGATCAAGTATCTGTAAGATGATCCACAGAGACCCCTCCCCTCAAAGGCCCCCATTAACAACATCCTGAACATCCTGTTGCCAGACACCACAGGACACCCTCAGAAGGACCAATGTCCATTCTCTGATGAGTCACAATTGTTTTGGAGGCAACAAGGGAGACATACACAATATTAGGAAGGTGGTTATAATGTCACGCCAGGTTTTCTATTTATCCAGATTGCAGTTATCTTTCCAGCCAGTGAGTGTTTTGATCTCATTTTCATTTAGAAGAAATAGTTCCTGTCAGTCATTTTGTTGAAACATGTCTGGTGATGTTAGCTTGTTCATATCTGATCACCTGATCATCTTCCTCTGTGGATGAATTTCAGATGCTCCCCTGAAACCAGAGCTAATTTACGTCCTGAGGTGTCTGCCCATAGTTACCCTCATCTTGACCTTCTTCTGCTTCTACCATTTTGGGACTAGAGCTCAGAAACAGACATCAGGTACAATAGAAACCTCTACTTAGACCTTATATAACCTTCACCTTGGTTGAACTGACTGATGTCATGTTTTCAGCTGCTCCTGGAAATGAACCAACTTTGACTCAAAGAAAAGAGGAAGACCAAGAAGAAGAGGAGAGAGATGATAGAGTGATAGAAGCAGCAGGAGAATGAGATGAAGAAGACAATAGGAATATATTTTCTAGATAAGGAAACAAACTTCCTTGCTTTCCATCTGGACTAGTGCCTATGATATCTGTAAGAAGAGTTAAGTGGGAAGTGACATTTATGTGTTTGCATACTTCTCAGGAACATAAAAATAAAGTTAGCATCTGGTATTCAATCTTTTCTCTGTGTGATGGACTGAAGGACATGGTGGTTCATCGTCATTATAGTAAAATGGTGTAGGAACCTGAGCTCCCCTCAATTCTCCCCCTCTCTGGAATGTAGTTGTTTTGCAGAAGAACTCTTCTAACAGATCAGACCCATGCTATTGGACCTCCCTAATGCTGAGGACGTCATCTGAGCCAAATAGACAGATTTACACTTCTGTGGAATTTCCCCACTCTGGTTTCTGGACTGACTAGTTCTGAATTGGAAGAACATTAACGCGATATCAGGAACTACAAAGATTGAATTAATTGACTCTTCTACATCATATGGACAATGTCTAGAACACTAAATGTTATTTTTATTATGTTTTAAGCTTGTGATGTACTAATTTTCCTTTTCAGAGACACACACATACAAACATACCAAAAATTTTCTTTACCTCGGAGGTGGTGCCCTAACGAGACATTTTAAAAAGTGTATGTTACCCTACAATGGTAAAGGTAGACTTTAACATCTTTTAAGGAAAATCCTATGAGGACCATTGCACCAATCATCCCACTGAGGTAGGGCCACTATCGCTGGTGGCACTACCTGGTGCCAAAGGTAGCTGTTGAAACCATCTCCAAGACCGTAGCACAGAATTGCATGACTAGTAGTAGATAGGAAATTAGAGGGCAAGAGCTCTGTGCCAGAGAAAAGAAAGTGGAGGATACGAGAGAGGAGAGAGAAGAAAGAAGGAGGGCATGGGTTTGGTGCATCGTCCCCGAGCAGCCTAGGCCGTAAAATACAGTCGCGAATCACCAGAGTTGGTTTCTCAGCGGGCGTGTTGCTGAGTGAGGAAAATTGGTTGGAGATGTGAAGTATTTGGTGATGATCCACGGGCCGAGTAGTGCTATGCTTCCTTCATACCGTCACCCAGCTGCCCTGGTTTCCCGGCTGCTTGGGAGCTGTCGGGGGACAGCTAACTGGAGCTATGCTAACAGGAGCTACTCTTGGTTGGTCCGCATCGGTCTCGCCTCCAGTGCTACGAATAAACGGCATTTGTTACACATATCATTACCACTAAAGGAAGCAGGAGTAACTAAACATGTGGCACGAGACGCAGGAGAGAGAAGGGGAAGCAGAGGGACAAGCCATGGTTAAATCGCTAAAGTTAGCAGACAAAGTTGGTAAGAAGAGAGATTGTGTGTGGTTCAAGAAGTAGCTGTAGAGGACAGGTGGTTGAAGATAGGGAAGAATTCACTGCTATAAACATAGTTTTTCTGAATTTTAGCGAAGCTAACAGTCTGTAAACAGCAATACCATACAGTGCAGAGGCAGGAAATGACGCAATACGCTTACTAATGTGATGCTAGTATGAATGTGCTCTGAGGATCCAGAACAAACTACATTAACCTGCACTTCTCGCTGGACAGTTTTTGCAAGGAAACCTCGGGTCCTTTGGTTGGCCATCAAGACATTGCTGCATTAGTTATGTTGATCAGTAGTTGTCAACATATTATATCCGCTGTTTGGTGCTGGGCCTTTAGCGTAATGTAAATTCATCACAAGGATCACGGCACCAAAGAAGAAAAAGACTGTAAAAGGTGAAATGTGAGGGTGTCAAAGGCGTCAAAATTGCTTCATTTCCTGCGGACACTGACACATGTTGTTGTTTTGTGCTTACGTGGCTTGATCACACCTCTTGTTTTTCTCAGTTAAACAGCAGTTGACTGTTAGAGGTGAGATACGTTGGTCTGTGAGAGAAGATGGATCTTGTCCTGATCGGTTTGTTGTGCGCATCTCTTTGTGTCGTCTCATCTTGGAGTAAGTAAAGACATATTCACATTTTACTGAATTTTAAATTTTTACCAAAGTCAAATTTATATTGTTGGTTGAATGAAGAAAGGAGATCTTTAGTGTCAAAAGTAGTTTGAAGTCTGTGGTAATAATGGAGTAGATTCTTATTCACTTCTCCTGGTCATAATGCAGAACAGATTGACACAAGATGGTCAATGTTATTTACTTCTCCCGGTCATAATGTTATGTCATATACAGTGAATGGTTACACTGTGTGTCTCTTTCCAGGTGCTTCATCAGACAAACTAGTTGTGACCCAGACTCCTGATGTTTCTGCTAAAGAGGGGGAGATGGTAGAGATCACCTGCTGTTGGACAGAGAACATTGGAAGAGTTCATGTGAACTGGATGAAAAGTCAAACAGGAAACAAGGAAGATCTCAACATGAAGAATCAATCTGTGTTTCAGAAAAAGGAGGAAAATAATTGTTCATCTCTGACCTTTCCAAATATCTCAAGAGAAGATGCAGGCACATACATCTGCAGGGTTATTATAGAGATACCAGTTTTAACTGTAGCTCATGGAAACGGTACAGTCGTCACAGTTACATCTGAAAACACAACTGGAGACAAAGTTAGAGGTAAGTGATTAAACATCTAACTATTGAATGAGAGGTTTCCATCCTGTGAGTGTTTGATGTCGTTTTCATTTAGAAGAAATAGTTCCTGTCAGACGTTTTGCTGAAACATGTCTGGTGATGTTAGCTTGTTCATATCTGATCACATGATCATCTTCCTCTGTGGATGAATTTCAGATGCTCCCCTGAAACCAGAGCTAATTTACGTCCTGAGGTGTCTGCCCATCGTCACCCTCATCTTGACCTTCTTCTGCTTCTACCATTTCAGGACTGGAGCTCAGAAACAGACATCAGGTACAATAGAAACCTCTACTTAGACCTTATATAACCTTCACCTAGACCTTGGTTGAACTGACTGATGTCATGTTTTCAGCTGCTCCTGGAAATGAACCAACTGGGACCCAAAGAAGAGAGGAAGACCAAGAAGATTTTTTTTTTTGATTTTTACAACCACCGTTTATTCAAATATTTGACAAAATTTTTTACAAACTCAGGTGATTCTTATTTATGTTGTTTCATACATATTTAGTATGTATGAATAAATAAATAAATCAACAACCAACAAAATAAAGAAAGAAAAGGAAAAAAAAGCATTTAATCCCTCAGTACATTTCTGAAAAATAATTTGTCATTTGAACAAGTACACAAAATCTTCTTGTGGCACCACACATCTCTGAAACTTTCTAAATCATTTGTTGAGCTATAAAAACTAAACTCCAGCCTCAGTCTGCAGCGCAAGTTACAGCGCCAGACTGAGGCTGCATCACTGTTTGAGAGGCCTTCTATTTTGTTTTTCCTTGATATATAAATGGCCATCTTTGCTTCACCAATGATAAAGTTTAAAAGCTGCCACATTTTCTTGTCTTTCTTCTTTTGGCTTGTTCCATAAATAAATAAGGTGGAAGTAAAAACAACATTAAATAAAACAAAAACCTCCATTAAAAGAGTAAAAAACGCTGTGAGCCTCGGACAGTCATTAAAAATGTGAAACGTTGTTTCCCTAAAACCACAGAAAGGGCACTGGCTGGACACAGAGGGATTGATGATGGAAATAAAAGCATTTGATGCAATGGCTCCATGGAGGATTCTCCACTGTAAGTCTCCAGTTTTCTTTTTTTAGGGGTTTGCTGTACAGGGTCTTCCAGCTTGGCACAGCACCTTTGAATCTGTTTGTCCAGGCACAGATTGGCCTGGAGCTCAGAGTTCTCCCGTTCAGGGCTTTGACGCACATGCTGTACAGGACTTTCTTGTTCACACTGTTCAGGTTTACCATGTTCCCTCTCTTCAGTGGAGCTTGGTCAGACTGGGAGCTTATCCATACCCCTGGGAAGGGGTCTGTGGGGTCTGGCTCTGCTCCCGATCCAAACCGGATGAGGAGCATCTTCTCTCTCACCGTCAGTTTATCGCTCCAGAGTTTTATCAGTCGTTGTACCACTCTGCTGGACCGGAGACCCAGGACACACCTCACAGCTTGAATGTTCGAAAAGTGTGGTCCGACTAAGTGGACCAGGCGCTCCAGGTCCAGGACTCCGGCCCGAAGCAGAGCAGTTGTGAGCCCGGGCGTGGCTCCGCTGGATACATCCAGCCTCCCTCCATGGACCAGAGGTTCTTTTAAAAGCCAGAACAGAGAGTTGGAGCTTTTTTCACTGCTGCTTTTAAAAAAAGACAATACTTTAAAAATACTTTTATAAAAAGGAGGCACCCCACTTAAATTTAAAGAATTAAAATCAGTTAAAAACAGAGCAGTATCCAGTCCCAGATGACTCACCTTTCTGAAGATATGACTGGCCACACCTCTCCACACCAGGTCTGCTGGACCAGCTAAAAACTTCTGGAGGAACTGTAGCCTAAACGCTGCAGTCCTGCTGGCCAGGTGGATGAGGCCCTGCCCCCCCTCCTCTCTTGGTAAAAACAACACTCCCTGTGGCACCCAGTGTCGTCCATCCCAAAAGAAGTTGACTATTCTTTCTTGAATTCTTGTTAGTAAATCTGTGGGAGGATCTAGACAAGATAATTTGTGCCACAGGAGAGATGCTACTAAGTTATTTAAAACCAGGGCTCTGCCTCTGTACGACATGTGAGGCAGTAGCCATTTCCATCTTTTGATTCTACCCACAACCTTGTCCTCAATCCCTTCCCAGTTTTTCCTTTCCATGGCCTTACTTCCCAGGAAGACTCCAAGGTACTTTAAGCCTTGAGTCTTCCAGGCCAGGTTCTGGGGGAGGGCTGGGAGGCCACTGGGCCAATTCCCAAAAGCAAAGGCCTCGCTTTTGCTCCAGTTTACCTTTGCTGAGGACAAGGTTTTATATTTTTTTGTCAAACTATTTAAAACATCAACATCATTTTGATTTTTAACTAAAACGATAACATCGTCTGCATAAGCAGATAAAACAATGTTGCTGTTAAAAGTGGGTAGAATCAGTCCGTTAATATTAAAACGTATCCTAGAGAGGAGAGGTTCTAGGGAGAGTGCATAGAGCATCCCGGACAAGGCACAACCCTGCCGGACGCCCCTCTGCACCCTGAAGGGAGCACACAGACTGCCGTTAAACTTCAGTAGACTCTCAATGTCACTGTACAACACCCGGATCATGGCGATGAAACCGGAGCTGAACCCAAACCTCCTCATCACGTTCCAGAGGAAGCTGTGTTCAACCCGGTCAAAAGCCTTTTCCTGGTCCAGTGAAATCAGACCAGTACCACTGTCCAATGAGCTGGAGAGCTCCAAAACATCACGAATCAGGTGGACATTGTCCACCATGGACCTGCCAGGCACGCAGTAGGTCTGATCCCGGTGGATGACCTGCTCCATGGCCCCTCTCAGCTTGGAGGCCAAAGTCTTAGACAGGATCTTGTAGTCCACGCACAGCAGAGACACAGGCCGCCAGTTCTTGATCTCCTGCAAGTTTCCTTTTTTCGGTAGCAGAGCCAGGACGGCTCTGCGGCAGGAGAGAGGGAGGGAACCAACGGCCAAGCTCTCGTTTAGGACCAGGAGCAGGTCCGGACCCAGAATGTCCCAGTACTCCTTGAAGAATTCCACAGTTAGGCCGTCGATGCCGGGAGATTTCCGTCCCTGCATGCCCTGCAGGGCGGCCGTGAGCTCCTCTAGCTGGAGTGGTCGGCTCAGCTGGGTGTTGGTATCTGCCGACACCTGAGGAAGTTCTTTACAGAACTCCTCCTCCAGCTCCTTGTCCTCCTCGTACTCCGCAGAGTAGAGGGCAGAGTAGAAGCCCACGGCTCTCCTCCTGATGTGGGCTGGGTCCGTAAGCTCCTGGCCCGTCTCTGACATTAGTGCGTGGATCTGTCTGCTCTGGCCACGTTTCTTCTCCAGGCCGAAGAAGAAGCCAGAGGGAGCATCCATCTCATTGATGTTCTGAACCCGGGATCGGACCAGCGCCCCCTGTACCCTGGTATCTAGCAGGGTGGCAAGGGCCATCTTTTTGGAGCTGAGGACCTCAATATGGTCTCGATTTCCTGTGGAGTAGCCAAGTGCTTCTAACTCCACTATTTCTCTCTCCAGGTCTTTAATTGATCCCTGCGTGTACTGAGTGACATTGAGAGTGTACTGCTGACAAAGAAGTTTTATTTGTACTTTGCCATGGTCCCACCACTGCCTAAGGCTAGTAAAATCTTTCCTTCTCTCTCTAAAAATACGCCAAAAATGGCTAAAAGCCTCTTTAAAACCTTTATCTAAAACTAAAACAGAGTTAAAATGCCAGTATGCACTCCTCGGTACAACATTTTTTAAGTATACATCACATAAAACTAAGGCGTGATCACTAAAACCAGAGGGTGCAATACGGCAATCCTTAAAAACATTAAAATGATGCTTAAAACAATAAAACCTGTCTAGCCTGGCAAATGAAATCCTATCTTCTAAAAGGTGGGACCAGGTGTACTGACGACAGTCTGCATGCATCCTCCTCCACACATCCACCAGGCCGTGGGAGTAGACCAGTCGCTTCAGAGCGTGCTGGGAAACTGGATGTGGCTCTGCATGATTTCTATCTAAAAACTCATTTTGAGTACAATTAAAATCCCCGCCCAAAATGACATAGTCCTCCGTGCTGCAGCAGTTCAATCTTGTATTTATTCGTTCTAAAAAGCTCCTCCTCTCTGCTCCATTATTTGGCGCGTAAATATTAATAAAAACCAGAGTAACGAGGTCAAATTTTGCCTTCACGAGTAGGCACCTCCCCTCCACCACATGCTCCACCTCCAGAGAGGATGGAGTGAACCTCCTGGAGAGGAGGATGCCTACCCCCCCACTCAGTGTGGTATTATGGCTTAAAAACACTTGTCCCTCCCACTCTTTTTCCCAATCCCCTTCATTTCTCTGGTCGCTGTGAACCTCTTGCAAAAATAAAACATCAATCCTTTTTGTTCTTGCTGTGTCCAACACCAGTGCCCTTTTCCTAACGTCTCTGGCTCCGTTGACATTTAGCGTTCCTATTTTAAAACCATCCATGTTAAAATTAAAAGAAATAAAAACAATAAAAACACAAACGTTAATAAATAAAAGCACAGACTTCATCATATTTACAAGTTAATTTGTTTTCTAACGTTCCCTACATGTTTCTTGAGTCTAAATATCTCTTGGTCGGTTAGATCGGATGAAGCTCTGTGCTTTATGATGTTTTTTGCGGACAGGTAAAAGATTAGCTTGTCAGGAAAATGCAGATCAAAGTTAAGTTTTTTAACACCTTTTGTTTTTTGGAGAAAAGTTTTTATCCTTTCTGCCGGGTACAGGTCTTTGTCTTGAATGCTTTCTATTTTACATAGCTCATTTTGTGTGAGAGGGAGGGAGATTTCGCTGCTGTCCGACATGGCTTCGACGTCACTGCTTTCTCCAGCAGCGACTTCTACCTCCAGTCGGCCAGCCTTCCTCCCTCCCTCCACCTGCACTGTGCATTTGCGTTTCGTTCTCCTTTGTGAGGCAACAGGTATCCAGCCTGCTGCCTCATCTACACTCACACACCCCTCACCAGCCAGCACAGTCACACCACCCTGTGCTCCATCCTCCACCATCTCAATAGTTACATTTTCCTTTTCTTTTACCTCAACTGTCCCTGCACCTCACCTGTCTCTCTCACATCCCCAGTCTCCCTCACCTCACCAGCCTCCTTCACCTCACCAGTCTCCCTCACCTCCCCTGTCTCCTGCACCTCACCTGTCCCCTGCACCTCACCAGTCCCCTGCACCTCACCAGTCTCCCTCACCTCACCAGTCTCACCACTCTCCTGCACCTCACCTGTCCCCTGCACCTCACCTGTCCCCTGCACCTCACCTGTCTCCTGCACCTCACCACTCTCCTGCACCTCACCACTCTCCTGCACCTCACCTGTCCCCTGCACCTCCCCAGTCTCCCTCACCTCACCTGGTTCCATCTCCGCAGCCCCGTCTCCTTGTTTTTCAGGCAACTCTTCCCTATCCGGTCCGCTGGTTCGCCCCATATCCCCGGAGCTCTTCCGTCTCGGAGCCGGTACCGGTCTCCCTTCCGAGGTCGGCGCCACCCCCGCCGCTGCCGCAGCCGCCGGAGCCGCTCCCGGACGGCCCCGGCTGAGCCGACTCGGCCCGACTCGGACAAGCCCTGGCTAGGTGTCCCTCTTCGCCACAGACAAAGCATTTTTGTTCCCCCGATGTAGCAAACAGAGTGTAATCGTAATCATCCACTTTGACGATGAACCGATAATTAAACTCTTCTGCCTTGTTGTTTAATATCATGTACACTTGTCTCCGGTGCGACACCACATGGCGAAGCAGCGGAGACTTACATCCAGACGGCAGTTTTCTAAGGGGGGACACTACTTTGCCGTGTCGGGACAACTCCCTGATGAGGAATTCGTCGCTGATGAAGGGAGGCACGTTGGACAGGATGATCCGGGCTGCAGGTTGTGTGAGCGGCTGCACCGCTTCAAACAGCCCGTTCACCGTCAGCCCCTCCTCCACCAGCAACCTCACCTGCTCCACTTTCTCGAGGAACAGGACCACGGCCCGGTTCATTCGGGCAGCCGATTTCACCGAGCCGTGGCCGATCCTCTCCCCCACAGCCAGGGCTACGTCCTCCACCGTGCAGGGCGAACCAGCAGCCAACCTGATCCCATGCTTCCTGGACAGGGAAGAGAAGCTGGAGGCCGCCATGATGGGCCCACCTGGCCTCATCAGCTGGCTAAACGGCGTTTAGCCGCAAAAACCCACCTAAACCTAACCCCTAACACCCTAAACTAATAATAACCTAACAAACACAATATTAAACAAAACACCAAGTGAAAAGAATAGTAAATAAAGAAAACAGAACCAAAAAAAGTTCACAAACACTCTTCCTCTCTCCTCTCACACACCTCCTCACTCAAGAAGAAGAAGAAGAAGAAGAAGAAGAAGACCAAGAAGAAGAAGAGAGAGATGATAGAGTGATAGAAGCAGCAGGAGAATGAGATGAAGGAGACAATAGGAATATATTTTCTAGATAAGGAAACAAACCTCCTTGCTTTCCATCTGGACTAGTGCCTATGATATCTGTAAGAAGAGTTAAGTTTAAAGTGACATTTATGTGTTTGCATACTTCTCAGGAAATAAAGTTATCACCTGGTATTCATGCGTTTCTGTGTGTGTGTGATGGGCTGAAGGACATGGTGGTTCATCGTCATTACATTAAGACGGTAAAAGTGGACTTTAAACATCTTTTAAGGAAAGTCCCATGTACACGTAACACTGACTAGGCTTGGATTTGGCAAGAAAATTTCTCGGACGGCAGCTATTTCATTCTAAACTCAACAGCGCTTGGTTGATGTGTGGGCGGCTACATCGCTGTTACTCTTCCAGCCGTCACCACATAAAGCCAGACCTTTGGGTCCTATGGGTTGAAGGGAGGGGACTCTGTGGACCATACCACCATTCATCCCACTGAAGGAGGGCCGCAATTGCCGGCGGTGCAACCTGTTGGCGAAGGCAGCTGTTGAAGCCATCTCCAAGACCGTAGCCAACCACAACAACACCAAGCAACATCAAGGCAAGAGGAAAACCAGACTGGAATCTGAGGGTAGACTTAGAGACTCAGGTTCCTGCCATGGAGGCTGCAGAGAGAGACACCAGATGGCTTTGGATCAGGAGGAGTGATCATTGGGCCAGTGCTGTTGGGACACAAGCCCTGGCTGGGTCACCTGAGGAAGAAAGAATGAATCCTATGAATCCTTCAGCCAGCTAAGGAAATGGAAAAGTCCTTTTAGATACCAAGTCACAACCAAATGTCTAATTTTTATGGGTTTTTATGTTAAAAGTGTAACAAACTACATTAACCTGCACTTCTCACTGGACAAGGAAACCTTTGGTCCTTTGGTTGGCCATCCAAACATAGCTGCATTAGTTATGTTGACCAGTAGTTTTCAATGTACTGTATCTGCTGTTTGGTGCTGGGCCTTCAGCGTAATGTGAATTCATCACAAGTTTCACGGCACCAAAGAAGAAGAACGCTGTAAAAGGTTTACCATGAGAGTGTCAAAAATACTTCATTTCCTGTCGGCACTGACACATGTTGCTAATTTGTGGCTAAGCCGCTTGATTACACCTCTTGTTTTTCTCAGTTAAACAGCGGTTGACTGTTAGCGGTGAGATACATTGGTCTGTGAGAGAAGATGGATCGTGTCCTGATCAGTCTGCTGCTCGTGTCTCTTTGTGTCGTCTCATCTTGGAGTAAGTAAAGACATATTCACATTTTACTGAACTTTAAATTTTACCAAAGTCAAATTTATATTGTTGGTTGAATGAAGAAAGGAGATCTTTAGTGTCAAAAGTAGTTTGAAGTCTGTGGTAATAATGAAGTAGTATCAGATAGATAGATAGATAGATAGGTAGATAGGTAGGTAGATAGATAGATAGATAGATAGATAGATAGATAGATAGATAGATAGATAGATAGATAGATAGATAGATAGATATGTCAGGCTGCATCCTGCTGGGGATGGCTGCTGCCATCAAGGAGTGTCATTGCTATGGGGTGGGGGTGCCTGGTCTGGTCTAGGTGGGTGCTCCATGTCTAAGTAACATCCACATGAATGAATGCCAGGTCTAAAAGTTTCCCATTAGAACGTTGTATTGTTACAAGATGGTCAATGTTATTTACTTTTCCTGGTCATAATGTTATGCCTGATCAGTGTATGTTATATACAGTGAATGGTTACGCTGTGTGTCTCTTTCCAGGTGCTTCATCAGACAAACTAGTTGTGAACCAGACTCCTGATGTTTCTGCTAAAGAGGGGGAGATGGTAGAGATCACCTGCTGTTGGACAGAGAACATTGAAAGAGTTCATGTGAGCTGGATGAAAAGTCAAACAGGAAACAAGGAAGATCTCAACATGAAGAATCAATCTGAAGTGTTTCAGAAAAAGGAGGAAAATAAATGTTCATCTCTGACCTTTCCAAATATCTCAAGAGAAGATGCAGGCACATACATCTGCAGGGTTACTGTGGAGATACCAGTTTTAACTGTAGCTCATGGAAACGGTACAGTCATCACAGTTACATCCAAGGAGAAAACATCTGACAACACAACTGGAGACAAAGTTAGAGGTAAGTGATTAAACATCCAACTATTGAATGAGAGGTTTCCATCCTGTGAGTGTTTGATGTCGCCTTCATTTAGAAGAAATAGTTCCTGTCAGACGTTTTGTTGAAACATGTCTGGTGATGTTAGCTTGTTCATATCTGATCACCTGATCATCTTCCTCTGTGGATGAATTTCAGATGCTCCCCTGAAACTAGAGCTAATTTACGTCCTGAGGTGTCTGTCCATCATTATCCTCATCTTGACCTTCTTCTGCTTCTACCATTTTGGGACTAGAGCTCAGAAACAGACATCAGGTACAATAGAAACCTCTACATAGACCTTATATAACCTTCACCTAGACCTTGGTTGAACTGACTGATGTCATGTTTTCAGCTGCTCCTGGAAATGAACCAACTTGGGTCCAAAGAAGAGAGGAAGATCAAGAAGAAGAGGAGAGAGATGATAGAGTGATAGAAGCAGCAGGAGAATGAGATGAAGAAGACAATAGGAATATATTTTCTAGATAAGGAAACAAACCTCCTTGCTTTCCATCTGGACTAGTGCCTATGATATCTGTAAGAAGAGTTAAGTGTAAAGTGACATTTATATTTTTGCATACTTCTCAGGAACATAAAAATAAAGTCACCACCTGGTATTCATGCTTTCCTCTGTGTGATGAGCTGAAGGACATGGTGGTTCATCATGTGGCAGACACCTGATTGGATATGTCTTTGCTTCATAACATTAAAACGATAAAGATGGACTTTTGAAATTGTTTATCACTGAGTAGGCTTGGATTTAGCAAGAGAATAAGATTAAAAGTAAGAGACTGAATACTTTAAAACCTGTGAGCAGCTCTGTGTCCTGTGGAGAGGAAAGAAGAAGTACGAAGAGTTAAGTGTGAAGTGACGTTTATGTGTTTGCATATTTCTCAGGAATGTAAAAATAAAGTCAGCACCTGGTATTCATGCTTTTCTCTTCCTGTGTGTGTCGGGCTGAAGGACATCGTGTAGCAGACCCCTGACTGGACTCCAGGGGTGGACCACACTCTCATCTGTCTTTGTTTAATGACATTGAGATGGTAAAGGTGGACTTTTGAAATGCACTGTGCACTGTGAGGGTGTCAAAAACGCTTCACTGCACTGACACATGTTGCTATTTGTGGCTACGCCGCTTGATTATACCTCTTCTTTCAACAGCGGTGTACTACTGACGTCACAGTGAAGATGCTGCCTGCTCTGTAGTCTACTTGTTTGATCTGGGTTAGAGGTGAGATGCGTTGGTCTGTGAGAGAGGATGGATCGTGTCTTGATCAATCTGCTGTTGGCGTCTCTTTGTGTCGTCTCATCATGGAGTAAGTGAAGACATTTTTATTTTACTGACTTTTAAATTTTACAGTTAAGTTGAATTTATCTTCCTGGTGTCAAAAGTCATTTGAAGTCTGTGGTAATAATGGAGTAGAGAGATCATCGCAAGACTTACACAGTCGTTAGTCATTGCTATGGGGTGGGGGTGTCTGGTCTGGTCTAGGTGGGTGCTACATGTCTAAGTAGGTCCACAAGTTTCCCAGTAGAACAGATTGACACAACATGGTCAATGTTATTTACTTCTCCCGGTCATAATGTTATGTCATATACAGTGAATGGTTACACTGTGTGTCTCTTTCCAGGTGCTTCATCAGACAAACTAGTTGTGACCCAGACTCCTGATGTTTCTGCTAAAGAGGGGGAGATGGTAGAGATCACCTGCTGTTGGACAGAGAACATTGGAAGAGTTCATGTGAACTGGCTGAAAAGTCAAACAGGAAACAAGGAAGATCTCAACATGAAGAATCAATCTGTGTTTCAGAAAAAGGAGGAAAATAAATGTTCATCTCTGACCTTTCCAAATATCTCAAGAGAAGATGCAGGCACATACATCTGCAGGGTTTCTGTGGAGATACCAGTTTTAACTGTAGCTCATGGAAACGGTACAGTCATCACAGTTACATTCAAGGAGAAAACATCTGACAACACAACTGGAGACAAAGTTAGAGGTAAGTGATTAAACACTTACTTGTTACACACAAAAACATGAAGAACATCTCAAGGTGTTGACCTGGCCTCCAAATTCACTAGATCCCAAACTGATCAAGTATCTGTGGGGTGATCCACAGAGGCCCCTCCCCTCAGACCATCCCCCCACTAACATATTCCTTCACTTGAACTGGCAGTTGCTCCAGAAACAAATGACTTGATTTTTGCAGTGATCTGCTGGTTTATGTGCCTGACAAAACCAAGCATATTACTAACTGTTTTTTTCAACACATGCAAAAGGGGTGTGTCATATGCAGGCTTGTGAAATAGCACCATATGGCTTCCTTCCTGTCTGCAGCGCACAGGATTCAAAACAACTTAAGAACAAGAGGCTGTCGATACCCTGTTCACACAAGGTTTAAAAAAAAATGTGGCTTGGGTGATCATCTGACATCAAGTGGACTGTACAGGTGTGAACTCTCCAAAACTGCACTAAAGATGCAGAGAGAACCGAAAGGATGTGGTACTATGATACTTTTAGCAGTGTGGCTACCAGTTTACTGCCCACTGTGTAAGCAGGGTATTGCCAAATCAAAATGTTGCTTCCCTGCTCGTCAAGCGTCAGCCCTGTTGTTTCACGTCGCCGTGTGAAGCACACATCAAATGACACTGTTCTTGGTTCTGAAGCAACAGCGACAGCCACATGGCCACCCGTTGTTTTGAGACACCAGCCGTTTGCACAATGCTCTTCTGTGCAAGCAAATGATATAATTATTATTTTAAAAATATATGAATGTTAGTACTGAAACACAACACATTTTATACACACAGCAAACAACACCGTTGTTGGTTCTGAAGCAACAGTGACAGCCACATGGCGACCCGTTGTTTTGAGACTCCAGCTACTTGCACAATGTCCTTCTGTGCAAGCAAATGATCGAATTATTATTTTAAAAATTACTGAATATAAGTACTTACACACAAGACATTTCATGCACACAGCAAATTACACTGTTGTTGGTTCTGAAGCAACAGCGACGGCCACATGGCGACCCGTTGTTTTGAGACACCAGCCGCTTACACAATTCTGCAACAGTGACAGTCACATATATTTTAATATATATAATTGTTATTTTAAAAATCACTGAATATGAGTACTTACTCACAGCAGCACCCTTTGACAAACACATTTCATACACACAGGAAATGACACTGTTCTTGGTTCTGAAGCAACAGCGACAGCCACATGGCGACCCGTTGTTTTGAGACTCCAGCTACTTGTAAAATGTTCTTCACAGATCGATAATTCTTCAACAATAAGAGCGTATTTAGCTTTATTACATTTCATCTTGTAAAAATGAATGCGTCCGTATGCGTCCGGATGCGTCCATGCGTTATAAGCAGAGCTTTGTGCAGGCCTCTAAAGTAACAAACACCAGAGCCTGAAGAGATGCAAGGTGAATAAAAGCTTATTATGTTCGGGCTTTTCTTGAGTACAGGTGTGCAGTACATTTCCAGGATAAAGGGAAGTCACATTCCTCGGAACAAAGAATGGGAGGAGCAAAAGGCCTGGCATTCTCCACTGCTAATAACTCCCAGAACCTGAGGCGATAACAGGGACATGCCTTTCTTTATCCGATGATCTGATTTATTGGCTGTTTGCCTCTGTGGCTTTTTCCAGTTAGTGTTTAATATGAAATGCGAGTAACTAAGATCAATGAGCCAAGTTTTCATTCATGTTTTATAAATAAGTATATACACCAATCTGGCATAACATTATGATCCTAATATTGTGTAAGTCTCCCTTGTGCCTCCAAAACAGCTGCGACTCACCTGAGAAAATGGACGTGGGCCTGTTCATGGTTCTGAAGCAAAAGCAACAGCCACATGACGACCAGTTGTTCTGAGACACAACGTTCTTCTGCACTGGCAAATGTTTTAATTGTTCTTTTAAGCGCAGATGCGTGAAGAAATATACTCAGAACTCTAAATTAAAGAACTGTCTAGTCTTGTTTAAAAATTAGGAATGCTCCTGAGCAGTCGACTGTCCACAGAAAGGATACTGAGCGCAATCAGACATCCGCCACTTACACAACAAAAGCATGTCAAGACAAGGAGCTGTGGCTTTGTGGTCGAATGTGGCAGGAAAACAGGTAGGACGCCTTGACGGAGGAACCACCCATGCTGCAGAAGAACCTGGAGCGTGGGAGATAAAGTCACACGTTTTTTTTTCAGTGTGTGAAAGGTGAACTATATCCACCCGTGAACGCACTTTAACAAAAAAAAAAAAAGGTGTTAAAATTGTGTTCAGAGGGGGATATATTGCGTGTGAAGCTGTAGAACTGAACTATTAGAGCACGTACGTGAGTCACACATTTAGGCTGGATGCCTCCTTCACTGCACATACTGTGGTTTATTTTTGCTTACGTGCAAAGGTCTGCAGCCAAGAACACTCATGAGCTCTGCTGATGAGCAGTGGAACGTAGTTGCAAACAAATGCACCAAGTTTTCATGAGTTACATTTATTAATAACCATGTTAAACTAAAAAACTGATGAGCTGCTGTTTGTATGAAGAAACTGGCTTGGGGCCACAGAGGGGATTAAGGTAGATCAGTCTGAGGCCGAGAACTAAAATAGACATAAACTGACACTCATGATATTTATACTTGATTAAGAAAAGCCAGCGGTTTGGAAACCACACCAATCAGCCACAACATTATGACCACTGACGGGAGACGTGAATACCATTGACCATCTTGTGGCAATACGATGTTCTGTTGGGAAACTTTTGGACCTGGCATTCATTCATTGGTGTAGATGTTACTTAGACCCACCTAGACCAGACCAGGCACCCCCACCCCATAGCAATGGCTCTGACATCTCAAGGTGTTGACCTGGCCTCCAAATTCACTAGATCTCAATCTGATCAAGTATCTGTGGGATGATCCACAGAGGCCCCTCCCCTCAACACAAAGGTCTCAAAGGTAGATTGGAACAGGACACCCTCAGAAGGCCCATGTCCATTCTCTGATGCGTCACAGCTGTTTTGGAGGCACAATATTACGCAGGTGTCTGGTCGCTTGCATGCGGCATTGCAAGAAAATGTCAAGAAATATTGCCAAACTGTATTGACTTTGAAAGACGTCTGGGGCTCCTAGTGGTAAAAAAAACTGCCGCAGTTTCCTCCAGGAAGTTTCCCACAAGCCAAACCCGAGCAGAATGACTTGACAGAATGGCTGCTTTCACGCCTCCCGACAAATTAGCTGCATCAGAAGTCCAGGCAAAAAAACTTTCTAACCGGTCGTGTAACGTTTCGGATCCTTCCCCCTCAGTCATTTTCAGGCGCCCTCTCGTAGCGTTTCTGAGAAGAGAGAAGAGTTGGATCCCAGCTGTAGTTTCTGTAGCTGTGCTCTGTCTGAAGGGGGAACGAACAGACCTTGTGGTTTTTCACACTTCTCTCTTGAGAATAACGGAACTTTGAGGATGCCCGCAGTGTTTTTTTTTGTCGTCGTGCTTGGTGGCGGTGGTGGTGGGAGGGACTTAGAAGGAGCTGTGAGAGGTGAGATGAGTGTTCGCGTTGAGCGATGAATCAGTGTGGAAAGATGAAGCTTCTGCTGAGCAGTCTGCTCTTTGCCTCCCTCTGCGCCCTCTCATCATGGAGTGAGTAGAAACCTTCGACACGAAACTTGCTCGTTGTCACGAACGCGTGCCGCATTTTCTGATATTAGCTGTATAGATATTAGATGTTATAAATAAATGTGTTTGTTGACTTTTACGTGTGTGAAATGTGTGCAGGCCGTTTGCTTGTTGTCAGCTTCCTACTTGTTCGAGTTCTCTCAGCGAAAGCAAATTATCTTTTTTTTTGTTATTTTAATCCGTTTAAATTTAGTGAAGTGATGCATGTGTGAAAACAAAGTGATACTGAAAAAAGAAAAGTGCGACTGAATGTTATTTTCGATTGCTGCTCTGCAGGGTTATGCGTTCAAGTAAAGTTCTATGATTTATGTTTTAAAAAAGGAGTAAATCACTATAATGTGTTTAAAACCATGTCCGTGTGGCGCATACGAGTGTTTAAAGAAGGCTGGGTTTAGCTCCTGGTTTAGCTTCTCAGATCTTTCACTGTATGTGTATATATGAGTATTTATATTATACTGTGTCTCTTTCCAGGTGCTTCATCAGACAAACTAGTTGTGACCCAGACTCCTGATGTTTCTGCTAAAGAGGGGGAGATGGTAGAGATCACCTGCTGTTGGACAGAGAACAGTGAAAGAGTTCGCGTGAGCTGGTTGAAAAGTCAAACAGGAAACAAGGAAGATCAAAACATGAAGAATCAATCTGAAGTGTTTCAGAAAAAGGAGGAAAATAAATGTTCATCTCTGACTTTTCCAAATGTCTCAAGAGAAGACGCAGGCACATACATCTGCAGGGTTACTGTGGAGATACCAGTTTTAACTGTAGCTCATGGAAACGGTACAGTCATCACAGTTACATCCAAAAATGAAACATCTGACAAGACAACTGGAGGTAGGCAACATGTTGGTGAGGTGAAAACATTTTATTAAACGCTTGATCATTATCGTTAAAATATATCGTTATTATCTAGACAAATATAGTCCTCCTGTTAACCAACCAGTTCCAGTGATAATTGCCCTGGCTGTGGTAGTGCCACTGCTCCTCATCGCTGTCGTCTGTTTCTGCACTCTGCGAAAGAAAGAAGGTAAGAAAAAATAAATTAAAAAATCATCGTCCATCAAATCGTTATTGAGGAACTTGGCGGACAAAGTTTTCACAGAAGAAGCTAAATTACAAAACACACAGATATTTTCTTACTCACCTCTCATGTTACTTAGCCCTTACTCAGCAAAACATGCAGTCAAAATGTTCCCAAGGGACTTTTTATTTTTATTTCTAATCTTTCGTAGGAAGTAGTTTTAAATGTTGATGTTGAGGTTTGTGAGGTAGCTAGACTGCTAAACTGTGACTCCTGCTTACGATTAATTAATATATATTAATATAATACTCGAGAAATATTGTGTTTGTAATATAATATACTACATATTACAAATAAATATGACAATACACTTTGTTGGGATATTTATATATATATATGTACGAAGACACTTTTAGATCACAATACACAATATACAACGGTTTAGTATCTCAGCATTGTGAAACATTTCTCAAACAAATAATTTTATTTGTTATGTTTGTTAAAAAAGCAACAAACTAGAGCAAGCGTGCTAATATTTGGTACAACAATACAAACCACAAAAGGGAATGATAATAATCAGCTTGAAAGGACATCTGCAGCTTTACGGTTACATCTCTTTATTTAGAACCGAACGCTAAACCCTGCTGCGCCTTTAAAGGTGACCAGTATGATTAAGACAAAACTAAAACAAACAGTAAAATCCTAACAATTGAACTGAATTCCAAAGTGCTTTTTTAAAAATGTATTTATTGTTGTTATTTTTTTATTAGATCAGTTTTAACAAAGCATTCTTTAATTGCGTGAAATTTGCGGTAAAACTGTCAGTTGACGAATTCCCAACAATCTAGAAAGCAGACAAACGTGCGTCAGACTATTTGAAGACGAATAAGACGTCCCGGAATAACACACTAACATCTAAAGGCGAGAAAGATCTTGGTATTTGGCTGTGGCTAAGTTGAGGGAAGTAGTGTTACATGCATATTTACTTCTCAAAATTGGTTGCTCAATGTCTGCGTTCAGACGATTCACCATTATCAGAACGCTGGACAAAGCTGTCCGACTTTCCTGGTGTTTTTGGTTCATTACACATTCGCCAACTCACTTCACATGAGCAAGATCAATTCTAGAGGATTTTGACAAAGTTGGGGGTCACTAATCCATGCACAAGTTTTGCCAGGTATTATTTTAGAGAGAAGTATAAGGGATCCAGAATTGAACCCTGTGGTACGCCGGTTGTTTCTGGCTAAGAAAAGCTGAAACGTGGTTGGCTCAGTGGAAGAGTATGTTTTTGATATAAAAGTGATGTGGTGACTATTGTGAAACTACAGTAGAATCATGCGTCAATTTCCTGCCACATTTCAAAAATGGTTTGTTGACAGCTGACGTCCAGGTGATAGACGGAAGCTCTCGGCTCCCACAACTGATAATATAAGCGTTTGAATAGGAAAGAGACAGTAATTTGGTGGTAGTCGTTCTCACAGTGTTGACAACAGTAAACAAAGGTAGTGATTGCAATGTGTCATGTCTCATGTGTGTTAACCTAAAGCCCATTTCAGTCCAAATGATGTTTTCCATTTGTATCTATATCTACGTTGCCCATGGGTTCAGCGCAAGCAGCCAGAGTGATCTACGAGGTGCCTCACATCGACTCAGAAGTGGCAGACATGGACAAACACAGCACCAGCTCCTCCAGAGGCTCCTCTCAATGGGTGAGTAGCCACCTGGAGGGACTTATCATTAAGTGTTGTGAGGAGTCGAAGCACGCCAAAGCTTTCCTTGCTTCAAAGTTGACCAGCGTGACTGTGAAAGAATTTCTAGTAGCGTCTTTGTCAACAATATTGATTAACATTCATTTCCAAATCATACAACTGACATCCTGTTTTTGTGTTAATGTGGCTATTACGCTTAGCCAACTACGTTACATGTTGTGAAATCATCAATCACTGTGCAATAACGGCCTCTAGTTCTCTGCCTCTTATAATCTGTTATAAATGAACATTAACATGATTAATAAAGTGCGCAATATGTGCAATAACAGCTGCTATCTCTCTAAGTCCGCCTCTTATAATCCACTATTAATTAGCATTAGCATAATTAATAAATTACGCATGATAGCAAACAGTTGCTAGTAATGGTGCTGCTGGAAAGAATATAAACATTATTTAATGTTCAATAAATTCAACTGTCAGGGCTATTTTGGCGGCAAAAGTAGCACCTATGCAGTCTAACGCAGGCGGTCACAATATTGTGGCTGATCGATATATACATTGCCGGTTAAAAGTGTTCACGCATTAAAAACGACTGAAAGCTTCAGCGGATCTGCACAAAAGTCCAAAACGCGGAAAACGAGAAGCCAATCAAATTAAGTAAAACTGAAATTCTATGCTTTTATATTTGTTTATTTAAGAAAATTAATAATTTGCAGATATCGGTGAGGCGCGAAAGTAAGAGAACCCTTGTTGTTAGCGTCTGCCGTGACCCGCCATGTGCGGCAATAATAACGGCAACTAAGAATCTTCGGTAACCGCCGAACAGCCACCTAAAGAGCGGTGTAGAGGAATATTAGCTGTACCTTGTTGGTGGGTTTTCCTCATATGAACTTGTTGCTTTAGGTTCTTCCGCAACATTTCTGTTGGATTAACGTTGGGACTTTGACTTGCAAATATGTAATTTATGCATAATACTGTATATACACGGGCGCTAACAGTGACACATTGTAGGACACAAAGCATTTTAAACTGTCTTGGCCATCTTTCAATCCAATGTGGCTTCCAGCGTTGAGACATTTATCAACCCATGCAACTGACATCCTGTTTTTCTGTAATTGTGGCTATTACTCACTCATACTCCGTTCACATTAGAAATCTGTCTTTGATTTGCTAATAATACTGTGCAATAACAGCTTCTGTGTAATCCCTTTTCCCTCTCTGCCTCTCTTCAGTGTCAGGTACCTGTGTATGAGTCCTTCGATTACTTCGAGCGCGTGGAAACCAAAGGAGGCAAATGAGGATCTGCGCCAGGATTTTGTCCGTCCTTTTCAGCATGTACATAACATATATTCATTATAACTTCATCGTGCATTATATAAATTGTTTTACACATGTAAATATTTTATATTTCATATAAACTGTTCCTGTAAATTGAAAAAGTGTTGTGGTGTAAGCTCATTTCAAGCATGAGAGATGGTATTTATAGGCATGTGTACTTGCATCAGGCCAGAGTGAGAAAAAGGTAGCCACTTTCTGACTTAGTGGCTAGTCTGTGGTCTACATGAGTTGCATTGGGGTGGGGGGGTCGATTCTACAGCAAAACATGCAGGCTGACCTGAGATCACAATATAGACGCCGAGTGGAAAGTGTGGTGTTACGGAGTCAGAACATAATAGGTCAACGCCAGGAAGTGGAGACGCTGCTTGTGACTTGAGTCTGACTACGTGCCCACTCATCACACGTTGCACATTCATTCATCTGAAGAGGTAGAGGTGAATCTGACGCTGAAGTAGCACCAGGGTTCAGTTGTTTTCGAGACATCCAGTACAAGTGCTCGGCTTTTCAGGTTATGCAATCGTCTTCTGAAATTTCCACAGACCGTGTTGGCGAAAGCAACGTCTAGTGGAGGCAGAATAAGGCAGAAGTCTGCGGTAGGTCTCTTGTACAAGTCATATTTACAGTGTCAGAAAATGTGCACATATTCTACAATTGCACATACAATGAGCAAACACTTTGCCGTAGAGGATCTAAGCTGCAGAAATGTGACTTAACCCTAACCCTAACCCTAGAAACTGACAAGATAGATAAGGTTTGTGTCAAGAGGTGGGTCTGTGTCTTCACTAAATACTTTTTGTTCAAGCTGCCACCTTACCGCAGGTTACTCCAGGGTTGTACGATTAAAGATTAACCGAACTCGTGAAAAGGGAAGTTATAAAGACCAAAATTACACATCAACCCAATTTAAGGGCATTTTAACGTTGTTGGCGTCACGTAAGGAACGACGTGGTGTCATTGCAGACAGAAGTATGTGGGACCAAGAAATTAACCCAGGGCTACACTGCTGGTTATTGTGCAGAGAATGAGAAACTGGTTGTTGCAATGGGGTTAGCTTTACTGTAAAAGAAACAAGAAGAACCACTACGGTGGTTTCCTGACACAGGAAATTAGCAGCTTGTCCTAGTGAAGGACAGATGCTTCAGGGGGCCCGTTTCTGACTAGAGTTAACGTGATACAGGAAATAGAAAGTAAGATAAAGGGTTAGATTAGCGTTGTGGTAGGAGCTGAGGAGTTAAACTGGGGCCATTTGAAGGACTTCAGTGCTTGGCGCTTCCGCAACTGGCTCCGAGTCCCAGCCCAAAGAGGTCGCGGCCATCAAAAAGGGGACAACTTAATGGACAGAATGAGTACATTGTTTGCCTGAGATGCTTCATTGTGCACGTCCTCTGTGCAACCGAGTGTAGTAGACAACGGCCGCTGCACTGTGCAAACAGTGGATGGGATGGGCCCAAGCAAACATTTTATTATTCTGTCAATAAAGTAGTCATCTGCCAGGACCATAAACAAAGAAGGCGCCTTTGAACATACACAATCTTGCCCACTCATGCATCAAGAAAACAGGTAAAAAAATAAAGAAAAACATTTTAGAGTTTGCAAAATAAATGCCTAGCTTTCCCCTACAGTTCTTTAACACACTAAATTGTTAGCATGTACAGTTTGGGGCGACTGAGGCAGTTTAGCGGTTCTGTTCCTGGTGTATACCTTGAGCAGGATAGTGAACCCCAAATTGTTCCCAGTATGAATATATACATCAGTCAGGCATATCATTATGACCACCTTCCTAGGATTGTGTAGGACTCCAAAACAGTTGTGACTCATCAGCGAATGGACATGGGCCTTCTGAGGGTGTCCTGTGGTGTCTGGCAACACAATGTTGTTAGTGGGGGGTCTTTGGGTCCTATGGGTTAAGTGGAGGGCCCCCTTTGGATCATCCCAAAGATACTTGATCGATTTGGGATCTAGTGAATTTGGAGGCCAGGTCAACACCTTGTGCTGTTCTTCATGTTTTTTTGTAGTTGTTCCTAAAGTGTTTTTGTGTACATGCCTGTGTCAGGCTGCATCCTGCTGGGGATGGCTGCTGCCATCAAGGAGTGCCATTACTATGCAGTGGCAGGGTGCCCAGTCTGGTCTAGGTGGGTGGTGCCGGTCTAATTTTTGGACTTGGCATTGTTGTGGAACGTGGATGAATGCCAGGTCCAAAGGTTTCCCAGCATATTAATGCTAGAGGCCTGATCAAGTTGGAAAAGGTGTCATTGTGACTGCGAGGTGGTAATAGATAGAAAAACACTGTGTAAATAACCAAATGGTTTCCCTTGGGGGTCAGTAAAGTCAGTCTAATTTTAAGAGCACTTACAGTTTACAGTGGCGGTTATGATAAGTATGTGCCTGATAGGCAAAACTGTCGATATGTTTCCGAATACACACACTTGACCCCAGTGAGTCACCCAGCTCCAGGTTGATAAAGAGTGTCAAAAGGCTACAGAAGACACTCCTCCAACCGAGGGGCCAAACACAACTCGTACAACTCCTTACTTGCATGTCAACTGACACTCACTGGCATACCTGCAAGAGGTGTTAACCACCTGAAACAATAATGTAACAGTCTCACACTTTTACACGGCTTGCAAAGATGCAGCTGACTCAGGTGCTCACACTTCTTTGGCTACCGTAGGTCTTTTACGAGTAGCGCTCGCTGCAATGTTCTTGTAATGTTTAATCCGAACGTCAGGGTGCGATTGCGCTGTGGACTGTGTGACCAGAAATGCTTCCTGCATCACAGAAATGGCACGCTTCCAGGAAAGAAATTTCCAAGAGAGAACAGAGACACATAGACAAAGACAGAAACGCCTTACCCACCTTTTCCAGGTAGCAGCACAGATCGGCATCAACCACAGGGAGGGGCAGTAGTAGTTTCACTTCATCATTTTGTGAAGCACAGTGACTTTAAACACAAGTTTTTTTTCTTTGCTATAAATATGTATATATTAATGTGTCTCAACATAAACAAATCATTTTAATGAAACCTCACCCCCTTAAATCCATAAATACCTGACTACAGCTGCATGTGCCCTTTCAGACGATATGTACAGTGGGCGTTGTAGGATTACAGTTGTGTCAACAGGGTAGGAGACACCACCTACATTAAACACAGAAATGCAGAAGTGCCACACCCGCAGAGGCTTGCCTTATCGCTGATCCCAAACCGACTTGTGCAAGGAGTATAAAACAGAGCCGCCTCTCTTCTTTGTCCACTCCCCGCACATCTACTGCTCAGTCGGACCACGCGGCTCTCCGTTTGTTTTTTCTCTTCGCCTTTCTTGCCACCTGCAAAGCAGCAACCATGTCGCAGCTGGAGACAGCCATGGCCATCCTGATGCAGACCTTCGATACCTACGCCGGCGTCGAGGGGAAGAAGGACTCGCTGAGCAAAGCCGAGGTCAAGACTCTGCTGGAGAAGGAGCTGCCCGGACTGCTCAAGGTACAGTGCCCCCACGGAAAGGGATATCTGTGTTAGACGCGGTTTAGCTTGATGGTAATCAGTCATCCAACAAAAAGAGCACATGCCCTAGGGCTCAGATTCGGTTAGGGGATACAGTTTAAGTCAACAAAATGCCAAATATGTGCTCTTTGTCCTGCTCCTGAATTTGAATAAAATGATCTTGATGCACGACTCGTAAAAGAGTGACCTACTTTGGTTTGGGTCTGCACAGGCGGCAAAGAACCCAGGAGAGGTGGACAAGCTGATGAAAGGTCTGGACTTCAACGGAGACGCTGAGGTCGACTTCAGTGAGTTTGTGGTGATGGTAGCTGCCCTTACCTGCGCCTGCCACGACCGCATGAAGAATTGAGCCGCCGCCGCCCCCGCCCTCGTCTGGGCCCGAGTGGAGTCAACAAAATAATTAAAATCCCTGTTACTGTTTGTTTGCAGAAAATAAAGTGATTCATGTAACAGTACGTTGCTATTGTCAAGCGTTTGAATGGAAAAACACTGAGGGAGTCGTGTCATATTATGTAATGTACACTATGCAATTGAAATAGAAAATATGGCTGGAGGCTACGATATAAATAACACACGTGCTCAGCTTTGGCGAGTTTAAACATCGTCCTCTGACAATGATGAAACTGTCTACAAAGAACAAAACGTAACACGGCCCTATCAAGTAACCGTATCTTGATCAAGCATAAATCGAATCTAGCTTTGAGTTCCATAAAACGCAGTTCCTTAAAATCTTTTTCAAGTATTTCTCAATGTTCTTCTCGACAATGAGCAAAACTGCACATTTTCAACATAGGCATGAAACGGCCACGAAAAACAGTGTCCTTTGTTGTCTGTAGATGTAGAAGCAGCGGTACGTCAGGTGAAAAGCATTGAAACTCTTTGAATGCAGGCAGCATGTATGTAAAGGTTATTGTTCAAAATACAGGGTGGGGGATGGTGTTTGTTTTTGCAGGTGTTTGCGAGGGTGGTCAAACAGCCTCGCTTGCGTTTTGAGCAATCACTATGCTTCCTGTCTAAGTAGGACAAACCCAGAGCAAACCATAAAGCACACAGCCTCTTTGTTAGGCCGTCTGGCGACTATGCAAAGTTCGTTAAGTCAGGTTTCAGCTTCAGAGCCGAACAATGACGTGACCAGGAAAGCCTTGATGTGATGAAAACCATTTGTCAGACGAAAGATTAAAATCTTTAATGCACGCCGTGAGATTTTCTTCGTTTCTCTCGTTCTCGGAAAACGGCCACACGCTGTGACTGAGGCGTGCAGCGGAAGGGGACGTTTGCTAGATCTCGAGCTGAGTGGCCACAGCGGTGGCTTTGATGCACATAATGACGACCACATAGGAAAAAGTGCCTTGCGAGCGTCGTCACAGGCTTTTGGGCAGGGTGAGAACCAACGAGATCAGGTGGCAAAAACAAACAAACACCTTGTGATCTTTACATAGACAGTAATACTTGGAGCTCTAACCGACACTGACCGCCCTGATAGTTGGAGGGAAAACATTCAGACTACTTTCTTTATCGTCTGATCAGAGGCATCATGCTCCGTCTTAATCCTCCGCAGTCATGCTTTGTGTCTTGAGGTCAGGTCAAGGCTCTTTTTGGCCCAGCTGAGAGCACAAGCCGACCAGTTGTGTAATTACAGAATGTAGGTGCTGCCCTCTAGTGGCAGATGCACTCCCTCCCCGTCCTTGTACACAATGCAGCAGAAGCTCAGCATTACTCTTCCCTAGTACCTAAAGTGTGTCTTGATCCCTCCCGAGCTCGAGGCCTCGCGGCGTTTGTCTGTGAAACCCGGGCCTGTAATCGGCTTGCGAGGTCATTAAGCGCAGGCTCTGCTCTCTCCACTTCCTCCCTCTCTCCCTGTTCGGTTGGGAGGGGTGGGCATTATAAAGGCTTATGCGGATTAGGTGTCCAAGGGTGGAGGAGGATGTGGCTCTGGATTGAGATACAGGTGGGACGGAGAACGAGTGAGGTGATGTGAAGCCTCTAGCGGGTCATATTTGTGTCTGATCACGCATTTTTCACAACATTATCAGCTGTAAATAAGCATAAACACACTTCTCAAGGTTAAATTGTACGTTCCAGTGAGGTTGAGGCTCTTTTTTAAAAAACATCTTCTTTTATCTACACTGTCGATAACAGTTTGTAGCAGTGTGAGATGGTGAGATTGCTGTTAAATACAAGTAGTTGGTAAAAGGGTGGTGGTAAATAAAAGGAACCCCCCTTTAAAAACTGGGGAGGTGGACGGAGACACCATTTATTAACCACTTACAACTCAGGCCTAACATCTTTTAGGATCAGAATTGATTAGGAGTAATTATTTGACAACTTTCACCAATTGACAGCAAATTGAAAAACATATGAGTTAAGTATTGCAAAGAGAAGAGTAGATTCAGGCGACTTTGGTGTTTGTGTAATGAATTTTATCAAAGATTTTGCATTGAATTAACACTGCACACACAGAAGAAGAGTGATCTAGGTTTATGGGAGTATCCCGTTACTGGTCTGTTATATATTAGTTACATATTCACAAACAGTTTTACAATATAGAGAAGCACTTCCTTCAATTAGGGCCTACTGATAAGAGGGGCTTGAAACAAGTTTGAAAGTTGATCAAATCCACAGAATAGCCATCAATAAGGATGATGTCAAAATAGCCACTTCAACTCTCTTTAGAGCTTTGAAATCTAGAGGCTTTTCGGTAACCCTAACCCTAGGTGATAACCCTAACCCTAGGTTACTAAACCCTAACCCTAGGTCAGGGTTTGGGTTTGGTAAGGTTAGCAAACCTTAGGGTTAGTGTTTGCAGAAACCTAGGTTTAGGGTTAGGGTAGTGAATAGACCCTAGTCTGAGAAGTTTCAAGTGGAGATGATTGTTAGGTGGAGGGTTAGGGTTAGGGTTTTGGAGGCGTTTACCATCCAACTGTTGAAACGCAAGTCCATTCGACTCCGTTTAGGCTTTGTTGGATTTGTTCAAATTAATGCTCTCATCCTGGAACCTCACCCAACTTTATAAAGAGTCATGATATTCTATTTGACTCCATTTTCAGTTTCATTTTGTTTGTTTTTTTGATTATTTAAATTCACTGGATTTAAACTTTAACTTCAAGCGTTTGGTATTTATTTACTTTCATTTACAGCATTGGCAAATCTTTTACTAAACAATAAAGCCACCATAAATCTTATCATTGTCCAAGCCCATGTTTATTATCATCATCTCTGAATTCCTCCACAGTATATTACACCAACATGCCTGGTGGTGCGTTCAATAAAACGAAAATGACACATTTTGTTATTACAAATAAGGTGCATCTCTAAATTGACGTGACATTGTCCAGTTTAAAAGTTTTTTGCTGAGTAAATGTGTCTCTGTCGCTCTTCAGTCTCCATCCGTGAGTGTCATCATCAGTATTTGTGGTCGGAGGTTTCACACCATACACCGACGCATGGCTCAGCTCAGCCCACGTGAGGAGGTAGAGCAGTCATGAATACCTCATTCTGTTTTAGAGCCACACATCTCTGGTCATATGAGCAGCCGGGGTGTCCACATCATCTCGTGGTCTGACTCTCCAGCAGGAGAAACATTATAAATACACTGCTGCTCTTTGTCTCTAAACTTTAACCGAGTGTGCACATTTGTCCCGGTGGGCGCCACGGTCAGGGTCCGCGGTACGTCTTCGGCTGTTTGGAGGCCACTTGACACATGACTGTTTGGCTTGTGGGTTGTTTGAATATGGATTGTGTCAACTTTTAACTTGTGATGCTGCGTCATCAGCGTGGGGTTTGCAAAAAACATGAGTGAAATGTGAGATTGAGCAAGACAAACAAAAACTATGCTAAAGTTACACAATTTTATATTAAAACTGGGTTAAATGATTGTGATGATGTGAAGGGTTTATGTTGAACTGTTGAGATCATAGTTCCTCTCACTCTATGACATGTTTTAGGGTCTTTCAGCTAATTGTTTTGTTTTTTTCTTGCATTTCTCTGTAAAGTGATGTCCGGTGTGCCTCAGGGGTCAGTTCTAGGACCCACTGTATTTTCTTTAAATGCTCCTCCTCCACATCAGTGATACTCAACTCTGCGTGCCTGTTTAACCCGTCAGACATGGGAAACAAGACCCGTTGCCGGTTCCCCCGGCAACAATAGTCCTGCTGTAAGAAACCTGGGTGTCTGGTTCAACAGTATTTAATCCCGCATAGCTAGGCTAGTCAGATCTTGTTTTTATCATCTCAGAAGCCTTTCCACAGCCCGGCTCCATTTTCTTTTTTAAAGATACAAGGATTATTCAATATGTCTCGGCTGGATTATTACAATAGATCAATGTGTCAACACATATTTTAAGATCAGACCTTTGGGCACTTCATTGTTGAGGCTTCTTTGTCACCATGAACAACGCAGTACGAGGAGGCCAAACTATCCCATCCCCACTAATGTCCTCTCAAGTGAACGCTGGTCATACCAGTTTCTGACAACTAACACCCACAGGTGCTCCTATTTAAACCCCAGTCTTTTGGAACTACAGAAGCTACTTAGATGAAATGTTTTCAAGAAGCTCTACAAGTCAAGTTGCCCTTTTTTTGTTTCAGCTTTTTGTGATATACCATGACGTCTGCTGTGAAGAGTCTGCCGCATGAACATCTACCCACACCACAGGAGCTTTTTAAGGCGGCTAGAGAATAAAACCGTTACTTACTTTGTGTTTCCTGTGTCTTAAACTAAGGTTACACGAGACGTTTTATCTTGACACTGTACTACATGACCATTATATCACAATGACCTGCCAACTATGCAACCATCGTAACAGTCACCACCACGTTTGGTTTCTTGAGATATGTTTTCTTCCGTTGCTGTGTTTCTGTTCTTGTTTCGGATTATGTGCCTGTTTGTCAAGTCCTATGTGAGTAAATTCTGACTTGTCGCTTTGATAAGGATAATTGAGTAGGTTGGGAACATGAGTTCAAATGGAATTCCAAGGCTTCAAGGCTTCTTTGGTCTGTGCGGGACATTAGTCAGGACATTTAATGACACCGTGGTTGCATCTGAGACCAGTCATGGAGAGGAACAAATAAAAACACTGGATGCTTTGCTCTGGCAATATTGTTTTTTAAGAAACGTTCATGCCAATAAAGCCTTTTGAATTTGAATTTGAATTGACTGGGCAAAGAAGATGGTCAGCACCATCCTGGGCTGTGCACTGGACTCGGTGGAGTGGGTTGGGGAGAGGAGGATGTTGGCCAGACTGTCAAGAACAACCCCTCTCACCCTCTATGAGACAGCAGCGACGGCAGTGAAACTCTTTAAGCATCAACATTTGTTAGCACTACTGCTGAGCTTCTTTCTTGGACATATAAAGGACATTACACATCTGTATATAGCAACTCATCCCTGTTATTACTTCATGTCATTTTCGTGCAATACTTGGTGCAACTCCTGTTGGAGTTTGCCATTACTCATGATATTCATTAATGTTTATTTTCTCATGTATAGTCAGCCTCCTTATCACTTCCACCTTCACTTAACACTAGTTGGTTCTTCTTTTTGGTTTAGCTACTTAAAACTGATGCAATATGTAAATATTTTTTTCAACTTGAACACACCTTATTCGATTATTTATTTTGTATTTTACACTTTATTGTTCCCTGCTGCTGTAACAATGAATAAAAATGATCTAGGGGTAGAGCATGTGCCGCTGTATAAAAATGTCTTGAACTGGTCTTAAAATGGCGCCCTACGGCTTCAATATAGCCAAAAAAACAAATAAAAAGACTAAGATTACTGCAGTTAAAGCTTTGTTTGAAGTCTCTTTAAATACCTGGTGACTGAGTCTTTACATTTACGCGTGACTGAGATCACTCAGGAGTCCATTTTGCATTGCAAACAAGGAGGAGATTGGCCTGTTTCAATGGGTGCGCCGTAACCCTTTACCTGAAAAACTCCCTCCCCAGACTGACCTGTTGACAGTGTGTGTATGTGCAGACTGGAGGTTTCTGTGCTGACTAACCAACAGCTGCCAGGACTTGTACATCGTTCCTCCCATACCGCGCATTCCTTTCAACTTAGTGTCACGGAGGCCATTTCTGTCAAACTGGAAGCCGGCATCTGTCTGCCCCGAAGGCCGCCCTGCAGGATACTAATGCACGAAAACCAGCCGAGCAGCAAAGTTTGTCTCCACCAACGCACGGGCCGTGTTGTCTTTATCAACATGACATCACACCAGGCAGGTGGTGTCAGCGCTGCTACCTGTGAACCGCTCGCAATAAACAGACTTGTTGCGGTACAACGGGCTAATTGTTGGCGGTTTGCAGATTATTCCTTGGTCTGCTTTAAACATTTTTGGCAACCTGGGACAGTGACGGCTAGGGTGTGGCTGCATTATTTGTTGCACAGAAATGTAGAGGAGCAAGTTTGAGGACAATTAAAAATAGTATAAACCATGTTGTGCAGAAACATGACGATGAAGCTTCTTCTGTTTGAGTTTTACAGTTGAATGTCTTCTTGAAAGAAAAACATTTAAAAATATATATATATATTATTGAATCAAATAAAGTTAATCCAATGTAATAAAACTAAATTACATTAAATTAAATCATGAAATAAATAGTATTAGCACCAATTTTACAAGATTTGTATTTGTAATTTCCAAGTGCCTATGGATTTTCCAACAAAAACTGAACAATATGTAGCCATGGCTGCTACTCGGCTGTTCCCCACGATGACCTTTCAGCTACAAATTGTGCTTTGCAGCCTTAAAAGAAACACTGTGCTGTGTTTTACCAACTAATCTCCAAAAGTGAATCACAGATTATTAGTTAAAAAGGGCCTAGGAACTTCCTAAAATACCTGGACAAGATAGTTTTAAGGAAATGTGACCCAAAGTGAAGAATCTATGCTCTGCTCTCCTAACTTTGAACATGGACTAAGGGACTAATATGAACATTTAATAGCTCTAAAGTGGTTGTGGAGACTCTGCGGAGTGGTCCCAGGCAAACCAGCTACTCCTGATTGTGGACAAGACCAAGGAGCTGGTCTCATTGACTTCAGGAGGAAGAGGACATCAGCAGAGGCCATCACCATCCAAGGCCTGGAGGTGGAAGTAGCGGACCACTATAAGTAGCTGGGAGTCCACAAGAACAACAAACTCGACTGGAGGGACAACAGTGAAGCTGTGGACAAGAAGGGACTGAGTAGACTCTACTTCCTGCGGAAGCTCAGGTCTTTTGGTGAATGCAGCAAGTTGCTGGAGACGTTCTACCAGTCTAGTGTTGCCAGCGCGAACTGAAGTTCAAGAACAGGACCACGCCTCAAACACCTAATTACCTCTCTTTGATTGTTTGACCCAGTTCTCAAACCCCTCCATCCAGACCCTCTCTGTTCTCTCTTCTCCACTTCAGTCTCTTTGCAGGAACCAGATGGTCAAGGAGCTGATGCCTCCAGAGATATGTCCCCACCCTGAATCTCTCTCCCTGGGTTCCTACGTCCAGACGTCCAAGGATCATCATCAGATTAAGTCTCTGTCTCCTTCCCCTCGAACCCTCAGTTCTATCTCCCGTCTTTCCCTTCTCTTTAACCTGGTCAAATAAACTTCTTTGCATGTCAAGAGGCGTGGTCTTGTTAGGCCGCGAATACACTGTGCGATATTTTAAATCCTCTTCTTTAAAGAGAAGAAACCTTCAAAAAAACGTCATGGTTTTCATGTTAATGGACCCTACTGCACCTTACCTTATCGTTCCTATGTATATAATATATGTTACTCCGATTCTATTTGTTGTACATTTGTTTATAGGCTAATTCTTTACAAATTTTGATTATACTATTTTTTATTTTATATTACTATATAATAGTTTTATTTTTTTCTTTTACTTGTGGTTCTTAAGAGTGTTTTTTAGGTACAACTAAGCCACTGTGACTAAGCACTCTTTTCTTTAGTTTGCAAATAAAACTGCAAACTTCAAAAAGATCCTTTAAACCCTTAAATGTACACCCTTAACAGTTTGTGTCAGTCAAACCGTCTCTGATCAAAGACAGCAAACAGAGTAAAGAAGAAGAAACACAACTCTGTTTGGCTGGGAGCGCTGCACAGTAGACCTGTTGAGGAGACTATCAGCGATCTGTCGTCGTCCGCAAACAGCAGACAGGTTGACGGAGCGCCGTGAGGCCGTGCTATTTGCATTGAAAGCACATTCGTGTCTGCGCCGCGCTGATAACGGGCTCTCTGTGGATAGACTGTGACCCCGTGGCGTAATCCACATTTTCCTGCTTTTTACAGCCGCTCGCCGGTGACGTAATTAAAAGGAGCAATGTTTGTGAGCTGCCCTGATGCGAACAGGCCGGCTCTTTGTCTCCTGTTAGCACACACGTATACATGCAGGCCAACGCATTACAAGGACACTTTGTCTGTCCTCACTGTCAGCAGCCGCAGAAAAGTCCTTGAGCACATCTACACGTCGTCTTACGTCACCATGAGTCAGCACATATCTAAATTCATCAAAAGCCACTAGTGCACATAGAAATTCTTGAACGCCGGCGGTCCTTTAGGTTTGTTACTTCCTGCTAGACATTTGACGTCAGCATTCAAGCCGATGCATTATCACATCTGTTGTTTAAATTCCTGCACATCCTTGAGGATGAACCTAATCACCAGCAGTCAAATAACACTTTTCTTACACTCGCGATTCAAATATGACCTCATCAAATCAAATAAACAGACGTTTGTTTGTTTGTCTGACTGACTGCATTGTTTTACAGTACAAAAGACCACACAGTCAGTTGTTAATCATGATTAAATAGAGGGCTAATGCTGCTTTAAGAGCCTCTGTCAGCATTGCGAACTTGCAGGAAGACCAGACTGATTTATCTGCATCCAATGACCCCCACCACCCCACCCCACCCCCCCGCCCGATTGATCTCTCTCGCCAAAGTGATCACTGAGTACAGGGAAATCAGCTCCTTCAGGTCATGAGCTCTCCTGAACAAACATTGCACATGCAAACCACTGAGGTTGACCTTTCGCGTGAGTGCAGTCAGCAGACAAGTATCTGTCATTCTGCAAATAGTCAGACACCTAGTGCAGCGACAACCCAGTGACCTAGTAGATCTAGAAGCGTGTGCAGCTGCTGGTGGTAATCATTACTGCTGGTAAATCAGCTGGCACACATAAGGACGGTAAGTAACTGTAAAATTAAAAAAAAAAAAAAAAAAGAAAACACACATTTGACGTAGCAATGCAATGACAGGAAGGACGGGAAAGACGAGCAACAAAGTTCAACATCAGTGCTCTAAACAAAGACGATGCAACTCATGGTCGGTGCCACCAAGGAGCCTGCATGCATTCCTTCACTGTCCCGAGCTGTACTGTAAATAATAGCAAGAAAAATGTGGAAGCACAGGAAACGTCTGAAAAAAAAAAAAAAAAAAACCACATATGGATTTATTTAGATCAGTCTGATACGCGATAAGCCGTGACATGAGGACCGGTGATGGGCGAACCGGACAACACTGGCTAGAGGTAGGTGAAAGGATCTGAGCCATATTTGAGACAGCATCTCTGAAACTCAACTCATTAAATTATGGAATATTTAAAAAAATAAATAAAATAAAAAAATAGGCATATTTGTGGAAAAAAAAATATTAATATTTGAGTTACATAAAAGCTTTTTATTGTTTTCTACCTAATTGTTCTTGAAATAGTGGTTCAAGAACCCCTCCCCCCAACACAAAAATGGTTTGGCCACTGATCACAATCTGATGCTGCCATTTGATTTGAAGTTCAGTACGTTCAAAATGTCCGGTCAGCACAAGTCCGGTCCTCAGAAAAGGAAAGAAAAGAGAAGAAGAGAATAGAGGCCTTAAAGATTTTCTTAAGAAATATTTTTTTTAAAAAAAAGGTGGTGACAGTGAAGCTGGGACGTAGAGCGCAGCCAGCGTTTACCAGCCTTGTAACGTAACGTAGCTCTAATGTTAAACGTCCATCCATTAGCCTGTACAAAAGCCTGACACAACACGTTAACTTTGACAGAAACAGTTGAGTTTAGTAGCTAAGTCAGAGAGGAATTAGCAAAGACTGTCATGGCTGGCCTGTCCATATCCACTGATAAAAGTGCCTACAATGGAAGTGTGAGTATCCGGACTGGGCCACAGAGCAATGAAAGTAGGTGGCCTGGTCTGGTACATCATGTTAGCTAGGTGAACACAGCTAATGGAGTTAGCTTTGTCCTGCTAGGAGACCTAGGGTCCTGCCATTCAGTAGGAGTTCCTATTTAAACCTCAAACTTACCACCAGTCCCCTAGAACTGAAGAAGCTACTCCGATGAGTGGTGAAATGTCTTCTCAAAAAAACTCTACAAGTCCAGTTCCCTTTGTAAAACCTTTTTGGATATATCATGACCTGGATGACTGAGAACCTTCACAGACACCTGCCATTCCTTGTTTAAGGTTTTGACTCCCAGTTCTCCAGATCTCAGTCCAGTTCAAGCATCACTGGGACAAATGCATCTGGTCAACGGAGGCCCCACCTGGAAACTTCTTGGACTTTAAGGATCTGCTGCTAACGGCTTGGTGCCAAATACCGCAGCACACCTTCAGAGGTCCCGTGGAGTCCATGCCTTGACCTGTCAAGGCTGTTTTGGAGGCAAAATGGGGACCTACATAATGTTAAGATGAGATGGGATCGACGTGTATATTGTATTCGTCCTAAAAAACAAGTCAAGCGTGTCATTTGACCAAACAAAGCGCATGTTTGTGCTTATTTGCATTTTCAATCTGAGTCTAAAAAGGAAGCATAAACGCTGGCGTGTCAAAGTAACGCTGAAATGCATTTTACACCTTACAGCATATTTGATGTGGAAAGTTCAAACAAACTGAAAAACCAAAACATTTTCCATTTCCTCTTTTAGCTGAACTGTAATTTCTAGTTTATTTAGAAGCAGTGTATACAACAATGTTCTTAACCCCTACTATTTGTACATGGGTTGTTGATGATTTCCTTTTGTTGACCGTCTGGAAATTCTGCCAACATTTGCACTTGACTGCTTGTGCTTCACATCCCATTAGCATCGCCTCGTCCAGATCGAGGCATAAGGGCTGAATTGTATTAAGCTCTTTTGAAGCTGTTTTGACTCCTGATAAAGGTTTCCCTGCCCGGTTATTCCTGCAAGAAGCGGCATGACTTCAGTAACAAGGTACACAGGCTGAGTGCCAGCAGAGGGATTGCACAACTGCGAGCACAGGAAACAAGACATCAGACAACCAAACAAGTCGCACTTAGAAGAGTTTGTATGAGAGGCGTACATACACAGAGGCCAGACAGAGAGCAGACAGTGGTAAACAGGTCCGGAGACAAGAAAGAGGAACTGAAGTCATGTGGCCCCGATGTAGGGTGGGATTTGTATATTTCCCAGAGATGGCCATTGGCCTCTTTGATTCGTGCTTCAGGCTGTGATTGGTCAAGCACTTACATTCTGTAAAAGGATTAGTGTCGTGAGAAGTGTGTCAGCTCAACAGGAGGGGAGAATCACTTGCTGTTTGCTGTGCATACGGCTTCAGTGCCACCTATTATGAGTCTGACACGTGACCTATGATGAAGCTGGGTTAGATTATCTTCATAACATGCAATAAACTATGTTTATTTATGTCTGAAATAAACTAGGAAAACGGAAAACGGTATGTTTGTTCAAGCTGGATCAGTCTGGTCAATGGACGATGCAGAATATTTCCCAGTTTGTGTCAAGTTACGTTAAATAATCTAGTTAATGCAACAGAAATCTAACCTAAGTGACACTTTTCTGTGTCATTGAGAAGTTTGTTCTTGGTTACACATTCAAAGCAGGAGGATGGTTCGTTCGTAGGTGGATCAGGGGCTAGTTGCACTAGCTTGCAACTAAGCTAATACTTACTTAGCCTAGTTATACCAAGTGGAATAAGTGTGTTATGCAAGTGTTAGTCAATTAAGTGTGGTCTAACTGGTTGCTGGTATACAGTAGTACACAGTTTCTACATAAAAGTCAGGTTTCCTTCAGTATATACAACGTATACCAACTAAATACCGGGTATAGCTAAATAACGAAACTGAAGCTAGCCTGTTACTATGAGTCTTTTATTTAAAGGAATACAAACTTTTTTGTGGCAGGAAGTTGGTCTGGAACGACCCTGTTGGGAAGCGATTAGGATCCAGCAAGGATCTGCCAATCAAATTAATTTCATGGACAGAGAAGTAACAGCAGCATAGTCATATTTGTCATTTTGTTGTCATTTACAACAAAATGGCTCGGACTGACTGCAGGACTATCCAATTGGTTGAAACACATCCCATAATGAAATCCCAAAGCTAGACTTAATAAGGACGTATACTGAAAAGACTTTACATTCCTCCAGGAAGTGTAAGGCTAATAACTAAAACGCTAAAGGACACTGTTAAGAGATTGAGCTTGTCAACTGTAGCTGGTCTCCCATTGATTGCTGATAGCTAGAACAAAGCTACATGAAATAGTTGCCTTTCAAGTAACATCAGCTTCACAAGCTGTGAGGACACTGCTGATGGGAAATTGTCTGCGTCCAAAACCAACCAAGACTAATTGTTTTTGTTTGGGGAAAGTTGGTCTGGAGTCTTTCTGTTGGGCCAATGAAATCAATTGGGCGGGCTTTATGTTTTGATGGACAGCAACGTAGTCATATATGTCATCTTGGCGCTGTGGAGTTGAATTTGTTTACAACAAAAGGGCTCTGATTTTTTGTAGGGCTTTGGCTGAAACATGCTCCATAATGAAGTCCCTTGGCTAACAGTTGGAAATGATGACATAAAGTAGGAAATACAAAGCTATAGCAAAAACATGAGGCTGGAAACATTTTCATATATTTATTATACAGTTATTTTTACAGAAAAATCTTCCACAGCTTCCACCGATGCTGGAAATATCAGTAGATTCCACACAACTTAAGACTCTTTTAGAGTAGTGCAGGACATAGATGCCTCAACCTATGTACGTAGCTCACGTCAGTACGAGCCATTTTTAATTGTGTGCTCGTCAGTCTGGGTCAACTTGTAGAAACGCCACGCCAAACAGGTTCATATTTGTTTCTACTTCCTGCTTCACTTTCAACAATGGCGACTGACACTTTTGCTGGAATTTCGCCAAAGACGAGTCATACAAATGTTTGTATCTCTAATCACAGATCTTCCGGTCTGCGTCGCCTCGATACATTTCAAAGCCTCATGTCTGGACCTAAGAATGTGACTTATGGTTGGCTTGACTTCCTTATTCATTCAAAAAAAATGAATACACATGACTCTGGAACACTTTTTGCCATGTATACGCAAAATATTACTTAAATAGCTAGCTAGCTAACTAGCTTATTGGCTATGTTCGTACGCCCATGGCATGAAGGCTGTCACTAAGACCTTAAACACCATCAGGAACTGCTTCTTCATCCAGGTTGTGATTGTATCACCATGTTCTGTCTGTTACTATCTAACTTGTGAGCTGCGACGAACTCAGCGACCCGCCCTCTAGACGATAACAAGCTTCACCTCAGATGGCTCTGTGAACTCGCTGTTAGCGGGGATGACAACTCTCTTTATGAGAAACATTTGAGTTTCACAGCGTTGGAGCGTAATCACCCTCGAGGCTTCTTACCCCACCCCTCCCTCCCTCCCTCCCTTTCCCCAATCCCCCTAACCGCCCTTCCCGGGGAGAGGATTATAGGGCATCCTTTAACTGTGCCATCTGCTCCAAATTGACTTTCAATTAAGGCTGGCAAATGAGAACGTCGTCAGACCGAAGAGCAGAGCAGATTGAGATGTTGCTCTGTGAATGCTAAGTCGCTGCTCGCTGCTGCGCTCGTGGCTGAGGCTCAGATGAGATTTTATCAGAGGCAGGCAGGAAAGACAGGAGCAGAACTAAGAGCGAAAAGAGAAACTTCAGATGCTTAGCAGTATGTGTTCAGGGTATTGATGGTGGAAAGCCTCATCATTTCATCATGGCTGCGGGGTGCAGAGGGTCGGCACGCATCGACTGTTGGCTGCAGCGCGCAGAAGCTCAATATTAGCCCGCAAAACGGGAAGTATAGTAATAATTACACACCAATGTAAAGACTCCATACACCCTTGCGCTGACCTCATTTGCACTCTGCACACACCCACTTATATGCACATGAGAGGGCATGTGAATGTGCACTTAGAGATAATTACCTCTGGCAACACAGCAAGGAGCCGGTGCAGCGCTGGAGTGAGTGCTTTTATGTGCATCTGTACGTATTGTGGAGCCGACAGCCGGTCAATAGGCCTCGGCTCATCTCCGCCCTGAGGTCGTGACCCCACGGGGCCAGAGGGCGGATGAAGTGTGCCACAATATAGCCCCGTGATAAAGGGCAGGTGGTCAGCGTCCAAAGAATAAGCACCACCCCCAATGGCACACTCACTCCCAGGGGTTAGTGGTAACCTAGAGACTATGAGAGGCAGGAAAAAAGGGTTGCTGGTTCAGGTTTCAAGCGCTCACCGTGCAACTTTTGCTCTTGAGGTTTAGCGACGCTATAAATACACTTGTAGTAATGGCAACACCAAAACTGTATTAACAGTCGAAAGAGGGGGCAGCAGCTGTGTCGAGACAGTTTGAGGTCAAGGTTCATGAATGCCACAGAGGCTCTAATCTACTTCAATTATAAACAATCAATACCTTGGTGAGAACCAATTTTCTGTCCCCGCGCAGGTGCTCATTAGTTATAATGAACGTGTGGTGCGACCAGGATCAGGATGTCAGGTCTGGCTTATCATGAGATCCAGACACATCCAGTGATTCAGCGTTTGATAACACAAGGGTGCAATGTTTACACAGAAACGTAATGTAAAGGGAAATCTAAACTGAATTCAGTTTGCTTTGTCGACAGCAGAACTAAAAGCATGTCTCTCTTTGAGGTTGCGGCTACAGAAATGTTGCCTCCGTTGTGGTTTCATCTCTAAATTATTTAACTGTGTGAACTCTGTTATAAAATACCTCCCACACTGTTCTCTGTAAATAACAAGGGCTGGTGTGATATATATATCATGGCCACCACCTGGATTTGACTAAGCAAATAGGTAGGAGCCTCCTATTGGATAATTACTACATGAATTAATATCTTTCAGCTGGCAACAAGTTATTTAACCCCAACAGATGCAATGAGTAGCTTCTCATTTCTTAAATGTCTAAAGACACATCCTGTGGTTGTGGAAAAGATGTTTGAGAAGGGTTAAATCATTGGCATCAAGCAGAGAAAACATCTAAGGAGATTGAAGAAACTACTAAAACTGGGTTAAGAACTGTCCAACGCATTATTAAAAACTGGACGGATAGTGGAGAAGCATCGTTTGGTGAAATCAAATGTAAGAAAAACAACAGTAGAACTCAGGGCTTTGTTTAATAGTGAAAGTAAGAGCATTTCCACATGTACAATGTGAAGGGAATTTAAAGGATTAGTTATGAACAGCTGTGTAGCCTTAAGAAAACCACTAATCAGTGAGGATAACTGGAAAAAAAAAAGGCTTTAGTTTGCTAGGGAGCATAAAGATTGGACTCTGGATCAATGGAAGAAGAAGGTCATGTGGTCTGATGAGTCCAGATTTACCCTGTTATCCAGAGTGATGGGGGCATCAGGGTAAGAAGAGAGGCAGATGTCTAGTGTCTACTGTACAAGCCTGTGCTATGGGGCAGTGCTATGATCTGGGGTTGCTGCAGTTGCTCAGGTCTAGGTTCAGCAACATTACGTTGCCCAAAGAATGAGGTCTGCTGTCTACCTGTCAGGATCCATGGGGCTCAAATTGTCAAAGAGTGGTTCAGGGAGCATGAGATGGATTGACCACCACAGAGTCCAGACCTTAACCCCATTGAAAATCTTTGGGATGAGCTGGAGAAGGCTTTGGTCAATGGTCAGACTTTCCCGTCAACAATAAAGATGTTGGTAAAAAAAAAAAATGAATGCCACACTGGATGGAAATAAATCTGGTGACACTGAAGAAGCTTATCGCACATTAAAATTAAAAAAAAAAAAAACTCTTAAAGACTGCACAAGCAAAAAAATAAATGCGTATGTACAAATCTAGTTGAAATAGAAGTTATATAAAGGAAGGATAATCGACAAGGTGCAGTGATGTGGATGGAAAAGCACTGACATGAACAAGACAGAGAGAATTATTATTATTTATTACATTTCCCGTGGTTTTAATGGCAATAGTTTTACTTTCGTATGAACACAAGTCATGAGAGCACTAGTTGGGCTTCTGATGCAATACCCCAGCGGAGGAATCAAACCTATACCAGCAGGACGGCAGAGGTTTGCCTCGTTGCCTGGATACGAACGCGGAGGGTGGCGCACTCAGGAGTCCCCTCTCTTGACTCGAAACTGGCTTTTGATAGCGGACATTGTGGCTCCGCTCGCCGCGCGCCGCCGACGGTTGACCTCCGCCTCCCCGCCCCCTTGCGTGAGCCCGAATGTCGCCGGTTTCCCCGACGCCGCCGAAGAAGCAGTGGATGTGAAAACAGCGCCATTTCTGTCGGCGTCCATGATACGCGATGCTACCGCAGCGGATTCCAGAGCTCGAGCTCGGAACGGCAGCGGGAGAGTAATAGCCGCTCCCCTTTCGCCGCTTCTCTCTACTTCAGCCCGCGGCAGGTGAGTAAACCGGAGTTTTCTGCTCCCCGCTTTGTGGCGGTTAAGTCTGCATTTGGCGTTTTTTTTTGGCGTTTAGTCGGCTTACTCTTTCGCTGTGTGACGGATGTGGCGCACATTTTGAAGGGAAAGCGTCTTGACAGTCTTCTGGTAGCCTACCGGGCAAGCCGCTCCTCCTCCTCCCCCTCGGTCACAACAACAACCGTAGCTGCGCGGAGGCTAACGTTAGCGGCCGTTGGTTTCAGTTTAAACCGGCCACTTCTTCATCTTCCATATTGTATTGTGTGTGTGTGTGTTTTGTTTTTTTAATGCGCCGTGTATCCAAAATGAAAGTTTAGACTCGGCCTCTTGGCGCTAGCTTGTTGCCGTTTACTAGCCGTGTGTTTTAACGGTTAACCGTCGGGGCTCTAATGTCACCGTATAACAAGCCGTTCACCTGCCCGTCACTCAACAAACTAACCTCAGTGTCCGGAGGAGAGGGGGGGACGTCGCGGTTAAACAACTTAACCGAGCGCACCCGTTTCATGTGAAAGGTGGCTAATGGCTTAAAAAGAAAAAAGAACAATAATAAAGTGAGCGACTCTGAGCAGCTAACTTGGGCTAGCTCTTTAGCTAAAGGTCGGTGGTCAAGCTAACCTTGCCGTTTGACTGCAAAGTGACGCTAATAGCAGAAGTCAAGTTAAGCGTTAGGTAAACACCACACCTGCTGTCTAATTTACACATTTAGCTGTCAGTTAGCACATACGTGACATTCAGTACTTTGCCATAAACATTGTTCCTGTTTTTTTTTTCTCCCTCTGTAGTTGCATTGCCGCACTCGATACACAGCACAGCGGTGTAAATGACAGTAGTAGCCATTAATATTTGGACAAAGTTACAACGCAGCCGCTTTAAAAAAAAAAAACAGCTGTGTCGCGAGCTGATGTTTAATAAATATCCCTTTTCTCTTTCTCTATTTACGTGTCCGAAATGCTAGCTTAACGGTGTTGTTTGTAGGGTAAAGTCGGTGTGTTGTCAGTGTAGTCAGGAGCTAGCCGCCGGGGCTAGTGTGCAATGAAACAGCTGGGTTGTAGACACTGGTCAGCCATATTTAGCAATTATGCAGCTAGCTAAAGCTTTCGGCCGTGCGCTTGCCTTCAGCTGACACGGTTTTTAGTCTGCATTAGGGTGTTTGCTGTGGAAGTGTTGTGGTGGTGGTGGAGGCGGCGGCGCAGCGCAAAGCGACTCATGTTTTCCTTATTTTGACGTTTCTAACGGGTAACATTTAATGTGTGGCTGTTGAATGACGACCAGGCCAGCCAATCAAATCGATGCGGCCTCCATTTGCTCTTCACGTCGGTGTCCTAATCCACTGCTGTCATGTGAAACACATGCACTTGACGGCTAGCTCTTTTTTTTTTTTTTACCCCCCTGCCCACACTTACACTCAGGATTTGCTCGTTTTTGCTCAGCAGTCCAGGACATATATATATATTTATCATATTGCTCATCATTAAACGTTGCAGAAGCGTCTTTGTGAAAGTAATGAAAGCAATAACAAGCAAGAGTCATAAAAATAAAGAATAGCTTCCTGTTTTAGGTCAGTTATGAAACTCTTGGTTTCATTCAGCTTTTTCAAAACACTCGCCCACCTATTTTGTGACTTGTGTTGCATTCATGTAACAGGGAAATTAAATTTCACGTCGCGTTTACGTGACAGGTCACTTTTGAGTGAGTTTGCTGTATTTAAAACAGATCTGATTACGTGGAAAATCGTGTAGAAAGTGTGTAATACTTGTTAACCTGCTTATCAATTTAAATGAGACTATCGTGTCAAGATACTGGCTGCTATCGTCACTGTTGAAAGAGCCCTCAGTGGAGCCTATTAGTCTGCTGGTACACACGGCTATGAGCAGCCATTAAAACACCCTTTGGGATACGGAACTTATCTCCTGCGCTACGACGGTCACAGTGTTTGCCTGTTTTTACTTTACCATTAAAATGAAAGAGAATGTAGTTTCTGTTATGAAAAGCAGCGACTGTGTGCGTTCATCCATTTTTAAAAGCATAAAGAGACCTTGTTTCCTGGTGTTTAGCTCTGCTTGCGTTCAACACTGAAAATATTTGAGTGAAACTGATGCACGTTTGTTTGCTCTGTTTCAGGTTGTGCCGGTGAAGTAAGACGTAGCCCCAAAATGGACCCCTCCGACTGAGACGCAAACACATCTTGTGTTTTGCCCAGCAGCATAAGCCATGCCTGACGAGTAAAATCCCCTCTTTTGCTCAAAGCAATAAAAAAAAGAAAAAAAGGAAAAAAAAAAACATCCTACATGCCTCCCCATGTAGAGCCCCTTCAGTGCGTCCTGCTGGAGTGACACCCCCCCCCTTCCAGATAGGTTCTGCCTCGTCCTCTGTCCGTACCCTTCTCCGCCGACCACCTTACAGTAACTACCCATCACAATGCTGCTCTACCTGAGAATGGCCAACACCTGAGGTCCCATGCGTCCAGTGAGCACCGATTCAGACGGTCCTGCTCCTCCTGAGACCCTCTCTTGCCCCTACCCCTTTGTAGGCCCCCTGCCTGCCTCAGAGATGTCCCTGCTCCAGTCACTGGGTCCAGTGCAAAGCTGGCTTGGCCAGGAGCTTGAGAAGTGCGGGATTGATGCCATGATTTACACCCGCTACATCCTCAGCCTTCTCCTGCATGACAGTTATGACTATGACCTGCAGGACCAGGTTTGGAAAATGATTTGTGTTTTGAAGTGTTTAGGCAGCGGGCTTTATTTAGGGATAGAAGTTAGTGTGGGAATATAACTGGCTCATAAGAGGAAGATAATAGTTTGCCACAAGAGGTTAACAATGGGCTTTTCTCACATTGTGCCACTGAGTAGTTCCTCCTTTGAGTTGTCACGTGAAATTACATTTGTGGTTTGCAGTGTGTAGATTGTTATGTTAAATTATCTTAAATAGAAATGTTATGACATTTTAGTATATATTTTGCTGCTTTTTCGATGTTTAAAAGTAACTTGTCCTTTGCGACTGACCTTTCTTGGTTTGTGTTGAAAGGAAAACGACATCTTCTTGGGATGGGAGAAGGGAACTGGGAAGAAATGGGGCAAGAGCAAGAAGAAGGGAGGGACCGACCTGAGTCTTGAGGAAATGAAGAAGCAGGCCGCCGTGCAATGCCTTCGCTCTGCATCTGATGAAGTAAGCGCTGTTGTAATACTGTGATTCTCAGGATGTTTGTGAGGAGTAGTCAAGATGTGTTGTATTCTTGTCTTATTAGTGGAAATCTGTTATTACTCTAACATTGCCACCTTCTGTGAAAAACGTCTGAAAAATGAAAAGACTGAAAAGCATCCTGACTAAAAAAAAAGGCCCAGTGGTGTCATTTGTATAATTATGTCAGGAATCTAGCAGTGTAGTACTCCTTGTTGCTTGTTAAGGGGCAGTCATGTGTATTTTAATTGCGTGAATCACAGTAGATGGACTGTGAATGAAACTATGTCCACGTATGTAGGAAGTAAAGCATTTAACGAGGAAGGAAACGCTTTGTCACCTTATCTGTCTGGCCAGTGAGTCTTCATCAGAAGGGTTATATTAAGGTCAGCAGTTAGGTTTTCCTTTGACGTGAAATAATGTTGTTCTGACTTAGAAATAACCTTCAAAGGGAATGACAATAGTGTGCAAGAACTGAGTTTATTCCACAAAATACAGTCTACGCGTCGAGTGAAAAAGTAACGCTGACATTTTCACTGTGTCCGGTTTCTAGTAAGAGGGATGTGAGCTTTAGTTGAGAATGACACTACACAAAAAGCTGTGGGGAGGAAAGGGGGTGGGGGTTCTGCAAGGCAAGAGGAGGAGTGTCTGGCTCCTCTCTGTGGACTGGACTATGCGCTCTATTTTTTTTTTTTTTTTTTAACCGGCACGCACTGCACAGGATTGCAGCAGAGAGCAGCAGAGTCGGTCGGCTGTCAGCTGACTGGCATTAGTACAATGATGCAAGAAGAAACACGGGGCAGGAGAAAACTTTGCTTGGCTTTTCATGAAGTGGCATGGTAAGGAATGTTATTTCTGGAGGAGTGAAAAGGAAACGGGTAAACTACAGAGTGCGGCTTGGCGTGCTAATAAGGAACTGCTCTGATGTGAATTATATGAATTTGTTTTCTTTGACAGCGATATAGAGCTATTTATTTCTTTATTTTCATTAAAACCCAGCCTTTTTCCACATATTGCACTGTTTAAAGAAGACTGTAACTTAACAGGATGTGTTGTAAACGACCGCTGTTAGGAACGGTGTGTGGAAATCACGTGTGCTATTGCTTAGTAATTTATTTATATATATATTTCGAAAGCATTTCTGCACCATTGCTAAATATAGCACAGTCACGGCTGAGCATGCCTAAGCTCTAACAAGTCAGCTGGCTCGAGTTGTGTCAACCTCGTGCCTTTCATTCTTTCTTTCGAGAGCGTTAGGGGTCAGAAGTAGCTGTTGGGATCTCTGCGTTCCTGCCTAGGGCTGCTGAACCTTTCTGCATCAGTCATAGTTGTTTTTTGAGTTAGAAAAACATGTGATGAGCTGACACACATCCTGTGGCCGCTACCAGGTATTCAGCTTAAAATACAGGAGTGCTGTTTGTCAACTGAGCCAAATCATGATCTGCTTTTAGTTTAGTAGTAAAGGTGTACACTGTGTAATATCATTGATTCCTTCATGTGACAGAATATTGTTTTTTTTTAGTAAACAACGTTTAACTTTTCTCTGTCCTTTGTGCAGAACTCTGGAATTGAGAGCCTGGTTGAAGAGCTTTGCTCTAAACTGAAGGACATCCAAACCAAACAGAAAGGTTCGATACCTTATCCTATTCTTTTAGAGTCATTTGGTTAAAGAACAGCCAGTTGAGTAATAATTGTTTTGTTGTGTGATGTCTTCAACAGAGGAAAAACAGATTCAAAAGAAATCTGATGGCTCTCAGTCTCCAGAGCGAGCTGAGTCCCCCTCTTCAAAGGACCAGGTGGAAATGTAAGTGGACATTATGACTGTTTACGAAGGATGACTGTAGAACACACCCAGATTCATTTGTTTATTTGAACTATACTGTCATGACTGCATTTAAATCCCATTTCCTCTGTCTTGTCACTGCAGGTATTATGAAGCCTTTCCTCCTTTGTCAGAGAAACCTGTTTGTCTCCAAGAGATCATGACGGTGTGGAACAAGGCTAAAGGCTGCGCTTACTCAAGTTCGTCATCTTCTGCGGCCCCACAAACCAGCACAGACACCTCTTCCCCCAAAGATTGTAACAGCGAGGGCGAGGCGGCGAAGGAGCGAAACCTTGAGGCATGTGGTACCATCACTACTGTGACCAACGACAGAGGCCAGCAGCGACGGAGCAAGAAGGAGAAGGAAAATCGATACCATGGCGGCGCAGCGTCGGAGGAGAAATCCACTGTCCACTCCAAGAGACAGCTGAGACACAGATCTGAGGGCAAATACAGACCCAGGTCTTGGTCTTCTGGCTCTAGCGAGGCGGGCTCAAGCTCAAGCGGGAACCAGGGTGACTCCAAGTCATCCAGAAGCAAGACAGTTAGAATAAGGCACAAATCTAGGGAGGCTGCGAAAAATAAGAGAACACGCAACAGTGGCCAGGTAAAGCTGCAGGTGAAGGTTATTGACAAAGAGGAGCGAAGAAACACAGGAGGGAGCAGCAGCAGTGCCGCTGGCAGTGCTGCCAAACAAACACTGCTTTACAAAAAGGGGAAGAGACCGCTGAAGGAGATTCGTAGAGATCCAGGCTGGGTGGAGGAGGCTGGAGTTGAGGCCAGAAACAAAAAGGAATACATGGAGGAGCCACTTTGGTACACTGAGCCCATTACGGAGTATTTTATACCTTTCAGCAGCAGACAAAGCAAGCTGGAAACGAAATATCGAAGTAAGGCAGACTCTCCTGATGGCTTCGCCTTGTCAGCTGACATGGAGAGGCCGCGGGAGAGAATCCAGGGAATCTGCATTGCCAATGAGAGCTACCAGAGAGCGTACCTTGCAGCAGGCTCATTCGTGGATGGGCACTTTGTGGAAGGGCCTGGCGAAGCAGAAGATGAAACTGCTGAACTCACTGGGACCTCAAGCTGCCCTCAGCCAGAGGATAGTAGAGATTTAGATGACAAGCATCTGTCTGAATTCACTCACTTCTATGAAGTTGATATTTATCAATCCATATTGGATACTAGTGCCTCAGACTCAATACAAGAGAGTCGGATCTTAAGCATGATTCGACAAAAAAGCAAAGAGCAAAGAGACGTTGAGGCAGAATGTTGTTTAGTGTTAGATGGCCTTGAGCAGCAAGGGAAAAGTGCAATACGGGCTGACTCACAGGAAGCTTCAGGATCTGTGGGATTTTTAATGGAGGATCTGGAAAACATGGCTCAGGTGTGGGGATGTTATTCATCATCTACGTCAGAAGATCTGGATGGAGAAAGCTTCATCGGAGACTCTCCTGTCCGGCTCTCCCCTCTTCTTGATAGTGTTTCTTTCACCCTGAGCAAACTATCCAGAAATGTGGAGGAGCCCCCTGTTCCTGAAGCCACCAGTGAGCCGTCTGGTTTGAACTCATCCTGCTTCTCTCTTTTCGAGCTGCAGTATGACAGTCCCACTTTTCCTTTTCCCCGCGACTCACTCTCCGTTGGTCACGACAACAACACCGATTCTAGTAGCTGTCTCGACCCACATTCTAATAAACAGTCTCGTTTGCTAATATGGACCAAAAATAGTGCCTTTGACGAAACTGAACACTGTTCTAACTTATCAACACGAACTTGCAGTCCATGGTCACATTCAGAGGAGACTCGTTCAGACAATGAGCAAGGAAACGCTCCGGCAGAGGATGCTGCTCAATTTGGCAACGAAGAGATCGATTGTATAATCCCTCCTCTCTCTGGTACATATCTAGAGGATGAAATCTTGGATTTCCTGCAAGACGACCCTGGCCGCAAGTGTGAGGAGGTCAGTGTTAGCACAGCGTCCAATCAGACCTTCACCAAAAAATCTAAATTGGAGTCCATTTGTGGCATACCATTGGAAGAGGACGAGAGTAAACAGTACAGCACTGGCATGTTTTCGGACAATACAAACCAACAGAGTGAGGATTACAGCTCAGGGATAATAAAAGACATTTGGACTGCAATTGGAGACGGCAAATCTGTAAAGTCAAGGCAGGGAGCAGAAAAAGCAAGCGAGGGGCTCTTCTCAGATGAGTCGGCCAGCTACTGCCGCAGCTGTTTGGAGGTGCAGGCAAAAGGAGTTCCAATTCAGGGACCTCAGAAAAAAGCAGTGCAGCGGTCTGAGTATCACCTTTGGGAAGGCAAGAAGGACGAACAGGACTTAGCCAAAAACAAACTCTCCAAGGTAGATGGTGCCGGGGATTACATGACTCCGTCCAAGCCCTGGGACTTAAACTCTGACAAGGAGAGTACATCATTCATCCTGGGAGGGGTGTACGGAGAGTTGAAAACACTAAGCAGTGATAAGAATTGGGCTGTTGTACCGCCAAGTGACACCCAAGATAGCCTGCTACAGTGTGCCGCTGCAGCTACGTCGGCTTGTAGCTCAGACATGCTAACCATCACTGGCACAGATGTGTTCATGAACACGAGCAGCCGCTTTGCCCCTGGCCACAGGCCCCTGTGGAGGCCCCTTGTGTCCTTTGGGCAGAGTGACCAGGCCATTAGAGGAGCTGGAGATGGATTGAATAAGGGATTTTCTTTCATCTTCCATGAAGATTTGCTTGGATCTTACGGAGGCTTGCATAGTGAGGAGCAAGGCTTAGAATACCCGTTCGCATCCTTCAACCTGAACAATCCCTTCTCTCAAGTCCTCCATGTTGAGTGTTCTTTCGAGCCTGAGGACATGGCTTCGTTCAGTCCAGGATTCAAACCCAAATCCATTCTTTGCTCGGACTCTGAGAACGAAGCCTTCCACCCACGAATATACGGCATCAACAGGACGCAGTACAGGGCCATTCGCATTTCCCCCAGAACTCATTTCCGACCAATATCAGCCTCGGAGTTGTCCCCTGGTGGAGTGAGTGATTCAGAGGCTGAGACTGACAAAGAGGAGACGAGTTTTCCCGTCCTGGCGCCGGTGGACGTCTTTGATGATCCTCAGGCAGACCTCAAACCTCTGGAGGAGGATGCAGAATGCGAGGGCCCTTATTATGGGAAGTCAGAACTGGAATCTGGTAAATTCTTACCCAGATTAAAGAAGTCTGGCATGGAGAAGAGTGCCCAGACCTCTCTGGATTCACAGGAGGGCTCCAGTACCCTCCTGCCAATCGCTGAGCAAGAGATTTGCTTAGACTGCAAAACGGCAGCAGCTGCATCAAGTGCTGGCGGACAGACGGACGTTTCTGTCGGCAAGATTCAAAAAGATGAATCTCCAGGAGAAAAACAGTCCTGCTCGTGTTCGCCAGCCGGTCAGATTCCCAAGTACGGGATTGCTTACGACTTTGTTGGAGATGTGCCAGAGGTAAGGGTTTCTTAAAACGATTACGTAAGATTATCAATATCTCATGGTCAGTGTGCTAGAGGACCTATTAAAAAAAAAAAAATCCTAACCACGCAGTATTTCTCATTTGTCTCGTTTAGTTCCCTCTGTTAAATATAAGTGGACAGGGAGGAACTGGCAACCAGCAAGATGAGTGCTGGTGGCAGAACACAATTTGTTCCCCCATATTCCCTGGATCTCAGTGTACAGGTACACCTGTGTTTTCAAAAGCACTTTTACAGTCGTATTCACGAATACATCAAACCAGTAATAGTACATTTTTGATTTTTTCTTAATTTAGGAAAGCAGTCATATGGTTTTTGTTGTGATTGTGCAGTATACAGTAGTTGAACTCTAGCCCTAATACCCTGGATTTGTTTGATTTGGGCAAGGAAGGCCTTTTTCACGTCAGACATTTTGACTTGTCATTGTATGTAAAGCACAGGTGAGTTGGTGATTTCTCAGGTCAGATAAAAGCCTCCCTTTGTTGCGATGGAGCCATGAATAGACGTTTTCCCTGCAGTGACAAGTCAGAATCTCTACTGTGGTAAAAGGTCTATTGATCCTGTGGTCGCAGTAAAAGTGCTCTGGAAATGATGCTCAGGCGATATCCTAAATCCCGTGACACTAGAGTGCTTAGACGCACTCCTAGCTGGTCAGATAGCTTTGACGACACAGATCTCTAAAGACCCTGTGCAGTGAAAAACAGATGTATCAGCTAAAGGTTATTTTAATAACATTTTTTATTTGCCTGATTTCTTTCTCCAGGAAGCAGCAACATTTGAGTACTCCAGTTCTGCAGAGGACGCCTGTCGCAGAGAGGAAACCTTCCTTTCCTTTTGAGACTGGACCTCTACCAGCAAAGATTCAGGGTCGCCTCAGAGCTGGAAAACCTAACGTAGGCTAACGTTCTGAGACACGCCCTCCAAAAACCCAACGCATAACCCAGTTGGTTTTCATTTACTAACGTACAAACCTTGTGTAATCAACAATCGGATCAACAAAGAGTGAGTGAAAATAGGAAAACTCAAAAAATATGTTCTGTCTTTTGAGTGATGCCATTTTGCGGACGTGCATTTAAGGCGTTTTAGAATTTGTTTCAGTTGATTCTTCTGTACGCTGGTCCTCATTGAAATCTCACAGTTAACTAGTAGGGACGACATTTTGTTCTATCCTCGTCAGTTTTGTTCCCACTATTTTGCTTTTGAGCTAGGATTCTGGTAGTCGGTGGTGTCTGAATGGTTGTGCATGTACGTATGTCCGTCCAGCCAGTCTCACTCCTCCTCTCGAGTTCAACCTAATGTTGTGTGAAACAACTGCTGTCGCATCCTCTACTTTCCATCTTGTGTTCAGAAAGACGACATAAGGATGTTGAGATTTTTTGAGTTGTGGAAGAAATTTGAGAGTTTAATTTATATAGTTTGTTTGGACGACTTTCTGAATGTGAAGTAGAGAATGTGTGCAGCTTTCTTCTAAATATCCGTCAGTTCCCCATGTGTGAAAAGTTATAAGTCTGATTTCTTTTTTTGAATGGTGATAGTCTTTCAAAAGCTAGTAGTAGACATAGTATGGTTTGTGAGGCTAAAATAAAAAAAATATACTTAAAAAAAAACAGGAAATCAAAAGGAGTTCTGTTGGCAAAAAATAAAAAAATACTAATCTACTTGAAAATGCAATGCTGTAAAAGAATTTGGGAAAAAAAAATGAAAAAAGAAAAAAGTTTGTGTTTTGGGGTAAAGACCCATCATGAAAAGACATGACGACAGCCATTTCTGCAGACACCTCTGTTGCAACTGAATGAAACTGTTTTATTTTTATTTTTATTTTTTTGTAATTTCTATGGTACAAACTCTTGGTGCTATGAATATGTTCAAAAATCCTTTGAAGTTGCAGTTCCATAATTTGGCTGTGATGAGTAGACGGCATAGCCGAGGATTTGTTTCTTAGTCCAAACAGTCGGCGCCATGATTATCTTTTTGCGGCGAGAAAACCTGTTTGTTGCTTAATGTGGCTTGGTTTTTGTTTTAAGGTAACCCCTTAGTTGTCGGGCCTGTAAAAGCTGAAGCAGAAATCTCATGATTCTACACATCCTTGCAGTTTATCGCCCTCCAGCAGAAAAGGACAAAACACCCATTGACTGTCTATGCTGCAACTAAAACAAATAACAAAACAATGTTAAACCAAAATAAAAAACAAAAAACAACAAAAAAACAAACATAATTACACTAAGGTACAAATGCTTTTTTTTTTTTTCTCCATATGGGGTGTGTTTTTATTTTTTGTTGGTTTACAATATATCTTGTTGAAATATTGAGAACGTCTCACTGTGTGTATGTGTGTGCTGACATAGAACTTGTTAAGGTTCAGAGTGAGCTAAATAGAAACGTGAACGTCTGCAGAGACACATTCACACAACGGGCCCCTTAATCTGAAACACTCTGAACGAATTGGCTCCATAAACGTGCGAGGTGTTGCTTTACTGACCCTCCGTGTGCCCGTTTCTCTTAAAACCTGCGCTTTCTTTCTGATCTAACTTATATATATATATATTTTTTCTCAGATTATGAGGGCAGTAGCAGCGTGACGTGTTGTCACTGAAGCACAGATAAATAAAATGATCCCTCCATTAGCGGGCAGTTTGCGCTGTAATGCACTGTCGCAGGCGTCTCTTTAGACGATGCGAAAATTGCGAAGCCCCCCGTTTTGTCAAGTCCAGTGCCGCTTCAACCGAAAAAAAAAGACCCCTCCCCCAAAGTAGCTGGATGAGAAGTACTCAACTTCAGGGTCTCGTCACCTTTCTTTGACAGTCATCTGACACTCAGGAATTTTTTAATATAAAGCATACTACATAATCTACACTCAGACCTGTGACAGTGCATTGATGCATCAATGTAAAATCTTTTTGATTGTAGAGCAGAAATTATTGACAGGAGTTCTTCCCAGGCAAACCGCAGAGGTGACTGTCATTAATTCAGAGCTGTAGTTTTAGAGTGGGGGAGAAAGAAGAGTAAAAACAAAATAAAACTAAGCCATTGTAGGTTGCATAAGCAATGCGGAGGGCAGTTCAAGAGCCCTGAGTCCTATGCAATACCTTGGCGCATGTAAAACATTCAAGAGTATGAGGAGGAAAAGTCATCCAGTTAATTTTGCATGTGGATTACTTTTGAGTGAGGGGGACACCCGAGACAAAAACAGTATGGAATGTCTCTAATAAAATAAAAAACAAAATAAATAAAGCATGCAAACATCACACTCCATCTCTTTAAGTTAGATTAAACGAAGTATTTTTGTTTTAAAAAAAAAAAAAAAAAGAAGAGTGAGGTTAAATCAGTGATTGAAAGATGTTATATGACTGTGTGTGTGTGTGTGTTGGTGTGTGTGTGAGTGTGTGCAAGAAGTCCCACGAAGCACTTGCATATGGGAGTCGAAAGGAATGCGTCGCCCCATTTAATTCTTCCATTTTGATAGGTTTCAAAAAAAAAAGATGTGACGAGAAAATGCGTTCAGTGAGTGGGTACGTGTTTCAGAGAGACCTCGCGCTGTGACGGGAGGTCCCGAGAACAAATCCCAGCACTGAAAAGTTTTTCCCCCCTTCCGTCTCTTCTTCATTCCCAAATTAGATGATGCTCCTTCACCTTACCCTCTTTCCTCTTCGTTCCTGAACCCCTGCCACCTACCGACCCCCACCCCCCCATCTGTCCCAAGTAGCTGTGTTCTAATTTCATGTACACCCCGAGTAAATTATTTTGTTTCATTGTGGATTTTCTGAACATCTAATAAAGGAATAAACCAAACCCTCAGTCTTGTGTGATTCCCTCTGTTGTAACTTGCATTCACCCCTAGTGGTGACTATTCATGAGGTAGGAGGTAGGAGTGTTACATTTCAGCTTCATCACCTCATGGTGACACTAGAGAGCAGGGTGAGAAAGCTGGACAGTTGCTGTAAGTATCACATATTGGGCCTTTTTATTAAAAAAAAATTAAGAAACACAAATTTTTGTTAAAAAAAATTGTATGTTGGAACTAGTATAGCATCCACCTACTGTTAAGTTACAAAAAACAGTGAGGCTATCATCTTTATGAGGCTGAAATTGTTTTTAGGCAAATATATTTATCGAAATATGATTAAAAATAGTGCTGACATTTTAGAAATCATGAATAATTCTGAAATTCATTAAATATATAATATAAAATTATATTTTGTGGAGATAGTTTTTATTTTTGAGCGTTTCTTGTAAAAAAAAATAACGCATTTTTTTCTAAAATATGCATCATAAATCTAATTTCTCAATCCATAAACCACGTTTAACCGCATTTGATCGATAATTCATCGACTAAACGAACGACGCTTGTAATCCTTACACTGCAGCAAATACACGCCATATCATATCAACACAAATAAAAATAAAACGTGATACATCATCAACATATACTACAGCTACAATTAAAGCTTTAAAAGCGGAGAATATGCGCCTCCCTTTTATTTCCTTTCTTAAATTAATAACGAGTGCGTAGGCTGATCGATTATTAATGCCTTCAGGTCCAGACAGGTGAATTCATCGACGCGGAGAACATTCTTGGCTCGATTACATCGCACTCTCGCCACTAAGTTTGTTTTAAAATGGCGGCGGAAGCGTCGAGACAGGTAGGAAATGTTGACGATTCGGGGTAAAACTTGTGAAATGCTCCCGGTTTTGATACCAGCCAAACGGCGGTGAAGTGTTTCCGTTCCCGTTGCGGAGCAGTGAAGAAAAAAAACAAACAAACGTCTCTCATCTTTAACTTGAATTGATTCTCACTTGAGGAAGCGCTGGGGTGAAATTTAGTGAGTTGGCGTCGGGGCTTGCAAGTGCACTTGCTTCGACGTGGTGTTTGTGTTTACCGGCCGTCTATTTATTTTATTTTATTCTATTTTATTTTTGTCAAGTAATGCCTGCTGCCGTGTGTGTGCTCTAAGCTGCCTTAAGGAGGACAGTGGGAGGTGATGGTGGTGCAGCAGTAGTCACAGCAGCATCATCATGGACCACTCCGGCCGGCGACTACCTGCCACCCACCTGTAGCTCTCAACCGGCGGCATGGCGAACACGACCCACGGCACCCAGGACCAGAGGGACGGACGCTGTGGTAGGTCGCTGCCTCCTCGGGTGGCACACTTACTTAAACACGTTCACTTTAAAACTATGCGCTGATCTCCTCGCGAATTTTACACGACCACGAATTTTCTAACGTCTCACAACTGTCAGCGCATTACAAATACGACAATATGTTTTATTTAAAGTTGCTATTTAATTCGGCGTATATTTACCGTACGAATATACGTCCCCGGTGGAATTCTAGCTCCCACCAAACTGCATTCAAAAAAATGTAAATTTAAACTCACGGGACACGTTCACTTTAAAACTATGCGCTGCAATCCTCCCCGTGAAATTCTAGCTCCCACCAAACTGCATTTAGAAAAGTTTACATTTAACACGACCTCAAATTTTCTTACTCTAAGCAACTGCCAGCATATTAAAAATGCGATTATATATATTACTGAAAGTCGGTGTTTAATTCGGCACTTATTTAGTTTACAAATTCGCGTCCACAATGGAATTCTACCTCGCACCAAACTGCATTAAAAAAAATCTAAATTTAAGGCAATGTCAAATTTTATAACGCTACACAACTGCCAAAACATTATAAATATAAATTTATGTATTACTTGAAGCCAGTGTTTAAGTCGGCATGCATTTACCAAACCAAATTCCACTTGTTGACAGGAAGTTTGAACTTTTAACCCCAAATGTACACGCTCAGCTCTCAAAGTGGTTTAGGGTCAGTTCAGTTAACTTAAACCAGAACACAGTCTTTTGTTGCGCACAAGTTACATTTCTCGACCCCGCAGTTAACAAACCGTGACTCTTAAAATCATGTGAATTGCTTCATCACGTCCTCTGAGTAGATTGAATGACTCAGGGGGAGTTTCCTTAAGGTGTGCTAATTGCCTCCTTGAACAAATGAACCTGTATTTCCAGAACATTGGAATCTAATGTCCCTTTCATTTTAGTTTATTTAATTCCGCGTATATCGGAAAGCGCTGTTTGTTTAAAAGACTTTTCACGCGTTTCAGAACGCACGAAAATGAAAGTGTCTCCTGTTGATAGTGATATGACTCACAGTTTTGTGTGTGTGCATTAAAACAGGCGGCTCAGTGAAGTCAAAGCCATAAAAGCAGCCCTGCGGTTGTTGTTGACCATGTCTACGCTGGCGTGGCCTTAAACCTCACACCGAGTGCATTTTTAAATCTCTTGAGTGCACTTTGAGACCAGTATTATCGCAAATATAATAATAATAATAAGACCCTGCCATTTATTGATGACCTCTGGTTGTAGATCATTCCCACAGAGGCACAGGAACAACCTGTTGCACTGTTTTGGGACAAAGTCTGCCAGGCTCACATGACAACCTGCGGGTCAGGGTTTAGAAGCTTGGCTAAGAATCTGGCTCTGTGTGTGTGTGTCATTCATTTTGGAAAAACACTAGGCGCTGTGTCTTTAAATTTGACCCTTTTTGCCACGACGCACTCGAACGCACCTCTATGGGGTCAGTCCTAACGGAGGCTTTGAGTTACGTTGGCTAGAAGACATCTGAGATACGCTGGCAGTGTCCTTGAACTCACCTTCTATTAAAATATATGTAGTTTGCATTTAGTTGGCATGCTTAACACTCGCACTTGCCAGTTCATTAGGTACACTTGGATTTAAATTTAGACTGTATTCATCCACAAAGGAAATTTCTTGGTCAGCAGCTCAAAAAAACACTCGAGATCCACAAGTAAGAAGTAAAATAGGTGAAAAAATGACCAAATGTACAAGAAATACAACTAATGCATTCAAATATAACGGACTAAACCTTATCAGGTTTGATATTTGGCATTTCTTTTAAATAACTGAGAGACTTGTGGGTTCAAACTGGACGTGTAGCACCACTGAATTGAACTGTTCCTAATGTTTTGTATCCTGTTGAATTAAAATCAAAATCACTAAACAATCATGAAGGCAGCACTGTTATATTAAATTCATTTTCAGTAGCGTACCTAATGTTTTGGCCATGTACTGTAACGTCCTCTTTCTGTGGTCAACATATGAAGCAGCAGAAATTCCTCTGATGTCTCTCTACTAATGCAGCTTAAGCCTTAAACCCGCTAGCTTTTAGCTTAGCTTCCCCGCCGAGTGCGGAGGCGTGATGATGAAGATGAAGAGGCCCTGTTCGCATTACACCGTAGACTCCGGTTACAGCCCGGGCCGCTGTGGGATTAGTTTTCGACCTACCGAGGCTTCTACACCCACGTCTCAAATGTCTTGGACAAACGACTTTAATTTAACGTGTTGAAGCTCAGACACTTTATGAACATGGAATAAACTGAAATCCCTGATATGATTCAATAAAGCAGGCGTTACCTTATATTCCTTATATATGTTCTTGCGTTCAGCGCATCATTATCAAACCATGTGACAGATACTCAGATGGTGTTTATATCCTCTGGTCCTACTCTGCCCAGCTGGTGGTCCCTTGAATAACAACACATCTACAGCTTTGCCTTAAGTTGATTTGTCCATTGAAAACCTATTCAGTTGAAGAGACAATGTGTCCTCAGTTAAAATCATGTGAAAGTGACAAAAGCAGAAGAGTTTCGAAAAGATACAGAAAGTGAATGTGGTGCAGTTGTGGCGTAATGATGGGTTAGAAGATTGTTGCTAAATAACTAAATGTGTAGATTTCCAAAACATTTCAGTGTGCTTCAGTTAATCCAAGCTAAATAAGTATAGGAAAAACAGAATTAGGCAGTTAATTATAATTTAAGATAAACCCCAAGCTTTTTATATACTCTACAAGAAGAGAGAAATTTGTTCTTGCTCCTGGGGCTGTGAGAACAAGAACAAAGTTCTTTTTTTTCTTAATCTAGACTCCGGTAAAGACCTAATTGGCCCCGAGACGGACGACTAGACGCACTTTTTGTACTATTTTCGGATTCTTTGCGAGTCGTTTTGACAACCGTGTCCGTCTGATCACGCTGTTCGTTCAGCACCCACACACAGTATGACGATCTCTACTCAGCGGTCACGCTGCGAATATTAGCATTGGGAAGCTCACAGAATGGCCGCTAGCGTTTCCGATTTTCCGCATTAACCGCGCCTACTTCTAATTTCAGACCAATTGCAGAAAAGTTGTCGGACACCACACGAGAAGATAAGTTCTTGCAAGAACTCCCAAACAAGAGCTACAAGAACAAAATTAGGTCATTTTGTTCTTGTAGCTAGGGATGTCCTGAGATTGGAATCGGTCCCGATCTAGGCGTTTGGTTTAAATACTCTTCCCAGTAGCCTCTTATAAAATGGCAGTAAAACCTTTGGGTTCAGGTTCTCAGGTAGTTTAGTTGTTTTGATAAAGAAGTTGTACCATTGTCTTAAAACTGACTGTTCCGGTCTTCGTAGGGGTGTCTGGAGGAGCCATAGTGGAGAATGGTTCTGTTGTCAAAGACCCGACTGCTTCTCAGCTCCACGATCGCCCCAACCACCACTGCAGCGAGCCCAGCCCCACCTCACCCAACGTCCCCGTCCTGCTCAGTTACAACCCCTCCTGCTCCTCCACCCCCATCTACTACAGCAGCCCTCAGAAAAGTTACTCAGACCTGGACCCGGACAGCCACAGCTTGACCTCCCAGGACTCTGGTATCCCCACTCTGGAGATCAACCCTCCGGAGCCCGTCCTGCGGCGGCCAGGCGATGGAGGCCACACCCAGGACTCCGATCACGACTGTCCTGCCACTTTACCTCTCGACGACGATCCCTCTAACAACGGCCTTCGCAAATCCTCCACGTTCCCCCGCAGCGGCTATGACTCCATCCGCCTCTTCAGCCCCGGCCTCCGACTATCCTCCACCACGGGGACGGGCGTCGGGGGCGGCACCTTAAACCGCAGCGATGACATATCTGTGTGCAGCGTGTCCAGCATGAGCACAGAGCTGTCGGTGTCCAACGAGGACATCCTGGACTTCACGGTCACCTCCGACTCCAGCGCTATTGTGACTCTGGAGACGGACGACAGCGGCACCGCTCACTTCTCGGACGTGACGCTGTCGTCGTCGCCTGGAAACTTCAGAGACTCGTGGAGTCCTGCGCGACTGCATCCGGGGTCGGGAGACCTGCAGCAGGAAGGGGACGGACGGCAAAAAAAACTGGGTCCTCTAGCAAGTTTATTCACCAGGTGAGTTCACTGTTAGGATAATGGACACTGTATTTTACACGGTGCAGTCAAACTACTAGAGATGTACCGAAAATTTTCAACTGAAAATGCACTTTTGGGCCATTTTCTGCCAAAAATTGCTGCGGTTGTTGCTTGCATGTGTTGTTTTGACGATAGAAGTCTGTAAATTGTCCAACAAAAACCGAAAATGCGTTTTTTGGCCATTTTTGGCTGAAAATTTATCACTGAAACAACACGGCCAAAACAGGATGTTGTGGTGATGCAAGCAACAACTGCAGCAATTTGCAGAAAATTTTCATCCGAAAACCGAAAATGCACATTTGGGCCATTTTCTGCCAAACCTTTTTGGTTTTCGGATGAAATTTTTCGGTGCATACCTACAAACTACAAATACATAACTCTGTACTCTTTATCATGCTTATCCATTGTTTTTACTTGGCTCCGTCAAGTGCATTTACATGTTGTGACGTAACCCTAACCCTAGATACGTCACAGCTACTACATACACCAATCAGGCGTAAAATTATGACCACCTTATATTGTACGTGCCTCCAAGACAGTTGGGACTCATCAGAGAATGGACATGGGCCTTCTGAGGGTGTCCTGTTGTGTCTGGCAACACAATGTTCGTGGTGGGGTCTTTGAGGGGAGGGGCCTCTGTGGATCATCCCACAGATACTTGATCAGTTTGGGATCTAGTGAATTTGGAGGCCAGGTCAACACCTTGAGATGTTCTTCATGTTGTTCCCAAAGCATTTTTGTGTGTTCTGCTGTCATCAAGTGTCATTGCTATGGGGTGGGGGTGCCTGGTCTGGTCTAGGTGGGTGCTACATGTCTAAGTAACATCCACACCAATGGATACCAGGTCCAAATGTGTCCCAGCAGATCGTCGAATCATCTCAAGATGGTCAATGATATTCACTTCTCCTGTCAGTGGTTTTAATGTTGTGGCTGATCGGTGTATATTTTATACTTGCAACCGTTACTTGCCTGTGCTGCAAGACTTCAGCCACCAGCGGCTATGAGCCAATCCTTCCCGGGTTTGTAAAGAGTACGCTGTTGCATGTAACATCGTACTTCCCACTTCTCCTCTACGTGTTGGAGTAAAGGTGTGGCGTTCCTTACTCTTATATAGATGTGTGTGTTTTGCTGACAGCACCTTCGCAATAGCATAATAATTATGCACCAGAATAATTATGCACATGTAGTTCAAAGATTAGATAAGGTTTAAGAGGAAATTAGAAAGAAGTGTTAAGTAATAAGTCAAACAGCCTTGTGGCCTTTTCTGTCTTACGTCAATTTACATACAGTACTGTACTAATGTGCTTTGCTCTGACTGGTGATGGATTTAAATTCAGAAGTTACTTAAAAATACTTCATTTTTTTTTTAGTTTTACACTCATTGACCCTGAGCACTTGCAGCCATTAAGCACATAATCACGCCGGCCCTTTCATTTCCTCTCGCTGCTTTGCCACATTCCACTTTCTGTGGGGGCCCCAGAGATTCCCTTGAATTAACGGGACTGGAGATTTCCCGGAGCTCAGTTTAATTCTGTTTTCTCCGGCCAGGTTGCTCGGTAGTAAATACAGCAGTAACCTGGCATCTGTGCTGTGTGTGTGTGTGTTTTTAGTTTAGTAAGTGTGCTAGGGCAAAGGTTTTATGAGACAGAGTGCAGGACGCGTTAAAAGCTGCTAATTAAACCCTGTGATTACTGTGTCACTGAGAAAATAAAGTGTAAATACAAAACTGTGATCATGGCAGGTCAAGGCTGATATTAATAAGGGATGATGCTGCTAAACGTTTAATAGACCGACTCCTGTCATGGCACGTGTTGGCAAACACTTTGCCATCAAATGGTTTTGATTGGAAGGTTAATCCCGTTTGATTAACCCGGGGAACATATGGCACCATGTGAAGAAGGCAAACCGGTGGAGGCAGTGTGATGCTTTCGGCCACTGCAGCAACACTTAATGCAGCCTGTGCAGTCGATCAGTTCATCTGCATGAATATAAGCTGTTGAAACGTTGTGTTTGATGGACAAATTTGGAGAAACTCAAGATTCAAAGAGTTTATTGTCACGTCCACGGTGTAGAAACTTGTTTCTACATCATGTTTTGTCCAAGTCGAGAAGAGTCAGTTGAGGTGGGCTGGGCATCTGGTAAGGACGCCTTCCAGACGCCTACCGGGAGAGGTGTTTCCGGCATGTCGCACCGGAAGGAGACCTCGGGGCCGACCCAGGACACGATGAATGGATTATATCTCTCATCTGGACTGGGAACGCCTGGTGATTCCTCCAGAGAGGGCTTTCTGGACTTGAGAAGGGAGGAGCAATAGGGAAAAACACAACGCAAGCGCAACGTCATTTTAAACGTTCAAAAGTCTTGTCATTATGAGACCGTGGCCGAGTAGATTAGACCCTAGTGGGCTGCCATACTGTTGTATGAGAAACACTGACCTAATGAAGTACTGTTATAGACCAGGTATTAGTAGGAGCTTCTTTCAGCCTGCCATAAAGCAAAAATGTTCCAGGAATGGTACGATGGACACAACAAAGTCTCCTAATCTTACTCCAGTCAAGCATCTGTTGGATGTTCTGGACAAATAAGTCCGATCCATGGAGGTCCCACCTCTTAAGGACTTGAAGGATCTGCACCAACGTCTTGATGCCAGATACCTTCAGAGGTCCAGTGGATTCCATGCCTCAATGAGTTTGCGCTGTTGTGGTGGCAAAAGTGGAACTGACACAATATTGGTCAGGTGATTGTAAGGTCATGGCTGATTGGTTTACTACTTGGGTTCGAGAGTCGTCACAATACTAAAATGAGTAACCACGATACTATACCAGACAAAGTGTCACAGGTCCGGGTATTATCTGGCCCGTGTTTGTGACCGCATCTGGGCGAGACAGAACTTTAGTTTGTTGTTTGTTTTTGAAGCAAATTTCAATTGAAGCGGAGGTGTCTTCGTGGAGTTCGTTCTTGCCGGCAGAAACACACAAACAGCCAATCGGTTAACAGACGGACGGACCGAGCGTGCGGAAACAGCATCACAACGCCGTATCCCCGAACGTCACCAGTATCATGCAGTGAGAAGCCAGGAGGAGAGTAGAAGCGGCCGCTATGTAGAGAAAACTGGCAGCGGTAGTTTAGTAAACCATGTTGGTACAATCGTGTAGAATTTCTAGTATAGTAGGAAACATCACGATTTGTGCCGTGCATTGGGTTCACAATTAAAATAAGTCTGCAACTACTGGATGTGTTGACGTGAAGGTATGTCCAGAAGTCCATGACGCTGTTATCAGGTTAGCAAAGATTAGCACGCAAACACACTTAGCAAAGCTGCTTAACCTGTAAATGCAATCATTTTATAAAGACGTGTTAATATATACCCCAGGCTGAGGCAGTTAGGCACATTCTCGGGCTGTTGTTAAATGTCTTATCAAGACAATTAGCCAACACCCGTGAACACGTGCCGTTTAGTGAAGTGTAAAGCACTGAGGGGTCACTTGGGGTCGGCTAGCTGCTGACGGTCGCTAAACTTCTCCACATCACTGGTGGGTTTTGATGAAGTAGTGAAAGGTGATTGGATTACAGCTTGAGTAACGTGTATTGAGAGCGGCGGCTTGGGTTAGATTTATCCTTTAAATCATGAAAAACCTCAACTTTGAGCCTCCTATTTGTTCGGACACTCCTTTCTTTACGGTAACCACTCTGGTTGAATAAATCAGCTGACGTTGGACGACAGTGCCTCCCTTTGTTGTCCCACCTCCTCCCTCACACGGAGAAGTTACTTATTCCCTCAATGCCCTTCAGCCTCCAGGCTCCTCACACCCTTTTCCTCGCCTCTCGTCGTTTCACAAAGTCAGGCCCCTCTCTCTGAGGAGGCGGGGACGCCGAGGAGCAGCAGCAGCCTGCTCCCTCCCAGCTACTCACTCTGCCTGATCAGAGCGGCCGTGCAA